>CM069914.1:3268889-3868889 GCA_036172215.1 Camellia granthamiana | reverse complement strand
TTGGTGGAACTCGTGGCAGAAGGGTCTAGATTTGACGACTTGGACTTGGGCAGATTTCAAGACCCATTTTGACTGGAAGTTTGTTCCTGCTACTATTCGGTCTCAGCTGAGTGATGAATTTTTTAAGCTGACCCAAAAGGGTAAAACAGTGATCGAGTATGTTAATAAGTTGTCTCGTTATGCCCCTCACTTGGTTGACATACAGGAGAAGAAGAATAAGAAGTTTATTAAGGGATTAAATAATTACTTATCTAAGTCCCTTATTCCCACTACAAGAAATCAACTTTTTAGGGACAAATTTATTCCGTCTCTAAAAGTATAATATTTGTTGGGAAAAACTTAAGTCAACCAATTTTCTCCGTTGCGAGTCGCGAAATTTGTCCCAAATGGCCCGTCCGGAAAAGTCAAAAAATGACTTTTAGAGACAAAATTTTGCATTTGTCACTATAAATAGACTTTTAGAGACAAAAATATGTGGTTGCAAAAACTTTTGATTTTGAGACAACTAAAATTTATCTCTAAAAATCTAATTTAGTCCAGCAGGCAGAGTGGTTATGGAGACAAAAATTAATTTTTGAGACAATAGAAATTGGTCTCTAAAAGTTTAGAGACCAATTTCCTTCCCAAAAGAATTAAAGAAATAGCTATTTTTCCATTCTCTTTTCTTTCTTTTTTTTAATGTTTTGGGAAGAGGGGATCACTATTGTTCCAAATTCACATTTGAATTAATTTTTGTCTCCATAACTACTCTGCCTATTGGACTATAATTAGACTTTTAGAGACAAATTTTGGTTGTCTCAAAATCAAAAGTTTTTACAACCATATATTTTTGTCTCTAAAACTCTATTTATAGTGACAAATGCAAAATTTTGTCTCTAAAAGTCATTTTTTGACTTTTCCGGACGGGCCATTTGGGACAAATTTCGCGACTCGCAACGGAGAAAATTGGTTGACTTAAGTTTTTCCCAACAAATATTATACTTTTAGGGACAGAATAAATTTGTCCCTAAAAAGCTTATTTCTTGTAGTGTCCCTTTGATGCTGAACCATTTGATAGAGTTCTTGACTTGGCACTGAAGTATGAAGAAAATGAGAAATAGCTTAAGGAAGGGAAGGCCAAGGTCGGAAAGACTTCCAGAGAGAGTCATTTCCAACAACATGATGAGAACAGATACCGACCCTACGATCAAAGGCATAGGGGTTAGCAGTTTTAGAGGCCACAGCAACAGGGTAGTCAGGAAAATTTTAGACCTCAGGGTAATTTTAGGCCTCAAGGCAGTTTCTAGCCCCAGGGACACTATTATCAAGGACAGGGTGATCCGCGCCTACAGGATTATCAAGGACAGCTGCAGCAGGTGCCATAAATGGGTTATCATCCTTCCCGTACCTCAGTTGGAGGGACCTCTACCTATCAGATTAGTAGCACCTCAACCGATCAATAGGAAGTGTTTTGGGTGTCAGTAGTTGGGACATGTAGTCAAGGATTGCCCTCAGAAACAGCAGGGGCGACAGGGTCAGATAGCTCTAGCCAGGGCATTTGCAGTGATGCCAGGAAATGACAAAGTACAAGGTACCTTTAATCTTTTTCAAGAACCCATTAGAGTACTTTTTGATACTGGTGCCTCTCATTCTTTCATATCTAGATAGTTTGTAGAAAGAGAACACCTTGTAACTACCTCTTTATCTAGACCTATCCGTATTGAGACCCCTTTGGGAGAAACAATTACTCTTTATAAGATGTGTAAAGATTTTGAGATTGATTTTGCGGGCAAAGTCTTGTATGCAGACCTAATTATGTTAGGGTTTGAGGGGTTTGTAATTATTTTTTGTATGGATTGGCTGAGAAAACACTTTGTGACTTTAGATTGTACTGGGAGGACTGTGAATACAGATATTCCCTATATGCCATGGCTTATCCACACTTATAGCAATGGATGAGAGTCGGTGATGACGAGTTTTCTATGCTTGGTAGAAATCCCTAAGCATGATATTAGTAAGATAGTTGTGGTACGTGAGTTTGAGGATGTATTTCAAGAGATACTTGGACTTCTACCTCGACGGGTAGTAGAATTTTGCATTGACTTAGTGCCGAGCACTGCACCAATTTCTAAGGCGGCATACAGAATGGCGCCTAAAGAGCTTCTGGAGATGAAGAAGGAACTAGAATAGATGCTTCAGAAAGGGTTCATACGTTCAAGTAACTCCTCGTGGGGAGCACCCGCAATCTTTGTCTCCAAGAAAGATAGCATTCTCCGCATGTACATAGATTACAGAGAGTTGAACAAGGTGACTATCAAGAACAAATATCCGCTACCTAGAATTGATGACTTGTTCGATCAGTTGAAGAGGGTAGCCGTGTTCTCTCAGTTTGATCTCAGAACGGGGTACCATCAGATGAGTGTGTCAGAGGAAAGTATACCGCTTATTACTTTTTAGACACGATATCGATTGCACGAATTTCCTATAATGCCTTTTGGTTTGACAAATGCTCCTGCCTATTTCATGGACTTAATGAAGAGAATTTTTCAACCAAATCTAGATAAGTTTGTGATTATCTTCAAAGATGATATCCTGGTGTATTCTACGAATGAGGTAGAACACATAAAACACTTGAAAGTCATGTTACAGACTTTGAGGGAGCAACAGTTACATGCTAAGTTCAGTAAGTGTCACTTTTGGGAGAAAGAAGTTCAGTTTTTTAGGCATGTTGTGTCCAATTAGGGGATAGCGGTAGATTCTGAGAAAGTTGTTGCGGTCAAAGAATGGAAGCAGTCCACAAACCCTCTAGAGGTGAGGAGTTTTTTAGGACTAGCCGGTTATTACAAGAGATTTGTAGAGAAGTTTTCTACTATTGCAACACCCATGACCAAGTTGACTTGCAAGAATGTGAATTTCTTATGGACAGATGATTGTAAGAAAGCTTTCCAGGAGTTAAAGCAGCGTTTGATTACAGCTCCGGTGTTAACTATACTAGTACAAGGGGAAAAGTTAGTAGTGTTTATTGATGTGAGTGGAACTGGTTTGGGATGTGTGTTGATACAACATCAGAAGGTTGTATCTTATGCCTCACGACAGTTAAAACCTCATGAGAGATGATAACCTACTCATGACTTAGAGCTAGCAACAGTTGTTTTTGCATTAAAGGTGTAGCAATACTACTTGTTCGGGGAGCGCTTTGAGTTATACACAGATCACAAGAGTCTCAAATATCTTTTTTTTTAAAAAGAGTTGAACATAAGGCAACAGAAGTGGGTTGGATTCATCAGCAGTTATGATTTTGAGATCCTTTACCACCCGAGGAAAAGAAATATGGCTGCAGATGCACTTAGTCGACAACATGGGATTATAGCTTCTTTGATGATTCAGGTATGGAAGTCCTTTGAGTTAGTTTCGATGCATGATGTTCAACCAATAGAGAGTGTTGAGAGGGCATACATTGGTAGTTTGACCGTGTAGCAAACGTTACTGGGTAAAGTTCGTCAGATGCAGTATTTAGATGGGTTTCTTGTCAGCAAGCTTGATGACCTTGTAGTGGATTTGATCGATGATTGTCCTATTGATTGGTCTGTGGACTCAGATGAGGGATTGCGATTTAGGGACAGGTTGTGTGTACCTAACATTGTTGAATTAAGGAAAGAGATTATGGATGATGCCCATAGGTCCCGATATACCATTCACCCTAGTGGAACTAAGATATATTGTGAACTGAAGAGGACGTTTTGGTGGAAAGGTATGAAGAAGGACGTAGGAGAGTATGCTTATCGATGATATGTGTGTTAGCATGTTAAGACAAAACACCAACGACCGTTTGGACTTTTGTAGCCTCTTGAGATCCCTACTTGGAAATGAAAGTACATCTCTATGGACTTCATGGATGGATTGTCGTAGTGGCAATGAATCTATTTGGGTGATAGTCGATCGACTCATCAAGTCTTCTCATTTTATTCCTATCAATGTTCACCGAACTATGGATAAACTAGCTAGGTTGTATATTCAAGAGGTGGTGCGATTTCATGGCGCGCCAGTTTGTATAGTTTCAGATCGTAATTCGTTGTTTGTGGTAGAGTTTTGGAAGAGTTTTCAGCATGCTTTGGATGCTAAGTTAGACTTGAGCATAGCTTATCATCCTCAGACGGATGGGCAAACTGAGCGGGTAAATCAGATCTTGGAAGATATGTTGAGAGCTTGTGTCCTCGATCTTGGTGGTAGATGGGAAGAACACTTGTTATTGGTGAAGTTTGCTTATAATAATAACTATCACTCAAGTATCGGGATGACACCTTTTTGAGGGTTTGTATGGGATGCCATGTCGATTGCCTGCTTGTTGGATGGAGGTAGGAGATAAGCCATTGTTAAGGTCAGAGTTGGTGAGAGAGACCACAGAGAAGGTGAACATTATTCGAGAACGTATTAAGACTGCATAGAGTCGTTAGAAGAGTTACGCTGATAGAAAACATAAGGGGGTCGCATTGAATATTGGAGAGTTTGTGTTTTTGAAAGTCTTGCCGATGAAGGGTATCATGTGGTTCGGAAAGAAGGGAAAGTTGACACTTAGATTTGTGGGACCATACGAGATCATTGAAAGGATTGGTAATATGGCTTACAAATTAGCCCTATCACCTGCTTTAGCTATGATTCACAACGTATTTCATGTGATGATCTCACGTATGTGGTGCGACCAGTTACTATTCTAGACCGGGATGTAAAACAGTTGTGGTGCAAGAAAGTGAACTTGGTGAAAGGGTAATGGAGCGAGGATGAGAACGATATCACTTGAGAATTGGAAGAGAAAGTTCGGCGTATGCACCCAGAGCTTTTTGCTTAGTACCATTTTCTATTGAATCTCGAGATGAGATTCTTTTGAGGTATGTATATTGTAGCGACCCTAATTTTTCTTAAGTCATTATTTATTATTATTATGTTTATTACTTTATTTTATTTTTGGCTTTATTAATTATGTGGATACATGAGAATTTAATGTGTTATTTAATTAATTTAATGTGATATTTAATTATATATAATTAATTCGAATATATACATTTATAAACTATTATATATATTGATCTTATATAGCATATTTATATATGTTGTATTTATATAATAAAATATAATATAATAGTGATTAGGTTATAATCTTAAGAGGCAAAGAAAAGAAAGCCCAGAGAGAGAAAGAGAGAGAGAGAAGCGAGGCTTCACTTGATTAAAGTAAACCTACTAGAAGAAGGGTGCTTTGACTCTCTGGTTGATGCGTGGGAGCCAAAGAGAGACTGTAATAACCCGACCCTCATATCTGTTTTTGGTATATTTTCGGTCCTTTATTTTGCGTATTTACTTGCTTTCTGTGAAATTTCATGTGAAATGAGGGTTAATTAAGCAAAACTTACGAAAATTGATTCATATCTGTTTACTAAAGAAGTATCTGTCACAATTAAGAAGTTGGAATCAGAAATTGGAAGCCTTAGAGACTTAATTTTCTGAAATTGATTTTATATTTGAAATCAGCATAATTTTTAAGTAATAATAAGTATTTCTGTGAAATTTCAATTTGGAATGATTAAACGATTGATTTTTGTCTTATTCACCTATTATATCTACATATGTTCTCTTTACCATTTGACTTAGAAATTATCCTGGAGAGAGTGAGAGGAGAAGAAAATTTGAGAGTGAGAAGAGAGTTCCACAAGGAAAGAATTGGGAAAGAAATTAAGAGGGTTTATAGGGAATTCAACTCAAGGTATGTTTAATCTCTTCTAATTGATTCCTCTCTTTGATTTGAAAAGGAATTCCTCCATGTTATGTAAGTTAGGGTTTATAATAAGGGTCAAGCATGTATTAAGTGATTAATTGGATTGATGTCTCTTATGTTTGGTGGATTTGGAATTATTGTGACCCAATTAGTGACGACTGTTCACTTTCTGTTTACTGAATTTGTACCGTTTCTTCGCCTGAACCTTTCTCCTATCGATTCCTCCTATTTTATGAGGCATGGATTATAACCTATAGAGGAATAATGAGTCTAGAATCATCATAGCTATTGGGTGAGGAATAAAAAGAGATTGGTTTTATTCTCATAATCTGCTATGTGCATTGTGTTTGTAGGTCAAGACGAGGACATCGTTCCACCGCTATTAGAGACCTACCACTATGAGTAGTAGTACGGTAGTCGTACGTTCAATTATCGTTAATGATTCTTATAAGCATGTTAACAGTATGTTGATTGGAAAATCTAAGAACATTATTGCGCAGCACATTTTATTACTGTTGATAAAGAATACTAACGTTGTTTGCAAAATAGCTATAGTGATTCATGACGAACCAAGGGAACGTATAAGCACTATGGAACCATGGTATTCATGTATCTCTGATATCATTCAATTTGTATAATGTGTTTACCTTTTGTTAATATTTATCAGGAATGTCCTGTTAGACTTAAGTTAACTAAGTTAACTCATGTGACTGGTGTAACGATTACCATTAGTACTTTGTTAATTACAAGTCAACTATGTTAACATAGACGAACGATCAAACAAAGGTGTATGCTTCTATGTGCTACTGATTAATAGATCAAGTGAACTACGCCGTTTCTTAAAGAATAAAGAAAAATTATGTTCATTCTTGAAGAATGGTTTTTGAGTAAATATGAGACAGTTATAGGTTATCAAGAGTAGACACCTTCGATGATTCAGAATAATTGGAAAGCTATGTATATTCGCGTGAATGGGAAATTATTCAGAAACCACGACATAAGGGCAAAAGTTTAACATGTTTATGTAACCCTCATGAGAATGTGATTTATTTCTATCTTTGTTAAGCGTACGATAATAACATGATATGACAAGAAATGCCTTATTTCTTAACATGTTACGTTTTGAATCACTAAATGATTGTTCATTTATATAAAAGTATTTAAGGTATCCTTAGCGCAAGGCCCTTACCCGGAGGTAATAATACTGTGGTTCAAATATGTTACAAGTTCACGTATGTTACAAGTTTATGCATGTTACTAGTTCATGTATGTTACAAGTTTAAGTCTGTTACAGGCTTATGTATGTTACAAGTTTATGTTGTTACAAGCTTATGTATGTTACAAGTTTATGTTGTTACAAGTTTATGTATGTTACAAGTTTAAGTCTGTTACAAGTTCACGTATGTTACAAGTTCAAGGATGTTACAAGTTCTTTGTACCAAGGGCTTTAATGCCACATGTTTCAAGGGCTTTAATGCCATATGTTTCAAGGGCTTTCATGCCACATGTTTCAAGGGCTTTCATGCCATGTGTTTCAAGGGCATTATGCCACTCTATTCAAGGGCTTCAAGCCATTATGATGTAAGATGTGATGTTTTAAGCTTTTATGTTCAAGACTGGGCCTAAGGCCATTATGAAATGAATACAGAATCAAGCTAACTATGTGAACTCTGCATTTTCATACGCTTTAATATTATGTTGAAGTTAAGCATTGTTTTATGTATTGTTTTATTTATGTATTACTATTCACTGAGCCCGGCTCACTCTCTGTTATGTCTGTTTCTGTAGGTAACCAACTAGGTAGTCAGTCTTAGCCCATGACGCCCGGTTTCTTTTGTCAACCTTCGTATGTCCAGGCACTATACGAGGCCACTTATTTTGTGGAGTCTGTTAAGATGATTGGCTTACTTTTGGTTGGCCATCTAAGGTTGAATGTATATAACTTCAATGGTTTTGTGCATGCCCGATTATAGGGCTGGGTCTGTATATGTGTTTGTGTATAAATACTGTTAAGGGATATTTTTGGACCTTATCTGCCTATTATGATGCATATGATGTATAAGATCCTGGCATATTAGCAGTAGCTCAATGGAGTTTGTTTGTATCAGTATACTTTTGATGTTTTGTGCTTCCGGCAAGGCCCCATATGTTATATATATACCAAGTTATATGTCCGTTTCTGAATGGGTCATGCCCAAACTTTTTAGGGGCGGGTTTGGGGCGTGACAGAGACGGTGGGGAGAAAGAGGAGAGGAGAAAAAAAGAGTTAGGGTTTTATTTTGGTAGCTTCATTAATTTTCCAAGTATTTCTTTGATCTTCAAAAAATAATTGTGAGTGCAAAACCCACTTTCCTTAATTTATGTTTATTTTGTTGTTATTATTTATTTATTTTTATTTTATTTAATGTTGGTTTGATATGGTATTGGCATGAAGATGATGGATTAATTTCAATTATTTTGGTTACTTGTATATGCAAGATTTATGATTTTTATATATATTTATTTTATGCTTGTAATCACACTCATAAATATATGAAATTAAAATAAACTAGGAACCTATAGATAAATTTCAAATACTCCACCATGACTCAATGAATTATTGTTTTATTTGAGTGTTGGTGAGAAAAAGTGTATAAAAAAAAGTGAGGATTATGAGATTTATTTGACTGCCTTGGGCTCGACATTGTTATGTTTGTTCTCATGAGTAGATGAAAGGTTGCGTATATATATTGTTGCCTCGTTCTCAGGAGTAGACGAGTGCTTTGTTTTACGAACGTACGTATATGTTAACCGTCCGGGAAGTGTGGGTCAAACTCGGGACGATATTCCCCTGCAAGTTTGGCTTCGGAGCGGTGTTAGGTATATAGAAGGCGCATGAGATATATGTGTAGGCCGGAAATGAAGGGCCGGAGTGGTGGAATTAAGATACAAAGAATTAAATATGAACTTATTGGTATAGTTTGAATTGTTTTGATTTGCACATCTTGAAAAATAGTAAACAACCTCAATAAATTAAGAAATTTGGGCGGAGGCATGTATATGCAATTCTAGACAACTTTTGTATTTTAACTTTCTACTAAAAAGATCAATTAGAACTTGTAATCGAATGGTCTTGGTTACAATAGTTTTTATTCATTTTACCAATGCAGATTTTAGATGCTGTTTTAACCCATCAAACGAGCTCATTTTTATTCTGAATACTTTTCGTGTTTTGAACTTTTCCCAAAAAAAGCATCTTAGGACTATTTTTTTTCGTTTTTAGCTTTAGATTTTTCGGTCGAATTCCGTCTAGGTTATTCTATCAAAAATTTTTTTTTCAACCTGTTTAGTTTCTACTAAATTCGTTTACACTGTCTTTTAGAAAAGTTGATTCTGTACAATTTTTGTTCTTTGAGTTTTGGTCAATTCGAATTATTTAAGCATGAAACGGTGCATTTTGTTTTATACTTCTTCAGTAATTTACTTATGATTGAATTATATTAATTTTATTTTGTTTTTGTAGAATGGTGGGTCTTACTAACTTTTTATGTAGGATTGATTCACCATATTTATTTTTATTTTCATTATTTTTTTTATATAATCAATTTATGTTTAGTTGTGTACGGGTAAGAAACTAAATGTTACCATATCTCGGGAAACTATCCCTTCGTCTTGTTGCGGGTGGAACTACTTATCTTGTCTTGTAACAAGAATTAAATGTACTTTTGTTTGTTTTAGGTGGACACATGGATGTGAAATCTTATACTCATACCAGTATACTTGTATACTGTCCCGTTTTGTCTCTTGGCATCTCGAATGCGTTCTTCTTAAGCGCAGCCGAGCTTCTTTTCCAAGATTAGTTTGGATTACGGTGGTGACGAGAAATAACTACGGTTGTAGAACATGTCTTTCAGACTTCTTTTATTTTTTGGAGTTTAAGGTTGATATTAGTTTATTTATTTAGTTTACGACTTTGGTATTTTGATAATTTGGCATTGTGGGCTATTTTCTAACTTTATATTATTTAAGTTGTTTTGACTATTTGTTACTACTTTAATGTTGGAGGTATTGGATAGTCATCAATTTATGATAGATGGTTTGGTTGGCGTTTGTTAATTTTTTTTTATCCCTTGTATTTTTTTTTGAACATTGAAATTTATTTAAACTTTATAGAGACGAGAACATTTAGATTTTGTTTCATCTCTAGGATTTGGATGATGGAATATTGATTGGGGTTTAGTCCTAATTTAATATTTAATTGTCTAAATTTTAGGCGTGACACAAAATTGGTTAAAACACACAGAAATTTATGAGCAAACTAGAAAAACTTCAAAATTTGGAAAAAATTTGAAAATACAGAGAAAATTAGAGCAATTGAGCGAATCAAATTTCTCTAGTTCGAAATTTCTGTGCTTCGAAATTTCTCTGTAAAAATTTGAGAGATCTCAATTATTATGAAAATATTTCATGTCTTTTATACTAGAAAATTTTAATACGAGGGATCTTAAAAAAAATTTCCCTATATATTTCATATGAAAATATTAGGGAAGCCACAGTGATTCAAATCAACAAAACATTACATTTTGAAACTTCAATGTTAAATTAATAAGTGAATAGTCCATAAATAAAAAAAAAAAAAATTTGCTTTCAATTTTAGTAACACTTTTTTGTTTTTATTCTGTGAAAAATATAGAAAATTGTGGAGACATTTTTAATTTTTTTGAACAATTAAAAGACATCGAATTGATGAGATTATAAAAAAGATAATATGCCTTTCTAGAATAAACATTCGGCTGCTTGTGAACCTTCAGCTACTATTTTGTTCAATGTTTGTTCAATTGCTCTTAGTTTTTGAAAAAATAAAAAGATATTTTAAAATTAAAAAAAAAAATTAGTTGAGAAAATGAAAAGAATATAAAACAAGATGAGTATTTTTTATTTTTAGCATTCTATCTCCAAGTGATTTACATTTTGAATTTTTTTGAATTTTATTTTATTTTATATATATATATCACTAATCAAAGTTTATAATGCAAAAACTCCTATTAGAATTAGATCATCTCTAAATTTGTCATTGTGATTTTTATTGGTGTGGCTGCCTTGATTTCGAATGTTTTTATATTTTGAAAAACAAATATCGTTTTTAATTTTGTATATTTTAATGAGTTAAAGATTTATTTAGTAACATTTTTCATTAATCTTGTTTAATGAATTGTTTGCAAATATTGTTTGAATAAATCTAACACTCCATTTGGTAAGTAATTCAAATTATAGTTCCACCAATTGATTTGAGTGTGTTGTTTGTTTTGAGCTTTCAAATCATAATTTTACACCCATTTTTCAAAACTCAATTCAAAACATAATCATTACTTTTCAAACACATAATTCAAAACTTAATTCAACCAAACACATAATTCAAAACTCTTTTCAAAACTTAATTCAAATCAATATTTTAATTTTGTTAAGATTTTAAATATTTTAATATTTAAATATGTTACGATTTTTTTTTTAATTTTTTGAATATTTTTAAATATTTTAATTTCAAAATATTACGATTTTAATTTTTTAAATTTTAAAATATTTTATAAAAATAAATTCAAACTCTATTTTATAAAAATATTTTTAAATATTTTAATATTTTTGTTATGTATTTGGTTACGATTTGAGTGTAGAGTTGTGAAATGTCACGACCCAAACCCGGCCCTATGGGTTTAGCACCGTAACTGGCCAGTAATCCGAGATTACCGAAGGCCTGCTTAACAGTAGTACAGTAAAACAGAATTCAGGGCCTCGCGGAAGCCAATACAGTAAATAAATAATGTCCATTGAGCTGTGACAGTCTGTATGCCAAAAAGATTTTTCATGCATTCACACATTCAAACAGTACAGTCTATACAAAATTTACAGTCACACAGTAAAGGGACCTAATCCCTTGATAACAGTATAGTTAGTAGCTGACAGTCTATACAGTAATCCAAAACAGTACGGAGACAGGCGGGGAAAAACAAAACACCCCAAAGCCATAACATGGCAACTCGGAACCTCGCAGTGAGGCACATAGCCTGGCTTGACAAAACTGGAGTCTAACCCACGCTCCTAGCTCTGATCTGGTGGCTGAGCACCTACATATATATATAAACAGTGAGCTAAGCCCAGTGAATAACATAATGCGTAAAGAGGTTAAGAATGAAATGTCCTTACAGTAATGAAAACAGTTCATTAAACAATATTCCAGTCTTTCAGTCAGAACAGTTATTCAGTCATATGTGGTACATCCATTAGCATAGCAGTAAACAGTAGGTCTTAAAGACCGAACAGTAATGATGACCATCAATCAGTAAACAGTAGTGGTTCCACGAGGGAACCGACAGAGATCTCTGTAACAGTAACAGTAAACAGTAGGGGCTAAGGATGCCACAGTACATTTCAGAATATAGGACACACATTCAGTCAATTAACAATAATCAATTCAGAAAACAGTTCGGTTAATCAGTCAGAAAACATTCTCAGTTGAACATATCTTTACACAATTGTTACTCACAGAGTTTGGGCTACGGTATGCTAGAGCGTGTTTCTCTAGTCGCCAACCCTACACAGTTCACAGGTTGAACACACACTAAGCTACACAGTTGGGAAATATCATAATTTAATCCCTAATTTGCCTTGGTGTGTTCTACATCTATATCCTCATTAAGATGTCTTAAACTAGGCCTAAGAATGCCTAGAATGGGATGAGGATGCAAAAATACACTTAGAAAACATTTTGCAAAGTTTGCTGAAAATAGAAGCCTCGCTCGAGCGAGCCTCCAAAATCAAAGGCTTCGCTCGAGCGAGAAATCCTTCGCTCGAGCGAGCTGTCGAAACAGTAAAAGTACTGGATGCTGAAATTTTACGCTCGAGCCACAATCCTACGCTCGAGCGTAGTTTCGAACAAAGGTTGGTCGCTCGAGCGAAGAATCCTTCGCTCGAGCGAAGAAGCCAAATTCTGGAATTTCCAAATTTGTCTCCTAAGCTCAAACCAAGCATTCTTTCACTCAAAACTCGACCTCTTGGGCCCAAATTCTGGAAAACACCTCTAGATTCAATATACAACAAGTTTCAAAGCTCAATTTGTGAATTCAAAGCCCAAGAGTGAGTAAATTAAAATCATTTTTCAAACCCATTTTTCATGAACAATGTTCAAACATGACATGCATGCATTCAAACCAATTTAAAGCTTCGAATCATGCTCTAATAAGTTCATTCTCTTCGAAACAAGTTGAAAACATGGACTTAAGTTTAAACATGAGCATGCATGTACAATTCTACCATGAATTCCACTCAAAACTCACCCATTCAAACATGCATGCATGAATTCTAGCATAACTCACCATATACGAGCTACAACATGACTTAGTTCTACAATGGAGCATGAAACATGCAAGACTTAGCTTAAACTCACAATTAGAGGGATGAATTCTCTTACCTAAGTCTTCAATTAGGAGAATACAAGCTCAAGTTTGTAATTCATACTTCAATCTTCAAGCTCCTTAGCAAATCAACAAGATGAATGTACCCTCTCCCTCTCTCTCTCTCTCTAAATTCGGTGGGGCTCTCAATTTGGCTGAGGAATTGTTTGTTTGATCATGTGTACAAGACTCCAACAAGTTCAAGCTAGGGGGCCACTAAGTGGCAAAATAGTAATTAAGGCAACTCTTGTAATTGGTTCATTTTAATCTAATTTAATCATACCAAATCACATTTTAATCAAATACACCATAAAATCACATAAATTCTAATGATCCTATAACATTAATCTAGTTTCGATTCAGCCGTCGATAAGGCCTTCAATTTGCAATTTAAACATAAACACACCAACAGATAATCAAATAATCGAACAGACAAACATGCAATACAATAGATGTGCTTAGTCAATTCAGTTCCAATTTTCAATCAGTTCGTTCAGTACTTCAGTTAGTTCAATTATCCGTCATAAGCAGTCCAGTTTAGCAGTAATCAGTATGTAATTCAGTAATTTATCGATAAACAGTATGGGAGTTGTTACATGAAAGTAGTATGAAGTTTCGAATTATGTGTTTGGTTATGAGTTTTAAAAATAATTTCTTAATTGAATTTTGTTTTATGTGTTTGGTTACGATTTGAGTATAGAGTTATTTTTAAATTTAAAATATTAACATTTTAAATTATTTAAATTTTTTGAATATTTATTTTAATTTTTTACTTATTAAATTTTTTAGATTATTTAAATATTTATGATTTAAATTTTTTGAATATTTATTTTGAAAAAAAATTATTTCCTTTGTAGTATTTTCAATTAAAAAATTGATTAATGTTATTTTCTGTTAATAATAATTTTTTTTAATTGAATTTTAAAAAGAGTTTGGTTATGAGTATTGATTAGAATTTTCAATAGTGTGAAAGTAGTGTGTTTTGTTATAAGTTATAACAATTTGAATTAAGTGTTGAAAACTTTTTCCAAAACTCATAACCAAACAAATTTTCTTAGTTCACATGTCAAATCAAACTTTCAAAATTCAATTTAACATTCTATTCAAAAATCATAACTAAACAAATTTTCTACACTCAAATTATAATTTCACAACTTACAAACTCAAAATACAACTCATACTCTCAAATTATATTTACAAAACTCTACCAAACACAACCTAACTCTTTTAATAAGTTAAAAATTTTATTTTTAAGTTTTTGAAAATGGAAATAATTTGAACACAATATACTTTTTAAATTTGAAATTTTGAAAAAAAAAAAAAAGAATGAAAGAGAAAGAGAAATTGATATCAAAAAATCCAAACAGACCCCAAACAAACCCCAATCTTGGTGGCATTGGAATCTATAGGCCCATTTTGGCATTAAAAAAAAAGCAGAAAAAAGCTACATCTTTTAGTATTTTTTTTATCTTTAATGATTTTTTAAAATATTTATGTCAAAATTTTTATTTTTTCCATCTATCTTATTGTGACGAATCTAAAAATTATATATATTTTTAAAAATTAAAATTATTTTTTATTAAAAACAAAAATAAGTTAAAATTAAAAATAAAAAATACCAATCCCAAAATACCCCCAAAACTACAAGGTGTGGTAAGTGAGGAGCTGAAATCACGGGTTTAACACGTGCGAAGGTCCGACCACAGTCCTCGCACGCGTGACCCGGGTTCTCCGGTCAAGCAACAGAAGCCAAGTGTAGAATTAAATTAAAAAAAAAAAGGCGGAAGAGAGAGAGAGAGAGAGAGAGAGAGACAGATAGATAGACAGAGACAGAGCAGATATCTGTAGAGTAAAGTTTGGTGTATTCTACCAGATTCATCAGACCCCCCACACACTCACCACCCACCAGCTACCTTCGCTTTTCTCTCTCTAATCCTTTATCTTTTTTCTCTCTCTAGAACGCTCTATCTTTGCTTTATCTTTCTCTCTCACTCCCTAGATTCCACAGAAGCAACTTCCATTGTTGCAATCTTATCAACAATCCATCCACCGCTTCAATGAATCCCTCTGAATCTTCATCACACACTCAGGTAGATCTCTATCTCTCTCTCTTTTTATATATATATATATATTTAAACACATTTGTGTATATGTGTATGGTTTTATCAGTATATCTAAGGTGATATAAAGCTTCATTTTCTCTTTACGTTATATACATTACCCGATGTTTCTAGGGTTTGTATGCGTTCATCTCTTGTATGATTTTATTTTTCAAGGTGATAGATTTTATTCTCTCTCTTTAAATTACATACATTACAGCTTATCTTTCGTATGGATTTTTATTTTTAAAGGTCATAGATTTTATTTTCTAGGGCTCTGATTTACTTTGTTCTGCTGAGATTTACGAATAATAATAATATTGTTTGGAGTGTTCATTGAACGATTTCGTTGGAAAATTAATGTAGATTGTTGCTGTGTTGCTGCTGTGTAACTTGGGGTATTTTTCTTGTCTGGATTATGTTTTTCAGGTCTCAAGCATTCAGATCTGAGGCTGTGAACAAAGCTTTTTGGTTTATATGGTGGATGGTTCATGAGATCATTTTACAGTTTTGATGTACTAAAAGATCTAGAGTTTTAACTTTTTTTTGCTTTTTATCTCCTTGCATTTTCAATCTTCAACTTCTCATTCTCTCTCGCTCTTTCTCGATCTCTCTATTACGTTATCTAAGCTCTGTTTTGCTAAATTTCCCAAGATTTACGAAACTGGGTTTGTTTCTAGTAGTAACGGCTAAGTAAAACTTTCACTCCGATCCCTCAAGATATATAAATTTTTAAAATTTTTGTTTTGCTGGAAGTTTTGTTTTTTAAACATTTATTTTCCGATAGTTTTTCAGCAACAACTTGGTATCTGTGTTTTGGGTTGGTCTTGTTTAGACCCAGAAAATGCAGAGACCTCCAATGGAAGATTTTTCGCTAAAGGAGACCAAGCCCCACCTTGGTGGTGGGAAGGTCACTGGGGATAAGCTCACGAGCACCTATGACCTCGTGGAGCAGATGCAATATCTCTATGTTCGGGTTGTCAAAGCAAAAGATTTACCTGCAAAAGATGTTACTGGTAGTTGTGACCCTTACGTTGAAATTAAGCTTGGGAACTACAAGGGTACAACTCGGCATTTTGAGAAAAAAACAAATCCCGAATGGAACCAGGTGTTTGCATTCTCCAAGGAACGGATTCAAGCTTCGATGCTTGAGGTTACTGTCAAGGATAAGGATTTTGTGAAGGATGATTTTATAGGCCGGGTGTTGTTTGATCTCAACGAGGTCCCAAAACGGGTTCCACCTGATAGTCCTCTGGCACCTCAATGGTATAGGTTGGAAGATAGGAATGGGAATAAGGCTAAAGGAGAGCTGATGTTGGCTGTTTGGATGGGTACTCAAGCTGATGAAGCATTCCCTGATGCTTGGCATTCGGATGCTGCTACAGTTAGTGGTGCTGATGGTCTTGCAAACATTCGTTCAAAGGTGTATCTCTCGCCTAAGCTATGGTATCTGAGGGTCAATGTGATTGAAGCTCAGGACTTGATGCCAGGTGACAAGAGTAGGTTCCCTGACGTTTTTGTGAGGGCTATTCTCGGTAATCAGACTTTGAGAACTAAACCTTCCATGAGTAAGACTATCAATCCGATGTGGAATGAGGATTTGATGTTTGTGGCAGCAGAACCATTTGAAGAGCCCTTGATTTTAAGTGTGGAAGACAGAGTCGCGGCCAACAAGGAGGAAGTTCTGGGGAGGTGTGCAATTCCTTTACAGTATGTGGACCGGAGATTGGATCATAAACCCATTAACTCTAAGTGGTATAATCTTGAGAAGCATGTTATCGTTGAAGGGGAGAAGAAGAAAGAAGTCAAGTTTGCGAGCAGGATTCACATGAGGATCTGTTTGGAAGGTGGTTATCATGTTCTGGATGAATCAACCCACTACAGTAGCGATCTCAGACCTACTGCAAAACAACTGTGGAAGTCCAGCATTGGGGTTCTGGAATTGGGAATTCTGAGTGCTCAGGGTTTGTCACCTATGAAGACGAAAGATGGGCGGGCAACAACCGATGCTTATTGTGTGGCCAAATATGGGCAGAAGTGGGTTCGGACAAGGACAATTATTGATAGCTTTACTCCCAAATGGAATGAGCAATACACTTGGGAGGTTTATGATCCGTGTACTGTCATTTCTGTTGGTGTATTTGATAACTGTCACTTGCACGGCGGGGGAGATAAGGCTGGAGGTGCAAGGGATTCAAGGATTGGAAAGGTTAGAATTCGTCTTTCTACCCTTGAAACTGATAGGGTTTACACACATTCATATCCACTTTTGGTTTTACATCCATCTGGAGTGAAGAAGATGGGTGAAATTCATTTGGCTGTGAGGTTTACATGCTCCTCTCTCCTCAATATGATGCATTTGTACTCTCATCCACTGTTGCCAAAAATGCATTATCTTCATCCTTTGACTGTCAGTCAGCTTGAAAGCTTGAGGCACCAGGCCACTCAGATTGTATCCATGAGGCTGAGTCGTGCTGAACCACCGTTGAGAAAAGAGGTGGTGGAGTATATGTTGGATGTTGGTTCCCACATGTGGAGCATGAGAAGAAGCAAGGCTAATTTTCTCAGGATTATGGGAGTTTTGGGGGGTTTAATTGCTGTGGGAAAATGGTTTGATCAGATATGCAATTGGAAAAACCCTATTACAACAGTTCTGATTCACATCTTGTTCCTAATACTGGTTTTGTATCCAGAGCTTATTCTGCCCACCATTTTTCTCTACCTTTTCTTGATTGGGGTGTGGTACTACAGATGGAGGCCAAGGCATCCTCCACACATGGACACTCGTCTCTCTTGTGCTGATAATGCACATCCTGATGAACTGGATGAAGAATTTGATACTTTTCCAACTTCCCGTCCTAATGATATTGTGAGGATGAGGTATGATCGTTTGAGAAGTATTGCAGGCAGGATTCAGACAGTGGTTGGTGATTTGGCAACTCAAGGGGAGAGGCTGCAGTCCTTGCTGAGCTGGAGAGATCCAAGAGCTACTGCCCTGTTTGTGATTTTCTGCTTGGTTGCTGCGATAGTTCTCTATGTTACACCATTCCAAGTTGTGGCGCTCATCACTGGATTTTACGTGTTAAGGCACCCAAGGTTCCGTCATAAGCTGCCTTCAGTGCCCCTCAATTTCTTCAGGAGGCTGCCTGCAAGAACTGACTGCATGTTATGAGCAAAGCCACCGCCAGTTTTTTAAGCCCTCTATTCTATTCTCCTTCAATGTTTATTAAGCACTGCCAGTTCAAAACCAGTTGGGGAAGAAGATGTGGAGACTTATGGAGCTTGCTTGCTTTCTTTCACCTAGCAGTGTGGTGAATATTGGGTCCCGGTATGATGTGTTATCTCTCTCTCTCTCTCTCTCTCTCTGCTTAGTAGATTTTGTGGATTTGCAGTTTATTTATATGCCTTCATAGGGTTCTTGTTTCAAAGTTGACTCTGGTACTCCATGTTGATTTGTAATTTTGTAGGTTGTGATCTGGATTTAATCTTGTCCTGGACAAACTAGATGCTTAATTTTACTAGTTGATTTGTCTATTTGATGGGTTGGACTGCAAAATACCAATTTTATGTTTGATTTTTACTACTACAACGGTTAGATGGAATGGTTTGGTTTTCTGATGCTTTTGCAGCTCATGGAAGTATACATGTTGATGTATTGGAATTGATGATATTTTTGACTTTTATTCTCTGTGGAACCTTTGCCATTCACATGGATACTCTTGCTTGATGCACATGAATACTCTTGCTTGATGCATAGTAAATAGTGTCTGAACTTTGAAGCAATTCTTTACGACAGATAAACATCCCCTTATTGTTTGGTGACAAACCAACAAATATTCTACTCTAATTTCACGGACTAAGAAAAAATATTAAGAAGTAAATCGGAATGTATTATGTAGATTTAAACTTGTGGTGGTGTTGCTTCCGCTCTGAATGAATATGACCTCCACATTTTTTTAAACATTTTTCAAGAATATATTGTCTGGATTAGCTATAGTTTATTGCTAGTTTGGTATTAACATGGTTGGGTACAGTTTTTTATTAGATTGGCCGTTTGGAATTTAGTGGTTCGATCATATTATTATAATATGTTCACATGGACATGGACACTAGCTTTTGTTTTCTTGTCTTAATGCACATTGGTCTGTTATTTTTTACTTCATACAAGGGTGACAAACAGCAATTATTATGGGCTCATAATTTCTTTTAATTTCAAATTGTGTGGAACCTTGCTGAAGTTAACCATGATTTTGTTTGCTGTTGGAGAAGTGGACAGATGGAGGTGCTATCTTTGTCATTAGAGTCCTATTTGATATTAAAAAAAATTGTAGTTTTAAATTTGTGATGGTTATGCTAATGACAGGGCTGTCATTAAGTTGGTGCAGATAATTAAAAAAAGGGTCGTGATTGGTAGCTCGAAAATCAATCCCTCGAATCGTCCGAATTTCCCAAAACGACGTCGTTTTGGGGGTTTTTCATATTCTCTTACCGGTAAGATAATATTTTGGGTTATTCGAGCTCAACAAATTCGTGTTCTCACGCATTTTCCTTAAAAAAAATATATATTCTTAGTACTTATATATATGTGTATGTGTATATAATTTATGATTTTATTCAATCTTTCTTTGTATGTTGAGACTAATGACCATCTATTAGAAGGGTTTATAACTTGTGATATGTGGTTGGTTCATACAAATTAATGAAAACATGGCACAATCTGAATTTCTTGGTTCTAGTTTGAAATTAATGAGCAAAAAAAAGTTTAGATGGAACTAAGGCTTTTGGCAATATGGTTGGGATTAAATTAATTCATTAAAAGACAAAATAAGTTAAAAAGTCAATAAGGTAACAGCTGTGTTGGGGGGTGACCCCCAGCACACCTACCTCTACGTTGGAGGCGGGTGACCCCCCAGCACCCCTACTTTCACGTGGGAGGCTGTGCACCAAGGAAAAAAAAAAAAATATATATATATTATCCACCAATCACACCTCATTGGTGGTTCATAAGGTAAAATATTATGTTTAAATCATAATTATTTTATTTATTTTTTTCTCATAAAATTATAAAAAAAAAGTCAACAAGTTCATTCTAATTGTAATTTTTTCAATTAAGTTAAAATAGTTAAAAAAACGAAGGTTAAATGACTAATTTGGACCATGGAATGCTGCAAATAATCCTAAAATAAAGTGGGAACGTTGTCCGGTAAGTCTGTAAAAAAATGATGTTGCAGTGACCTTTACTTGGCCCCTTTTTTTGAAAAATAAGTAGTAAAATTTCTATGTAGTGTGTTATGAAAGTGACTAAAGTGCCCTTGTTAGCATAGTTCAACCTATATTTTTGATTCTGGGTACGTGGTAAAAGGCCTAGGAAGTTGAAAATGTTTCACTGATCTCTATGCTATGGTAAATTTAATATTAATACCTTGTTATGCTATGTTATGTGGTCACTCGATCCAGAGCGTGGTAGCTGGTCCCCTGTGGGCTGGTGTCCCTGTTTTGTGATTCGTGCTTCCCAGCTGTAACCCATACTTTAGAACCGTCAGTGCCATGCTCTATAGTTGATAATTATTTACTTATGTCTTTATACATATTGTGGTGTTTTGAGAAGTTGATAAAAAGATATTTTTTGATTTTTTTAATTTTTTTAGTGACTTTTTTAGCAAAAAGTTGAGTTATTTTGGGTAAAAAAAACTGATTTTTTTGTCTAAAAAAGTTGAAAAGTCAAAAAATTGATTTTTTTGACAACTTCCCAAAAGATCCCATTATGATTATCGATAGTGCTATATGTATCAATTGGTATATTAACTAATGTACCAATATATTTTAGAATATTATTACTGATTCCACTCATTATATAAATTACAAATAATTAAATTTTTTAAAATTATGTCATATCGTTTGTTAGTATATCAATTTATACATAGCATTATTCTATGATTATTATTTTACTTGTTGACATTTCACTATTCATGTATATCTTTAATGAGTAATGTTATGGATATAATTATTTTTATTTTTATTTATTTATTTATTATCAAAATTACGTGTTCGGTAGAAAATTAAGAATCTCAAACATTTTTTATCTTTAGTATAGTTTTGATAATTAAATTAACATATCAAATGGTAAAATAAGAAGTTAATTATATTTTTGATTCTCAAAGTATGAGTTGTGTTATTGGGCTATGCAAAATATGACTTAATTAGCTAAAACTTTTTAATTTGCATTGATCCACCTGCTAAACACGAATTGGTTTGATTCGGGATTTAAAATTTATAATATATTTTTGAAATCGCCTTGTCATAGTTACTCTATATATATTTTATTTCTAATGAAATATCAAGGTGAAAATCAATGTGAGATGGATTTGGTATACAAATTAGTGTTATATACTACGTAAATAAGGATTTACGGACTGGTCCTGTTAACCGAACTTATTAACTTGTAAGTCTTATTCATTTTTTTTACCCATTAGTATCCCTAAAATAACCATCTTTCACCTCTTTCAACACTTCAACCACAAGACCAGTTCATAGCCCCATCATCACCAGAAACTACCTCCAACAGCTAGTGACCTTTGATAGTCGTGCGACTTCCGACGGCCGCTCAACATCCGACAATCATGCGACCTCTAGAGGTAACAATTTTCAGATCTAGTGATAACACAAAAAAAGAAAAAAAAAAGAAAAAAAAAAAGAGAAGTAGTAAAGAGACGAATGAAGGGGAAAAAGAAAGACTTACCAGTAGTATTTTATTTCAGTGATACATTTATCAGTGCTAGAATTGTAAGAAAATTTACAAATGACAGATATGATTTAAGAGAGAGAGAGAGAGAGAGAGATCTCACTTCACCACTCATTCTCACTCACTCACTCACTCACTACCATTCACACAGAAAATAATTCTTATCAATGAAAATTTTATCACTGATTATGATTAGCAGTGATAAATTTATAAGTTTATCAGTGTTAAAATTGTAAGAAAATTTACAAATGACATATATGATTTAAGAGAGAGAGAGAGAGAGAGAGATCATTTCATCACTCATTCTCTCACAATTACTATCATTTACACATAGAAAATAATTCTTATCAATGATAAATTTATCACTACTAATCATTTATCACTGACATAATTCTTCAAACATTAGTCTATAAGAAACATCTGCAAGGAAAGAAGGGCGAGATTTGAAAAAAAATAAAAAATGCTAAAAATCAAACCAAATCCAAACAAAACCAAAAAATAAAAACTCTCTTTGGTTGAAAAGGTTTTTCAAATTCTAGCTAGATTCTCAAGGTTGTTTTCAGTGGATCTTTGATGGAGTATAGATCAAATATGATGGGGTGTAGATCGATAATGGTGGAACATAGATCGAGAAGATAGTGTAGATCGATGACGGTAGAGGTGGTTGATGAACGACAGTGGTGGATTAGTGGCGGTGAAGTATAGATTGGAGATAGTAGAGTGTAAATCAACAACGGTAGGGATGGTTGGTAAAGATGGTGGATGGTGGTGGTGGCGGCGGTGGCAAATGGCGACTGCGGTGGTGGCTACGGTGGTTGTGTTGGTGTTGCATGGTGAAGTAAAGTTCTTCAATTGTAGAGAGAGATGGAGAAGAGAAAGAGAGAAATTTAGAAAATTATAGAGAGATAAAAGAAGAATAAAATATTTAATGAGGGCATTAAAGAATTTAGTGGTGCATATGAAAAGTCTTTAGAACTTATGAGTACTTAAATCCATTTAATAAGACTGGACAATAATTAACCATTATGTAAATGCTTGGTAATTGTTTAAACTTATTATTCAATCAACTAACAAGTTGAAATCGATCAAATTGCTGTTTGGCTATGGATAGTAAATTTGTTAATCTATCATCCATATCCTCAAATCGTATCGTGCACACCTCTAATGTGTTATTATAGTTTCTAATATTTAAATTATATCAATTTGATCTTCAATGTATAAAAATAAGTTTCAATTTGATTTCCAATGTTTAAATTCTATAAATTAATTTTTGAAACATATACTTTATGTCACGACCTGAACCCGCACCTAGTGGTTTGGATCAATAATAGGCCAGTAATTATGAGATTACTTATGGCCTTAGACATAAATCAAATTATATTTAATTATATGAGGCCAGAAGCGGAAGCAGAATTATAAAAATTGTCCACTGAGCTTGCGTATAAATGGCATGAATAAAAACTTCTTATACATTAATAACTCACACCCATACATATATAAAGAGATCTTACATGTTCAAGATCGTACATATGTCATTATCACACAAAAACCAAAACTTGCATATAGACATGGTCAAACCTGACAATTAAAAGAAAACAAAAGATAAAAAACAAAAGCCTCGTTTGTGAGGCATTCCATGGCTGACTCTACAAAACTCGGCAATCCTTCACAGATTTACTAGGGCTGGACATCCTCCTGCTTACCTACATACATATAAATACAGGGTGAGAATGTCAGTGAATAACATTATAGTAAAGATGTCATATGAATGAGTTCTAAAACTTAACAAAATCATTCTCATATTATATAACAGAACGATCTTGGGTCTAATACAAGAGAGAAATATAGAACAGAACAGATCATACTTGGCGGACTGACCTTGGGTCCAATCAGTTACAGTTGTATAATGACCATTTGGTCAACACATATCAGATATTCAGACTTTCAGATATCTAGAACGACCTTAGGTCTAACTTGTCAAATATACAGAATGACCTTAGGTCCATCATATGCATTCTTATCTCATCAAACACATTTGCAGATATCTTGTTGATCTAACAGATAGAAACTTATTCACACATGCAAAATCGTAGGTTTAGAAAAACTTACCACATTTGGACATTCAGAAAATAGAGTATATAAGAAAATATCTTTACTAAGATATTACTCATAGTGATTCGGTTGTTGACTCCTCCTCGTGGATAATCCTACACAATTCATCAATATACACACATTAAATCATATTGCATAAGCGAGTTGTTCTCTAACTTATTCAATTCTTCTAAGTCTCGTTCTAACTCATTAATTTAGTATGGTGCTCAATTTATGCCTAAGAATGTCCAGAAAAGAGTGAGAACGGAATCACAAACAGAATATGACTTTTTAAAATATGCTGAAATAGGACACTTCGCTCGAGCAAACCACTTGGTCTGCAAAAGTACTAGATGGTCTGAATTTAGGCTCGATGGTCGCTTAAGCCAATGTTTAAAATAAAAGGCGGTCGCTTGAGCTAACTGCAAATGTCTGTAAAAATACTAGCTGCATGAGATGTGCACTCGAGTGCTATCGTTCGAGCTATGTGGAATGCCTCTACAAAAATATTGGAAGCTCTCAAAGTGTGCTCGAGCGGTGACTTCATGCTCGAGTGATGAGGTCGAATTTTTGAATTTTTAGAACAGAGTTGAGTTTCAAAACATGCATTTTCAAATCATAAACTTGCATGGCTTATTCAAAACCTTAAAAACACTTAGAAACTTTTTCAAAAGCATAACCATGTGCTCAATCTCAACCCTTAGCTCCAAAACTTTAAGAATTCTTCAAATTGAACTCAAATTTTCATGTATGTGCCAAATGATTTTAATTCCCCCTCCCCCCCCCCCCCCCCAAAAAAAAAAAAAAAAAAAAACTCTCAAAACATGTAATTCAACTTCAAACTCTTCTGAATCATGAGTGCATGTATGATATAACTTCTAATTTTAACATGGGTGACATGAATCATGCTCAAAATTATGAAACGCTACTAAATTAGCATGCATGTGTGATTCGACACCAATTTCTTCATTGTAAGCTCAATTCTCACATTTAATCACACAATTACTTGAATTCACATATTTGATGACTTTAATTCATAAATTAAGGTTCAAATACATACCTAAGGTTTTCAATAACACCAATTCTAGCAAAAACTTGAGCTCTACTTTAGAATTCTTCAATCTCCTTGCAATTTTTTCAAGTTTCTTGCATTTCTCTCTCTAAGTTGTTCTCCCTCTCTCTCTAGATTAATCTCAAAAGATTTTTGAGTGTATATAATGAGCCTAATCACATTCTCAACATATATAGGCTTAATTAACTTAATTTACTAATCAAGGATTAGGTTAAGTAATTAGAGCTTAAGACTTAATCAAATAAAATTTAACTTCATTGATTTTATCTAATTAATTTAATCTGAATCAAATTTTAATCAAACTTCTCATAAGGCTCTAAAAATTGTGCCGTTCCAATAAACTAATCAATTTCGATTTCTGATGTCATTAAGGCCTTCAATTTCAGATTTAATAGAAATCACTACAGATATTCCTACAGCTAACAAATATGAAACTGAAAATCATATTAAACACATAATTAACATTCAAATTCACACTAACACTTAAATAATATTCAAAATCAATGATTAGAATGACGGGATTGTCACATTCTTCCCCTCTTTAAGAGGTTTGGTCTTCCAAACTTGCGTTACCATGTGTCGGAAACAATTCAGGATACCTTTGCCTTATTTCATCTTCTTTCTCCCAAGTTGCTTCCGTGCCATAGTGTTCCTTCCATTCCACTTTCACCGTAGTAATTTCTCTATTCCTCAACTGTTTCACTTGTTGGCCAAGGATTTGGATCGGTTTCTCTTCATACTCCATATTCTCATCGAGAGCGATTCAGTGATAGTCAATAATGTGGAACGAATCTTGGAGATAACCCCTCAATATTGATACATGAAACATATTATGCATTTGTTCCATTCCTGGTGGTAAAGCAATTCAGTATGCTACTGGACTTTCCAAAATCTAAAATAGCCCAAAATAGTAGGTTGACAACTTGCCTTTCTTGCCAAATCTTGATTAGCCCTTCATCGGAATCATAGGAATGAACACATGATCATCGGATTCATACACAAGAGCCCTTCTTCTATGATCCGCATAACTCTTTTGTCGGCTTTGTGCAGTTTTAAGCCTTTGCTGAATGATTTTGATCTTTTCGGTAGTCGTTTTCACAATCTCAAGACTAAACAAAACTCTGTCCCCAACTTCTGTCCAACAGACTAGAGATCTACATTTTCTGCCATACAAGGCTTCGTACGGTGCCATACCGATACTAGAATGAAAACTGTTGTTGTAAGCAAACTCTGCCAATGGTAAATAAGTCTCCCAACTTCCCTAAAAATCCAAGGCACACATTTTTAGCATATCTTCCAAGGTCTATATACTCGTCTTTGATTGTCTATCAGTTTGCGGATGGAAAGCAATACTAAATTTCAATTATGTTCCCATTTCCCTTTGAAGACTTTTCCACAATCTAGACACAAATTTTGAATCCCTATTTGAAATAATAGATACTGGAACTCCATACAAATGAACAATCTCATTGATATAAATAGTGGCAAGTCTATAAGCATCATAAGTAGTTCTTACAGGTAGAAAATGTGTAGATTTAGTCAACCTATCCACAATAACCCAGATAGAGTTCATATCTCTAGGTGTCCGTAGTAGATCAATAATGAAGTCCATGGTTATGTGCTTCCATTTCCATTCTAGAATAGGGAGAGACTGAAGCAGTCTTACTGACATTTGATGTTCGGCTTTGACTTATTGACATTGTAAACATTTAGATATATACTTTGCAATTTCCTTTTTCATGTTAGGCCCCCAATAACTTTGCTTCAAGTCTTGATACATCTTATCGTTGCCTGGATGCATTGCAAACTTTGACTTGTGAGCCTCTTCTAAAATCATTTTCTTCAAATCAAAATTATTTGGAACACATAATCTCCCTTGAAATTTCAATATCTAATTCTCAATACTGAACCCTGGTTTCGGATTTGATTCTATTTCGCTAAGCACTTTCTTGAGGAATTCATTCTCCAATTGCTTTTGCTTTATTTCTTCAATGATTGTCGATTGAGATGAGATGATGGCTATCATTTTGCCTTGTTCGTGAAACACCACTTCAATCTTGGATCTTTCTAAGTCATTTAATAACTCTCTCT
This sequence comes from Camellia granthamiana, assembly GCA_036172215.1. Taxonomy (NCBI): domain Eukaryota; kingdom Viridiplantae; phylum Streptophyta; class Magnoliopsida; order Ericales; family Theaceae; genus Camellia; species Camellia granthamiana. The sequence goes on along the minus strand of CM069914.1, from coordinate 3,841,621 downwards.
ATTCAGTGATCAAACTTGCCAAATTCCCCGTTGATTTTCTATTGAATGCATCGGCTATAGTGTTAGCTTTACCTGGATGATACTGAATCTGAAGATCATAGTTTTTAATTAGTTCTAACCATCTTCTTTGTCACATATTCAACTCCATTTGTGTAAAGAAGTACTTCAAACTCTTATGGTCGGTATAGACTTCACACTTTGCTCCATATAGATAGTGACGCCAAATCTTCAAAGTAAATACAACGGCAACCAACTCTAAGTTATGAGTCGGATAGTTCTTTTCATGCAGCTTCAATTACTGAGAAGCATAAGCTATCACTCTTCTATTTTGCATCAAAACACAACCCAAATCCTTATATGAAGTATCAATATAAATCGCAAAATTTTCTGTACTTGATGGTAAGGTCAAAACCGTTGATGTGGTTAATCTTGTTTTTAGTTCTTGAAATGCGGATTCTCTCTTATCAGTCCGTTCAAACGGTTCTCCCTTTTGAGTGAGTTGGGTAAGTGGTATAGCTATCTTTGAGAAATCTTTTACAAACCTCCTGTAATACCCAGCTAATCCCATGAAGCTTCGGACTTGATGTAGGCCAATTCACAATTGCCTCAACCTTTTGCAGGTCCATTGAAATCCCATTCATGTCAATCACATGTCCTACAAGCACAACTTCATCCAACCAGAATTCATATTTCTTTAGTTTTGCATATAATTTCTTCTCCCTAAGCGTTTGCAAAATAGTTCTCAAATGTTGTTCAAGTTCTTCTCTACTTCTCGAGTAAATCAAAATATCATCAATGAATACTACAACAAATTCATCAAGATAGGATTTAAAGATTCGATTCATAAGGTCCATAAAAGCTGCAGGTGCATTCGTCACTCCAAATGGTATTACTAAAAATTCATTGTGTCCGTACCTTGTTCAGAATGTGATTTTCTCAACATCTTCAGCTTTCACTTTCAGTTGGTGGTACTCAGATCTCAATCAATCTTCGAAAATACTTGTGAATCTGAAACTGGTCAAACAAGTCATCAATACGGGTAAAGCGTATTTGTTCTTAATCATTACCATATTCAATTCTCGGTAATCGATACACAAGCGGAGTGTTCCATCTTTCTTCTTCACAAATAGAACCGGAGCACCCCATGGCGAAGTACTCGGTTGGATAAAACCCTTGTCAAACAAATCCTACAACTGTTCTTTTAATTCTTTCATTTCAACCATTTACATTCTATATGGAGTCTTTGACATGGGTTGAGTACCCAACATAACCTTAATGGTAAATTTGATTTCTCTATCAACCAATTCCTTTGGCAATTCCTCTGGAAACACATTTGAGAATTCTCTAACTACTGGAATATCATTTAACCTAGTATCCACAAATTGCACAGTCAAAATACTACATAGGTAACCCTGACATCCCTTCTTAAGTAATTTACACACTTTCATTGCCAAAATTAAGTAAGATGGAGGTATTACACCATTAACCTCAAACATAAACACATCATATCCTGTTGGTCTAAACAAAACTTGTTTCATTATACAGTTAATGGTAGCACAATATTTAGACAACCAGTCCATTCCCGAAATCACATCAAAATGTCTTATTTCAAGAGGCAACAAGTCTACAAACAACATAGCATTTCCAATATGTATTTCACAAGCACGATAAACAAATGAACACAATACAGATTCTTTGGATGGAGCAGATATACACAACAGATAGGGCAATGATTCCATGGATCTATCCAATCAAGATGCAAATATAGTAGATACGAAAGAATGTGTCGAACCCAATTCAATTAGCACATAAGTATCTTGGTCACAAATACAAGGAGTACCTAAGACAACGACCTCTATATTTTGTGTATCACCTAGGATGAGTGCAAAAACTCTTCCTTGCTTAAGTGCGTCTCTAGTTGTCACAATCCAAACCCGCCCCTGTAGGTTTAGCATCATAACCGGCCAGTAATCTTGGGATTATTGAAGGCCTCTGAAATAGATAAACAAAATAAAGGGGCTAGCGGAAGCAATTAGCAAAGTACAATGTCCATAGAGCTGTGCAAACGTATATGAGACAGAAAATTTAAACTTATAATCATATTCATATAGGATGTCATACACATGTCATCCCATGTACAGATAAACAAAAGGGACTTAGCCCTATTTACAGAGTATACAATAGTCTTGTTTAACAAAAGAAAGAAAAGATAAAGATAGACATCACGTGCACTTGACTTGACCACAAAAACACTTGGAAACCTCCTTAGGAGGCACAGTGGTTGGCTTGACAAGAAAGAACTCCAAGCTAGCAACTTCGGCCTGGTCCCGCTCCTGATTACCTACATACATAAATAATACAGTGAGCTAGAGTCCAGTGAATAACAACCAAGTAAGGGTTTTATGAATGATGTCCATCACAGATTCAAAAATTAGAGTTCATATCAGAAACAGATTCATATTCACATACTTATACAGATTTCACAAACAGTTATGTGTGGTACATTCATTAGCTACAAATCACTTGGTCATAAAGACCCACATTCACTTGAGATGGCTATTTAAATGACCCACTTTCACTTGATAAAGACGGTTATGCATAACCAGTTCCATAAATGGAACCCACTTGAAACCCTAGTACTAAGTCACATATATCACATGAACACTTGATGCTAAGGATGCCACAAATACATTTTAGAAAACTGGACAATCATTCATGATTCACATATAGCATTTCAGAAAGTAGATCATATCACATTATTTAGAAAATACTTAAATTCAAACATAGTTTTACAGAGTCGTTACTCACAAATAGCTCCAGAGGTAGAACATATCACTTGAACAGAACATATCGATCAGGTGGGTGTTAACACGTGACCTACAAACACATGACAGATACACTTGAACACATGTGCCATAGGTGTTTAACTTATCATTCTTCTTTCTTAATGCGTGTTTCTAACTCTTATTCTCATTCTTATAGCTTAATCATGGCCTAGGAATGCCTAGGATAAAATGAGGATGCAAACATGTACTTTGAAAACACTTGCAAAATTTTGGAAAACAGGGCAGCTCGCTCGAGCGCAACTTTGGTTGCTCGAGCAGTCTATAAAGTCTGCAACAGTATTGGATGCTCGATTTTCACACTCGACAGTCACTCAAGCCAAGTATTGAGAAAAATGATGTTTGCTCGAGCACACAATCGATCGTCCGAGCCATCGTGCAATTGTCTGCAAAACTACTAAGGGCTCTCATTTCATGCTCGAGCCAACTTTTGGTCACTCGAGCGAAACTTTGGTCGCTCGAGCCAACCATCAAACTCTACAAAAATACTGAGAGCTCGTAATTTACGCTCGAGCAAAGCTTTGGTTGATCGAGTGATGTGACCAAATTTTGGAATTTCCAGATTGCTATTCCTAGTTCAAAACATGAGTTTAAAGCTTCAAACCAGCTCTTTTGGGCCAAAAACTTTAGAAAACATTTGGGAACTCATAGAACTTCATGAATTGAAAGCCATTTTGCAAAATCAAGACCCATTTGCAAGTCAATTGTTCACAATCAAACTTGAAACTTTATATATATATAGATATATACATATACATGCATGCACTGACTCAAAATCTTTGGTTCCAAAACATGTTCAAATGAAGCAAGAAGAGAAGAATCATGTTGAATCTTTAAAATCATGCAAGTATATGCTGATGCATGTAAGAAAAACTGGATGAACTATGTATGCATGCATGGATCATGCTCAATTCTACATTCTTATCTTGAATCTCATGTTCATTCTTCTAATTCTCTAGATTTCTTGCACTAAATGACTCAAATTCATAATTTAAGAGTTGAATTTCCTACCTTAAGTCTTCAATTGGGCTCTATATAGCAAATAATCCCTTGAGTTTCCAAGCCAATTCTTCCAAATTCTTTCTAATCTCTCTAAGTCTTCCTTAATTCCCTCTTGTTTAATATATATATATCTCCACGTTAAAAGAGCTCAAATGATGAAAGGAGAGTATATAGAATGTTCTAAGGCTTAACATGAGCCTTATATAGGCTTCACTAATCAATCTAGCGTAAACTAATCAAATTGTAATTATTTATTTCTAATTATTTGATTCCGAATTGAATTCTAATTAAATTTACTAGAAATTTCTAAAAATTCCAAATAACACTTTAACATAGTCGATTTCGTGTTTAGATGCTGATAAGGCCTACAATTTGCGTACCGAAACAAAATTTCAGACAGATATTCCTACCATAGACAGATATAAATACAAATAACACATAACACATGCAATTAACTTAGGATTTCGTCTTAATTACTTGTTAGGCATTCTTAATCAAGGATCATAGGCTAATCATAGGTTAGGATTGTCACAGTCTTTTCCTCTTAAAGAGTTTGGCCCTCAAAACTCGAATTACCTTCATTTTGGAAGAATGCCGGGTCTAGAGGGAACAAATCTAGATATCATTTCATCATTTCTTTTTTGGTCACCCAAGTTGCATACGTCCCTTTGTGATTTTGCCAATCTACTTCACCAACGGGATTTCTTTGTTTCTTAATCTTTTGATCGTTCGGTTGACAATTTGAATCGACAGTTCTTCATATGTGAAGTCATCTTTCATTAGTATGTTTGTGGGTTCAATCACATGTAACAGGTCTCTTGAATAATTCCGAAGCATAGGAACAAGAAAGACATTGTGCATATTCTCCATGATTAGAGATAAAGCCACTTGATACGTCTCCGGATTAATTTTCTCAATAATTTCATACGGCCAATGTACTGCGGTGCTAAGTTGCCTTTAACTCCAAATCGTGTATGCCATTTCATAGAAGTCACTTTGATAAACACATGGTCGCCTACTTCATACTCTCGATCTCTTCTTCGGACATCCGCATAACTCTTTTGACGACTTTGAGTGGTTTTCAAACATTGCTGAATCAATTTTACTTTCTCAGTCGTCTCTTGCACAAGTTTCGGTCCCAATAATGGTCTATCGCCTACTTTGGCCCAACAAATTAGATATCGGCATTTTCTACCATACGAAGCTTTATAAGGAGCCATATCGAGACTTGAATGGCAATTGTTGTTGTACACAAATTTGGCCAATAGTAAATAAGTTTTCCAATTTTCTTGGAAGTCTAATGCACACATTCATAGCATATCTTCCAAAGTTTGTATAGTTCTTTCTGATTGGCCATCCTTCTGTGAGTGATAAGCACTACTCAATCCAATGCGGTTCACAAGGCTTGTTGCAAACTCTGCTAAAATCTTGAGGTAAACTTGGAATCTCTATATGATACAATAGATAGTGGCACCTGTGTAATCTCATAATTTCATTCACATCAATATTATCCAATTTATCCGCATTATAAAAAATTTTCACAGGTAGAAAATGAACAGATTTAGTTAATCGATCAACTATGACCCCAGATAAAAAATATGCTTCCATTTCCATTTTGGTATTTGAAGCGGTTGAAGTAATCCAGCGGGTCATTGATGTTCCGCTTTCACTTGTTGACAATGCAAACACTTGGCTACAAAGTCAGCAATACATTTTTTCATTCCAGGCCACCAATCTTTGTACATGTTTGTATTCCTTGGATGCATAGCAAATTTAGAATTGTGCGCCTCGGTCATGAAAAGCTTTCTCAGTTCTGAACAATCCGGTACACAAAGCCTACCCTGAAATTTCAATACATTACTTTCCAACACAAATCTCGGTCTTGGTTTGGAATCAAGTTCATCAACAATCTTTTCCAAAAATTCATCTTTTAGTTGTTTTTCTTTAACTTCTTCAATTATAGTTGGCTGTGCAAAAATAGAAGCTAAGACTCCACCCTGTTCATACAAAACAATCTCAATTTCATTTCTTTCCAGATCACACAATAATTCCTTTTGACCGGTGAGCAAACATGCCAAATTCCCAATGGATTTTCTGCTTAAAGCATCTGCAACGGTATTTGCCATTCTCGAATGATATAGAATTTTCAAGTCATAATCATTGATCAGTTCAAGCTGCCTTCTTTGTCTCAAGTTCAATTCCTTTTGAGTGAAAAAATATTTCAAGCTTTTATGATTAGTATACACCTCATAAGTAGTTCCATATAGATAATGACGCCAAATTTTTAGTGTAAACACCATAGCTGCAAGCTCAAGATCATGGGTTGGATAATTCTTCTCGTGAGGTCGGAGTTGTTAAGAAGCATAGGAAATTACCTTACCGTTTCGCATTAGCACACACCCCAATCCTTTATATGAAGCATCACTATAGATTTAGAATCCATCTGTACCAGTTGGCAAAGTCATAATAGGTGCAGTTACTAATCTGGTTTTCAATTCTTAGAAGGCAGACTCTCTTTGGTTATTCCAATCAAACGGCGCATTTTTCTATGTTAACTGAGTTAGTGACATAGCAAGTTCGGAGAAATCTTTCACAAATCTTCTGTAGTAACCAGCATGCCCCAAAAAGCTTCTAACTTCTGTCACAGTAGTCAGTCTTGGCCAATTCACAATAGCTTCTGTTTTCTGTGGATCAACTGATATGTCATCTTTGTTGATTACATGTCCTAGAAATGTTACACTTCCAACCCAAAATTCGCATTTGGACAATTTTGCATACAATTTCTTTTCTCTCAGAAATTGTAGCATAGTTCTCAAATGATTTTCATGTTTTTTCTTGCTTTGAGAGTAAATCAAGATATCATCTATGAACACAACAACAAATTCATCAAGAAATTGTTTGAAGACCCTATTCACTAGGTCCATGAATGCTGCAGACGCATTAGTTACCCTAAATGGCATTACCAAAAATTCATAATGTCCATATCTAGTCCGAAATGCAATTTTCTCTATGTCTTCAGCTTTGACTTTTAACTGATGATACCCGGATCTAAGGTTTATCTTGGAAAACACTTGGGCTCCCTGAAGTTAGTCAAACAAATTATCTATTCAGGGCAGTGGGTATTTATTCTTGATAGTTACTTTATTTAACTCTCAGTAATCTATACACAATCTCAAGGTTCCATCTTTCTTCTTGATAAACAAAACTGGAGCACCCCAAGATGAAGTGCTCGGTCGAATAAACTTCTTGTCTAACAGGTCTTGCAGTTGAATTTTCAATTCTTTCAATTCAGAGATCGATATTCTATAAGGGACTTTGGAAATTGGTTGCATTCCAGGTACTACTTCAATATTGAATTCAATCTCTCTATGGACTAAGTCACCGGGTAGTTCATTTGGGAATACATCGGGAAATTCATTGACTACAGGGATGTTCTCTTGCATTAGCACTATCTGTGGGCTCAGTTAATACATAGCTTAGATAACCCTGACACCCCTTTCTCAATAGTTTATTAGCTTTCATTGAAGAGATCAAATACAAGGGAGGAACCACACAATTTCTAACAAATATAATTTCGGGTAACCCAAGTGGTCAAAATACAACAGATTTAGTAACACAATCGATGGTAACGCAATATTTCGTCAACCAATCCATACTTAATATGAAATCAACATGATCTGTAGTCACAGGCATTAAGTCAACATATAATAGCACATCGCCAATCATAATGTCACATGCAGGATAAACATATGCACATAACAGAGAACCCCCAGATGGTGTAGATACAGATAATACATAGTTCATTTGTTCTAGAGGTCTAGTCAATTTTCGAGAAAAAGTATGCAACACAAAATAATGTGTAGATCTAGAATCTATCAACACATAGACATTTTGGGCATAGATAGGAGGTATACCTGACACCATAGATTCGGTGTTCTGAACATCTCCTGGCACAAGTGCAAATACTCTCCCTTGCCTCAAGGTTTGTTTGCCTATATTAGTTCTTACATTTGTTTTCAGTATAGAAGCAAATTTGGCTGAACTTACCGCATGGTGGTTAGTATTTTCAGCTATGAGTGGATAATTTTTTACCATGTGGCCAATCTTGCCACACGTGAAGCAGGCACCTGTAGTACGGTAACATACACCCTTGTGTTTTCTTCCACATTCAGAATAGGTAGGTGCAAATCCCCTACAGATAATACATAGTTCATTTTTTTCTAGAGGTCTAGTCAATTTTTGAGAAAAAGTATGCGACACAAAATAATGTGTAGATCCATAATCTATCAACACATAGGCATTTTGGGCATGATATGAAGTATACCTGACACCATAGATTCGGTGTTCTGAACATCTCCTGGCATAAGTGCAAATACTCTCCATTGCCTCAAGGTTTCTTTGCCTATATTAGTTCTTACATTTGTTCTCAGTACAGAAGCAGATCTGGCTAAACTTACTGCATGGCGGTTGGTATTTTCAGCTATGAGTAGACAATCTTTTACCATGTGGCCAATCTTGCCACACATGAAACAGGCACCTGTGGTACGGTAACATACACCCTTGTGTTTTCTTCCACATTTAGGACAGGTAAGTGCAGATCCACTACTTTGACTTGAGCTGCTCATAGATCCCGTATTTTGCTTCTTTGAGAATGATCGACCCTTTCTGAAATTGAATCCAAACCGTTTGCCTTTCTATTCAGTTGTTGGGGCTTTGGTTTGTTTCATGGCTTCTAAATTAGCTTCAGTCATTAATGCTCTATCAAGAACATCTACCTATTTAGGCAATTTTAGAACACCCACTCGATCAAACACATCCAGATTAAGCCCACCTTCAAACTTTTGAGCCTTCTTGTGGTCCATGTCAACCATGTGCATTGCAAATCAGACTAACTCGATGAACTTAGCCTCATACTCTACCACTGACATACCTCCTTGCTTTAACTTCTCAAATTGTGACACTTTTTGGTCTTGGAAGCATTGAGGGAAATATTTTTCATAAAAGATCTCTTTAAATTGATTCCATGTCATAGCCCCATTATTATCTCGGATCAACATCCACCAATGCCTAGCTTTCTTCTTTAGTGTGTAGGTTTCCAGCAAAACCTTCTGAGTTTTAAAGCATGGAAACACTTCAAATAATTTTTGTCTCAGGCATCCAAGTTTCATCCTTCAATGGTTTAATACCACCCAGAAAAGTCGGTGGCTCCAAATTTCTAGGCCAAACTGATAATGTCATTGTTCACAGGTTCAAATTGTACTGGAAAAGGTGGAGGAGGCAATTGTTTGGTTTCAGTTAAAGTTGCAAACATTCTTTCCATTCGGTCCATTCAAGCATCAGACGATTCAATCACATCATCACTTCTTGTTCTCTCCATTTGCTATAGGTAAACAGGGCACTAATAAACATAGGCAAATAGTCTTTTCACAGTATTCATAATGGTATTTCATGCTGTACATATGCACATGTCCATTTTAGTTCAGATATGTTCATATATTTGTCACATACACTCACACATGCAGATGTAATGTCCCTAATTCCTTTTAGGACATCCTATAGCTCATATGGACTCATGTGTGTGGTATAACATGTGCTCTGATACCACTCTGTCACGATCCAAACCCAATTCTATAGGTTTAGCATCGTAGCCGGCTAGTAATCCTGGGATTAATGAAGGCCTCTAAAACAGATAAACAAAATAAAGGGGCTAGCAGAAGCAATTAGCAAAGTACAATGTCCATAGAGCTGTGTAGATGTATATGAGATAGAAAATTTAAACTTATAATCATATTCATATAGGACGTTATACACACATCATCCCATGTATAGATAAACAAAAGGGACTTAGCCCTATTTACAGAGTATACAATAGTCTTGTTTAACAAAAGAAAGAAAAGATAAAGACAGACATCACGTGCACTTGACTTGACCACAGAAACACTTGGGAACCTCCTCAGAAGGTGTAGACACCCCATTTTTGACCGTCCTCAAGACTTGGACGTCACCGTTTGAACACCCGGTGATCATCCATGATTGTGTTCGTCTTGAGTTCCCGGAGGCCTCGGTTGCGCGCCTTGCCTCGGGATCTCTCGACTCGACTGTTCGGTGTCTGGTTTTGCACCAAACACTTGTGTTTTTGCCTTGGAAGGCAGGGAATGGCTTGTTGGCCATCCCCACACCCCACTGGCTGTCCCCACACCCCACCGGCAGTTAATTGAGGCCACCGGCAGTGTTTTCTTAAAACCCATGGCCGGTCGGCATTATATTTTGCCGACCGGCACTTTGTCTCGGCCGATGACCTCTTTTGCTGGCCGACCTACACCCTTTGCACCCCCCAGGCATGGTGCATGCCAGCTGTGCCAGCTGGGATGCACCATCACCATTCCCCATGCACGGGGGTGACCACTTTGCACCCTTGTGAGCCTTTGAACCCCCTAACCTTCTAGAAGCTTGACCCCTTTGGCCAAGCTTCTTGGGGAAGCTTGGCCAGCTGTATTAGCTTCTCCAAGAAGCCAAGACTCCTTTGCACCCTTTGCCCCTTTCATTTGGCTTCTTGGAGAAGCCTAGAACCTTTGCCTTTGCCTATTTAAAGAACCCTCCTCCTCCATTGTTAAGGGTTGGAACTTTTGAACCAAAAACCAGAGCATATATATGTATACATCTGATATATACACCTTCTCTCTCTATATTTCCCTCTCTCCCATACCTTGTGTGTGTTTCTAGGCCTCAAAAGTGCATTTTAACCTTACTTTTGCACTAATACACACACCATTACACCTTGCTTCGAGTTTGAGAGGCATTGAGGGTTGATTCTTGAGGTTTTGGACTGATTTTGGTCAGAGGAGGGTGGCTGGAGTTTCTGTTCTTGAAGTGTTCTTCAAGGGTAAGATTCTTACTCTAGTTTCCCCAAATTTGCACTAGTTTTTTACCTGTCTTGCTTGCTGATTTAGGCTTTGTGCATAACATAAAAAAAGCTTATATTTTCATGCTTAAGAACTTTCATTGAGGGTGTTTTGTGGTTTGAGTTCAAACTCACCCCTTTAGGTCTTATTTGGCCTTTTTGGTGCTTCCTTTGTGAGGTTTTGTTTACTTGAGTGTTTGAGTCTTCTCACCACTGAAAATCAGTGGATTTTCAATGGTGAGGAAGGTGGTTTGAAGTCTTCTATAGGGGAGGGACACCCCTCTCCCCTTTGTCTCTCTTTTATCTTTGTTTTTGGCCTAAAGGACAACATGCATGCTTGACTGATTATGGCTTCATTTCAGAGTTTATTTGGGTGTTTTGGAGCATGTTTTATCTCTGTCTCATGAGGGTTTGTTGGCCTCTTTCATGCATGATATACTTGCTTTGCATTCCTCTATTTGGCATAGAAATGCATCTTGTGTTTAGGCCTTGATTCTTGCATGTGTTAGCTTAACTTCATGAAGCTATTGGCATTACTTTACCATGTTTAAGGTCTGTTGGCCATCTGTTTCAGTCATGCTTGCCATGTTTGGTGTCATCTCTTTGTGTTTTGGCTTATAAGCCTTGAGTATATTGGCCTCTAGCATGCTTAGCTTAGACCATCCTCATGACTTGGCATCATTTAGGATCATATTTCAGTCTATAAATCATGCTTGTATGCTTGCATTCATTACTGTTCTCGTGCTTTGAAGGTGTGCCCTTTTATGCTTTGAAATGAATATTGTGTATGCCTAAGTATTTGAGCTTTCAAGACTATCATATCAGTGGGCTTTGGGGCCCATTTTTGCATGCTAGAATTCTGTTTTTACTTGTCTAATTCATATCATGTATGGTCTTGTTGATGGTAGTAAAGTGCTCTCTTTTGTGCCTTAGCTTTAGGCCCACTAGCTTGCATATTGGCATCAGTGTTAGTCCACCATCTTGGGACACTTTTGGCCACTGTTTTGGGGTGGATTGAGGTCTGCCCCTTATGGTTTAAGTCCACCATTGCATGCTTGTTTCATGTTTGTTGCATGATTGCTTCATTAGGTGTTGTAACATGATGATCTTTTGGCATGATTATCCATGTCTAGCATTGCATACTTAACATGATAGATTGCATTACATTTGGCATGTTTGCATTTTAGTATTAGGTTGCATTGTGGAGCCATGTTTGCATAACATGCATTGCATTACTTGGTTTGGGGTGTCAAGCCAAGTGGGAGGGTCAAGAAGTGTTCATACTACAAGTGATGTAACACGTCTTAACCTTCGGTCACCGAGGCCCTTGACCTTGACATGATAGGGTCTTGGTCTTCATTTGTGTGTTGCATGCATCTTCATTGAAATGCAAACTTGGCCTCTTAGGCCATCATGCATCAAAATGCACAATTGGTGGCCCAAGGACCAAGGGCCATGCTCCCCTGAGTTCAATGCATGATAGGGAGCATGGCCATGCTTACACGTGCCTGAAATTTCATGCCATGCACTGCCTGTCTTCTGCTGCTGTCAAAACTGTCTTCTGCAGGAAGTTTCTGCCGACCGGCAACACTAAGTGCCGACCGGCCATTGGTGAATGGCCGATAACTTCACCAGCAGCCGATGGAAATTTCCTATGGCCGGTGGGCATTTCATCCAGCCGATGGTATCCTACAGTGTGCAAGGAACATGTCCCAGGATTTTTGCAGTCTTTGGAGATGCAGGACAGTGTAAAACAGAGGCAGCAGTAGCATGGCACGGGTTTTCCAGGCAAGACAGACTGAAGCATGCATCATTCGCGCATTCCGAGGCGGGGGGCTGCGGCCATCTTCTCTTTGCATTTATTTTAATTAGATTAGGAATTTTGTAATAATTAATTCAGTATTATTCATTTGGCCTGTATATTCTTTTGGTCCCTCCGAGCGAGGGCGTATTGTGTAATAAGTGTGGGTGAGTGTGTGTATGTCTTCCAACCCCACGTCTTTCTTCTCTTTTATTTACCTGCTTATGATGGTAGACTAGGGCATATTTAAATTAGCATACCTTATGCTATGCATGCGTGCACCCATACATTTGTCTTGCATGCACTGGGCTCGGCACATCATACTAACTGCATCTGTATTCCAATTCCAAATTGAATACGTGTTAGTTGTAGCATTTCACATGTCATTGTAGATCAGCCGAGCCTATCGTAGTTGCATCTTGTATGTGTTGCATTAGCCATCTTAACATGAGCTAGGATCATGCATTGATTACTAACTAGCTTTTGTTTTGGCTCGGAGTACTAGGTAAGCTTTTATGCTTTAGCATATCGCATGCGTGTGAATATTACCATAATAGCATGATTACCATGAGGCTAGCTGCTTATGTGATATAACTGCTTGAATGCCTGTGGATGGAGGTCAAATTACCTAAATTGGAATAAATGCATTAAAACTGAGAGTTTTAAGCCCACCAGATAGTGGCAAAACCATCTTTTTCAAAGCCCACTTAAGGGTGGCAAAATCTGCATTTTAGCCTACTTACGAGTAGCAAACCATTTTCAAAACAAACATGAAATGTTTTGTTCCAATTTGGGCGATTCGGTCTATACTTGTTTGCTGTGCGCATAACATAGTAATTCTAGGCTAATAACTGGAGTAAGAGCACATAACGTTTTCAAAAATGGATATCACGGTTAGTAGAGGCCGGTCTTCGGACCGGGCGAGAGGGGGTGCTCATAGCTGACCTTCCCCGATCATACCCAAGTTCCCGAGCCGAGGCAACTTTGGTGATGACGGACACGTGGCCTTTGGCACCGAGTCAGGGTTTCCTAAATTTCCCTATTAAAAAATATTTAGGTGGCGACTCTGTATCTGGAAAAGCAGTCCATGTTTGGCACTTCTTTCAAAATCTGTTTTCTCAAAACGATTTGCCGGATTTGGACTCTTTGGTTCAAGATTAAGAACCGTAACACAAATCGAGTCCGAACTGTAGCGTGTAGCGCGGGGTCCCCCGCGGGACGTGTTACAGAAGGCACGGTGGTTTGCTTAACAAGACAGAACTCCAGGCTAGCAACTTAGGCTTGGTCCCATGCCTGATCACCTACATACATAAATAATATAGTGAGCTGAAGCACGACCCAAACCCACCCCTATAAGTTTAGCGTCATGACTAGCCAGTAATCTTAGATTACCTACGGCCTCTATTAACAAAACATCCTTAGATTAATTTGCAGGGCTTAGCGGAAGCAATATAAGACTTGAAAATAATCCATTAAGCTGCACTTATATGAAAAGACCTCATATTATAGCTGTGCAACCATTCTTTAAGTACATACATCACAAAAGTTTAAAACATCTAATCCATGCATAAAAACTCCATAATTCATAATTAAACAAAAGCCCCATTATACAACATTAAAGTACCAAATAGGTCACAAAACAAAAAACGGGTTTAACTTGCTTGGCTCTACACGAGCCTAACTTGTTTCAGTTTGGAAGTTTTTCAAAAAGGATGGCAATGGGCTGGACTTGGAGGCATTCCCTAACCTTGGCATTCCGTTTGCTCACCTACATATACATATAAATAGTGAGCTAGGGCCTAGTGAGTAATAACAGAATAAAGAGGTTATGTAAATGAAGTTCGATAACATTTCAAATATCAATTTCCAATTTCTATTCAAATCTTGATAGCAATAGCCATTTCAATCCATTTACGTGGTACATCCAATAGAATAACAATGCATTAATGACAATGGAACCACAAGGGCCATTCAATGGGACCACGATGGGTCATTCAATATTCCATATTCAATGTGACCATATGGGTCTAACATTAGAGAACTCTGTGTTTCAATGAATCCAATGGGAGGTGAGGGTCAATGGTGTAACACCCTGTCCTACATCGAAAGTTTGCATAGGTGATCTTAGGCATATAAAGTACCACTACCTTGCTACTAAGTAACTTAGACTTAAGTTTTTGGGTATGGCTGGTTAACCCATAGGTTACTTGGGCTAGCAAGTAGTGGAGCGTTACAAATGGTATTAGAGCCGACTCTCTAGAGTATCGAGTGTGGGCCCCTGGCGTCTCTCGGTGCATGTGGGTGGGCTTGCAAGCTGGCAGGCTATTGCACGGGGACGTGCAACCTTAAGGGCTGTGGATTATAAGGTCCTGGTGTCCCACATCGGGAATAGAGAGGGAGCTCCAGGGCTATAAGAGTGAAAACCTAGACCCTTATATAGCATCAAGGCCTTTTCCTGGGTGGTGAGATCCCTAGTAGAACTCCCCAGTTAAGCGTGCTTAGACTGGAGTAGTTCTGGGATGGGTGACCCACTGGGAAGAACAAATCCGTGCGGGCGTGGCCCAAAATGGACAATATCGATGACGTGTAAAGGGTTGGGCGGTTACAAATGGGCCATGGTATTATATCACAGGGCAAAGGGCCTATTAAACAATGGATGCCATGAATACATTTTCAAAAGGGAACTTCATTCATTCATAAGAAATTAACATCTCAATAAAGTATTCCATCAATCATCATAACATTTTAGTAAACCATTCAATCAATTATATATCAATTTTGAGAACAATAATAGTTCAAAAATAAATATAACTTGAACATATCTTTATAAAATTAATACTCATAGTGGAATCTATCGACGTTAGGCATCGGACGTCCACCTAAACAAAACACATAACAAATGCACAATTGAAGCACCATTCAATAACCATTTCACTTTAATTCAACTCTTCTCATGTGTTTCTAACTCATTCCATGGTTATATGAGTCCAATTGGTGCCTAAGAATACTTGAAATGATATGAGGACGCAAGTATGCACTTAAAAGAGTTAGTCAAAATTTGCTGAAAATAGCGTCTTTGCTTGAGCGCAACTTTGGTCACTCGAGCGATCTGCAAAACTTTGCAAAAGTACTGGTTGCTTGATTTTTAGGCTCGAGCTAATTTTCTATCACTCAAGCCATGAGTAGTGCAAAACAAGGTTCGCTCAAGCCCAAGTTTTGCCGCTCGAGCCACCGTGCAAGTGTCTGCAAAAATACTAGGATCTTGAATTTTACGCTCGAGCGACACTTTCTTCGCTCGAAAGAACTGGTCGAATTCTGCAATTTCTAGAATTGAGTTTGAAGCTCAAAACATGAATTCAAAGGTTCAAAACTTGCAAGTTTGGTACAAAAACATGGAAAAACATTGTGTAATATGAAAACGTAGTCAATTTGAAACCAATCCCTCAAAATCATGAACCAAATTCCCAAAATCAAGCTTAAACCATGAAGTTGAAACCATGCAAGAGATGAACTCGTTAATCTCTTTGTAAAACTTGACCAAATGATAGGAAAAGTGTAAAAACATGAAGAACTCTTCAAATAAATGTGTGAGGTTCCCATGCATTTAGAGAATTTCATGGAATTCAAGTTCAAATTGGTGATTCATGCATGCATGTATATGATTATGCTCAACCTTCCATAACTATGATGATCCTACATATGCCTTCTAAATTCATACAAGTGGCCTCATAGCTTGGTGAATTCATTTCTTTTATGGATTATCTTCAAGAATTGAGTGTGGTTTCCATACCTAGAGTTGAATTCAAGTGTTATCTTGCTTAATTCTCCAAGTGTTCCTCCAACCTCCTTCAAATTCTCCTTGTTCTCTCTCTAAGTTGAGTTTTCTCTCTCTCTCTCAACAATCTCAGCCCATGTGTTGTATAATATGATCTCAAAACATGATTAAGGCCTTATATAAGGTGCAATTAACTTAGGCTAATTAAGCTTGCTTAGAACTAGTTAAGCCTACTTAGTTTTAATTAATTCTAATTATTTTGATCCGAATCAAATTTCAATTAAACTTGTCATAAAATTCTAAATATTCTAATTAACCTATTGGGCTAGTCAATTTTGGTTTCAAAAGCCGTTTGGGCTTTCAATTTCTGATTCTAAGTTGATAAGTAAATAGATATTCCATGTATCAATAGATAATCAAATAATTAAGCATATAATCACACAATTAAATAGACAATCATGCAATTAAGCATATTGAAATAATGTAATATAATATTACAGAGGTCAGAGTCGTCATAATCTCTTCCCCTTAGAAAGTTTGGTCCTCCAAACTTATGTTACCTCTATCAGAAAACAATTCCAGGTAATGTTGCCTCATTTCTTTTTTTTTTTCCCTCCCATGTGGCTTCCTTTCTGTAGTGTTCTTTCCACTCGACTTTCACCATAGGAATAGTTTTGTTCCTCAATTACTTAACTTGCCTATCAACAATCTGAATAAGCTTTTCTTCGTATACCATATCTTCATCTAGGGCAATCCGATGATAATCAATCATGTGAAATGGATCTCTAAGGTACCCACGAACCATGGATACATAAAATACGTTATGCATTTGTTCCATTCCCGGTGGCAAAGCAATACAGTAAGTGACAGGACCCAATCTCTCCAGAATCTGAAACGGCCCGATGTAACGGAGAGTCAATTTTGCCATTCTACCAAACCTTGTTTGCCCTTTCATCGGTGGAGTAAATTTTCCCTTTCTGCCAAACCTTGTTTGTCTTTTCATCGGTGTTACTTTGATAAATACATGATCTCCCGCTTCATACTCTAAGTCTCCTCTTCGTTGATCTGCATAGCTTTTCTGTTGGCTCTATGCAATTTTGAGCCTTTGATGAATGGTTTTTATCTTTTCAGTTGTTTCTTGGACAAGTTCAATTCCATAGATAGCCCTATTACCAACCTCTGTCCAACAAACTAGCGACCTACACTTTCTGTCGTACAATGCTTCATGTGGTGCCATACCGATACTAGCGTGGAAACTATTGTTATAAGCAAACTCAGCCAATGGAAAATATGTTTCCTAGCTGCCCTAAAAATCCAAAACACACATATGAAACATGTCTTCTAAGGTCTAAATAGTCCTCTCGGTTTGCCCATCAATTTGCGGATGAAATCCTGTACTAAACCTCAATTATGTCCCTATTGCACTTTGTAGACTATGCCAAAATCTAGAAACAAATTTAGGATCTCTATTTGATACAATAGGCACTGGAACCCTATGTAATCGAATAATCTCGTCAATGTAGATAATAGCAAGTCTATATGCATTAAAGGAAGTTTTCACAGCAACAAAATAAACAGATTTTGTCAATCTATCTACTATAACCCAAATAGCATTCATACTTCTAGCTGATTGAGGTAGACCGACGATGAAGTCCATGGTTTTTTGTTCCCACTTCCATTCTGGAATAGGGAGAGATTGAAGCAAGCTTGCCTGTGTTTGGTGTTCTGCTTTTACTTGTTGGCACTGTAAGCATTTAGAGTTGAAGTCTGCAATCTCTCTTTTCGTGTTGGGCCACCAATACACTAACTTCAAATCTTGGTACATCTTGGTATCTTCGGGATGCATAGCAAACACTGACTTGTGAGCCTCCTCCAAAATCCTCCTTTTCAAATTTGTATCATTAGGAACACATAATCTCCCTTGGAATTTCAACACTGAATCTTCAATTGTGAACCCCAGTTTAGGCTTAGTTTCAAACTCATCAAAAATCCTTTTGAAAGACTCATCATTCACTTGCTTCTATTTAATCTCTTTGATAATTGTTGGTTGTGCAAACATTACAGCTATTAGGCTATTTTGTTCAAAAGGCACTACTTCTATTTCAAGCTTTTCAAATTCTTGTAGCAGTTCTTTCTGATCTGTGAGCAAATAGGCTAGATTCTCCACATTCTTTCTACTGAGTGCATCAGCCATAGTGTTAGCCTTGCCCGGATGATAGTGGATTTGTAAATCATAGTCCTTGATTAGTTCAAGCCATCGTCTTTATCGCATATTCAATTCCTTCTATGTGAAAAAGTACTTTGGGCTTTTATGATCGGTATACACTTCACATTTAGCTTCATACAAATAGTGATGCCATATTTTCAATGCAAACACAACCGCAGTAAGTTCCAGGTCGTGTGTTAGATAGTTTTTCTCATGTGGTCACAATTGTCGAGAGGCATAAGCAATCACCTTGCCATTCTGCATTAAGACACAACCCAAACCCTTATAAGATGCATCACTATAAATCACAAATCCTTCCGTACTTGAGGGTACAGTAAGGATTGGAGTTTTGGTCAATCTTGTGTTTAGTTCTTCAAATGCAGATTCTCTTTGGTTTGTCCACTCAAACGGTTCTCCTTTCGAGTCAATTGGGTTAATGGCACTGCGATTTTTGAGAATTCTTTAACAAATCAACGATAATCACCTGCCAATCCCATAAAACTATGGACCTCTGGCACGTTAGTCGGAGTAGGCCAATCAACAATTGCTTTTATTTTATGAGGATCAACTGAAATGCCATCTTTGTTAATAACATGCCCCAAAATGTAAATTCATCAAGCTAAAGCTCACACTTCTTTAATTTCCCATATAGTTGTTTTTCTCTAAGTGTCTGAAGAGTCAATCTCAAGTGCCGTTCATGTTCATCTTTACTTTTTGAATAAATCAAAATGTCATCGATAACTACAATAACAAATCATCCAAGTAATGTTTGAAAACTTTATTCATCAAATCCATAAATGTTGCGGGTGCATTCGTAACTTTGGAAGGCATTACTAAAAACTCATAATGTCCATACCTGGTTCGGAAGGCAATCTTTTCAATATCTTCAGCCGTTACTTTCAACTGGTGGTATCCTGATCTCAAATCAATTTTCGAGAACACCTGATGCAAAACTGGCCCAAGGCCTATGCAAGCTTGGGAACCTCTTCTTCTCCTCCTCTTTCTTCTTACCTACCACTGTTAATTTCTACCATTAAAAGCTCTATTAAAGCTTGATCACAAGCTCTGGACAAAGGACTTGGAGATTAAGGGACATATCTAAAGGCTCTTAAGGGAACCAAAAAGGGAGTTTGTGAACAAAAAGGCTTATCCTCTTCAAGAGGTGAATCCTTTGCATTCTTAATCATCTTTTTCCTACTTTTTCTTCAATTTGAACTTCATTTCAACTATGTAATTGTTGTAAGTCCTCATGGATGTGGAGGGAGTATCTTTAGCCACCAATCCATTGAGTTGTTGGCTTTTTCCTTATTTTCTTGCTTTCCTTAGCTTTACCTTCATAGTTGTTATGTATTTTGGACCCTTGTGGATATGATTGCGATTGGGAGTAGTTTTAGCCATTCATTCACAAGTTCAATAAATAAAGTATGTTTTCCTTGTTATTGCACTCCTCATCTTCACTTATCCTATCCCTCAAGTGTGTTAATCTATGTGTTTCAACTCGCTACTTAATAACAATGAGTGTTAGGGGTTGCTCCATGGGATTGCTTGGGTGATCAATGTGATTTGATGTTGAGAAGTGGTGTCCTTGCGTTTTCATTGAGTATTTTGGAAGTAAAACAAGAGATTTTGGGTCAAAGGAACTTAAAACCTCCCTTCTCAATCATTTGTGAACATAGAAAGGGATGTAACCATCCTTGTTCTATAACTAGATGAGAAGTTTTCAATGAGTTTAATGAATCCCTTGTTTTAATAAGTAAGGCTTCCACCAAGAAATGATTTGCATTAATCTACGCTCTCCACTTAATAGCATGGAATTGGGTGTTAATTTGCTCTTATTCACAAAGAGAAGATGTAGGTTCCTATCCATTTCTTGGGCTTGAATTTATTCTTGATTTTGATTCATTTAATCATTGATTTATTACAAAATATCTATTGCAGATACCTGTTTTATCATTGTTGAAGGCTTTAACCCATCCACTTCTTCCCCAAGTGATCATTGTCAATTGAGGAGGTTGAAGGGATAAGCATCTCCTAGAAAGTGCCCTTTTGGCTTTTGTCCTAGAATTCTGCACTAACCTAACCCCTAACCGGAGGAAGAATTCGGCCAGCCACCTCCTAGTTCGGTCGCCTCATTTTGTGTCTAGCAGGCCATCTCCTTCCAAGAATTGAGCAAACAATTTCTAGGGAATGCTATCCTGGATAGTGTAACACGTCCGCGAGGGACCCCGCGCTACACGCTACAGTTCGGACTCGATTTTGGAACGGTTCTTAATCTTGAACCAAAGAGTCCAAATCCGGCAAATCGTTTTGAGAAAACAGATTTTTGAAAAGAAGTGCCAAACATGGACTGCTTTGCCAGATACAGAGTCGCCACCTAAATATTTTTTAATGGGGAAATTTAGGAAACCCTGACTCGGTGCCAAAGGCCACGTGTCCGTCATCACCAAAGTTGCCTCGGCTCGGGAACTTGGGTACGATTGGGGAAGGTCAGCTATGAGCACCCCCTCTCGCCCGGTCCGAAGACCGGCCTCTACTAACCATGATATCCGTTTTTGAAAACGTTATGTGTTCTTATTCCGGTTAATTAGCCTAGAATTACTATGTGATGCGCACAGCATACAAGTATAGACTAGATCGCCTAATTTGGAAACAAGCATTGCATATCCGTTTGTTTTAAAGAACGCTTTGGGATTTGCTACTCGCAAGTAGGCTAAAAGACGGATTTCAATGAGTTGTTCCAACTCAAACAATTCAGCCTTCACCCACAGGCATTCAGGCAGTTTAACACATAAGCATCTAGCCACGTGGTAGGCATACTGTCATGATAGCATTCACACACATGCGGTATGCTAAAGCATAAAACACTTACAAAGTACTCCATGCTGAAATGAGAACATGTTAGTGATCAATGCATGATCCAAGTCCATGTTAGGTGCCTAATGCATCGCATGCAAAATGTCACTCGAATAGGCTCGGCTAATCTAAGGATGACATGCCAAATGTACAAACAGCATGTATTCGAGTTAGATTTGAAATACTTATGCAATTAGCATGATGCGCCGAGCCCGGTGCATGCAAGACTGATGAATGATGCACGCATGCATAGCATAAGGTATGCTAAATTAAATATGCCCTAATACTAACCATCAAAGCAGGTAAGTAAAAGGGAGAAAGAAGTGGGGGTTGGAAGACATACACACACTCACCCACAGTTATTACAGATTCGCCCTCGCTCGGAGGGACCAAAAGAATATACAAATAATTAACCTACAAGCTAATTAAAAAAAAATATTATAGTCCATCTAATTAGTTAACAAATTAACTATGCTAGAAGAAACAGTGAACCGCCTCGGAAAGAGAGCCCAATGCAATGCATGCTCGGTCTTGCTCGGAAGTGCACGGCCATGCGCAATCTGCCTCTGTTTTCCCTGCTATACTCCTCTGAAGACTGCCAAAATCTCAAGGTTGCCTCTTTGAGCACTTTACAGTACCACCGGCTGGATAGAATGGCCACCGGCCGTAGGAGATGTTCGTCGGCTGAGAATAAATTCATCGGCCACGAATTGTTTGCGAGTCGGCACTATGTGCAGTCGATCGGCAAAAAGTTCCTGCAGAACCTATTTGACAGCAGCAGAGGACAGAGCTTTGCATGGCAATCCAATTCAATCCATATATGCACCAACCCTATCCCTTATCATGTGTATGACTCAAAGGGGCATGGTCCTTGGTTCTCGGATCATCAATCGCGCATTTCCATGCATGATGGCCCAAGAAACCAAGTGTGCACATTTTGATGTCAAATGCAATGCACATAATCACATAAGAGGGCCAACCTCTATCATACTCATTTCAAGAGGCCGACATGCACATTGACGCAATGCAATCCTAGGCATGTGAGCATGCGAGCTAGCATACAACATGGACAATGCAATGTATACATGCAAGTATGCAAACAAACACATGAGATAAGCATGCAAACAAGCAAAAGGGTGGACTTAATCATGATTTAGGCAACCCTAAACTAGGCCTAAAACAATGGCCAAATGCCAAGGAATTGGGACCAAACACATATACAAGCATGCAAGTAAGTTGGACCAATACTTAGGCATATCAAAGCAACTCTTAAGCACACTTAAAAGGGACAAACATGGATATATAATCAACATGCTAGACACTGAAAACATGCTAGAAAAGGTGCCCAAACAAACAAATCATGCAAGTAAGGCATGCTCGAGGGGTCAAAGCTTAAGGCATACAAGAGGGATCACATGGTGGCTATACAAAGCAAGGCATGAATGACTCCAACAACTTAAAACAGTCCCTTAGCACACCAAATCATGCAAATAAGCTTCACAAAGCTTGGCCAAAACACAAAAGCATGATAGTCTAAATGATATGCATGTATTGAGGCAAATCATGGCATTACAAGGTAGGTATGCTAAGCAAGCATGGTGTACCAAAACCAACATACAACAATGCTATTTCATGGCAAAATAAGCATAAATGACAGCCAAGGCATGGTCAACAAAAGGCTTAGCTAGGTGCTCATTAAAGAGGCAAAAATGGCCCTTTTCAAGGACAATAAGGAGAGGGGGTGGCCCTCTCCTTCTTGGGACTTCAAGGCACCATCCTTACCACTGAAATCCCTCAAGATTTCAGTGGTGAGGAGGCCCAAACACCAAAGTCCCGGAGCTCACTCAAAATGGCACAAAATGGGGCCTCTCAAGGCTTAAGAGGGGTCAAACACCTCCAAACCACAAAACACCCTAAACAAAATATTTAGAGGGCCCAAAAATAGAACCTTTTTATGTTATATACTAAGCTCAAAAACAGTTCTAAGATAAGCTAAAAAGCTATGCAAAAATGGGGGAAAAGGGACTAGTTTCTTACCCTTGTTGACCTTCTTCACAAATGATGATCTTGTGGCTTCCTTGAACCCAAATCCAGCCAAGAGCACCAAGAACAAGCCTCAGGTCCCTCAACAACCAAGAGAAGGTGTAAGACTATGTGTTTGTGTGCAATAGTATGGACAAAAGCACCTAGAACACACACAAGAGAGAGTTATAGAGATAGGAGATATGTATCAACCCTAAACCTAAAACTCAAAGCTCTGAAAATGGCTGTCTAAAAATGTCTCACCCCCATGCCAAGAGAAGAAGCCCTCTCTTATAGGCAATTCCCTCTTGTAAGGCTTACAAAACAAGCCATCCAAAAGGGAAATCCCTCCATACACGTGTATGGAGGGGAACAGAGTGGGTGCCAGCTATCACAGCTGGCACAAAATATCTGCTAAAAGCAGATGAACAGTAGTCGGCTGCCCAAATTTGCCATTTTGACAAAATGGACTGCCGACCGGCAACAAAGAATGCCGATCGGCAATATACATTGCCGATGGCAACAAAACACCAGCCGGTGGCCTCTAGCCACGGCCGATGATGTGTGGGGATGCCTCACAAGGCATTCCCTGCCCCTCCAAGGCAAAACACAAGTGTTTGGTGCAAAACTAGACACTAAACAGTTGAGTTCGGAGATCCTGAGGCAAGGCGCGTAGCCTAGACCTCCGGGAACTCCGAATGAACACAAACATGGATGATCACCGGGTGTTCAATCGGTGACGTCCAAGTCTTGAGGACGGTGAAAAATAGGGTGTCTACAGTTGCCCCTCTTTGACAGAACTCGAAAGTCATAACAATGACGGGAGTGAATGTCAAAGCCCAGAGACGACCCATTTTTGACAAGGCCAAAGACTTAGACAAACATGCAAGACAATCAAGGTATGCGCCCGAAGGCAGGGGCAAAATGCAAGACAATGCACGAAGCCAAGCATAACTTATGATCATGCAAAGAAAAGCTGTAACGAAGCATACATGTGACAGTTTTAAGCTAGCATACACCAAACTACACTACAATGCAGAAAGGATGTAAAAGAATTATGCAATTCTCCATACGTCTCACGCGGAGGGTACAATACCTGTTCGGTTCGTCTGGTTCCACCAGTCGCAAATGAACCGTACATACAATATCGTGCCTGTAAAGAAAACAACTTAACAGGTATGATATTGTTAGCAACATGCATGACAATGCAATGTGAATGCTAAATGATATGCAATATATACAAAACAATGTATAAATAATGCAAATGAAAATGCAATGCAATTGAAACAATGCAAACTACATGCAAAGCAATTGAATCATGATCCAATCATGAGCGGTTTGAAACCACACAAATGTCAAATAGATTGATGGAGGTAACAAGTCCGTCTACCATAGAACGATCAACTGAACTATGAGTAATGTAGACAGACACAAGAACGAGTATTGGGTGGAATGACATAAGTGGGGTAACGACCCGCTGGAGAAAGAATGATGATCCTAATGCCGGATGCAAAATTACACTACAATGTAATATAAACAATGGATATGGCATGCAGCCAAACCAAATCTTGCCTAGGAAAGGCATGTACGCAAACAAGCCATGTCTAACACAGAAAAGGTGCCGCAACCCTCAAACCAACATACCAGCGTGGAATAGGCGCGTACACATGCAGAACTGTGTTTTAACGTGAAAAGTAAGGGCACATACCAGACCAAGCTCAACATGGAAAGGCGCAAGCCATAGGTGGAAGGTGATGCAATGAATGCATGCAATCTAAAATGCAATGGAAATGGATACAATGGATATGGCACGTGGGCCAAACCAAATCTTGCCTAGGAAAGGCATGTACACAAACAAGCCGCGGCTAACATAGAACGGTCCACTGAACTATGCTTTGACATGAGAAGTATGGGCACGTACCAGACCAAGCTCAACATGGAAAGGCGTAAGCCATAGATGGAAGGTGATGCAATGAATGCATGCAATTTACAATGCAATATCTACAAATATGCAATGGAATGGATATTTACAAAAATGCATGACAATGCAGTATGATGCGATCCGCTGGGGAAAATGCAACGGATGCATGCAAGCTACAATGGAAATGCATGACAATGCATGTTTATTTTCTACAATGCATGACAATGCAATATTTACCATGTATGCATGACAATGCACTACTTACAATGGATGCATGACAATGCACTATGATGCAACGGCTATGATTGCAGCTTTCCCTATCTTACCAACAGGGCGATATACTAGGTTGGTTCAGTATCCAGAACTGAGGCGCAGACGTGCTACCTCAACCTATGGGGCTTCCATACAGATTTCAAGCCGATGATACACCCCTGGGTATTTAAACCAGACTTTAGTCTCGGAACTCCCGAACCTTTGCGTTCTAGGCATAAGCCGTTCGAACTCTAGTTTCCACCGTCCCAGTTGGTCTTCTAGGAACTCACCGCAAACACAGGCAGGTGGCTTTACCAGACCACCGAAAGTCGTTCGGGCACGACAAACACCAAAGGAATTGCACCTTTAGAGGATTTAAGGTCTCCTAGACCGGGATGCAAAATGTATGCATGACAATGCATGTTTTTGTTGTTTTGTTTTTTTGGAATGCAAATGATGCATGAAATGCATGTTGCATGGAATGCGCGACAACGCAAGTCGCTCGAAATGCATGACAATGCATGATTTTTGATGCACAGCAACGCGCGGCTTGAGATGCATGACAATGCAAGTGAGCTTGAAATGCGCAGCGACGTGCGGCTTAAGATATGCATGACAATGCATGTTGATGCAAGTGCGAAACAACGCATGTCCTTTGAAATGCATGACAATGCAACTGAGCGGATTTTAAGGTCTCGCCAGACCGTGCGTGTTTTTGGTCCCGCCGGACCGTGCGTGTTTAAGGTCTCGCCAGACCACGCGCATGACAATGCATGTGAGGTGCGCAAAATAGCGCGAACAATGAGTGTATGCCAAATGCAATAAGATGCGCGAAACGGCGTGATGCGTTGGACAACGCGAATGAAATGCGATGTGCAAAACAGCGCAATGCGCTAAATGGCGTAATTGAATGCATGCCAAATGCACATGGGGGCAACTTTCGAACTTTGTAAAAGCCAAAAGGATACAGAAAGGATACACCTTGCACGAATTTGAGTGCTACACACAGAGGACACGATCCGAGGTCAAAACGGAGGCCGGTTGAGCGTCGGAGAGGCACTGTTTTGCACTGTTTTAAGCAATGAAGGCTCTGGACCACTCATATAACCCAAGGAAAGGTGTAGGAGGCTCAAAAACCACTGTGGGAGACCACCGGATGTCCACTGGCCATCATAATGCATCACCGGCCGTCCATCGGCCATCAAACAGTTCCATCGACCATCAAACAATTCCATCGGCACAATACATTGCCGACCGGCAAAGAGTGTGGCTGACCGGCTAACTGTTCCTGTTCGGGGCAGTTTTGACATTTCGGCCGTGGGTCTTTAAATATAGGGCCTCTAGCCCTATATTTCTCACATCTCCTTGTGCGAAAATCCTTCCTCCCTCTCCTTAGAGTGCTTTCGTCCTTCGATCCTCTCATTTTCTTGCGTTCTAGCCTTGATTTCGTCGTTCGATTCGTGTTCACCCTTGCGTTTCGAACGTTTTGAACCGATTGAAATTTCATTTCGGTGTTGTTTTTTTCGATCTCCGCCTTTCGGGGTTTGTTTCCCTCGAGTTTTTCTCGATATCTGTGCCTTTTCCGCACTTCGGCTTTCCCGGCCATTTCCGGCCCTCTCGGGGTTGACTTTTTGTTGACTCTTCACATTCTCGCCCGGTTTTCCCTCTTCCGGTCATTTTCACATTCTCTTCAAGATGGCGGACGACCTTCCAGAGGGTGGGGCTCCTCCAAAGCTCGAGATGGATCCCGAGGCCGAGCCCTTGTCGCTTCGCATCCGGCCATTCGATCCGGAGACCTACAGACCGGCGGTTCACGTGATGCTCCCTGATGGACTACGCCAGTTCCGGAGCTTCGAGAGGGGCGTAGCACCCGAGCTTCTACTCCGTGAGCCGGAGTCACACCTGTCGCACGGCGCCTCGGAGGTACATTCTTTCCCTGGTTTCAATTTTTCGCAATGTAGAACACTTATTTGTTCTTTAACTGCTTAGTTCGGATGCACTGATGCACTGTACACTGTAGTTGACTGTGAACACACTTGCAACTGATAACTGTTTGAATCTGACACGCGCACACACACTGCACTAGCCTTGAATTGCTCAAACACGTTGACTCAACACACTCTGTACTTCACTGTAAGCACACCGGCACCCGGTATCTGCTTGAATTCTGAAAAATATGCACACATGCTGTATTTACCCTGAACCACTCAAACACACTGACACATCATATGCTGTAGTTTCTTTGCTAGCAAACTGACACCCAATGTCTGTTTGAATCTGAAAAACATGCACACATGCTATATATCTGTATGTTTCTTAAAACTGCATCTTGAATATTGCTTCGCAATTGTTGTTTTTGATTATAGGGGGACTCCCATACCATCCACGGGTATGGGAACGTCGTTGCCCGAGACTGGTACATGGAGTTGCCAGACGCGGTTCTCCAGATCGTCGACGAGGCGGGTTTCGGCATCTTCTGTAGGGGGCTCTCCCAGCTTACCACCTGCAGACCCTTGCTTGCTGCTTTAGTGGAGAGGTGGTGGGATACCACCAACTCCTTCCACTTCTCCGTCGTAGGGAACATGACGATGACCCCTTATGACTTCTCGATGCTTACCGGCATCGGGGTATGGGGGATCCGATCCCCTTTGACATGGATATGGATGAGTGGGACGCCGCCCAGTTGTACCTGCTCGGCACTCGGCCGCCCCTTGCTCGGGCAGGGTTTGTCAGATACTCGTGGTTCGAGAGACACTTCAGGACTCAGCCAGCCTTGGCGGAGGAGGCGTAGATGACCCCAGAGGCGGTGGATCAGTATGCGCGGGGTTTCATCATGTTTTTGCTCGGGATGACCTTTTTCACCGACCGGGCGAACACCGTGCCTCTTTGCTTGTTGAGCGCATTGGTGGACGTCAGGCGGATCCGCCACTATGACTGAGGGGGGGCGCAGGCTTGGCCACTTTGTATGGTTACATGAGTTCTTCTTCCCGCCTCAGCGGACAGCTCCTTGGCGGATACTGGCGAGCTTGGGAGGTACATCTTCTTCCCCTTTTTACATTTCTGTTTTCTGCTTTACATTTTCTGTATTCTGTACACTGCACGGTCTATCTCTCACTGACTATATACTACACACGCGGCACACACATACACTCTGCTTTACACTGATTGTACACTGCACACACTGTACACTTTGCACAATACACTGCACAACACACGGCTCTGCCATTTCTCTGATATCTATTCTATGTTCTGCAGTTGTGGGTCTACGCCTACTTTCCCAAGCTTGCCCCAGTACCCGATGTGGAGATCCCGCTCGACGTCCCCTTTTCTCATCGCTTTGATGTGCGGTGTGTGCGGAGACCTCGGGAGTCTTTCATCTTCTTCCGCCGCTACTTCGACACCATCATCGCCGCGGAGGTATGTTCAACTTTAGAGCTTGTTTTAAGATTTGCATCGTACTGTATTTTTGATAACAGATAGATAACAAACTGCATTTGTACCCGCAGATCACCTGGCAGCCTTGGGCTCCATTGCCGGCCGTGGTGAGGGATCACTATGAGGGCACAGAGGAGACTGCCCGTCTCCGGATTCTGTTGGAGGGTCTGGTTTGTCGGGCTTGGTACCTGGGGGAGCGCTTCTTGCGTCAGACCCTGGGTTTACCGGAGCAGATAGTTCCGGGTTCGCCTCCTACACATATGAGGCATACAGAGAGGCTTTCCCTCGCGCACCTGAGAGAGTATACCGTTGGTTGGGGCGCGAAGCGTCACAGAGATGAGGGCGACTATGCCGAGTACGTCCGGACCTACATTATGCGACCCTTGAGCAGTGGTCGGCGAGCTGAGAGGGAGAGGCCAGCGGCACCGGCAGCTGGAGCGGGAGCGTCGAGGAGAGCCCGAGTCCGTGGTAGAGGTGGAGTTTAGAGAGGGCGGGGGACCGGCTGGCCTGCTCTGCCCACTTCACTGACTTACAGAGGGCAGGGTGGGGCGACCTACCAGATCCCCTTTGCCCCTTCTCCGGCTGATCACGGGTTGGTCAGTGTCCCCGACTTGCCTCCGGTATGTATTACTTTATTTCGCATCTTGTACTGTTATTTCCTTTCAGTTTATTTGATATTCTGCAGAATACTGATGCATCTGATACTTTTGCAGGCGTCTTCCGAGTACACCCGGCAGTCTCTGGAGCTGAATGCCTCCATGATAGGGATGCTACAGCGGACCTTCGACCTCCTGGCCCTTTACAGCATTCTGGTATGTTCTTCTGACCATAGTCTCAAACCATACATAAACTGATTCGCATAATCTGATGCACGACACAACATTTGATACCCAGCCCTCTCGGCACCTGATACACTGTACTCATGCACTGCACTCTGCACTAATATACTGCTCATGGCGTTCACACACTGTATTCATACACTGTATTCCGCACTGATTCATTGCTCATACTGTACTCATACACTGTATTCTGCACTGATTCACTGCTCACAGTATTCTGATGTATTTGCCTTTTATGCTTTTTCAGCCTCCTTTCCAGATCCCTCCGGTGGGTGGTGCTCCAGCTAGGCCCTCTATTCTTGCTCGAGGAGGGCGTGGAGACACTGGACATCCCCGTACCAGGGCGGGGCGTGCTCATGTCGGGAGTAGCTCTCGGGGACCCGTTCCTGGTGATGATGATGATGAGTCCGAGTCCGAGGCTGAGGCGGAGGCGGAGTCAGAGGCTGAGTCGTCTGAGGAGGGGACCGGAGACGGCTCGGGCTCAGATTCAGATGGTGATGCTGACGATGCTCCTGGGCCTTTGTCCAGGAAGAGGGTGAGGACAGACCTTCAGGCCTGAGACCACTGATGTTGATCCAGATTTTTGCTGTTTTTCTTCTTTTGTACTTCTTTTTTTTTTTTGTTGGTAGCTAGAGTACCTTGTACTGCCGTAGGCAGGTTTTTGTTTTCTTCAAAACTATGTACTTGAAACAGATGATATGCAATGAAACAAACTTTTCGTCTAAAAAAAAAGTGTTGTATCTTGTACATTTCATACTTTGCACTGCATTGCATCATATTACACCTCAAATATAAATGATATTGATCTGTCATCTGAAAATTGAACACTTGCACTGTAATAATCAGATAACTGACCAGCTAATAGCAAAACAACCCAAGCAAACCACTGTTTCATTCTGAACACACAACCCATACTCCACTGGGGATTGATCTGTAGACAGCCCGCAACATGGCACTTGGTTCTCTCCGCATACGGCAAGCACCAAACAAATAGCCCAATCTGATAAGACTGACCACAAAGGCTGAAACTGGCCGAAATTGAAGCACACTCAGATGCCCCAAATTTTCCCTTTCTTCTTTTGCTTCGCATGGATGTGGAGAATGGCACAGCAGTCTGAGCATAAACGATTTTAACTTTTTAATAAAGGTTCTGCCACCGGGGTATCGAGCCTAAAACTGGACACGGCGGGAAAGACTCAAACAAAAGGTGTGTGACCTAAACATAACGAGACTCGCTCGGAAAAGACTCAAAACAAAAGTTGAGATAGACAAATCAAAAAAGACACGACACACGGACGTGTTTGTAAAAACAAAAGACCTCAGATCTCAAGGAGCCAGTTCCTCCAGGTATTATTCCCACCCTTTCTGATTTGTGATTCTCACATCGCTCGGCCCTCAGGCTCGGTTTTTCTCTCAAAACCCTCTTCTTACTTTTCTCTCAACTCGCACCTCTCCATTCTTTATTCTCTCATTTTTCATCCCTCCCCAGGGTGATCGATGGGTGAATAAGAAATTGTGGGTTCACCCACAGCATTGTAGCTTACGGCTGTTTCTTCTGGTGACGTCGAGTCGGGATCCCGGATAGGGAAAACCTCTTCTAGTGGATAGGGTGCCTTTTTGGCAAGTGTGTGGACGGTGGGGAAAAGACAGAATACCTGACTCAGCTGTGCCCCTAGTTCACCACTTTGACCATTTTTTTGTTTTCTTCTTTCTAAAACAGTTTTGACCAAAATGAGAGCCGGATTAACATACTTGATCAATTTTTGATTTGAAAATCATGCAAGTCAGGCCATGAGCACTGAAAATTTTCCCTTTTGGGTCCAAGAAGATGGTCCGATTTTTGGAAAATGAAATAGTTTTCGAGAAAACAGTCAACTTTAGTAAAAATTTTCAAAAACTATTTTTGCAAACGGTCAATGCTAAACGAGCACGGAACCTACCCTCGAGATGCGCAACCTCAGATTGGAGGCAATGGAAAATTGCCCGTGGCTTGAAGGGGGGACATGGCAACGGAAAGTTGCCCCTGGTTTTGGACGGCAACTCGGGGCAACTCATAGGAACGCATGGCAACGGAAAGTTGCCCCTTTTTTGGATGATGCCGCAGCATTGTATAAACGGTCCTTGTTAGTGATGACTAAACTCCGAAGACGATGGTCTGA
This sequence comes from Camellia granthamiana, assembly GCA_036172215.1. Classification (NCBI taxonomy): domain Eukaryota; kingdom Viridiplantae; phylum Streptophyta; class Magnoliopsida; order Ericales; family Theaceae; genus Camellia; species Camellia granthamiana. Next base: position 3,809,612 of record CM069914.1, on the reverse strand, counting down.
ACCAATATATGGACACAGTCACTGTGAAGGCGATGGTGGCTGGAATTCAGGATGAAGTTGCCTACGTATCCCAACATGGGAATCAAGCCTACGTAGTTCACGGTTGTCACAACCGAACTGTCGGATGCAGAGAAGGCGAGGATGATCAAAACCATTACATGGACTGAGGCGCTGTGAAAGAGTTGGGGGCTGGACTTCAAGATGAAGTTGCCTACGTATCCCAGACATAGGAATCAAGCCTTACGTAGTTCCGGCTAAGGTACACTCGGGTATTTTAACCTTCACTCTTTAGGCTCTAACTTTTGCCAAGGCGCCCGATGCGGGTTTTCGGCCTTGCGAGCTTCTTTTCTTTTTCTCTTTTTTGATATTTCTTTCTTTTTTGCTTTCTTTTTTTTTTTGCTCTTTTTTTTTTGTATTCTCTTTTTTTTTTTTTTTTGCATTTTATTTTTCTTTTCTTTTTTTTTGTTTTTTTTTGTATTCTTTTCTTGCTCTAACTTTTGCCTGGGTCGCCCTTCCGGGTTTTCGGCCCAGCGAGCCTCTCAAGGGTAAAAGTATAGCAAGTCCATGTCAAATGGTTTTGAGATTAAAGTCATCTGAACCCAGAAAAATGACTGTTGTGTTGATGTGCAGGAGGATTCATCACGGTTGCTTCACGAGCCTCTTTTGGTGAGATCTGATCTTCCCGATCTGACTTTGGTGCCTCTTGCTCGAGGGCTACTTCAAATTGGGCCACACGGGCCTTTCATGGCGGTTGACTGTTGAACATTTTGAACGGATTCCAGGTTCGAAACAGGTAGGTTGAATTCTGAGGCTGAGACCGATCCCAGGCTGCACAATCTCAAGAGCAATTCCACACAAGTCTTCACAGGACTGCGCAAAACATTTTGTTTTTGAAAGTTTTTAAGAAAGCGACAAATCGCTCGCGCTGAAGATAGTGTGGAACCAGTCTGGATCAAACCAGGGTCCTTCTCAGTACTCATGCTGACATGCATGATTTCATTCATAAAAAGGCTTAGCATGCCTCTTCTTCTCTCAAAGTGATCAAAATTTTGCAAAAACCCGAGAAATTCCTTCCTCTTCGTTTTTATCACCGCAGTGTTTAAAAAAGGCTTTTGAAAAACTTAGGTCATTGTAATAATTTTCAGGGTACAAAAGAGCAGGTAGAACGTACTGTCGTTCCATTCACATCCTCTGGCACAACTGACAGCAAGCACGAAAACGAGATAGCCACAGCTTTTTCATTCAGATCTGTTGGTATAACTGGCTCCTCGGCAAGAACAGACTCAAAAACAAAAACGGGTAATTACAAGACAAAACGGTGTTCGAGGCAACAACCCCGGAATCACTCGACATTCTATACAAAGGGGACTGACTCGCTACAACAAGACAGACCCGTGAGAAAAAAAGGACTGACTCAAGACAATGAGACAGACTCAAAACAAAACAAAAGACTGACTCGACACCCAAGCCAGAATTTACAAAACCAGCATTCACAGATGATCAAAAATGCGTGCCAGACGCCACATCAAAAATATACCAAGCGCCGCCCGCAGGTGGTTCACTCTCTGATTACATACTCGCAGTATCAGTGTCCTCAAAATCCAATAACTGGGTGGTAACGGACTTAGCTGAGGTGGGCGGGAGGATAACCTCATTGTCAATCAAATCTTGCACCTCATGACGGAGGCGGAAGCAATTATCGGTAGCATGACCTGTTTGCTGGTGGTACGCACAGTACAAAGCAGCATCATGTGTAGCAGGGAGATTCTTCGGCAGGGGTCGAGGCTCCAAGGGTTTAAGATGCCCTCTTTCAGCTAGGATCTGGAGTGCCTTGGACAACGGCATGTAAAGAGCATGGAAGACCCTGCGCCCTCGGGGCAGGTACTTCGAAGTCTGATTATTCTTGCTAGACGCACTAGCGAACGGGTCAGCAGGTGCCGCCTTGGATTTTTGATCCTTCCCGGGTACAGGGTTGGGAACGGGAGGAGCTGTTCTGGCATTACGGGGCCTATCCCGGCTTTCTGACTGACTTGAGCTACCCTCAGGTGGAGTGGGGAAAACATCGTCCACAATCTTGGTCAGGACTGCGGATACTTGCTGTTTACTCATCCCCCCGGCTTTCAAAGCCTCGACTGCCCACAGCAGTTGTTCGATGGGATCGGCATCTGCCTTCATTTTGCCTTTGTTTCTGGCCCCATCCTGATCTAGGGTTTGGGTCACTGTTGATATATCATTATTATAGTTGGAGGCCATCTCCGATTGGTTAAGCTCGATCACAATCCGTCCCAACAGCGGGGGCTCCTGGGGTACAAAACTCCCGGCATATGGTGCGACTGGGGGTGAAATTGACATCCCGTAGGCGAGATCCGCCACAGACCTCTGGAGATCACCTATCATCCCCATCAGTTCAAATGTAGTAGGCTCGCGAGCTTGATATAGCTGGGGGGTCCAGACCGGGTGCGCAACCGGCGATCTGGGTAGATGCGGCATGTCAACAGTGGTTTCACTTTGCAGAGTGATCCCTTGATCTAACGCGGCTGTCATAACCACGATCTCTTCCGAATTCTGCGTCATGCTAAGTCCGCTATACTGGATGGCGACTAACGGATCGGATATCTAGCTTGCCTCAGCAAAAAGGAAACACTGACTATTCTGGATCAGACTCTCTGTACTGAAAGGAAAAGCAAGCAGCATTTCAGCCCAAACAGATCAAACACGAATGTAGCTGAACAACTGTACTCTACTACTGATCACTGTTCCCCAGAAATCACTGCCCCAATAACACTGAATCGGATACCCACAGATATAACTGATTCTCAAAAACTGATACTGGTGTCATCAGGCCTGATACCCAGACTTGCAAACTGGTATATGCATTCCCTGTAGAGATACACTCTAAAAGCTCACAGCATGTAAAAGAGAGCCAAAACACCCCTATGTTGGGGTAGGGTTTCCCTGTCCTATTTTGTCAGGAGCTAGGGTTTCACTATGCACGCAGCGGTTTCAAACAACCTAACATCGGGTAAGCAACCTGTCCTAGTTTGGAATGGTCACTATGAATTCCGAATATGCACTAGGTCGAATGGTCGAAAAGGATGCCCCGGTAAAACCGGGGTTTGTGTTCCCATACTGGCAGAGCCTGCAATCGGTCAGCCTTATGGCATGCTTTGACAAAGTCAAGCCTCCGGCAGACCGCTCAGGAATAGCAGATGGCCAACACGGTGTCCTAGGCGCACCAATGCACATGTAATGCAAAGAAACACATGAGTGTAGTCAAAACAAGACATCATGAGTTCGAGTCAAGTTCTCTAAATCCCCAGTAGAGTCGCCAGAAACTCTAACACGTCCGCGAGGGACCCTGCGCTACAAGCTACAGTTCAGACTCGATTTTGGAACGGTTCTTAATCTTGAACCAAAGAGTCCAAATCCGGCAAATCGTTTTGAGAAAACAGATTTTTGAAAAGAAGTGCCAAACATGGACTGCTTTGCCAGATACAGAGTCGCCACCTAAATATTTTTTAATGGGGAAATTTAGGAAACCCTGACTCGGTGCCAAAGGCCACGTGTCCGTCATCACCAAAGTTGCCTCGGCTCGGGAACTTGGGTACGATTGGGGAAGGTCAGCTATGAGCACCCCCTCTCGCCCGGTTCGAAGACCGGCCTCTACTAACCATGATATCCGTTTTTGAAAACGTTATGTGTTCTTATTCCGGTTAATTAGCCTAGAATTACTATGTGATGCACACAGCATACAAGTATAGACTAGATCGCCTAATTTGGAAACAAGCATTGCATATCCATTTGTTTTAAAGAACGCTTTGGGATTTGCTACTCGCAAGTAGGCTAAAAGACGGATTTCAATAAGTTGTTCCAACTCAAACAATTTAGCATTTACCCACAGGCATTCAGGCAGTTTAACACATAAGCATCTAGCCACGTGGTAGGCATACTGTCATGATAGCATTCACACACATGCGGTATGCTAAAGCATAAAACACTTACAAAGTACTCCATGCTGAAATGAGAACATGTTAGTGATCAATGCATGATCCAAGTCCATGTTAGGTGCCTAATGCATCGCATGCAAAATGTCACTCGAATAGGCTCGGCTAATCTAAGGATGACATGCCAAATGTACAAACAGCATGTATTCGAGTTAGATTTGAAATACTTATGCAATTAGCATGATGCGCCGAGCCCGGTGCATGCAAGACTGATGAATGATGCACGCATGCATAGCATAAGGTATGCTAAATTAAATATGCCCTAATACTAACCATCAAAGCAGGTAAGTAAAAGGGAGAAAGAAGTGGGGGTTGGAAGACATACACACACTCACCCACAGTTATTACAGATTCGCCCTCGCTCGGAGGGACCAAAAGAATATACAAATAATTAACCTACAAGCTAATTAAAAAAAAATATTATAGTCCATCTAATTAGTTAACAAATTAACTATGCTAGAAGAAACAGTGAACCGCCTCGGAAAGAGAGCCCAATGCAATGCATGCTCGGTCTTGCTCGGAAGTGCACGGCCATGCGCAATCTGCCTCTGTTTTCCCTGCTATACTCCTCTGAAGACTGCCAAAATCTCAAGGTTGCCTCTTTGAGCACTTTACAGTACCACCGGCTGGATAGAATGGCCACCGGCCGTAGGAGATGTTCGTCGGCTGAGAATAAATTCATCGGCCACGAATTGTTTGCGAGTCGGCACTATGTGCAGTCGATCGGCAAAAAGTTCCTGCAGAACCTATTTGACAGCAGCAGAGGACAGAGCTTTGCATGGCAATCCAATTCAATCCATATATGCACCAACCCTATCCCTTATCATGTGTATGACTCAAAGGGGCATGGTCCTTGGTTCTCGGATCATCAATCGCGCATTTCCATGCATGATGGCCCAAGAAACCAAGTGTGCACATTTTGATGTCAAATGCAATGCACATAATCACATAAGAGGGCCAACCTCTATCATACTCATTTCAAGAGGCCGAGCATGCACATTGACGCAATGTAATCCTAGGCATGTGAGCATGCGAGCTAGCATACAACATGGACAATGCAATGTATACATGCAAGTATGCAAACAAACACATGAGATAAGCATGCAAACAAGCAAAAGGGTGGACTTAATCATGATTTAGGCAACCCTAAACTAGGCCTAAAACAATGGCCAAATGCCAAGGAATTGGGACCAAACACATATACAAGCATGCAAGTAAGTTGGACCAATACTTAGGCATATCAAAGCAACTCTTAAGCACACTTAAAAGGGATAAACATGGATATATAAGCAACATGTTAGACACTGAAAACATGCTAGAAAAGGTGCCCAAACAAACAAATCATGCAAGTAAGGCATGCTCGAGGGGTCAAAGCTTAAGGCATACAAGAGGGATCACATGGTGGCTATACAAAGCAAGGCATGAATGACTCCAACAACTTAAAACAGTCCCTTAGCACACCAAATCATGCAAATAAGCTTCACAAAGCTTGGCCAAAACACAAAAGCATGATAGTCTAAATGCTATGCATGTATTAAGGCAAATCATGGCATTACAAGGTAGGTATGCTAAGCAAGCATGGTGTACCAAAACCAACATACAACAATGCTATTTCATGGCAAAATAAGCATAAATGACAGCCAAGGCATGGTCAACAAAAGGCTTAGCTAGGTGCTCATTAAAGAGGCAAAAATGGCCCTTTTCAAGGACAATAAGGAGAGGGGGTGGCCCTCTCCTTCTTGGGACTTCAAGGCACCATCCTTACCACTGAAATCCCTCAAGATTTCAGTGGTGAGGAGGCCCAAACACCAAAGTCCCGGAGCTCACTCAAAATGGCACAAAATGGGGCCTCTCAAGGCTTAAGAGGGGTCAAACACCTCCAAACCACAAAACACCCTAAACAAAATATTTAGAGGGCCCAAAAATAGAACTTTTTTATGTTATACACTAAGCTCAAAAATAGTTCTAAGATAAGCTAACAAGCTATGCAAAAATGGGGAAAAAGGGACTAGTTTCTTACCCTTGTTGACCTTCTTCACAAATGATGATCTTGTGGCTTCCTTGAGCCCAAATCCAGCCAAGAGCACCAAGAACAAGCCTCAGGTCCCTCAACAACCAAGAGAAGGTGTAAGACTATGTGTTTGTGTGCAATAGTATGGACAAAAGCACCTAGAACACACACAAGAGAGAGTTATAGAGATAGGAGATATGTATCAACCCTAAACCTAAAACTCAAAGCTCTGAAAATGGCTGTCTAAAAATGTCTCACCCCCATGCCAAGAGAAGAAGCCCTCTCTTATAGGCAATTCCCTCTTGTAAGGCTTACAAAACAAGCCATCCAAGAGGGAAATCCCTTCATACACGTGTATGGAGGGGAACAGAGTGGGTGCTAGCTATCACAGCTGGCACAAAATATCTGCTAAAAGCAGATGAACAGTAGTCGGCTGCCCAAAATTGCCATTTTGACAAAATGGACTGCCGACCGGCAACAAAGAATGCCGATCGGCAATATACATTGCCGATGGAAACAAAACACCAGCCGGTGGCCTTTAGCCACGGCCGATGATATGTGGGGATGCCTCACAAGGCATTCCCTGCCCCTCCAAGGCAAAACACAAGTGTTTGGTGCAAAACCAGACACTAAACAGTCGAGTTCGGAGATCCTGAGGCAAGGCACGTAGCCGAGACCTCCGGGAACTCCGAACGAACACAAACATGGATGATCACCGGGTGTTCAATCGGTGACGTCCAAGTCTTGAGGACGGTCAAAAATGGGGTGTCTACAGATGGTTATGGAATTCTTGGCTATTTTATTTATTATTATTTGTTAGATTCAATAGTAGTTTAGCTAAATCAGTTCATTATTGTAATATTCTCTTTCTTTCTCTCTCTCTCTCTCTCTCTCTCTCCATCCCCTCCTTTCTCGTTCGAGTTGTTGTAATAATCTTCCAACCCCACATCTTTCTAACCCTTTTATTTACATGCTTTCGATACTGCATGCTTGTATATTGCATCCATTTTTCATGCATTCGGGTCCGGTTCATACATATTTGTGGAATTTACTATTTTCAAAGATGAATATGTGTGTAGCCCCATGTTTTGGAATGGTATCCATGTCATATCTTAGCATCCAGACTCCTAGGTGCATATTGTCTATGCACTGAATTAGTAGTTTGTATATAGGATCATGCATATCTATAGATATATCAACGTTTCTTGAGACTCACCTTAGAGTAGTAGGTGAGAAATTTTTGGCTTTATCATATTGCATGCGTATGTTCTTTATCACATCTGTTGCTATATCATGAGGCTAGGTGCTTAGATGAGACATCTATTAAATGTCGGTGGATTGAGGTTGTGTTGTTTATTTTGAAATGTAGATGATTCTTATGTTGTTGAGTTTGTACAAAAAAGCCTTTTAAAAAATGCATGAAATCAAAAGCACAACCAAAATTAACAACGCAATCTATACTTATTTGCCTCAAATAGTAATGGTAGTATTATTAATAACTAGAACATGGATATACATTGATTATAAAGACCATATCATGACTTGGTAGAGGCCGATCTTCTAATCGGGTGAGTGGAGTGCTCAATTAATGACCTTCCTCTCTCATACCTAAGTTCTCGGGCTGAGACACTTTGGTTATGATAGACAGTGGCCTTTGGCAAGAGTCAGAGGTTTCCTAATTTTCTCAAAAGATTAGGTGGCGACTCTGAAATCTAGTGATGTAGTCTATTTTGCCAAATGTTTTGCAATAAAAATGGATCTTCTATAAAAGTTGTCAAATTTGGACTGTCAATTTTTTTTTCACATTGCATTGGTGATAACAAATCGGAGATTGGGAGTCTGAACTGTCGGGTGCGCTTGGTAACCCCAAAGGCATCCCACAGTTTTTGGTGAATCTGTTGAAGAAACTAGGAGAACTTGACTCAAACTTCATAATGTGGATTTTATTTTCATAAATATATTCATTGCATTTCATGCATGGTGTGCTAAGTCACTGTATTTGTCGTCTAACATCTCGGACGGCTTGCCGAACATGGGCTCTATTATGCTGGGAATACAACCCTCGGATCTAGATCACCAAATGTACTGTTTGATCCTTCTTTCACTAATTGGTGTTGGGAAGGGTAGGTATATTAGGTGTCTTGCTAAGGTACCCTTTCGACCAAACTGACCTAGTTCATATATTTAGCTCTTGCAACTTCCAGAAATAAGACATGATGCTTTCCCATGTCTAAGATGTAGTGATACCATTTGATTGAATAGTGAAGCCCTAGTTTGTCTCTAAAACTAGGGCAAGGTATCCCAAGCCTCCATAGGGGTGTTTTGGTTCACCTTACTTGCTATATGCTATGTGTAGGATTCAATACAGGGGCTCGTTATTCATATCAGTGGTTCTAACACATTAGTGGTTGGGTTGAGAACAGTCCAATGGTATATACAGTGGTTAGTGGTACATACGTGACGATTGAGCCAAAATGCTGCCAGATTCATGTTTGATATATGAACTATGAGCTGAAATGTTGTCGATTTTGTGTTTGATGTATGTTTTGTTTTCTTTGTTTGTCTTTCTTTTGCTACGTAGTTGGTTCATCATAGTTTCGAAAAGTTCTGACATCCTTAAAACCATGTGAACTCATGCTAGTAGGCTTTGCACGACTATAGATCTTGTTTAAGGTCAGCTAGTGTTAGTGTCACTTTCATCAGTATCCAAAAGAAGGGTTAGACAAACACAATTGATTTAGAGTCTGTCATTTCTCAGATCTTCTTCACGGATTTTACATTAGTCACCCTTCTTATTTCCTCTGATTAATAGTCCAGTGAACTATTTTCCAGTCTCTGCAATGGCTCAGAATCTGCTAGACATCGCAGAAATGATCACTAATCTCTAGTGGTTTTTGGATGCTATTAATCACACAGTAGCTATTCAACGCGATGCCATCGCTGGGATGCAACAACCAGTGGGGGCACCTGCTGTCCATCCATAGCCAGTTAATCATTCGGATCCAAACCCATCTCTGCCAAATGAAAATTTTCCATGTTTTTTATTCATCTAGAAGAAAACTGGCCTAGGCTTTTGCCGCTAGAACCCCGATATATCCAATTGAAGGACTATTTCCCCTTGATATTGTCGAATTCAATCCAGCCATACTGAAGATAGCCAAGTTAGAGAAGTTGTTTAAGAAATCCTCAGGGATCAATTCCATTCTTGATATAGAAGACAAGTACATAGAAGCAGCTGTCAAATTACCGGAAAGATTCAAGATGTTACATATTGACCGATTTGATGGATCATGAGACCCCATGGTACATATCCACTTATTCTCAAATGTTTTGAAACCCATGGGTTTGACTTGTCCCCAGAAATTGTCTTTGTTTGGGAGGACTATGTCAAGAATTGCTGCTACTTGGTATGCTAAATTGCAGGACAAAGTGAAGGAAAATTGGGAGGAATTGGCTGAGACATTCATCACTCAATAATTTTATAATACACAGATTAAAGTGACCACCCGAGATTTGGAAGCCACTTGCCAACAACCAAAGAAAAGCTTTGTCGAATTCATAACAAGATGGAGGGCTAAAGCAGCCATGATGACTAATAGGCCCTTAGAAAGGATCAGATCCGAATAGTGGTAAGAAACCTCCATGGCAAAATGTTGCAAAAGATGATAGTTCTCCCGCTCTTTACCTTCAAAGATTTGCATGAGATAGGGGTTTAGATTGAAGATGTTATAAAACAAGGGATTATTGTAAATGAGAAGGAACCCATAAGAAAAACTTTTGTCCACGGTCCCAATGTTACTAGCAATAGTAACACAGCCGCAAAGCCATGAGAAGTCAGTACTGTCACCACATCAACTAAAACAATCAATCTCTTTGCCGATGCTACTCTATAACCCTACAATCGAAACTGATTCTCGAACCGTGATTTCCACCCACTCTATATGACCCAAACCCAAGCCCTAAAAATGCTGGTAGAAAAAGGCCATCTCAAACTTCCTGATTCTTGACCTCTTTTTGACCTACTTCTACCTAGGCATGACGCGTCTAGATACTATGATTTCCACCAGTAATAAGGCCATTGTAACTACCCCGACTAATGATTAACTATTAAACCATGTTTAAGGAAGATTAATAAGTAATTAAGATAAAATCATGTGTTAATTGCATGTGTATTGCATTATTTGTGCTTATATCTATCTACGTAGGAATATCTGTTTGCGTTTCTATTTTGTTCTTTGAATTGAAGGCCTTATCGGTATCCGATCAAGAAATCGACTTGGTTTATGTGTTATTTAGCATTTTTAGAATTTTATGGGCGGTTGAATTGAAATTCGATTCGAAATGAATTAAATTAGAATAATTAATGTCAATTTGCTTATCTTAAGTTAAGTTTAATTGCTTCCCTAATCAAGCCTATATAAGGCCTATATACCACTTGAGTCATCTTTTCTTTATCTTCTTTGAGCCTACAAAAACAAAACGTGGAGAGAGAGGGAGAGAGGAGAAAATTGAGTTCAAATTAGGAGAATTTCTAGAGAACTTGGAGGTTGGCTTGGAACTTCAAACAATTAACTGTTTAGAGCATAATTGATAATCTAAGGTAAGAATTCAACCTTGTAACTTTGGAATTGAATCACTTAGAACATGAATCCAAAGAATTAAGTTGTGTAATGCTAGAATTGAGCCAAAATGAAAGAGTATAGATCATACTTTGCATGCATGTCCATCTCATCACAATTCGAGTTTGATTTCAAAGAATTCTCTCATGCATGTTTCCATCTTAGCTTTATTTTGAGAATTCATCTTGTTTGATACCATTTTATATCAAATGATCATGTTTTGAAAGCTTTGAAGTCAAGGTAATACATGCATGTTATGTTTTCGAAGATTTGAGTTTCGTTTTGCACAATTGGCATGCTTTTAGGCCTTGACTTTGTGAAATGGTTTTGAATTCTTGATGTTTGGCAAGTTTACACAAGTTCCCTTAAGTTTTTGGCCCAACAGAACTTGATTTGCAGCTTTGAGTTTGAGTTTGAGTTTGAAGCTTGGAAGAAAATCTGGAAATTCCAGAATTTTACTTCTACGCTCGAGTGACAAATACTGCGCTCGAGTGACCACTCTGTGTTTTGCATCGCCGCTCGAGTGACCAAAAGTTGGCTCGAGCATAAAATGCATGCTCCCAGAATTTTACAATATTTGCAAACCACTCGAGTGACAAGAGTTCCGCTTGAGCGAAGACCTCAGTCTCACACTCAAGCGACCATCAAGCTGAAAAATCAAGCAACCGGTACTTTTGCAGAGTTTATTGATCACTCAAGTGACCGAAGTTGTGATCGAGCAACCACTCACATTTTTTAGCCTCCGTTTGAGCGAAGGAAGTTGCGCTTGAGCAAAGGCCCTATTTTCAGCAAATTTTGTTAAGTGCTTCATAATGCATTTTGGCATCCATATTGCATCCTAGGCATTCCTAGGCCATGGTTAAGATATAATAATGAGGATAAGAAGTAAAAACACACCAAGATAAGAAAGAACTAAGTTAATGATTCCAAGTGTGTAATTCAGTATGTATTCGTTCTGTATCAATGTAGGGCACACTCCGCAAGTTATCTAATTTGCCTGCTCTGTCTATTTGCTTTGGAGCCATCTGTGAGTAATAACTTTGTAAAGCTATGTTTACGTTTAAATAATTTCTTATATGATATGATATGACAAGAAATGCTCTGTTTTCTGACATCTTATGTTCTAAATCAATGAATGATTGTCCATATATTGAGAAGTATTCGTGGCATCCTTAACACAAGACCCTAGCCCGGGGGTAATAATTCTGTGGTCTATGAGCACAAGGCCCTTGGCCGGGGGTAATAATACCGTGGCTCGTGGCCCTCACCCGGGGGTAACAATACCGTGGCTCAAGCATGTTATAAGTTCCTGGTACCAGAGGTTCCTTTATGGAACTGGTCAAGTATGACCTTTAATGTTCTATACATGATCTGTTAGCGCTAATGGGTGTACCACGTATGATCCTCTGTGAAACTGAACAAGTACATGTTTTTGAACTTTGAATAAGAATATGAATCTATTTCTACTTTCTGAATTTGACATGGGACATCAATCATTTAACCCTTTACTCTGTTATTATTCACTGGGCTTTCGCTCACTATTTATATTATGTATGTAGGTGAGTAGGCGCGTAACCAAGCTTACACTGCCACTTGGAGAGTTTTGGGTCAGCCAGCCACTGTGCCTCCAGGGGAGGTTCCCTTTTGAAAAGTCAAGTTCTGTGAACCATGTCAAGAATTTTTTATTTATTTATTATTATTTTGTTTTTGTTTATCTGTATGCTGGGCTAAGTCCCTTATGATACTACTTGTATAGTGATGCAAGACCTAAGGAAGTTTGACATCACTTATGTATGTATATATTTTAGTTTTGAAATTTTTGTTCCATGTATGTCTACATGGCACAATGGACAATGTATATTTCATATATTGCTTCCACAGTCCCCTTACTATGTCATAATTTGTTCTGATGCCTTTGGTAATCCAAGAATTACTGGCTGGTTACAACACTAAACCTATAGGGGCTGGATTGGGTCATGATAGATATGAAACCAACTGATACATTTGTCTCTGCCATGAGATCCAGGATCTCATAGACTACAAAATCATAGCTCCACCACAAAGGCCAAATGTCACCACCAACCCGTTGTTTACCCATGGCCAAGTTTCGCCACCTCCCTGTCTTAACCTTGTCCATACACTATCTCCCTCCTTTAACCCCAGTATATACATCACACTTTCCTAGTTACCCAAACCTGAGATCTTCTGTGCATGATGGATGCACCCCAATCTCATTTAGAACCCAAAAATCCAATGGTGGCAGAAACAAAAGAAATGATGACAGTGATAGAGAAGAAAGAAGAAAGGGGCATGGAGGGAGACACAAAACCTAGGGCAAAAATGGTAAAGATACCTATAATAAAAACCAGGAAGCTGTGAGAAGAAGGATACAATCCTAGCAGGTACATCGTGCAAGTTGATCATCCAAAACCAAAAGTCATCTTACCTAATACATTCTCTATTAATGTCATTAGGAGAGATGTACCTGAGCAAGGACTGGATGATTTGGTAGATTTGGAAGAAGACTTAGATAATCTCCATTTCTTTAAAGAGCAGAGTCTGGAAGATGTACAAATAGAATGGTGGAACTCGAACAATTTGGCTAATGTCCATGAATGGGGAAGTAGTGAGGAGGGTTCGAAAACTGAGGGAAATAATGAAGAAGCAAGGAAGAAGCCATATGCTAGTAAAAAAGCAAAGGGGAAGGAAAAGATAGGCGAAAGCATTAAAACCAAAGAAAGCAGTGAGCCAGAAGAATCTAAGGTAGAAGAAAGTAAGAAAGGACTATGGGTTGAGAAAGAGAAGACTGAAGTGGAAACACCAGGGCTAGAGAGAGTTGGACCAATTGACCTAGCCATAGAACAAGATAGATGGAGGTCTAATTTGGCATGGGAACACTTGAGAAGAAGGGAGATCTTTGCAAAAATTCGGTCCACATCACCCTACCAGCCAAGAGGAGATGATTACAGTGTGGGAATGATAAATGTGGAACCGGATGACTGTCTGTCTATAAATGAAGGGGAGTGGTGGGAAGACAAGGATCTACACTTCGCTCACTCTGATGAAGGTTGGGGAAACAATGTGCCATACGACACCTGGTATTCTGAAGAAATTGATCATTTAAATAGGAGTGGGTGGTTTTTCAAGCCCTCACACTTAGATCAAGGTGAGCCATCGGGAAAAGATATGGAAAAAGGAAAGGAAAAGGAGAAAGAAGAAGAGGAAGATCTAGTCCTAACAATTGAAGAAGATCCAAGATAACATCTCAATCTGGGGATTGCTCATGGCATCACGAGAACACCGGCAGGCTATGCTCATTGCATTAAGCAAAGCCAAGTTGTCCATCGATACTACGCCAGATTAGCTACTGTCATTGATCACGCGAACTAGGCCAATTTCATCTATGACTTTCTCAAATAAAGAACTCCCTCTAGAAGATCAGAGCATAACAAACCTTTGTATGTGTCTTTGGAATACCAAAAAAAGTCCCCTATGGTCTTAATTGACACTGGATTGGCCATAATTGTGTACCCTTCGCGCACTACTTATGCGATAGGGTTTAAGCCAGCAGACTTTGCGCTGACAAATTAGCTAATTCAAGTATATGATAATACTAGCCGAGAGGTTATGGACACCATTAAAATAGAGATTTTGGTGGGACCATCTGAGCATGAAACTGAGTTCCACGTTATAAATGTACCGACAACCTTTAACTTTCTGTTGGGCAGGCCATGGTTGCATCAAATGAAAGCTGTTTCCTCTACAATGCACCAATTTGTCAAATACGCGCATGTTGGAAGGATCACTACTGTCTTCAGAAATTCATTTATCCACCCTCCGCCTGAGGTGATAACCCCAGTAGATAAATCATGGAGAATAAGATGTTTTTCTTTTTGGATTCACTTTAGCTGAAGCCCAGTTAGTCCAGACTATCATGGTAGATGAATACGGGATATACTTGAGTGCTCAATCAATCTACTTCATGAGCAAATTAGGACACATCTTGGGAATGGGGCTTGGAAAGAATGGAAGAAAAGGTGTTGCTATGGCAGGAGAGGTTGCCCACAACCCTCATTCATTTGGTTTAGGGTACAAACCCACGAATGAATATTGGAAGAAGAAAGAGAATGAGGCGAGAGAAAGGGCTAAAGCTAAGAAGGCTGGCCAACAGTATGAGTTGAAATATAAACCAGTTCAGGGGATCTTGAATGGGCATTTTATCAAAGAGGGAGATTATTTTCCCTTTTGTGATTTTCTTGAACCATGGGTTCACCCCAAGACAAAGGAGCATCTCCCCAGATTTGAGGTTTTCTTTGATCACCAACTGTTTGAGAGTGAGGATGAGGAAGAAAACTTCGAAAATGGCATGGACCAGAAATGATTTCGGTTTAGACATGACCCGTTTATTGTCTTGGATCTGGGATTTTGTGTCATATTTGGTTGATCATATTTTGATTCATCTTATTCTTGATTGAGTTTGGTTGTTTAGATGTCTTTATTGCATTTAGAACAAGTCGGGAGTTTGTCTTTCAACCGAAGTGTTGCCCAGATTTTGGTCAGTTCACTTGAGCGGTCCTTTGGTCGCTTGAGCAGTCTTTGAGAACTTCTAGTATAATTGTAGGTTTGCAAATGTACTAGGAGGGTGTTTTTTTTTTTTTTTTGCTCCAGTAGTGTTTCTTGCACTTGAGCGGTCTTTGAGAACTCTCAGTACTTTTGCAAGCTTGGAAAAGTACTGGGAGGTGGTGTTCTTTGCTCGAGCGATCTCACTTTTGTGTCTGGTCGCTTGAGTAGTATTTTGGTTGCTCGAGCGGTTTGCGCGTATATTAGTTCGTAAAACTCACTTTTGGAGTCACTTTTTCATATCTCTCTCTCTCTCTCTTTCTCTCTAAACATTTCCAAACCCTAAATCTAGACATTCTCTCTCTAAAACTCATCTTTAACCTCCAAATACTCTTAATCTATTGATCTCTACACCCTAGTCCCTTTGATAAAAAGGTAGAGTTCACCTAGAGCTTCATTTTAATCAGAACAAAGTTAGTTTTCGGCGTCATCGAGGTTTCTCCACTCTCGCCCTTATCTTCTAGCTTTGAGGTAGGGATTTCTGCACACTTTTGTATGGTTTTTAACTTAGTTATTTGCTTTTCTAAACAATATTGTGATTTAGGGATTTTTCGATAAACCTAGGGTTTTGGTTTTAAAATCAAAATAGGGGTTTTCAAAATGGTTATGTGGAAATGATTGTGGATTTGTAAATGTGGTCGAGTTGTGATAAAATGGTGGATTTTATCCTTGGAATTGGTTTATAAAGAAAAGGAGATTTTGCCCTAAAATGTGAACATTTAATTTTGTATAGAGGAAATGGAAATGATGTTGGATTTTATGAAATTGGAATAATGATGATGATGATGATGGAGTTGGATATGCATTATCACTGCCATTTTGAAATTTTGGAAAGTTTATCTTTATTGGAAATTATCTTTTGTTTAGAGATACCTATTTTGGTTTATTGGTGGAGGATAGCTATGATTGTTGTAGAAATTACATGAGAATTAGGAGAATTGAAACTTATTTCTCATCCATTTGCATTGAGCATTGTTGCATATTTAACACATTGAAAATGTATACTGTTTTGAGAAAAAGGGATGAATACCTTGGTGAATCTGGGTAGGGAATTTGGTTGTGGTATTATTGTTGGCTTGTGTGTCCTTGGTGAAAGCCCAAAAATCTGCAAGGTTAGGTGCTGAGCGTTCCAGTTAGTACTGGTAAAAATGACAATTAGTAGTGCTTGTATAGTCTACTTGCAGACACGTATCTAGAGATTCCCAATGTTGTATCTACTGCCCTATTTTCTATTGTAAAGGAAATGATTTCATAAATTGTGATATCACCTGGCATTGCATGGTTTTTGGAAAGATATATAAAACATTTTGACATGAGTATTGCATATGCATTCACCTTATAACTTTGTTAAGATTCATACACTGTATTAGAGTATCTTTACTAGGCTTTGGCTCACCCTATGTGGAAAACCATTTTCAGGTGCTGATGATATGCCTCCATTAAGGCCGTAGCTTGGGAGGACTTGAAGCCAAGAGCTTCTTTTTGTTATTGTTGTAATTATTTTGTACAAGCCTAGAGCTTTATTTGTATTGAGTTTCAAACTCACTTTTGTTGTAACCAAGCATTGTCTTGGAAAGTTGTAGCCAATAGGGCCAATAGGGTATTACTTTATTGGTTTAACTTTTATTTTTATTGCTTACTTGTGGCACATGCTATAGATTTAGGGTTAGGACTTATGAATGCATAACTGCACGTGTGGACTTTTGTACAATGGAATCATATGAATGAAGGATAATACTTTGGTACATGGTGTTATTTAATTAATAGTGTGAGATGGTTTTATTTGTCATTATTTTCGAGGCGTTACAACAACCATCTGGGCAAAGCAGACGGGGACAAAGTGGAGTTGACACTGGTTGATTATGAAACTAGCATGGGATTACAGGGTTTTGAGGATGTCAATGTTTTTGTTATTGGGGAACGATCGTCTGTGGACTGTAATGACCTTATCTTGGATGCATCTAAGGTACCTCGTTTGACTTGGCAACTTGAGAAGGGTTGCATCGTGGAGTTTGAATCTGATAATGAGTCTGAGTCTACTTCTATTGAGTCTGTAGAGTCAAAGTCGGAGTCAGACTTAGACTCGGGTTCTTCTGGTAGTTCTGAGTCGAGTGGTTCTGGGGTTGATAACCCAAATACCACTGTCTTATCTTGGTCGCCTTTTTTGTTTTCTTTTGAGTCCATTGTATTTGTTGAACCAGGCCTGATGAATGAGAATTATGTAGTTGTGCTTACCTTTTAGTGCCTTTAATTTATTACATTGACCAAGATTTTCAAAATTTTGATGAAAATGAAGAGGAAAAAATCCCTCGGGCTTTGAAAAATTTGATTAATTGAGAGGTGGAGAGGCGTGCAAAACCTTTGATGGATGAGATTGTTTCGATTAATGTGGGTACCAAGAAGGATCCTCGTATGATCCAGATTGTTTCTACACTATCTTTGAAGGAACGCGAGCGATTAATCGCTTTGTTAAAAGAATTTAAAGATGTTTTTGCATGGTCCCATGAAGACATGCCTGGAATCGATCATGAGATTGCCAAGCATAGGATCCCTCTTGATCTCGAGGCCCAACTTGTTAAGTAGAAGCTCCATAGAATTCGACTAGATTGGGCATTGAAGATTAAAGAGGAGGTCATCAAGCAGATCAATGTGGGATTTTTGATTTTGTCAGAATATCCGACGTGGTTGGCAAACATTGTGCCGGTTCCAAAGAAGGATGGCAGGATCCAAGTCTGTGTCGGTTTCAGAGATTTGAATAAGGTTAACCCTAAAGATGATTTCCCTTTGCCATACATTGATGAATTGGTAGACGTCACGGCAGGTCACATTTTGCTTTCATTTATGGATAGATTTTTAGGGTATAATCAGATCTCTATGGCACCTGAAGACAGAGAGAAGATGACATTCACTACTCAGTGGAGGACCTATTGTTATCGAGTTATACCATTCGGGTTGAAAAACACTGGAGCCACCTACCAGAGAGCATCACCCACTATATTGCATGACATGATTCACGGTGAGGTTGAAGTATATGTGGATGATATGATTGTCAAATTCAATGAACGGGAAGGTCACCATGACGCGTTGAGAAGATTCTTCAAAAGAATTTGAGAGTGCAAGTTAAGGCTGAATCCGTAAAAATGTACCTTTGGGGTAACTGTAGGAAAAATGTTGGGGTTTTTGATGATGCAACGCGGAATTGAGGTCGACTCGTCCAAAATCAAAGCCATCTTAGAAATTTCCCCGCCAATGATTGAAAAGGAGGTGCGAGGCTTTCTAGGGAAAATGCAATTCATAAGAAGGTTTATTTCTAATTTAGCCACTACTTGTGAACCACTGTTTTGCATGTTGAAGAAAGCGAAGAAGTTCTAATGGGATAATCGATGCAATTACGCTTTTGAACAAATCAAGCAATATCTGCAGAACCCGCCCCTGTTACCCCCGAGCCAGGAAAACCATTGATCCTATACCTATTAGTGACTGAGTCTACTATAGGCTGCATGCTAGCACAAGAATCGGAAGAGAGAGAGTAGAAAAGGCCATATAATATCTGAGCAAGAAAATGTTGGAATATGATACCTGCTACACCCATCTTGAAAAGGCTTTTCTAGCCTTGGTTTAGGCCACTAGGAAGTTGAGGCACTACTTGTTAGCACACTTAGTAATCTTGGTTTCGAGATTCGATCCCATCGAATATCTCTTTGAGAAACCAGCACTTACCGGTAGGCTAGCTAGATGGATGCTTTTGCTATCCGAGTTCTCTATCTTCGTTATGTCACTTGCAAATCTGTCAAAGGGAGAGCTGTAGCGGAGTTTTTGGAAAACCACTCGGTCAATGGAAAAGAAGACAGGGAGTACGAATTCCCAGATGAAGAGATCCTGCAGTTAGAAGAGGATATTTGGAGATTGTATTTTGATGGAGCTGCTAATTAGTATGGATACAGGATAGGAGTGTTGCTCATAG
This sequence comes from Camellia granthamiana, assembly GCA_036172215.1. Taxonomy (NCBI): domain Eukaryota; kingdom Viridiplantae; phylum Streptophyta; class Magnoliopsida; order Ericales; family Theaceae; genus Camellia; species Camellia granthamiana. Next base: position 3,790,394 of record CM069914.1, on the reverse strand, counting down.
CACCAGACGATTCCTATGTACCCCTAGCCTTCAAGCTTCGATTTGAAGTATCCAACAACCAAGTAGAGTATAAAGCATGTATAGCTGGACTGGAAGTAGCCCTAGAACTTGGGGCAATGAGATTGGATGTGACTGGAGACTCAAACCTAGTTGTGTCCCAAGCTAATGGAGATTGGAAAGTGAAGGAAGAGAAGATGCAAGTCTATCATCAAACCTTGGATACGTTGATTCTAATGTTCGAACGATTGACATTTACACACTTGGTAAGGGAGAACAATAGGTTTACTTATGCTTTGGCAACCCTAGCTTCGATGGTGGACATACCAATTGGGGTGAGGATGTGTCTGATTATCATAGAGCAAAGGAACACACTGGCGTATGAGATGATTGCTATGATAGAAGAAGCCCAAGGTGAGGATCTTTGGTATTTTGACATTTGGAATTTTCTGGAGAAAATGACATACCCGCAAGGGGCAAATGATAAGGACAAAAGGGGGATACGACATATGGCCACTCAATTCATTATCTGTGGAGACAAGCTTTACAGAAGGGGTCATTTGGGAATGCATAAGTTATGTGTGAAGAAAAATGAAGTGAAGTGCATCATGGAAGTTGTCCATGGAGGAGAATGCGGGCTCATATGAATGGTATAATGCTAGCAAGAAAAATCCTTAGACAAGGATATTATTAGTTGACCATGGAAAATGATTATGTTAGTTTTGTTCAGCAATGCCACAAGTGTCAGATTCATGTCAATTGCATGAACATTCTCCCATCAAAGTTCTGTGGCCTTTTTTAGTTTGGGGAATTGACATCATCGGGGCAGTAATGAAACGGTCGAATGGACATGAATTTATCCTGGTGATAATCGATTACTTCACCAAGTGTGTGGAGGCACAGTCGTATTCGGTGTTGAAGGTGTCGCACGTGGCCAAGTTTATCAAAAATAACATTATCTGTAGGTATGAGGTTCCAAATGAGAATGTTTCAGATAACGGTTCGCACTTCAAGGGAGACGTGAATGATTTACTCGAGAAATATAATGTGACTTCCCATAAGTCATTAACCTATAGACCATAGACCAATGGAATTCAAACAACAAACAAAAATATAAAGAATATCTTACAAAAGATGGTGGAAATCTACAAAGATTGGCCAGATAAACTACCTGTTGCATTATGGGGCTATAGGACATCAATCCGAATGTCTACTGGGGCAACCCCCTACTCTTTAGTCTATGGAATGGAGGTGGTGTTACCGATTGAGATGGAGGTGCTTTCGCTGAGGATCATGGCTGAATGTCAGATAGCAGAGGTTGATTGGCAATAGAATCACTTTAAAGAGTTGATGTTATTTAATGAGAGAAGATTGAAGGCCCCATACCATGTGTAGGGGTATAAGCTCAGGATTGCCCGAGCATTCAACAAGAAGGTTAAGTCTAGGAATCTGAATGAGGGAGATCTAGTATTGAAGGATGATAGGGCTCTAATTTAGACCGGTCGTTACATCATCAAGTCAATTTGGTCAAGAGGAGCAGTTATTCTGATGGATCTGAATGGACTGGAGTTTTAATAGCTGATCAACATGGACAAGTTAAATAAATACTATCCTTAAGAGGCTCGGTGGTTCGAAAACCTGGAACGGTGACCCAGGCAAAAGTTAGAATAAGAAAAAGGAAAAAATAAATAAAGTGGAGCTTGCAAGGTTAAAAACCTGAAAGAGCAACTTTGGCAAAAGTTAGAGCGCAAAAAGAGAGTGTAAATACTCAAGTGAACCCTAATCGTGAACTACGTAAGGCTTGATTCCCTTCCTTGGGATATGTAGGAAACTTCATTCCAAAGTTCGGTCCCAACCATTTTCAACTGAGTTGTCCTATCCATGATTGATCGATTCATTTCCCGGCTGCCTAGGCCTAATTTTCTGCAAAAAATATGGTTGCAAGGGAGATCCAATTGGCAATGCAATAGTAAAAGGAGTGTAGAGAGTCTTGTACGAGAAGTTGATTCGCAGTTGTGCATTTTGAGGGTTGATTCTGGGTATGTTAGGTGGTGGCCGTTTGTGGAAATATGTTTTGGTGTTTTAACAAAATTGATTGATTTTCTCATACATTTATTTGCAAAATAGACCTTTCATTAGACTGAGAGGAAGCTGTTTAATACCCACAATCTTTGTTACATGATTTCAAAAAAAAAAAAAAAGTGGAACAGATATGCTAATCTAAACTCCCATGTTAATTAAAGCATTTTACATCATAAAGCTAAGGTCAAAGAAATAAACTAGGGGCATAGTCAAGTCAAGTCCGTGGCCCTCTACCCACAACATCAGAAGATTGCACTACTAAGAATGGACCCACATGTGCCTTCTCTTTAAGACAAACAAGCACCCACTAGAAAGGGTGTCACTGAAATTATCAGTAGAAGCCAGGAGCTCCCTTATCCTCCAGGCAATTGCAGACTAAGAGAGGTGTCTAGCCCAAAGTAGAAATGAAATTGGATACTCAATCCCATCGGCAGGGCAAGTCTGATGATGTCCAAATTGGTGCCTAAATCGAAAAGGGAAGTAGAAGACGCAGTATGTTAGGCTGATCAATTGCACACCCGATTGACAGAACATACTACATGTTATTGGAGGCAAGTTCAACGAGGGGCAGCGCCAAGCAATGTTTGTTGCAAACCTGTCATACATCCAGTCATACTACAAGCTGTTAGAAGGAAAATCTACTATTTGGGCTCAAAAGAAGTAATTCCTAGCTGAGTATCAAGCACAGGGAGCCACTACTTTCAACTTATCCATCAACCATACCTGGGGAGGGATGAAAAGTAAGAGATATTAAAGAATAGAGAGATGTACATTGAGAGGAAAAAGTGAAAAAGGGTTTTCAGGAAAAATTGAGCAAAGAGGGCCAGAGTGATATAAGAAAGATAAAGTGAGAAAGGGTGGGAAACAGTACTTGAAGAAGTAGTGGACTCCTTGTAAACCAGGAGGTCTCTCATTTACGAAATGCATACAAACCCATCAAAGTCTTAACTAACACTAAGTCCATACAACTCTGACCCTCCTGAAGTCGTTGGGCCACCTCGATGAGCCTGATGTTCGCCCTATCATTGTTGGAGTCAAGCAGGTAGTGTGAAAGTAAGCATATGCAAAGCGCATGCTGGCGATGCCCTCGCCAAATAGGCTTACTCCTATCTCCAATGATAGAAAATCGACGAATCAATCTAAACACGTCCAACCTTTCATCGTAAGCCAGGGACCGAGCCTTATTCAGAGTTAAACCACACATCTGGGCTAAGGCTTGAGCATGACCGAAATTAGGCTGATGCATGATTTCGTCATCCCAGGAAAGCTCCATTCATGCCCAAAATTCCGCAATGGTCGGACAGTGCTCCTGCACACCAAAACAGAATACATGAGCAATTGGATCCTAGCAACAAACCGCTACCTGGTGGAATGGAAAATGGAGCGGGGTCCAACTCAGAGAAAAAAAAGCATTTAGGCTGAATCCCGTGAAATTCACTTTATCGGCGCTATCCAAAGAGGTTATCTAATCCTGAAGCCTAGCTATGGTCGGAACCTCTATTTTTCAGAAGATACTCCTTAGTTTTTCCACTTTTGGAAAAGAAGTAGTTGCGAACCACCTTATAATGGGATAAGGTCACATGAGTGCTTGACAACTGTGTCCCACTGTCTGACCGGAACCATCGACCGGTCGACCACTTTTGGCTCAACAGGACAAAGTTTTTGCCAACTGACCCTTAGAATAGCAAAAACAGTGTAGCTTTGCAGTTTGGCTTGTTGATTTTGTTTCAGGTCTTGTCTTGAGTCATTCCCTTCCCACTAAGTGTAAATAGGTGTGTTTAGGTTATTTTTGCTATGTTATGCATTTATCGATTTGTATTTTATATTTCGATCTGTCATAGACTTAATATTAGATTTAGAACTCATCCAAAAATAACCATTCTCGATTTCGTTTTCAAAATAAAGGTGTTGTATGCTCGAGTGTGTTGCGATGCATGTTTAGATATGCAAGATGGTTTAAAAACAAAAGTATTCCTTTCATTACTCCCCAATCAAAAGTGTTACAAAATTTTTTCAAAAACCTATCTGAAGCTATACACGATCTTCTAACTACAAAGTAAAAGAAATATATAAAAAGAGAAATACAAAAAGAAGAGAATTAGGGTCGGCTCGCCCTCTTCATCCTCTTCGCCGATGAAACCCTAGTGTCATTTCCATCAGTACCGCTACCCTTAGCCTCGACAACCACCTCGTCCTCAGCCCCACTATCTCCACAATCACTACCAAATCCACTAGCGTTTCCACTGCCACTGCCACCATCCTTGGAGCCACTGCTCTCTTCCTCATCATCATCACCATCACCATCGGCCTTACTGCCCTTCGAGTGCTCAATGTTGACACTCGTATCCCCCTTGCGATCCTCAAATGTTTCATTAGTAGCGAGGTCCTCCTCTCTAGAAGTAGTGGGGGTCCTCTCTAAGGAGGAAGAGCTCTCCACTACATGGGCACCTCTGTCTTTGCCTCTATCAGGGCACCCCTGCCACGACCTCTGTCAGTGCCTCTCCCTTGAGCTGGAGGATATTCTACTCCCCTCTCGGTTGTGGGAGGATGCATCACCAGTACCACATCAAGTTGAAATGAGGGGTTTACAAGAAACAAAATGTTAGATATGAAGAGTATAGGGATGAATACAGTCTATGAAAGTGTATCAGAATAGAAGTATGGGAAAAACAGTACAGAATGGGTCAAAATACGATACTTGAATGCCAGCTGTGGCAAGGGCATGCTCCCTCATTCGCACCATGTAGACTAGGGACTTAATTACCTTAAAGCATCGCTCGGTGTAGGCCGCAGAATGCTGCAAACAAAAATGAAAGCATGAAAGTGGAGTAAAGTAGTGCAAGGCAAGAGTAAAGCAAAATGAATCAGTATGTAGGGTATTTGAGAAAGCTATGGAAAGGATAAGATGTATCTGTCTCATATCTTGAGCGAGGGTGAGCACCTGATCCCCAGGAAGCTCTAAAGGAACCTCCCTAAGGGCATCACTCAACCTCATATATGTAATTGAGAAATGGAGTGCTGGAAAGCCGATGGCAGGGTCGATCACTGCAGCAGAAGTTGCAAGAGCTACACCTCCTGGCGCTGGAGCATCGACAAAAAGATGAACAGCAGTTGTAGCATCTCCTAACACTCGGACAGCATCTGAAGTAAATAAGAGGCATGATATGGGACCACAAGAAGGCGACGTAATCCCTAAACACATGGAATAGGTCTACATCCTAACCATTCAACATGGCCTCAAGTTCAATTGTGTTAGTGATCAGGTTAGCAGTCCTCATACAGGCACACAAATGAGATGGAATGTCCAAAACTGCGTGGTCTAAGGTTTGGCACAGGAAACGCTTTCCTAAGTACCAAGCTTAGCTGAAAAGGCCCTCAAACAATATCCTTGCTCAGGAGGCTACCCAGGATCCAGCATACCTCTCTCTTTTAGCTTGGTGCATGGCCACCCAAGGGTGCCAGTCAACTTGCATGCATGAGAGAATGGGTCACAATCAAGGATCTAAATTAAGAGATGAAAGAACGAAAGGAACACTGGCCTCGCTTAGAAGAGTCCGATTTCAACTTCAAATTTCATATTACAGATTTCAAATCACAGGTTTCCATAAACAATTTACACAGTTTTCACAGGGGTCATCATATGCATAACTTCTTCTTACAGCCAATCGTACTCAACACAATTTCCGTTAGCACACAAACACATCTTATCAAAATACTCATATGCAGTAATTACTCAAAAGCACAGATCTATATCATTTTCCTTAGTCTTAGAAATGTCCCATACTTAGGGTTTAATCACTTCATCAAAATAGATGGAAGTAACTTCCAATCCACAAATAACAACCGATAACTTACATCTTATTTTATCATTGGCATATAGATTGTCTTACCGATCAGCTCGAACCCTTACCACGCTTCTGCAGTGCAATTCTGTTGATTTAATCCCATCTGCATGTCTTACCATGTTCTGCATAACAATCATTCATAATATACACAAAGAATATACAATGGGCATGGATTATAATCGTTAGCATTAACAGAGTACATTTAACGTTGCCATTAGTTTTTTTTTTTTTAGTTTTTTTTTCTTCTCAAAATGTAATGCATGATGCCTAAGTCTTTTCTAGACATCCTAAGGTTCAACGGACTCGTGTGTGAGATAGCAACTCATGCTCTGATACCACTTGTCACGCCCCAAACCCGCCCCTAAAAGTTTGGGCATGACCTATACAGAAACAGACATATAACCTGGTATATATAACATACGGGGCCTTGTCGGAAGCATAAAATACTAACATAATGTAAATACAAACATACTCCATTGAGCTATTTCTACATGCCAGGATCTCATACATCACATACATCATTCGAGGCAGGTAAAGTTTAAAACTATATCCCTGGGCATCGGTTATATACATACACATTTATAGCCCCAGCCCTAAACTTGGGCATATACAAAAGAACATGAAAGTTATAAACATCAACCTTAGATGGACACTCATAAGCAACCAACATCTTCATAACTTAACAAAATAAATGGCTTATACAGTGCTTGGACATATGAGGGTTGACAAAAGAAAGCGGTCGTCTTGGCTAGGATTGACCACCTGTTAGATGACCTACAGAAACAGACATAACAGAGCGTGAGCCGAGCTCAGTGAATAGTAATACGTAAATAAAATGATGCTTAACTTGAAACATAATACATATCAATGCATATAAAAATGCAGAGTTCACATAGTTAGTCTGATTCTGTGCTAAGTACATGTCAGCCTCAGGCCCAATCCTGCAACATAAACTTAATGGCTATAAGCCTTTAAATCTGCAACATAAACATCATAAACATAATGGCTATAAGCCTTTGAAACGTTGTGGCACGAGGCCCTTGAAACTTGTGGCACAAGGCCCTTGAAACTTGTGGCACGAGGCCCTTGAAACTTGTGGCGTAAAGCCCTTGTAACATATGGCACTAAGGCCCTCGAAAGGTTGGCATAAAGCCCTTGAAAGTGGCATGAAGCCCTTGAAAACATATTTAACCTTGTAGCATACTTAAACTTGTAACATATACTTGAAACATACCTGAAACATACTTGAGCTCGTAACATACTTGAAGCAAACCTGAAACATACTTGAACTTGTAATATATTTGAAACCATACTTGAAACCATACGTGAAACATATTTGAAACCATACTTGAAACATACTTGAAATATAACATACTCGACAAAGATAGAATAATTCACATCCTCATGAGGGTCACATAATAACGTTAAACTATTGCATCTATGTTGTGGTTCCTGAATAACTTCCAATACAATTGAAGGCTCTCATATTTACTCAGAATCCGTTCTTCACGAATGTACATCATTTCTCTTTATTCATTAAGAACGGCGTAGTTCACTTAATCTATTAATCTGTAGCATATAGAAGCATACATCTTTGTTTGATCGTTCATATATGTCATCATAGTTGACTTGTAACTAACAGATTACTAGTGGTAACCGTTACATCATTCACATAAGTTAACATAGTTAACTTAAGTCTAACAGGACATCCTGAATAATCATTAACGATAGATAAGCACATTTTACAGATTATACGATTTTAAAGATACGTGAATACCATGATTTCTTAGTGCCTATACGTTCCCTTTGCTCGTCATGAATCATTATAGCTATCTTGCAAAGAACAGAATGTTAGTATTCTTTGTTAACGGTAAATAGAATGTACTGCTTGATAAAGCCTCTAAACTTTTCACTCAATATATTGTTAACGTAATCACTTGCAAGGAACATAATGTTACCGATTAGAATCGTTAATGATAATTGAACGTACGACTACTGTACTACTACTCACAGTGGTAGGTCTCTGATAGCGGTGGAACGATGTCCTCGTCTTGACCTTTGTTCAATCTTTGTTTCCCTCTTCATTCTCCTCCATTTCCTCAAGCTTCCATGGTTGATTTCCCTTCTCTTTCTTCAATTCCCTTCAATCATCTTCAAACCCCCATGGTTATTGAGCTTTCCATCAAGAACCTTGATCCCTCTTCTCCCTTTCTCTCTCACGGTTCTCTTATCCCTCTTTTTAGATATTTTGGGCTCCCCAAAAGATGAGATCCACCACTCCAAGACACATCTATATGCAAATAAACACACACACACATGGTTCAACATAATTGGGAAAGACAAACGTGGCCTTACGAATCGCAAAAAAATTAAATTTCAATTAAACTTTCCAGATGACTCTAAAAATTATGTCGATCAATAATATGTCCTCTGCTCCGGTTTCTGAAGCCTCTAAGGCCTTCAATTTGCAGTATAAAGTTAACCACCCAAACGTGCATTAACGAATCAGACAAATCAGATTTCGAATTAATTTTCCCAAATAGTTCCAAAAATTCCCATTCCCATTACCATATCCAAGTACTCAATTTTGATTTCTGAACCCATATAGGTCGGTAATTTCAATTTTAAATCCGTAACTCAACAGATAATGCTTCAATTCCAAAAGATATAATTAAATTTAAACACCTCATCTCATAGTTAAATACAAATGATTTCTTATACACATTTTGGGGTCATGACATCCTCCACACCTTAAGAAGTTTGGTCCTCCAAACTTGATTCTCCTTGTCACAAGCCTAGTTCCGTCCTGGACATATAACATTTCTCAATCACTTAGCCATTCCCAATCTTATACAGTCAATTTCAATGGAGGTTGCTCTCAAAATCACAAGTAATGCGTCTTTATTGACTAATTGGTAACCCAATTGATAATAGTACGTAATAACATCAAAGCATCGTCTCATTATTCACAACCCTTGCACGTTTCAATTTATTGCTCTGAAAGGTATACCTTCCAAATACTATAACAACTTAAAGGTATTTAAAAACGGATTCACTTCAAGTATTCGATTACATGTGACTCATAAGCTATCAAACATAATTCAAAACTCTTTAGGTTCATAAACAACCCCAATTATCATTTACTACATACCCATACCCATGTTTTAAAGGCATATGCTTCTTCAAACAATTAAATCCAGAATAACACATAAGTTCTAAATCAACGACTTCGTGGCTTCTGTCTTATCTGTTATAAATTATCAGTTCAAATCAAATTTCTAACAAACTCCAAAGAACAACTCAAATCCCATATCAAGGAATTACATGTTCAGGGTAAATTATTAGTAAAATCAAATACGGATCAAACCTTAATGGTCAACAGGCACTAATAGTTCATATACAAATCTCATTACTTGGTAATTCCCATAATAGAAGTCACTTAGTGATAAGCTGGTACATCATTTCAACAGGCATAAATAAGTCGCGTAGGCATGTAGTCACTAGCTTCATTATTGTTCTTCGTATTCTCCATTTCCGAAAACATAACAAAATCATTTCGTTATATGGGTCCAAAACCATATATACTAATTCTTAACAAGATCAGAACGATGGGAAGAAGAATCCCAATCAATATCTTCGTACTTAACAGAGTCTCGTTAAGTTGCCTCCCTTTGTGTTACATTTCAATAAGTTGTGGCAAGTTTCCCTACACTCATTTCATAAGGTGCATGATGCGCCACTTTACATAGTGCTCATTACCCTTGCATAGCATTATTTTGTGCACCCCACGTAGCATTGTTTTGTGAACCCATATAGCAATGTCTTGTACATCTTCCAGAGCACTGTTTTGTGCATTCATCTTATATTGCATCTTACATAGCACAATTTTGTGCATTCATCTTACATCGCATTGTTTTGTGCATCTTCCATAGCACTATTTTGTGCATTCATGTTGCACCCTTGCATGTCACTATTTTGTGCACCTTGCATCATACTATTTTGTGCATTCACCTTGTATCGCACTATTTTGTGCACCTTGCATTGCACTGTTTTATGCACCTCGATCGCACTGTTTTGTGCATTCACTTTGTATCGCACTGTTTTGTGCACCTCGATCGCACTGTTTTGTGCATTCACCTTCTATCGCACTATTTTGTGCACCTTGCATTGCATTGTTTTGTGCATTCACCTTGTATCACACTATTTTGGGCACCTTGCATCGCACTGTTTTATGTATTAACTTTGTATCGCGCTGTTTTGTGCACGTTGTATCGCACTGTTTTGTGCACCTTACATCGCACTGTTTTGTACATTCTCCTTGTATCGCACTATTTTGTGCACCTTGTATCGCACTATTTTGTACATTTATTTGTACCGCATTGTCTTGTGCACCCACATAGCACTGTTTTTTGCATGCACCTGCATAGCACTGTTTTGTGCATTCATTCACCCCGTACTATTTTGTGCACTTCACCCATACTGTCTTGTGTACTCACAGGGTCTAGGAGATCTTAAATCCTCTAAAGGTGCAATTCCTTTGGTGTTTGTCGTGCCCGAACGACTCCTGGCGGTCTGGTATAGCCACTTGACTGTGTTTGTAGTGAGTTCCTAGGAGATCAACTGAGACTGTGGAAACTAGAGTTCGAATGGCGAGGCCTAGAACGCAAAGGTTTGGAATTTTCAAGAGTAAAGTCTGGTTTAAATACCTAGGGGTGTATCCTCGACTTGAAATCTGTATGGCAGCTCTATAGGTTGAGATAGCTTGTATGCACCTCAATTCTAGATATTGAACCAACCTAGTTTGCACCTTGTTGCGGAATAGGAAAAGTTGCAAACATAGCCAGGCAGAAAAGCAGTACCTGTGGTTTGAAAGTGCAAGATAAAGGAAGAAGTCTTGAAACCAAGAAGAAGAGGATGATCCACAACAGCATAAGGTGAGTCATTGCCAATTGCCCCAGCTAGGTACTTTCTAAAAGCGCCGCTTCCCAACTGCTACATCATAGTTATTATCTATTACATCATATCTATTACTTCTATCACATTGCATATAGCATCTATCGCATACATCTACTCCATTGTCCATTACATCCATTATATCTTACCATTTTATTGTCTCTATCCTTTCCATGTTAAGCTTAGTTTGATATATGATCATACCTTTCCCACGTTAAAGCATAGCTCTACATGTGTATGCACCTATTCCACCAAGAATTGTGGTTTGAGGGTTTTGGCATCTTTTCTGTGTTAGACGTGGTTTGTTTTGTGTCCATGCCTTTTTTAAGTAAGATGTGGTTCGGCTTGTGCCCTTTATTCACTTTATCCATTGCATTTATTGCATCGTACTTTGTCTTGTTACATCCAGCATTTAGGATCATTATCTTTCCCCAGCAGATCATTCCTCACACTACTAGAAATAACACTTTTTTACGTCTATTTGTTTGAGAATGATTATTTGATTGTCACAAAAAATCACTCAAAAAAAAAAAAAAAAAAAAAAAAAAAAAAACTCATTCAAATCGATCTCTTATTTCCCAACAAACAATTGACATAAGGATCAACCTTCAACGGTATCTATCCTTTATTTCCCAAATCGATCCCTTATCTCTTTCAGCCTTATCTATCCCTTATTTCCCAGATTGATTTTGCTCTCTTCGTTAACGACCGACTTCCAATGCTATGAATTCTCTCTCTCTCTCTCTCTCTCTCTCTCTCTCTCTCTCTCTCAAAATCTCACTCTTCACTCTGAAATCTCTCCCTCGCTCAACTCTATCTTTGGACTCTCCATCTCAATTTTATTGTTCATTTGAAGATTTTGATCAATTGTTGATGAAGATTTGAATATTTTGATCAATTGTTGATGAAGATTTGAAGATTTCGATTGATTCATAATCAGTAAGCCTAATTTCAATGAATGAATCCAACTCTCTCTCTCTCTCTATTATATCTATTAGTTGTGTTTAATGATTTCAATATTTTGCAATTGGAGGTTTTGGGGAGGTTTTAGTTCTCTCCTCTTCATTATTCTATTGAATTTCAATGTTCTATTGATTTCAATATTCTATTGAATTTAATTCATTCTTAAAAACAATAGAGGTGTTTGAACCTCTTGGAACAATCTCTATCTACTCTTACTATTTCAACTGTGATTTCATCTGTGTTGTGTTGATCCAGAATTGTTGATTCAATTGCTTGTACACAGCTATGTTATGTAGTTTCATGAACTAGGAACAGTGATGATTAAAAAAAGCTTGTAAAATCTAGGGTTATATGGAAGGGCAATTGTTTGAATTGGCTTGGTTTTGAAAGTGTTTGGTTAATTGAAATTATTGCTTGAATTTTTGGATGCTAGCCAATAAAATCTAAAGTTTGACTTTTGCTTTAGGGGAATTGGGTTGTTTAGTTTTTGCTGATTCTGTTTTTTCAAACTAGTTGTCTGATAGGATGATTGTGGTGGGTGGTGATTGAAAGAAAAAAAAAAAAAAACACAAAGTTCGAAGAGCTCAAAAAAACTGAATTTGTGGAGTTTTTCCTTGGAAATGTTACTTTTGGTGTGAGGAAATTGGGGCTATATTTCATTAAATTTCATTAATGGACAAAGATCAGGCATCTTCCATTCACAAAACTTCGGTCCTTTTTATGTAAAAATCTCAAGGCACGTGAATTTCAAAATATGATTCAATAGTTGAAAATTTTGTAGATTCTCAACCCTCAATTTTTTTTGTTCTCTTATGTCTCAATATACTTGCAATTTTTGTGTGGTTGACAACGAACAAAGGATCTTGCGTCTCCAATCCTTTGCTTATAGTTAGCAATACAAAAACTAACAGTACATTGAGACAAGAGAACAATTTTTTTTTTAGGATTGAGGATCCCATATCCTGATTTAATGTTAATGCCTTTCATTTTCCAAAATATTAAAAAAATACAAAAATCAATCTTCAACTTGATCAAGATGTCCTGCTTTGCATCCTCTAGATATACTGTCCGAAAATACAACATCCATCAAGGCCACTCCTAAGCAACTGTGGAGTCATAACTTTGAATAGCTTTGCTAATTATTTTATTTTATTGGCAGCAAGTTAAATGATTAAAGTGAAATTTTGCAATATGCTAGGAAAGCATACAACAAAATTGACGCTACAAGGCTTAACAATATAATTAAACGAAAATGCTTGCATGAAACATGCCATTTCATCCAAAACAGTTAGAACAAGAGAAATGGAAGCATGTTGCTATTTTTCTTCCTATGGCAGTTTATTGAAGAAGTCATTTGAGATTTGCTGGAGTTTTGGAAATAATGCTTTGGATGGATTTTCAGGATCGACCTACTGATGGAAACTTGGCCCATGCTAAGCTGAGGCTTACTATACCTAGATAGCCTGACCTTGAAATAGCACACAAGGCACAAAGGATGAGGTTAGGTTTATGCAAACTACTATTGCTATTCTAATGCCTTGTTGTAGTGGAATAGTTTTATCCAACAGGCTGATAGATGCACATTTGATGTTAATTTCAGGCCAAAATCTATTGCTGAACCTGAATGTGCAACATCAGCCATTCATATATTCAAAGCATTTCCACTGAACAGAAAGGTTCGTTCCTATGGTTAATGAAAATTGCATATTTATCATAGTTTCACTATGCTATTTGTATTTCACTGAGATGTTATGCTTATAACTTACAGATTCTTGAGGCTCAGTCATCGTTACTCCCAAAAAGAAGCACTTGTCGATTGCCAGAGTTTCAAGTGTGTGCTCAAACTCATGTACTGCTTGTGCATCTATGCATGTACAAATATCATTGTTTTGAGTCTAAGTTTGGGCCATATCTTGTGCACATAAAATCTCTTGCCACTTTGTGTGGCTAAAATATTCCTTCATCATGTTCCTTCTCAAGAATTTCACCTGAAGATGCTGGAAAGGGCTATGAAACATACATCTGCAGTTTTATCATCCGCGGTTTCTTGCAGTGATATTGATAAGGTTTGTGATTGAATTTAACCACAAAATAAATTAAAAAATTTGATTGAATTTAATGGATACTTAAGTATACTCTAACACAATTAATATATTGTGTCCTTGATTGTGACTCTTGTGTCTAAGAAAGATACAACTCAGTTCCAAAGAATTCCTTATGTAACTGTTTTGCAATTGTGTTCTGTTGGTTCCAGGTGTTGCACAAACCTAGTACTAATGCAATTGCAGAAAATGCAAATGGAGAATCCAGAAGGTAATGCTATTATCGTTATTAGTACTTCAAAATTTAACATGTAAATGGCTACCTTGACCTGTGGTTCTGGTTATCTCATCAGACTTTAATTTATTTTATTTATTTCAGTGCTCCTTTCTATGAAAGAGGATGGATAATTTAATTCTCTAGTTTGTTGGTGGTACTTCATAGTCTTTTGTCTTCTGTAGATGTGTTAAATTATTTTTGTACTATAGGTTTAACTACTCACATGGATGGGATGAGTAGCTAAAAGGTAGTGTTAATACGAGCGGCTATTGTTAGCATTCCATCTTTTATAGAATCTTCTTTCTACTTTGTGATTTATGTGTGTGATCCCTTCTTTGTGTTTTGGTTTGCAAACTATTTCTCCCTTTCAAACATTGGAAGACATGTCATTATTAATGCATTTAAATGAGCTTTAGTCGTAGTGTCTATTTATGTTTGTTTTGTTCCTTTTTAAGTTGAAACTTTATTGCGTATGTTTTCATCACAATTATTCAAATGGTTATTTTGCTACGGTGATCACTTGTAGTAGCTTAGGGAAAATTAGCTCAGAGAATAGCTAATTAAATAAAAGATGACACATTAATCCAATTCTTAGGGAAAATTGCTCAATTACCATTCGTCGTTATGTTTCAAATGAGATGACAGTACTTTACTTGTTTGTTATATGCTTTTCTCTTTGTTAGACCAAATTTTTCCAATGCTCCAAAGCAGGAGGGATGTGCATAATTTTAAAGCTCGCCCCTTTAACAAGAAGGTAACATATTCAAGATCTTTGTGAAATGTGTTAATGCATTTTCCAAAATTCAATATGTTTTGTGTTTAAATGCAGATATTTTCAAGTAAATGAGATATTAGAGTTAGATTATTGAAGTGAAATCGTGCAATATGCTAGGAAAATCTGAAGATGGTCTCTTCTGAAGATGGTAGGTGAAAATCTGGAGATGGTCACTTCTTTTTTTGACATGTTATCATCCTTGATGATTGATATCTGTGTTGTTCAGTTGTTTGTAGTGAGATACATAAAAGAAAAAAAAAAAAAAAAAAAAAACCCTGATTAACTGGAAATTTAATCATGAGTTGCTAAATTAATTTATCCATCTTATTATGAAGTTTAAAGCTTTATTAGATGATGCTCAATAAGACTAGAATTAGTTATTTCACACTAGTACTTTCTTGCTCCAGATGACAGATTTGTTTACAATGAACTGAATCAGAAATGTTTGAGTGGTTTAGTTATTAAATTGATTCTCTTTCCCATTTGCAGGTTGTGTTGCTGCAAGCATTACATGTAATGATATACAATAATCATAAATGGAAAAGATTCTAGAAACAAAGGCATTTTTTGGGAAGTTTCATGTTGTGGGTCAGGCAGCGACTACGAGCACTACTTCTATGAGAGAAGTTATGGTTTTACTAGCATTCTATCTGGATTGTGTTTGTCATAAAAGAACTTTTTCCTAGTTTTTAGTTGTAATAACTTTCACATATGGCTCCAATTTTGAGAGTTAAATGCAATGCTTGATTAAACTATAATGCTATACTATCTAAATTCTTGTCATTGCTATTCCTAGAGTGCTTAATGTTACACTTTTTTGTTTTATTTTGTTTTGTTTTGTTTTGTTTTTTTTTTTTTTTTTTTTGTTTTTTTGTTTTTTTTTGTTTTTTTTTTGTTTTTTGTTCTTTTTTTTGCAATGGTAACAAGATGGTTGCCAAAAAACATATTAGCAATTTTCTTTGTTTTTTACAACGGCAAAATAGTGGTCGCCATAAGTAGTGTAGACAGTCGCAAATAATTTGCGACCGTTGCTTTGCCATCGCAAAAAGTATTTGCCACCTCCACATTTGCGACTCCCATTTGCCATCGCATGGGTCATCGCAAAAGGTCTTTTGCGACTGTATTTTTATTATTGGCGACGGCTTGTAACGGTCGCAAAAACTACTTTTTTTAATAATGTCACTTATAACATACACCCAATTACTTGTACCCTTTCTACTAAAGACATAGTTTTGTATGTGCTCGCACCCCTTTCACATTGAAACATGGTTCTGTTATGTGTAAGCACCTATGTTACACTGAGGCCAGTATTGAGGGTGTAGGCGCTTAGCCTGTGTTAGGCGTTGTTTGGCTGTGCCCACTTCTTTTCTGTATAAAACGTAGTTTGATTTGCATTTCCATTCCTTTATGGTATTCATGTGTTTTGCACTTCTTGTGGTTTGATTATTTCGTTAAATTGTGTATCATTTGCATCCTGCCCCTGAACTATGCTGGTTTGATTGCTTGTAACGGGGTATGTAGGCAACCCACAGGTTCAACCAACTGCATCTGTATTTTGTTTGTTTGCCTAAGTCTTACGGCCGTGTCAAAATGGGCTGTCTTCGGGCTTTGACATTCACTCACGTCATTCCATCACTTCGAGCTCTGTCAAAGAGGGGCAACTGTGGACACCCCATTTTTGACCGTCCTTAAGACTTGGGCACCTCAGGTTGAACACTTGATGATGAAAAGTTACACTATATAATCGTTCAAGTTCTTCAGTAAAAGGCTTTAATTTTTTAGCTTCTAAATCCCAACCTTACACCCCATTTTTCACCAAAACTATTTTAGACCATAAAACCCCCTTTTTCAAAATATTTTTCCAAATGTTTCTACGATGTTCCGATGCTCGTATTTCGTTTAAAATATTACACTTTTCGGTAAACCGAGTAAGGACAAAGTGGAAATAAATGAAAGGGAGGTGAACTCTTTCAAAAATAATTAAAAGCATCTTATTTATAGGTTTGGATTTGGAGGAAATATGAGGGGAGGGAAGAAAACTAGTTTGGGGAAAGGTTGGGCATCATTCCGTTAAGATAAAAATGAGCAGCCTTCACTAAATTAGACATATCTATTTTTACACTAAACATTTAGATGTGAGTCTACGACCATTGGAAAGTAGACTTCTGGGGCTTCAATTTAGACTCAAGAATCACCTAAAACCGAGTCTAGATGAGGGAGATATGCCCGTTTGAAGTCGGGATTGAAAACAGATTTTTGTCTGCAAGTAGCTGGCCGACCACTGAGTAGCAAGCTCGCCACTAAAGGTGGCCGGCCGGCCAGTTGTGAAAAATTTGGCCATTTAGAGTGGATTGGCAGGACAGGTGTCCCCACAGGCCAATTGTAGTGGCCGGCCGTCCCTCACATGGCCGGCTAGCTATGTGCTCCGGTAAAACAGATATTTGTAGCCAGCTATCCCCCCATGTACATGCACTATACCAGTTGGCTCAATATAGATATTTCCGATTGAGGCACCTATTTTTCCATGTATAGATGACCACCCCTCTTGATTTTAGGTTAGAAAAAATTATCAAACGACCAAACCTTGCAAAACACACACACACACTCACTCTCTCTATCTTGCAACCTATACACTTTCTCTCTACACTTCCTAAACCAAAAATTTAGCTCTTCTTGCTGAGGTTCTTGAGCTCAAATCTCAGCCCTTGAGAGTGAGAACTTGTTAGTTTGTCAACAAATGAGTTACCTTTCTTCAAGAGGTATAAATTCTACCCTCTTTGCACTACTTCTCCCCTCTCTTTCCTTGCTATTTTTGGACTATTTTTATGGGCTGAAACTTGTGGCTTAAAGCTATCACCCTTCTTTGAACCTTGTTCTCTAAGCTTTTTCCCTTGTGTTTCCCATTTCTTTCTCAACCTTTTTACCACTGATTTTCAGAGTTTTTCAGAGGCTAAAAATGTGGTTTTGAGGTTCAAAAAGTGGAGGGGTTAGCCACCCCTCCTTAGGCTTGCTTACTAGCTTCATTTCTTTATTATTTATCTTACTTTTTCTAGCATTTTGAACTTAATTCCAGTACTTTTTTTTTATACTCATTTTAGGAGTATTTTAGTGTGTTTACTTTATTTGGACTTTTTATAGTATGCTTGTAGTGTTGTAGTCCTCATAGGTTTGGTGGTTTAGGCCTTAGACACCAACCTATTTGAGTTAATAGTTTCTACTTTATGCTTTCCATACATTTGTTCACTTTGCATAACCATCTCTGCACTCTCCCTCCTTTCTTGGTTTTATTTGTTTGAGAGTCGTTTCAAATGAGTGTTGTTTAAGTATGAGAAAAAACCCTGCTTAATGGTTTAACCTCTTCGGAGGTTCATTATCAGGGCATTACATCTCTCTCATGTCCAAAACAACTTCGTGTTTGACATTTCCCTCCATGTAGTGGACTTAATTCTCATTCTTGGACTAAAATGACTAATAAATGGAAAGGTAAGTAAAAGAGGTAATAAAGTTGGACTAAAATGGTACAAGATAATAAAATCAAGTTGGGTTCAATCGAACGTTAATTGAACCCATTGAGTCTTGAGTCATTTCATACTTTTTAGTGATGATAATGGTTCAAGATTCAAGGTCTACCACTTCCCTTGATGAATTTCATGATAGGGAGGAGGTTTTGTTGGTCTTGTACTTTCCCTTATTGAGCCTTTGTCCAATCGAGTTATGAATCATCATGCAACAACCTTCCGGCCATTGATGATATGTGAACCGATTCTATCCTTTCCTTGATCTATTTCATCATGGGGAGAGGCAGAGAGGATAAACATCTCCTGGAAGCAATCTGTTTTTTCTCTGTTTCTTTTTTTGATACAGCAGGGCAGTCTCAAAATTAGTGGCTAGCTGACCACTTTTCTTGGCCGGCCGGCCGGCCACCTGTTTTCAGCCAGGCAGTGTCATTTTCCTGCAAAACGCCACCTGTTTTCAGCCAGGCAGTGTCATTTTCCTACAAAACAGAGCAGAAGCTGAGGCAAAAATAGAAGTATTTTCTGCAGACAGAACAGTTCTAGCAGCAAAACAAAGGCGTTTCCAGGAGGATGTTCTCATTGGCACGTGTGGTTCCCCAACCCCCGCTCGAGTTTAATTAGTTTACATATTAGTCAATTCTTTTGAACTTGTAATAGTTAATTACTTAGTTAATTAATTCCGTGTTGTAACTAATTAGTTTGTTTAATTCTAAGTTGTAATAGTTAGTTAGTGTAGCTAGTTATTTAGGTGTTGTAATAATTAGCTCAGATTCGGAGGGAAAATATGTAATAATGTGTGTATGTCTTCTAACCCCCATTTCTTTTTCCCTTTTATTTACTCGCTTATGATGGATAGCATAGAACATCATGTTTTAATTATCATTTTCCATGACTTGCATCCAGTCGTCTTGCATATATAAGGGTTCGGTTCATTATACTAATCAATGTAAATTTCAAATTCCTTACTTGAATACGTACTTTGTCGCATGTCTTGACTTGACTCACATGCCATACTTGTAGTCGAGCCTATTAATTGCTTTTTGTATGTGTTGCATTAGTCATTTGCATCATTAGGATCATGCATTTTTTTAACGATTTTTCTTCTATTTTGGCTTGCCTCGGTTGAGTACTAGGTGAGTATTTTTTTCTTTAGCATATTGCATTCGTGTGATTGTTTCCATATCGAGCATATCACCATGAGGCTACATGCTTATTTGATATATCTCTTGAATGCCTTTGGATGAAGGCTTTTCGCTTAAGTTTGGATGATTTGATTAATGTAAATGTGAGCTTACTTTTTCAAGTGGCACATATTCAAACACTTTTTCAAAACAAACATGAAATCAAAGCGTTCAAAATTGGGCGAATTAGTCTATCCTTGTGTGCGTCACATAGTAATACTAGCTTAATAATCGGAACAAGAGCATATACTGTACATAAGAATAACATCATGATTAGTAGAGACCGATCTTTGATCGGGTGAGTGGGGTGCTCAATTCATGACCTTCCCCTCTTATACCTAAGTTCCTGAGCCGAGACACTTTGGTGATGAGGGATAAGTGGCATTTGGCATGAGTCACGGGTTTCCTAAATTTTTCAAAAACATTTAGGTGGCGACTCTTCAATCTGGAAATGCAGTCCATTTTTGATATTACTGATTGTAAATCGATTTTCCAAAATTGTTGGATTTGGACTCATTTGTGTTTATCTATTTCACATTGCACTTGTGGAATCAGATTTAGAATCACAGGAGTCCAAACTGTAGGGCTATCGTATCTGAAAAGGGCACGAAAAGTAAGCTACATGAAGCATTATAGGAATAGGCACAGAGTTCTTTGTTGAAGTTTCAGTTCGCTCAATCTCAGCAAGTTGGTGCATATAACGTTAAGGAGAAGTTGAAGAAGGAAAAGAAATTTACAAAGTATTTTTGGGTCAAATTTTATGACCTTGTAACTTTTTATTTCCTTACTTCTATGAAGTTGGAACCATCTTTCTGTAATTTTTTGAATTCTAAATGAAATGAGGATTATGATTTCATCATTTTGTCTTGGATTACATGTTTCTTGTATACATTGATTCTTTTAACCAATCCTTGCCCTAAACTGTGATTTGAAGGTAGAATTAACTCATATTAAAATACATATTTACTTATTTTCATAAGCTATATGTTTAAATCAATGTTCTAACAAGTTAATTTGACAATTATTTCACTAATTTTCCAATCAAATATAACTTCCACACTTTTGCTATTATAACCAATCGATGTTTTAAAGCAATTCGCCGCTTCAAAAATGCTTTAAACAGAAACCCAAAAAATTCAATGGGCTAGAATCTAAAAAAATCTACATAGGAGTCTTGATTCCGAGGGAAGATCACGAGTTATTGGTAGGGTTGTATCATTTGAGCATGTATCATACGATTGAGATAACTAAGGTTGGTTTCTTGGAGTTGATAGATGTATTGTTAAGAATTCGTGTGAAATTATAGAAGTTTTGAGGTATGATTTAGTGTTTCATGTACATAATATATGTTGTTTAATAAGTAACCTAAAGCTTGATGTGTTGAATGTTAGAGTCTTATATCCTTGTTGAATGACCTTGAAAATCTGATTGGAATCATGTTCCGTTGACATAGCTTCAAATCGAAAGTTTTAGATAAATTTCTCAGGAATGAATAGGTTGTCCTACCAATGCATTTATCTGTGTGTGTGTGTGTGTGTGTGTGTGTGTGTTTTAATGCAATCTTATAATTGTGTAAAAGTATATGTGATATATGTTACATTCTAAACTAGATATTATTTTGTGTACGTATATATTATCCTAAGCGTTTAATCCCTTTTTCTTGTGTCTTTAGAAAATATGTTGAAAAACAATAATGTATTAAGTCAAGCCTTTAGAAGTTGAGTCTTTCTCAAAGCTAGTAAAGGAGGAAGAAGTGCTTAAGGGTGTGATGAAGACCATGCAACAACATTATGATAAACCACAAACTCAAAAGAAGAAGTCAAGTATTAAGTTAAAGAAAGAACCACAGGACACACCTAAAAAATTTGTGGTAGGAAATTCAAGCAATTTTGGGTAGAGTAATAGTTTAATTCCAGTATGTTTAACATGTCATAAGCATCATAAGGGGTAGTGTCATCAAATCTTTGGGGCATGTTTCAAATGTGGAAAAATGGGACATCAAGTGAAGAATTGTCCTAAAGTCTAAGGAAATCTCTTTGTTCCTATGTCAAACCACTTAGTCAGTTTAAAGGTATGTGCCTAACTGTCAAGACCCGAACCTGCCTCTAGAGGTTTGGGTCATGACCGGCCAGTAATCCCAAATTACCTCTGGCCTCAATAACAAGATCATATCATAATATAAATGGGGCTTAGCGGAAGTAATAATAAAACTTAATTAAGTCCATTGAGTAGTGATTATATGATAACTTTATCAATAGAACAAAACATACATTATACCAAAATATACAATTTACAACAAACTTCTTGTTCAACTTCATACATAACTTGTCTTACAATATACATGACATAAACAATGAAAGTAAGGTGAAAGACTTTTACAGAAGGTTAACAAAACTTGGCTCCACTTGAGTCCAAGTATGCCCCACCATGGAGGCACTTTAAAAATGGCTTCACAAGGGTAGACTCCGAGGCTTCCTTAGACTTGACGTTCTACTTGCTCACCTACATATATATAAGGGAGAGGGGTGAGCTGGGGCCTAGTAAGTAACATCATTATAAAAGGTTTAATGAATAGAATCCATGATTTCTTAAAGCGTATCTTTTCACTAACCAAAACAATTCAAATAACAATCATATCAAAACTTTGTGTTAACAATAACCATTCACATCATTATACGTGGTAACATGCAATAGAGTAACAATAATCTATGTGCCGAAGCCAATAGGGTCAATCCAATGGGTCCACAGCGGGTCAATCAATAAACCATAACGGGTAATTCAATATGGAACACTAGGGTCTAACATCAGAGATATCTGTATTTCAATTAATCCGTGGGCCATGGTTTTGTTTCCCCTAGGCGAGGGCCTCACTAAAGGATGCCACGATTACAAGTTCAAAATGGAGCTTCATTCATGGGTAACAAAATAAGACTTAAAGAAAATAACATTATTGAATCATTCAAAAATACTTTTTGAACATAGCTTTATAAAGATATTACTCACAGTGTGTTGTACCAATATTAAGCCTCGGGCAACCACCTACACAAAACACATAATAAAGGCACACATTGAAACACATGTCTTAATCAAATGTCCTATCTTAATTCAATTCCCTTTTAATGTGTTTCTAACTCATTTTCTCATTAATGATGTCTAAACAATGCCCAAGAATGATTTTCATTTTCTCATTTTCTCATTTTCTCATTTTCTCATTTTCTCATTTTCTCATTAGTGGTGCAGTTTGTCTGCAAAAAGTACTGGATAGTGTCAAAGTGGGCTCGAGCCATCACTTGGTCACTCAAGCCAAGTGCAATACGAAGTTGGGTTCGCTCGAGCCAACTGCAAAGGTCTACAAAAATACTAGGAGCATACAAAGTGCGCTTGAGTGGCACTTCATTACTCGAGCGAAGTGGTCGAATTCTGGGTTTTCTAGGATTGAGTTTTGAGTTTCAAAACACAAGTTCATGCCCAAAAGCTTGCATGGCTGGTGGAAACATGAAGAAACACCTCATAACTCATAGATGTATGATTATTTTCAAACCATGGCTCCAAAATCCCTTTCGAGTTTCAAAACAAACTCAAGAACTTCACAATTTTTCAATGCATGCAAAAGAACCAACTCTTTTTCTTTCAGAACATGATAATATGAGATGATGAGTGTGAAATCATGAAGAACCCTGAAAGATAACAAGTATAACTTGATGCATGAAAAGATTTTGTTGAAAATCAACCTTAAGAATGTTGAATTATGCATGCATGTCCACAATTAGCTCATTTCTTCCATAATCAAGTTGATTCTTCTATCTTCTTATCAATTACATGGAAATTACTCTTATTATTACATGAATTCAACTCCTACATGAATTATTTACAAAAGTTATGATTGTAATTCTTACATAGAGCATGTAATTGAAGATTGGTAGCTTAATTCCCTCAAATTCCTTCTTAAATTCTTCACTATTCTTCTTCATCTCTCTCTAAAAGAGTTTCCCTCTCCCCCTCTCTACAATTTCAGCCAAATATGATAAAGAATATGAACTCAATAAGCTTATATCTCATATATATGGGCTAGATTAGGGGCGTCGCATCGACGCCTGGGTGCGGTGAAAAATGGGCAAAGGTTCTCGCGTTTTTCTGGACGAGCGCAAGTAAAGAAACTAGTCCAAGACTATAGGTTTAGGGTAGCCACTTGAAATATAGGAACCTTAACTGGTAAGACGATGGAGTTGGTAGATGTTATGATTAGGAGGAGAGTTATTATAGCTTGCGTACAAGAAACTAAGTAGACGGGTGAGAAAACTAGGAAAATTGAGGATATTGGTTTTAAACTGTATTATAGTGGTAAGGATAGATGCATGAATGGGGTAGGAATCTTAATTGCCAAGGGTCTTGTGGAGAATGTAGTAGCGGTCATCAGGAAAGGGGATAGGATTATGTTAGTTAAACTAGTTATTGGAAGGAATATAGTGAACGTTATTAGTGCATGTGCCCCTCAAGTAGGATTAGATGATCAGATTAAGAGGGATTTTTGGGAGCAAACGGATGAGATCTTACAGGAGATACCCATAGGAGAGAATTTGGTCATAGGTAGAGATTTTAATGGCCATGTAGGCATAGATAAACTAGGATATGAAAGGGAGCATAGTGGATACGGTTTTGGTGACAGAAATGAGGCTGGAGAGAGTATTTTAGATTTTGCGTTGGCTTCTGACCCGGTGGTGGCCAATACTATATATAAGAAGAGGGAGGAGCATATGATAACCTTTAAGAGTGGGTCAGTTAAGAGCCAAATAGATTACTTCTTAGTGAGAAAAGTGGACTGCCTAAAATGCAATGATTATAAGATGATTCTTGGAGAGAGCCTGACCTCTCAACATAGAATTTTGGTCCTAGATTTATGTTTTAGAGGGCAATACCAAGCTAAGAAGGATGGTGGGCGTCGTAGGACAAGATGACAGGACCTAGAAGGAGATAAATTAAAAATATTTAAGAAGAAAATGGATAAGGAAGGTACTTGGAACTTGAAAGATGATGCTAACACTATGTGGAACTCGACGGCCAATTTTATGAGGAGAATCTCAAGGGAAGTGCTTGTAGAGTCGAAAGGAACAGGACCCAGCTCTAGGGAAACTTGGTGGTAGAGGGAAGAGGTTCAAGCGGTAGTAAAGCAAAAAAAAATAGTGCTTTAAAAAGTGGCAAAAGGATAGAACTAAGGAGAACCTTAAGAGCTATAGATTGGCTAATAAAGAGGTCAAGAAAGTAGTGAGAGAGGCTAAGCTGAAAACTTATGATGAACTATACACTAGACTAGATAGTAAAGAGGGAGAGAAGAGGGTATACAAGCTTGCTAAGATACGGAAGAGGAAAACAAGAGATTTTAATCAAGTTAAGTACATCAAGAGTGAGGATTCTAAGGGATTGGTGAGGGATGAAGAGATCAAGAAAAGATGGAAGAACTATTTTGAGAAACTATTAAATGAGGAACATGGAGGTATGGCAATAGGGAAAGAAATAGCCAGTAATACGATAAACCAAGACTATAGGTTCTATCGCAGGATTAGGAACTTTGAAATGGAGTTTGCACTTAAGAAGATGAAATCAAATAAGGCTTTAGGACCAGATGATATCCCTATTCAAGCTTGGAAGTGTTTGGGTAAAAAGGGGTTTGCTTGGTTGACTAGGTTGTTTAGCAAAATTTTGTTGACTAGGAACATGCCAGATGAGTGGAGGAAGAGTATTTTAGTGCCAATCTATAAGAATAAAGGAGATGTCCAAAATTGCAAAAACTATAGAGGAATCAAGCTAATGTGTCATATAATGAAAGTGTGGGAGAAGGTGATAGAACGCCGATTGCGAGATATAACAGAGGTGTCAGAGAATCAATTTGGGTTTATGCTAGGCAGGTCAACAATGGAAGCAATCTATCTTTTGGGGAGAGTAATAGAAAAGTATAGAGAAAAGAAAAGAGATATTCATATGGTGTTTATCGACCTTGAGAAAGCATATGATAGAGTGCCCCGGATATAATATGGTGGGTGTTAGCGAAGAAAGAGGTGACAAAAGGTTACATTGATGTGATTAGGGACATGTATGAAGGGGCACTGACCACTATTAGATCGCCTGCTGGAGAGACAAATGAATTTCCTATCACTGTAGGGTTACACCAAGGATCTACCTTAAGTCCTTATCATTTTGCTTTAGTTATTGATGAGTTGACGAGAAATATCCAGGATGACATGCCATGGTGTATGCTTTTTGCAGACGATATAGTGCTAGCGGATGAGACTAGAGGAGGAGTTAATACAAAGTTGGAGATTTAGAGAAAAGCTCTTGAATCTAAAGGATTCCGGATAAGTAAAACTAATTTAGAGTACATGGAGTGTAAATTTAGTAACAGTAACAATGAAAGTAGAGGAGAAGCGAAGATTGAAAACCAAGAATTGTCTAAGAGTGAACATTTTCGTTATTTAGGGTCGATTATCATAACAACATAAGAGATTGATGCGGTTGTGGCCCATAGGATTAAGGTGCGATGGTGTAAGTGGAGAAGTGTGTCTGGGGTACTGTACGATAAATTAATACCCAATAGGCTTAAAGGTAAATTCTATAGAACGGCTATTAGACTAGCGATGTTGTATGGGACGGAGTGTTGGGCAAGCAAGAAACAACATGTAGATAAGATGAGTGTGGCTGAGATGAGAATGCTAAGGTGGATCTGCGGCAAGACTAGACAAGACAGAATTAGGAATGAGTGTATTTGGGAATGGGTAGGAGTAGCACCGATAGAAGATAAGTTGAGAGAGAATCGATTGAGATTGTTTGGTCATATTCAATGGAGACCAACAGAGGCAGTAGTGAAGAGATGTGATGTTGTAATGGTATATGGAAGTGTTAGGGGACGGGGTAGGCTTAGATTAACGTTGGTTAGCATTGTAAATAGAGATATGGATCTATTTAATTTGACTAACAAAATGGCCTTTGATAGGGCCGCGTGGAGAAGAAGGATTCATGTAACCGACCCCATTTGATGGGACTTAAGGCTTAGTTGGTTTGGTAATCTAACTTAATTCTGATTAATCCTAATCAATTCTAATTGATTTATTCTAGTTATTTTGATCCGAATCAAATTTTCATCAAACTTACTGTATGATTCTAAATATTCTAATTTGCCTATTGAACTAGTGAATTTCTATTTCTGAATCCGTTAAGGCTTCCAATTTCTGATTCAAAGTAAGCTATTAAACAAATATTTCATAAACAAATAGATAAGCACAAAATTAACACATAATTATGCAAATTCTCTTAATAAAATAATATATAAAAATGATATGCACGTTGGGGTCGTCACACTAATCTACCTGTAAAGTAAAGATATCACTTGAAGTACTTTAGGCATATGTATAATGTATTGAACCAATTGTGCCATGCATACTTTTTATTTGTATTCATCTTACTTGATCTTTGATAAATTTAGAATTCATCCACTTTATTGTTTGAAACTCAACCTTTTTAACATGATAACTAGATCTCTTAGACTCTTAGAATGTATATTATTAAGACTTAAACCAATTGAAACATTGAACAATTAAAACTTTTTTTTGGGTAAATAAAACAATTAAAACTAATCTACTTAGTATTGGTTTGAGAACGAACCAGTTTCTTTTAATCATATCATTATTCAAATCCTCATGGGACATTAAAAGAGAAAATTTCACTTTATTGTAGTCTAAAACCCAGAATGTACTGATCTCATAAGAAAGAAATGTGTACTACTTCCCTCACATCGTTCTAATCACATAAATGAATGATTTGTTAAGTGAACAATAGTGTTATGTTTCATAGATAAAATTTTCTATTCAAATTTCAAGTCCTAGTCTAGATAACATAATTATTGGAAAGAGACTCACTTTTAGTGTTATCATAATGATTTGGTTATTGATAGGAATCAATGAATTGAACTTCTTCCGAATTACAGTTGTTAATATATATTAAAAAAATGTCTTTAGAATGTAAGTATCTTAATTGAATAACCCATAGTGAATTGAAAAGTCAAGAACATAACTTTATGATCAATTAAATGAAATTCTTATCATCATTTGGTAACTACCAATTGTAAATAGACAATAAGATAATAAAGAAATGAAATGAAGAGAAAAACAATGTACCCTTAACATTCTTAGACCTAATGAAAGATTTTTGAAAGAAGTAATCCCACTTCAGTTTAGGCTATACACAAGAAGAGATAATGTAGTTCCCTATGTAATATTTTTGGTTTAGATCCTAGATTCTTAACATAGATAGTATCTTTATTGAGGAAAATTCTTTTGGATACCTTATTTAATGACTTGTTGGTATTTTGTGGACCAAAATGGAACCATGATAATTATAGTATTAATTAAAAGAACCTCATCGAAAATTTAAAACCTTAATCAAATAACTTGTAGAAATTGAAAATGCTAAAAACATAGCCCCAAGATTGATTAGATGACATTTATATCTCCATTTGGTAACATCGACAAGTGTAAAGTAGATAAAACAAAATAATAGAGAAATGGAACCAAGAGAGAGAAAATGTATTGTAATTTTCTGTTCTAGGAGACTGCTCGAGCGGTCAAGTGGTCACTTGAGCAATGATTCGAGGCTCCCAGTATCTTGCATATTTGCAGACGAGACCGTTCAAATAGTCAAACGGTATCTCAATCAGAGATGTGAGGCTTTCAATAATTTCACTATTGAACTGCAAAACTTTTGGGACATTATGTTTATCGCTCGAGCGGTAAAGCGATTGCTCGAGCAGTATATTCAAAATCTCTTCATTGCTTGAGCGATGGAAAGTTTGCTCGACTGATCTATTTAGGATCAAATATTTGAAACCCACTTTTGACTCATTTTCTCTCACTTTTTCCATCTTTTCTTCTTCTGACTCCTCCATTCCAAAAACATAGCCTCAAAACCCAAGATTTCATCTACATATACCAAGAATTCATCCTACTTCCTTCATTAAAAGTGTAGAGCAAGTTGGGAACAATACTTTGAATCGATTGAATCGTGGATTTTTCATGGTTCCTTGTTTGGTCTTCATCATTTCACATTCATCCTTGAGACAAGAATACTTTTAACCTTGTATATCTATATTTTGACATGATTATGTGTTGATTTCCAATGTATGAGATAGATGAAGTGATTGAATGGGTATTAATGGAAAAAGAGGGGGTTTACTTCAATAATCTTGTAATTTTTTAATATTCTTTGATAAAACCAACATTTGACCCATGATTTTTGGATTGATAAAGAATATGGAGAAAAGCCCTAAATGTTTGTGAAACCCTAATTATTGATTTGGTTTTTAGGAGATCACTGGAAATAATGGATGTTATGTGGATGTGTTGGAATATCTTGTGATGAAATGGATTTAGAGATTTGTTGAAATGATAAATTGCATGATGTATGTGGTACTCATGCAGGAAAATAAGTTGCCCACATGCCCGATCGTGAAAGGACAATAAATGTGGGAAATGTTTGAGGTGTTCACGTGCCCGATCATATGAGGATGATAAATATGGAAAGTGTGAGGTGCCCATCGGCCCATCCACGTGAGGACAAAAAATGTGGGAGCATTTGGAACAAATTATATGTATATATATTCATATACACATAGCCATGTGAAATTTTGAGAATAAGAATTGTAAACTAATGAATTTTGGGTTATGCATAGTTAAATCAAATGATTATATACTCTATTAAATGTATTTTCTACTGGGCATCTAGCTCATTCCTATCTAACATTTCAAGACTTAGTGATGTGCCACCACCCCAATAAGAAAGAGGTGAAATTTTTGTGTTGATTTGAGCATAAAAGCTCATGGATGAATTTTGTGGAAGCTTCGAGAATATGTGATCTGGGACCGTGAGTCCATTTTGTTGTAAGAGAGCATGGCATTGATAATTGTAAGCCAATAGAACATTTTTGGTAGCATCTCCTCTAGTTTCTCGAACTATGCTAATGTCGATGTAACTAAAAGCTGAACATGAAATTGTATTTTCTTTGAGATTTGTAGTTCAATGAGAAAGAGGGGGTTGGGTCAATGTTGTTAGTTGGTGATGAATGAATTAGAGTTGATCATGTTATGAGTAATGTTTTAATTTAAATAATTTGGGGGCATTACAAATTGGTATTAGTGCTAACTAGGTTTGAATTTGAGAGATTTAAGCTCAAAAGTAAGTTTATTTATCTTCTATAACTCCTCTCTTGAATTTGAGTGTGATTCCATCACAATTGTGTAACCTAGGACTTGAAATTGAACCTAGGGTATGATTATTGCTAGACTTGGATCATGTTTTATCAATTGGATGATTTAGAACTAAGTTGGTTATGCATATATGAAGGACTTACCTCGTTTACATATGTGATGTTGTATGCAAAAGGGGATTAAGTTATGTGTATGGGTTGTGTTCATGTAAAGAAGTGACTCAATTGGATTGTACTTACAATTCTTGTAATATTCTACACTTATGAATGATGTTATTGTAAGATTAACTATGGTATTGCATGAATTTTATTCTCAATTTGTGCCTCAAGTTAAAGTGGCTAAGTGTGTCCAAGTCTAAGTGTGTGTAAGGATGGAAATAATATGATTTTGAATTGTGTTGTGAGCTTAAGGATTGAAGATTTTAGTTATGTTGAATTGATGTATGTGTTGTAATTCTTATCCATGTGAGTTTTGGACCACATGCTAGTAATTTATGGACTTGTTCTGAGCCTCAAAAACACCTACAAAAAATGGAACTTCTGCTGAATTTTGGACTGCAGAATTGAGCAAATCGCCGCACGTGCGGGGGTCATGGCCGCACGTGTGGGAACCCCAGCCGCACGTGCGGGAGTCATGGCCGCACATGCGGGAAATGAGGAATTTTGACACTTTGGCCACTGCCTAAAAAGCACGTGCGGGGCATCACTGCCGCACGTGCGGGAGTCCTTGCCGCACGTGCGGGGCTCACAGCCGCACGTGCGGCCCATGCTAGAAAAAACAGTTCGCTCTGTTTTGCGTGCTCGACCCTCGAATATTTTTAGAAATTGTATTCTATGTCTACTGATGTTTGTAAAATTCATTTGAAGTGAAATGAATCAGGAGATAATTCAACGAAAGAAATGAACTAACTTGCAAGTTATGAATGTGTGCAGGACACACTCCGGGAGGAACTAGCACGTCATCACAACACTGTGAGTAGTAGTACTGTCATAGTACGCTTTATTACAGCTAATGATTACTATTAGCATTCCGTTAACGCATGTCAACTATGTAACTTATATGAATGATTGAACGGACGTGAATGAATGATGGAAAAGGATGAAAATATTTTCATATGACTCTGGAATTCTATAAGACTCTGATGATATTTGGGCCCATGGCCAATCTGTATTTTCTGGTATGAAACAAAATGCTGCACGAAACTAAGTACTACAATGTGAGTTACCTCTAGAATCCGTGTGAGACACCTCTTGAATTCATACATCTATGAAAAGGGCTTAATGCCATTCTGTTTAAGGGCTTCATGCCATTCTGATAAGGGCTTAATATGTCATGCCCCTAACCTGCCCCTAAAAGTTTTGGGCATGACCCAATCAGAAACAAACAAAATAACCTGTTATAAAAGATGTTCAGGGCCTGAATGGAAGCGTTAAATTAATAGAACAACATGCAGACACATCCATTGAGCTACCACAAATATGCCAGGACCATATCTCGGAATTAACATATAGTGAGCATGCGACTGAGGTTAAGTAACATACACATATACAAGTCCGGCCCAAAGGTTGGGCATGTAACAAAATATTATATACAACAACTTTGGCCAGCAAAATAGTAGTACAGGACGGTAGGGACTAACAAAACTGTCCTAGCATGCAAGGCTTCTCCAAGTGCCTGGTTGTTCCTAGGCTGACACGAGCTAAATGATATAGAAGCTAGGACTGGCCTCCAAGTCGATTTTCCTACAGAATCAGACAAAATAACAGAGTGAGACAAGCTTAGTGAATAATAATACTTAAGCAGTTTAGTAACCAACTTTAATTACAATACATAACAGTGCATTCACAAAGATGAGATTCAAAAGTTAGTCTGACGTGATTTTTACTTTCAGAATGACCCTTGGCCAAATGTTACAGTTATAGCAGAACGGCCCTTCGGCCCAGAATTATCAAAACGACCTTTCGGCTCAGAACGGCCTTATGGCCCAGAACAACCTTACGGCCCAGAACGTACAAGTATGTACGTAAATCTTTTTACCATTTCCTTTCCATTGAGTTTCAATCAGTACATATGTTACCAAGCCATAACTGACAGAGAAGAGAATGCTACTAACAGACATTGACGGTAAATAAATGTACGTTCAATGTATTATTACTCACAGTGTTGTATAGGCGTGCTAGTGCCCTCTGGAGTGTGCCCTGCACACAATCATAACTTGTAAATTAGTTCTCTTCCATCGTAAATCCTTAAGGAACCATTCTGTGTCATCATACTTTATATGAACTTATAACCATTAAAAAAAATCATTAGAAAAATATTCTAAAATTACCAGGAAGTCAAGCACATAAAACAGAACAAACGCACTTTTGTCTGAAAATAAGTCCCCCGCTCGAGCGCTACTTTGGCCGCTCGAGCGGACTGTACAATTCTACCAGAAATGCTGAGAGGTTGATTTTTGCGCTCGAGCGGAACTTTCTACGCTCGAGCGGACTGAGTAATTTCGGAAAAACTGCTGAGAGGGTCATTTTCCCGCTCGAGCGGGATTTCCGCCGCTCGAGCGGACCACGCGAATTCTGAATTTCTGGACTTTCAATTTGAGTTCCAACTTGATATTCAAAGCTTCAATCTATCTTTCACAACACCAAACAAAGCCTCACAATGGTTCTAATATCAAATTAAGGTGCTAAATCACACAACAAATCAATCATGACCCTCTTTACACTTTCAATCATTCATTCCATACTCAAACCAACCATAAACTTTCCAAAATTTCCCATTACTTTGGATTTACATACATATATGCACATAGAGTTCTCTAAGCTTCTAATTTCAACCACATAAGTGAATATTCTCATGAAATAACAAGAAAGTAAGATATGAATCTCCCTCCATAACTCAATTTGGTTCAACAACATAATTGATCTCATAAAATCCTCACATCTACCATAACTTTCAAAACGAAGGAAGAATTCCCTACCAAGATCAAGAGAGAGAGGTTAGACTAAGAAATTTTCCATACCTTGAGGTCAATCTAGGCAATCTTCACAAAATCCCTAAATTGCTTCACTTGGAGAGCTTCACTCCCACACCCACGTTTTTCCCCTCTTCTCTCAACCTTTCTCTAATTTTTGTTCCTTCAGGAGTTCTAAGATATACATATATATAGATATTTATGTTTATAATAGGACGAAATTCAATCGTTTAAGCATCCCAAATTGAAATTTCACAGAAAATCTCATTAGAGCTTAAAAATTATGCAGATTCCAAATATCAAATCAATTTCGAAAAATTAAGCCTCTGAGGCACCCAATTTCAGATATAAACAGGTTAATTGTGACAGATAATGTTCCAAACCAACAGATTGAAATCCATTTTTCTAAGTTTCATTTAATTCAATGTAATTTCACATAGGATTTCGTAATATGCGTTCGAAAACACAGAATAGAGAGCTGAAAAGATACCAAAAGCATATACGAGGGTCGGGCTATTACACTCTCCCCCCCTTAATTAAGTTTGGTTCTCCAAACTTCTTTTACCTTAAGACGAAAACAGATGTGGTTATTGATGTTGCATCTCATCTTCCTTTTCCCAAGTTGCCTCAATTCCGTAGTGCTCCTGCCATTCCACTTTCACCATTGGAATTTCTCGATTCCGTAACTGTTTCACTTGACGGTCCAGAATTCGAATTGATTTTTCCTCGTATGTTAACTTGTCAGTCAGCACAATTTGGCGATAATCAATAATATGAGATGGGTCCGGAAGGTATCCTCGGAGCATCGAAACATGAAACACATTATGAATCTGACTCATATGTGGCGGAAGGGCAATTCGGTAGGCTACTGGACCCACTTTTTCTAAGATCTGGAAGGGACCAACATATCGGGGTGTCAGCTTACCCCTTTTTCCGAATCTTGGGTGTCCTTTCATTGGTGTAACTTTCACAAAAACATGACTGTCCACGTCAAACTCCAAATTCCTTCGTCGATTATCTGCGTAACTCTTCTGTCTACTTTGAGCAGTCTTCAATCTTTCTCGAATAATTTTAACCTTTTCAGTTGTCAATTGGACAATCTCTGGCCCTAACAAGGGCCTATCCCCAACTTCAGCCCAACACACGGGGGATCGACACGGTCTTCCATACAGAGCTTCATAGGGTGCCATTTCAATACTCGAATGGTAACTGTTATTATATGCAAACTCAACCAACGGCAGATGAGTCTCCCAACTTTCTTGAAAGTCCAAAACACACATTCGGAGCATATCTTCTAGCGTCTGAATTGTCCTCTCGGATTGTCCATCTGTTTGGGGGTGAAAAGCCGTACTAAACTTTAATTCTGTACCCATTGCATTTTGTAGACTTTGCCAGAACCTTGAAACAAACTTTGGATCTCTATCTGACACAATTGAGACTGGGACACCATGCAGCCTTACAATTTCATTCATATAAATCACAGCAAGTTTATCAGCATTATATTGGGTCTTCACAGGTAGAAAGTGGGCAGACTTCGTCAACCGGTCGACAATGACCCATATAGAATTCATTCCTCGAGGTGTCCGTGGTAACCCCACAACAAAATCCATGGTTAGATGTTCCCATTTCCACTCCGGAATGGGGAGAGGTTGCAATAATCCTGCGGGTCTCTGATGCTCTGCTTTTATCTGCTGACATTGCAAACACTTAGAGACAAATTCTGCAATTTCTTTCTTCATACTTGGCCACCAAAAATGTTGCTTCAAATCCCGGTACATTTTGGTACTTCCTGGATGTATTGAAACTCTTGAGGAATGCGCTTGTTCCATTAACTTCCGTTTAAGTTCTACTACATTAGGGACACACACTCGATTTTGAAATTTCAGTACAGACTCTGCCAAAGTGAACCCCAGTTTCGGTTTTGTCTCCATTTCATTACATATCTTCTTTAAAGCTCCATCCTCCATTTGGCGTAATTTAATTTCCTCAAGTAACATCGGTTGGGCTATCATTGTTGCCACTGTTGTTTCTCGACTATGTGTCACCAAGTCGACTTCCATCTTATTCAGCTCATTTATCAACTCCCTTTCCCCTGTCAATAAACTTGCCAAATTTCCCACATTTTTCCGACTAAGTGCATCTGCCACCATGTTGGCTTTACCGGGATGATAATGGATCTGTAGATCATAATCTTTAATAAGCTCCAACCATCGCCGCTGGCGCATATTCAACTCTTTTTGAGTAAAAATGTATTTGAGACTCTTATGGTCGGTATAAATGTCGCAAGTAGCCCCATACAGATAGTGCCGCCAAATCTTTAAAGCAAACACGACTGCAGCTAGCTCAAGATCATGCGTGGGGTAGTTCTTCTCATGGGGTTTGAGCTGGCGAGAGGCATAAGCAATAACCCTTCCGTTCTGCATAAGCACACAACCAAGTCCTTTATGTGACGCATCGCTGTAAATCACAAATCCCTCAGTGCCAGACGGTAGGGCAAGGACCGGGGCTGTAGTCAACTTCATTTTCAATTCTTTGAAAGCAGATTCTCGCGGTTCAGACCATTCGAATGCGACCCCCTTTTTTGTCAATTGTGTGAGTGGTACAGCAATCTTAGAAAAATCTTGAACAAATCTCCGATAATAGCTGGCTAATCCCATGAAACTACGCACTTCAGTCACAGTAGTCGGAGTCGGCCAGTTCACGATCGCCTCAATCTTATTTGGATCAACAGAGACTTCTTCCTTAGTTATAACATGTCCCAGAAATGCCACTTCAGGTAGCCAGAATTCACACTTCTTTAGCTTTGCGTACAACTTCTTTTCCCGGAGGGTCTGAAGGATTAAGCGAAGATGCTTTTCATGAGCCTCTGCATTCTTTGAATAAATAAGGATATCGTCAATAAAGACCACTACAAACTCATCTAGATAAGGTTTGAAGACACGGTTCATCAGATCCATAAATGCTGCAGGTGCGTATCAGAAAGGGCATAACCAGAAATTCATAATGACCGTATCGGGTTCGGAAGGCTGTCTTCTCCACATCATTAGCTTTAACTTTCAATTGGTGGTATCCAGACCGTAAGTCAATTTTAGAAAAGACCTGTGCCCCGTGTAACTGATCAAATAAATCATCGATCCGCCGTAATGGATACTTATTCTTAATTGTTACTTTATTAAGCTCCCGGTAGTCGATACATAATCAGAGTGTTCCGTCTTTCTTTTTCACAAACAGGACTGGTGCACCCCATGGAGAAACACTCGGGCGGATAAACCCCTTATCCAGTAATTCTTGCAATTGAATCTTCAATTCCTTCATTTCAGCTAGTGCCATTCTATACGGAGTTTTAGAGATAGGTTGGATTCCCGGTTGCACTTCAATTGTGAACTCGATTTCACGGTCCACTAATTCTCCTGGCAATTCTTCCGGGAAGACGTCCGGAAATTCACAGACAACTGGAATCGTCTCTGTATTCTCCTTCCTTATTGGCCCTTCCAAAACACTACACAAGTGCCCCTGACACCCTTTTTGAATCAATTTACAAGCCTTTGCTGCAGAAATTACATACGGGGGAGGAGTTACCCCCTGTCCCTAAAAAAGAAATTCTGATTATCCCGGAGGATGGAATTTAAGTTGCTTTGTCAGACAGTCTATAGTGGCACCATATTCACCCAACCAATCCATTCCCAAAATAATATCAAAAGAAGTCATATCAAGTGGTAACAAATTAGCATATACACGGACATCCCCAATGAGAAGTTCACAAGCAGAATAGACAGTAGTACAGATCATGGAATTTCCCATAGGTGAGGATACACATAACACATAAGCCAATTCTTCTTCAGGTTTATCTAAGTTTTTCGCAAATACTTTCGACACAAAGGAACAGGTAGAGCCAGAATCAAATAAAACGTAAGCAGAATGACCAGAAACCATAAATGTACCTGACATCACTGTTGTTACATTCTGTACGTCTCCCGGAACCAACGCAAACACTTTGCCTTGCCTCGTAGCATCCTTATTATTAGCAGGTTTAGCAACTGTCTTAGCATTAGGAGCCGGTGTAGATCCTACTGAGCTTGTGGCGGCCTTATTGCCAGTTTGTTGATTTTTTTGCGGACAATCTTTTATCAAATGCCCTGTTTTGCCACATCGAAAACATGCCCCAGATAATCGGTGACAAATCCCTCGATGCCTCCATCCACATTCTGGACACACAGGAGTTGAGTTTTGAGACGAAGTAGTAATACCGAAGGTCCCTGAATTTTGCTTCTTGGTTGGTGGAGGAGTTGACCCCTTGAACCATTAATTGTTCTGCCTTTTTCCTTTCCACTCAGAGATTCGAGTTTGAGCAGCAATATTCCCTTCTGCTATAACAGCCCTCTCTAAGACATCAACATAGGTAGGCAATTTCAACACATTAATTCGGTCCTGAATGGTACTCCGCAATCCTCCTTCGAATTTTCGCGCCTTCTTATATTCTGTATCTACCATGTGAGGAGCAAATCGAGCTAGTTCCGCGAATTGCGCTTCGTATTCAGCAACCGTTTTATTCCCTTGTCTTAATGTTTCAAATTCAGTCACCTTCTTGTCCCGCATACTCTGGGGAAAATATTTATCATAAAATAGTTCCAAGAATCTATCCCACGTCAACCCCTGATGCATTGTTCTTGTGAGCATCCACCACCTTCGCGCCTCGTCTTCAAGGGTAAAAGCAGCAAGTTGCACCTTTTGGATGTCAGTGCAAGGGAAAACTTCGAACAACTTCTCTATTCCCAATACCCATGCTTCAGCTTTAATTGGTTCGATTCAGCCTTTAAACACTAGTGGTTTCATCTTTTTAAATTCCTTTGTAAGTATAATGGTTCTGTCTTCAGCATGGAAATCTTGTACTGCCGGTGGGGGTACCGATGGTGGTGGCGGTGGTTATTCCTGTGGCTGTTGTTGTTGTTGTGGCTGGGGCTGCTGCTGTTGCTGTTGCCGTAGGGTCTCCGCCATCTCCATAATCATCCTCTCCATCTTATCCAACCGTGCAGAAGTAGCATCTTCCTGTTCCTCTGTCCTTGTTCTCACCATGATCTACGCAACAATCAAGTACAACATGCACAAAAGGAGACAATAGACATTGATCATCATCGTTAGCATTAGCAGAAAACATTTGACGTTGCTATCAGTCTTCCTTTACTACATGATGCCTACAAATTTCTAGACATCCTAAAGCCCAATGGATCCGTGTGTGAGATAGCAACTCGTGCTCTGATACCACTTGTCACGCCCCTAACCTGCCCCTAAAAGTTTTGGGCATGACCCAATCAGAAACAAGCAAAATAACCTGTTATAAAAGATGTTTGGGGCCTGAATGGAAGCGTTAAATTAATAGAACAACATGCAGACACATCCATTGAGCTACCACAAATACGCCAGGACCATATCTCGGAATAAACATATAGTGAGCATGCGACTGAGGTTAAGTAACATACACATATACAAGTCCGGCCCAAAGGTTGGGCATGTAACAAAATATTATATACAACAACTTTGGCCAGCAAAATAGTAGTACAGGACGGTAGGGACTAACAAAACTGTCCTAGCATGCAAGGCTTCTCCAAGTGCCTGGCTGTTCCTAGGCTGACACGAGCTAAATGATATAGAAGCTAGGACTGACCTCCAAGTCGATTTTCCTACAGAATCAGACAAAATAACAGAGTGAGACAAGCTCAGTGAATAATAATACTTAAGCAGTTTAGTAACCAACTTTAATTACAATACATAACAGTGCATTCACAAAGATGAGATTCAAAAGTTAGTCTGACGTGATTTTTACTTTCAGAACAGCCCTTAGCCAAATGTTACAGTTATAGCAGAACGGCCCTTCGCCCCAGAATTATCAGAACGGCCTTTCGGCTCAGAACAGCCTTACGGCCCAGAACGTACAAGTATGTACGTAAATCTTTTTACCATTTCCTTTCCATTGAGTTTCAATCAGTACATATGTTACCAAGCCATAACTGACAGAGAAGAGAATGCTACTAACAGACATTGACGGTAAATAAATGTACGTTCAATGTATTATTACTCACAGTGTTGTATAGGCGTGCTAGTGCCCTCTGGAGTGTGCCCTGCACACAATCATAACTTGTAAAT
The DNA here is from genome assembly GCA_036172215.1 of Camellia granthamiana. Taxonomy (NCBI): domain Eukaryota; kingdom Viridiplantae; phylum Streptophyta; class Magnoliopsida; order Ericales; family Theaceae; genus Camellia; species Camellia granthamiana. The sequence goes on along the minus strand of CM069914.1, from coordinate 3,751,402 downwards.
TAGTTCTCTTCCATCGTAAATCCTTAAGGAACCATTCTGTGTCATCATACTTTATATGAACTTATAACCATTAAAAAAAATCATTAGAAAAATATTCTAAAATTACCAGGAAGTCAAGCACATAAAACAGAACAAACGCACTTTTGTCTGAAAATAAGTCCCCCGCTCGAGCGCTACTTTGGCCGCTCGAGCGGACTGTACAATTCTACCAGAAATGCTGAGAGGTTGATTTTTGCGCTCGAGCGGAACTTTCTATGCTCGAGCGGACTGAGTAATTTCGGAAAAACTGCTGAGAGGGTCATTTTCCCGCTCGAGCGGGACGCCGCTCGAGCGGACCACGCGAATTCTGAATTTCTGGACTTTCAATTTGAGTTCCAACTTGATATTCAAAGCTTCAATCTATCTTTCACAACACCAAACAAAGCCTCACAATGGTTCTAATATCAAATTAAGGTGCTAAATCACACAACAAATCAATCATGACCCTCTTTACACTTTCAATCATTCATTCCATACTTAAACCAACCATAAACTTTCCAAAATTTCCCATTACTTTGGATTTACATACATATATGCACATAGAGTTCTCTAAGCTTCTAATTTCAACCACATAAGTGAATATTCTCATGAAATAACAAGAAATTAAGATATGAATCTCCCTCCATAACTCAATTTGGTTCAACAACATAATTGATCTCATAAAATCCTCACATCTACCATAACTTTCAAAATGAAGGAAGAATTCCCTACCAAGATCAAGAGAGAGAGGTTAGACCAAGAAATTTTCCATACCTTGAGGTCAATCTAGGCAATCTTCACAAAATCCCTAAATTTCTTCACTTGGAGAGCTTCACTCCCACACCCACGTTTTTCCCCTCTTCTCTCAACCTTTCTCTAGTTTTTGTTCCTTCAGGAGTTCTAAGATATACATATATATAGATATTTATGTTTATAATAGGACGAAATTCAATCGTTCAAGCATCCCAAATTGAAATTTCACAGAAAATCTCATTAGAGCTTAAAAATTATGCAGATTCCAAATATCAAATCAATTTCGAAAAATTAAGCCTCTGAGGCACCCAATTTCAGATCTAAACAGGTTAATTATGACAGATAATGTTCCAAACCAACAGATTGAAATCCATTTTTCTAAGTTTCATTTAATTCAATGTAATTTCACATAGGATTTCGTAATATGCGTTCGAAAACACAGAATAGAGAGCTGAAAAGATACCAAAAACATGTACGAGGGTCGGGCTATTACATAATACCATTCTGTTTAAGGGCTTCATGCCATTCTGATAAGGGCCTCATGAGTTCTGCATTTACATACGCATTGATATGTATTATAATTTAAGTTGAGCATCGACTTGTTTAAGTACTATTATTCACTGAGCCTGGCTCACTCTGTGTGATGTCTGTTTCTGTAGGTAACCAACCGGGAGGTCAGTCCTAACCCATGACGCTCGTCCTCTTTTGTCAACCTCTGTATATCCAGACCTAAATGAAGCCACTTACATTTTTGTGAAGTTTGTTAAGATGTTGGTACTTAAATTTTCTGTCCAAGGTTGAATGTATATAACCCCCTTAACTCCAATGTTTTTGGTTATACGCCCAATCATAGGGCTGGGTCTGTATATGTATATGTATATAACCGAAACTCAGGTGCATGTTCCTATATATTATTTACCTGTTATGATGTTTGTGATCCTGGCATAATAGCGATAGCTCAATGGAGACTGTTTTCTAGTATGTTGTGGTATTTAATGCTTCCGTTCAGGCCCCGTATGTTATATATATATATCAGTTTAAATGTCCGTTTCTGAATAAGTCATGCCCAAACTTTTAGGGGCGGGTTTGGGGCGTGACAATTCTAAGGGGTGATCAAGGGGAGCAGAGACCATAAGGACGAGGGTACACCGTAACCACAGTCGAGCAGTCATCTGGACCATCAGTAATGAGAGGTACATATCTTGTTTTCAATAGTTAGGCCTATGTGTTGGTAGATACCGGAGCATCTCACTCATTTATATCGTTTTCATTTTCATCCATTCTAGGGTTAGATATTGACCAATTAGAGTCTCTACTAATGATAGAGTCACCGGTTGAGGGTAAGGTTGTCCTGAATCGGGGATGTCGTGGTTGTCAAATTGAAGTCGCCAATCACCGATTTCTTTTTGATTTTGTTGTATTAGATACATCAGATTTTGATACCATCCTAGGCATAGATTGGTTGTTTTCCTATCGTGCTGTCATAGATTGCCACCGTAGGATAGTTACCATGTGCACATCAACTGGTGATTCTTTTTAGTTTTTGGGGGATCGACTTGATAGATTGTAGCCACCACTACATGACCTACTGGTCAAAGTGATCTTAGTTTCCTCTTTGCGACTGTTATGGATGATGACAATAGTATGGTTCGGGGTGCATTTCCAAGAGTGGTTTGCGAGTATCCAGAGGTCTTTCGTGAGGACCTCACTGAATTACCGCCTCACCATGAGGTCGAGTTTTCTATAGACCTGGTGCTTGGCAAAACACCCATTTTCATGTCATCTTGTAGGTTTGTACCAACCAAACTACTTGTTTTGATGGAGCAATTACAAGAGTTGTTAGACAAGGGCTTTATACATTATAGCACTTTGCTATGGGGAGCACCGACTCTCTTCGTTAAAAAGAAGAATGGTTCGTTGCGGCTATGTATAGACTACCGCAAGTTGAATAGGGTCACGGTCAAAAACAAGTATCCATTACCTAGAATAGATAACCTTTTCGATCAACTTAAGGGTTCCTGATGATTCTCAAAGATTGATTTAAGATCAAGTTATCATCAATTGTGAGTGAAGAAGAAGGATATTCCCAAGAGGGCCTTTTGTACTCGATATGGCGACTATGAGTTTGTTGTCATGCCGTTCAGCTTGACTAATGCCCTACCACTTTTATGAATTTGATGAATCTAGTCTTCCAAGAATATCTTGACAAATTTGTAGTTATATTTGCGTATGACATATTGATATACTCATCCTCTGAAAATGAGTATAAAGAGCAGCTCCATATTGCCTTACAATTGCTTAGGGAGCACATATTGTATGCTAAGTATGAAGAGTGTGAATTTTGGCTTTCTGAAGTGAAGTTTTTGGGCCACGTCATTTATGGGGAGGGGGTTACTGTAGACTCTTCCAAGATTAAGGCAATACAAAAGTTGGAGAGACCTAAGAATTCCTTTGAGATCTGAAGTTTCTTGGGACTTGCAGGTTATTATAGACGTTTTGTGAGAGATTTCTCTACCCTAGTATCGCCATTGACTAGATTGACTAGGAAAAGGGTGAAGTTTGTTTGGAGTGAAGCTTGTGAGAGATCTTTTTAAGAGTTAAAACTCTGGTTGACTGCCACACCAATCCTCATCATCCCGAAGCGAGGTTTGGGTTACATAGTGTATTGTGATGCTTCTAAGAAGGGTCTACGGTGTGTTTTAATACCAGAGGGTAAGGTGGTAGCATATGGCTCCCGCCAACTGAAGAATCACAAGAGAAATTACCCAACGCACAATCTAAATCTGGCCGCAGTCATCTTCACCTTGAAACTTTGGAGACACTACTTGTATGGCGTGAGGTTTGATGCGTTTTCAGATCATAAGAGCCTCAAATATTTGTTTTCCCCAAAATATTTGAACTTATGTTAGAGGAGATGGATGGAGTTCATGGAAGATTATGATTTTGAGTTGCACTATCACCCAGAAAAGGCCAATGTGGTAGCCGATGCTTTGAGTAAGAAGTTCGTAAGTATTGTGGCTAGTCTTGCCATTAGGAAGTGGGAGATGTTAGGCAACATTAGTGAATCTGACCTGCATCTTGGCGAGTCTACAGAGCATGTCACATTATTTACCGTCTTTGCACAGCCTACACTAGTCACACGAGTTGTAGAGGCACAACGACATGATTCGAAAGTGGAAGTAATCAGAGAGAAAATCTCCAAGGGGATGGAGGAAAAGGGTTTGTGAGTGCATTCTGATCTAAGTGTTTGGTACATAGACCACCTTTCTATGCCAGAATCCTGTAGAGATGAAGTGCTTTGGGAATACCACCACTCTCGCCTTGCGGTGCATCTGGGAGGCACAAAAATGTACCATAACCTCAATCATCAATTTTGGTGGAGTGGTATGAAGCAAGATATAGATTTTTTTTTTGTATCTAAATGTCTAACCTATCACCAAGTCAAAGGAAAACACCAAAAGCTAGTCAGGTTGTTGCAACCTTACCGATAGCTGAGTGGAAGTGAGAGCACATCACTATGGACTTTGTTTCAAGTCTTCCTTGAACACATAAGGGTAATGACGCGGTTTGCATCGTCATGGATCAACTAACTAAGTTGGCGTCTTTTCTTGGTATTGTATGAGGGATTTGATTGGTTATTTAGCAAAGCTTTATGTTAGAGAGATTGTCCGACTTCCAGTGAGTATTGTCTTAGATAGAGACCCTCGTTTTATCACTCGATTATAGCAGAGCTTACAAAGCGTTATGGGTACTCAATTAAATTTTAGCACAACTTATCACCCTTAAACTAATGGGCAGTTGGAGAGCACTATATGAATTCTAGAAGACATATTGAGAGCTTGTGTATTAGACTTTAAGGGTTCTTGGGAGAGACATTTGCCTCTAGCGGAGTTTGCCTACCATAATAGTTATCACGCTAGTGTTTGAACGGGGCCTTTTGAAGCCCTGTATAGGCGTCTGTGTATATCACTAGCGTGTTGGACCAAGGTGGGGGGACTCACCCATGCTTGGACCTGAGTTAGTTCATGAGACCACCGAGCTCTCATACAAAAAAGGTTGATACGGTTCAAAGCCAAAAAAAGAGTTATTTATCTTTTGAAGTTGGTGACCATGTGTTTTTGAAAATATCACCAAGGAAGAGTTTGATGAGATTTGATAGAAGCAGGAAATTGTCGCCTAGATTCGTTGGTCATTTCGATATTCTATAATGGATTGGAGAAGTGGCTTATCGCCTTGCACTACCACCATAACTTTTCGGAGTACACGATGTATTTCATGTTTCTATGCTTTGTAAGTATGAACCTGATCCTTCTTATGTTTTACATTGGACAAGTTTGGAGGTGGATAAGAACGCCTCATATGAGAAAAGCCTGTGAAAATCTTAGACTCCTGGGAGCAAGTTTTGACAGGTAAAACCATACCTCTATTTAAAGTATTGTGGTATCATCATGGGGTAGAAGAGGCGAAGTGCTACAGGAATACCACCATTCTCGCCTTGCAGTGCATCCAGAAGGCACAAAAATGTACCATGGCCTTGGTCATCAATTTTGGTAGAGGAGTCTGAAACTAGATGTCGTCCTGATTGTATCTAAATGTCTAACTTGTCAACAAGTCAAAGCATAACACCAAAAACCAGTCGAGTTGTTACAACTCTTACCGATAGCTGAGTGGAAGTGGAAGCACATCACTGTGGACTTTGTTTCAGGTCTTCCTAGAACATAGAAGGGTAATGATGTGGTTTTGGTCATCGTGGATGGACTAACTAAGTCAGCTCATTTTCTTGTTATGTGTATGGGGGATTTGGTTGATTACTTAGTGGAGCTTTACATTAGAGAGATTGTTCGGCTTCATGAGGTTCTACTGAGTATTGTCTTAGATAGAGACCCTCATTTTACTGCTCGACCGTGGTAGATCTTACAGAGTGTTATGGGTACTCAATTAAATTTTAGCACCACTCATCACCCTCAAATTGATGGTCAGTCTGAGCACACTATCCAAATCTTAGAAGACTTGTTGAGAGCTTTTGTTTTAAACTTCAAGGGTTCTTGGGAGAGGCACTTGCCTCTAGCGGAGTTTGCTTACAATAATAGTTACCAAGCTAGCATTGAGATGGAGACTTTCGAAGGCCTATATGGCGCCTGTGTAGATCACCAATGTGTTGGACTGAGGTGGGGGACTCACCCATGCTAGGACTCGAGTTAGTTCGTGAGACCACGGAGAAAGTAGTCCTTATTCAGAAGAGGTTGATTACGGCTCAAAGTTGACAGAAAAGTTATGCCTACTGGAGGAAAAGACTTTTATCTTTTGAGATTGGGGATCATGTGTGCTTGAATATATCACATATGAGGGATTTGATGAGATTTGGTCAGAGTAGGAAATTGTCACCTAGATTCATTGGTCGTTTTGACATCATAGAACAGGTAGGAGAAGTAGCCTATCACCTTCCTTTACCACCACAATTTTCTAGAATACACAATGTATTCCATGTCTCCATGCTTTGCAAGTATGAACCTGACCCTTCCTATGTCCTGGATTAGAAGAACCTTGAGGTGGATGAGAACGCCTCTTATGAGGAGAGACCAATAAAGATCTTAGATTCCAGAGAACAAGTTTTGACCGGCGAAACCATTCCTTTAGTCAAAGTGTTATGGCATCATCATGGAGTAGAAAAGGCTACTTGGAAACGAGAAGCCGGGGTCCGTGAGAAGTATCTAGATTTGTTTAATGATGTGTAATCTATTATTTTGTTGTTCTCTTTAAGACAATATTTTAGCATATGGAAAGAAGTAATTATAAACTAATATATTATTCATTTTCTAGACTTTTATGTCTTCATTTGAATTGTGGGTTGTTTTTGTTCCCAATTTATGAGGTCTTGATTGTTATGGTTGTTGTTAGTATAGTGTTTCACTTCTTTGGGTTCTCGGGATTTGTTGTGGGCAGGAATAACAAAATTTTGGGACAAAAATTCCTTAAGAGAGGAGATTGTAATATTTTGTTATGGGAGATCACACGAGCGGTCAAGTGGTCACCTCCAGCAGTGATTCGAGGATCCTAGTATCTTGCCTGTTTGTAGACGAGACCACTCGAGCGGTCAAGTGGTCGCTCAAGCAGAGATGTGAGGCTTCTTGTAATTTCATTGTAGAATTGCAAAACTTCTAGGACAGTATATTTACCGCTCGAGCGGTGAAATGTTCGCTCAAGTGGTATGTTTGAAATCTCTTCATCGCTCAAGCAATATGTTCAAAACCTCTTCATCGCTCGAGCGATGAAATGTTTGCTCAAGCGATCTATTTGGGGTTAGATATTTTAAAACTCACTTTTTGACTCATTTCTCTCACTTTTTCCATCTTTCTTCTTCTCACTCCTCCATTCTGAAAACCTTAAGACCAAAACACTAGATTTCATCTATTTATAACAAGAACCCATCCTTGTTCCTTCATCAAAAGTGTTGATCTTGTTGAGAGCTACATTTTGAATTGATTGGATTGTGATATCTAGGAAGTTCATTTGTTAGGTCTTCATCTCTCCACCCACAATCGTGATGTAGGAATATCTGTAACCTTGTATATTTGTGTTTTGGTTTGATTATGTGTCAATTTCATGATACGTGTGTGATGTGGGATGGGTGATTGGGATGTAGGCATTGATGGTGATTAGGGTTCTTGCCTTAAAATTTTTGAAATAAATGGTTATCTCTTAATGGAAAACAATGTATACATCATGAATCTTGGAAAATGAAAGAATAGAAGGAAAAGCCCCAATTGCTTGTGAAACCCTAATCATTATTCATGGGTCTTGATTGGTAAATAGATGGAAATCAATGGGTGAATTGGGAATGTGTTGAGATAAAATTAGAGTTTTAGGTAATTTGTCTGATGTGTGATATGGTATTACTTGTGTGGGGAAAACTGAGGTGCCCACTTGCACGATCATAAGAGGACGATAAATGTGGGAATGCTTAAGGTGTCCACGTGCCGATCGTGTGAGGACGATGAATGTGGAAGGTTGAGGTGCCCACTGGCCATCCGTGTGAGGACGAAGAAATATGGAGTTAATTAGAATGACATGTATTGGAATATGAAATTGTGGGACTAGTGTTCATGGGTAAGGTTCATGGGTTATGCATAATTTAAATCAAATGTTTATATACTTGGTTAAATATATTCTTTATTGGACAATTGCTCATTCCTATCTAACAAATTTCAAGACTTAGTGAGAATCAACCACCCTAATGAAGTAGAAGGGGACCAACCTTTTGTCGGAGTGAAGAACACGTGAATATGTTACAAGTTAGTTCGGAGTTTTATTTTGGTTTGGGATTAAGAGTCCTTTTTGTTCAATGAAGGCCTTGCCTTAGAGATTGTAAGCTCGTAGGCATTTGTTGTGATTTTCTCTAGCTTTTTGAACTATGAAAACTTAACATGTGATTTGTGGCTCTCAACTTATAGTTCAATGAGAAAGAGAACCTTTGGGACTAATCTTGTAATCACTGTTTGTTATTATATATATGTCATGTTGGATATTGTTTTGTTTTTAAATAATTTGGGGGTGTGACATAAATCCTCTTTTTGCCCATTCCTATATACAATGATGCATGTGGGGGTAAAGGTTAAGCGAATACTTTTAATGACTTGTATGCATTGAATAGTCAACCATGATATAGTAAGATACCTTAAGAAGGCCACTTATGTGAGTGCAAAGTGAGGCCACTTCTATAAGAATTGACGAGGCCACATCATTTAAATCATTCACTGAATGAGACGAGTGTTTAGGGCCAAAATAGACACAGTAGTGAGAACTGAATTATGGTAGCAGAATTCCTGTGTGAAGTCTGTTGTCTCAATTTACACCAAAAGTGGAACAGTTCAGGACTCCATGTTCATTGGTTAGCTAAACATGATAGGCTTTCATAGTGAGGAGGTTCAAAGCCAAAAGCTACCTTCATCTGACGTTGGGATTATCTGTTGTACCCTCTCATCGAGTCTTTGTTGTCTCCCGTTCTTTCTTTATTCAGCTAATTTTATTCATGTGGGGGATTGATGGAAAAAAATAATTTTTCTGCAACTTTAATGCAAAATTAAAGTAGGACCCAACTACGGTTGAGGTGGGTCCAAGTGGATTTGTATTCTCTTAAGTGAGAATGTTACAACGTAAAAAGAATGAGCCGGAACCATTGAGTATTGAATGAGAAATTGCCTTATAAAGTGGGTCTCGTGAAGTGGAGCTTGGGCTTGGGCTTGGACTTGGACTTGGACTTGGACTTGGACTTGGACTTGGACTTAGTCTTAGTCTGGGCAAGGCCTAGGCTTGTGCATGTGCATATTTTTCGTTTGGACTTGGACTTAGTTTTGGGCCTAGGTTGGGCTTGACTTGTGCACGTGTTTGAGATTGGGCTTGGATCGAGTTGTGGCCCAACAGCCATATCCATTTTGCGACCCATCTAGTTTGAATTCTTGAATTGATGCATTATATACACATTATGATATTTATATAATGCATATGGGGTTTTTAACCTTTGTAATTCTAGCCCTTAATGGCCTTGGTTAATGGCAATTGATGCCATGTTGATAATAGTTTTTATGGCTAGGGACTCCCCTATAAGTATAAAAGGGACATTTTCCCTCCAACTTTAAGATGAGTTTCTTTGAGAATTAAAATGGAGATGGTTTTTTCATATAAAAAGAAGGAGATGATTTTTACACCAAAAGTTGCTGGATTTTTCATCTTTATTTTTTTTGCTAGTCCTTTTTCTTTGATTCTTGTTAGAGAGAGTACCTCTAATGTTCAAGTTCGTTGAAGCTGTTCCAGTGAGTGCTACTATAGCAAACGTTCAACCATTGTATCTTGGGATATAGACACCAGACCTCAAGTGCTAATGAAGATGCGGCGAATCTGTTTTAAGAACACCATATAAAACATGGGACTCGATTTGCATCCCTTCTCATTTGTTCTTTAATTTTTTAAAATTAATTTCATTTCGACGAGTTCTAATTTTTATTTATCCATGTTACTAATTTGTTCTAATAATTTGGTTTATTCAAATTCCATGTTATAATCTAGTTCATTCCTATATTTTCAGTTTTGTAGTTTGCTCTCCAATTCTATATGTTATTTTATTTTATTCATTAATAAAAGCAAGATTGTTTTATCTTCTCTATTTTATTTTATCTAATTTATCTTTCAATTATTATGGAAAAAAATACCAACACCCAATACTCAGTGGGTAAGAATTTACCTTTATGTTTGGAGAAAATACTCAACAATCATCTTCCAAATATGATGTGGTGTTCTTGAATATCTCCAATATACATCCATACATTTGAATATATGGCCTTCTTTAGAACTCCGAGTGCCTTGTCCTCTTTCTTCTCTCAAATTCTTTTAGGCCAGCCTTTACTTAGCTTTTCTTCAACCACATCGAACAAATCACATGCTTTGAAATTGAAATTAATATTGAGAGAGTGATTGAAAGAGAAAGAGAAATAAATATTGAGAGAGTGATTGAAAGAGAAAGAGCAAACAGGCTCTGTGTTTCAATACATTAATCCTTACGGGGATACTCCATTATATAGAAGTGTTTATACAACATGATGATGGTGTTTCTAGACAACAGCATGAAAGGCAACATAAACAAATTAAAAGGAGCCGAAAGCATACAACATATAAAATTAAAAGTAACCGAAAGCATATGGCATCTGATGACTCAAGACTAAAGACTAATGACTAATGACACAACTATTAATATAATATATACATTATATATATTATATATTATTAACAATGAAGTAGCTTGATTTCCAACACTCCCCTTCAAGCGACGTTGTAGATGTTAATCATGCCCAATTTGTCCGTCAGATCTTCGAAGTTAACTCAAGCAAGAGCTTTGGTGAGAATGTCAGCATTTTGACAGTTTGTTGGAGTGTAGCTTACTTGAAAAACTCCTTCTTCAATCTTTTCCTTGATAAAGTGTCGATCTATCTCCACGTGTTTAGTTCGATCATGATGAACCGGATTCTTAGCGATACTGATGGTGGCTTGGTTGTCGCAGTATAAAACCATGGGATGCTCAGATGGAACCCGTAATTCTTCTAACAGTCTGTTCAACCAGATTCCCTCACAGATACCTAGGGCCATAGCACGAAATTCTGCCTCAGCACTACTACGGGCTACCACTGACTGTTTCTTGCTTCGCCATGTAACCGCGTTCCCCCAAACAAACGAACAATAGCCAGAGGTTGATCTTCGATCAGTCACTGAACCTGCCCAATCTGCGTCTGAAAAAATCTCAATTTTTCTATTTGTTGTTCTTTGGAAGAAGAGACCCTTTCCCGGTGTCTTTTTTAGGTACCTCAATATTCTGGTCACATCAGTCATGTGTTTTTCGGTTGGATTATTCATAAATTGACTGACCACACTAACAGAGAAGCCGATGTCTGGCCTTGTATGAGAAAGATAAATGAGTTTTCCCACAAGACGGTGATATCTCCCTCTATCACTTGGTGCACTACCGTCACTTTCTTCCAGTTTGATAGTTGTGTCCATAGGAGTTTTTGCCGGCTTGCATCCTAGCATCCCTGTTTCATTCAGTAAGTGTAGAACGTATTTACGTTGTGAGACTACTATACCTTTCTTTGACCTAGCAATCTCCATTCCAAGAAAGTACTTAAGATGTCCAAGATCTTTAATCTCAAATTCCTTTGTTAGGAATGTTTTAAGTAAGCCAATTTCCTCTTCATGATCACCTGTTAGAATTATGTCATCCACATAAACAATGATAATTGCCAATTTCCCTCCTAGGGAGTGCTTCACAAATAATGTATGATCGGATTGACATTGAACAAAACCGTACCCTTTCACTACCTTAGTGAACCGTTCAAACCAGGCCCTGGGAGATTGTTTGAGACCATACAAGGATTTTCGGAGTCTGCAAACTTTGTTGAAATTTGATGTCGTCTCAAGTCCAGCAGGAATGTCCATGTAAACTTCTTCCGCTAAGTCACCGTTGAGGAAGGCATTTTTTACATCAAGTTGGTGAAGTGACCAATCGAGATTAGCTGCCAAGGATAAAAGTACACGAACAGTGTTGAGCTTGGCAACTGGAGCAAAGGTTTCTTGATAGTCAATGCCATAGGATTGGGAGAATCCTTTGGCGACCAACCGAGCTTTATAACGTTCCACATTACCATCTGTCTTGTGCTTTACTGTGAAAAGCCACTTACATCCAACTGGTTTCTTATCTCTTGGAAGATCAGTAATTTCCCAAGTACCATTCTTTTCCAGAGCCCGAACTTCCTCATTGACTGCCGCCTTCCACTGAGGAGACTTGAAGGCTTCCTGAATATTCCGAGGAATGGGTATCTCCGTGATACTAGAAGTGAAGGCACGGAACGAAGGTGATAGCTTATCATAAGAAATAAAGTTCCCAATAGGATGCTGAGTACATGATCTAACTCCTTTTCTCCAAGCTATGGGCATATTAAGAATACTGTTTTCTAACTCATAATCAACAGTACTATCTGTGGTAGGAATATTGTTACGTGGAATGTTGCTTGGATTAGAACCCGGTTCAGCCTCATGGGATTGTTGAGAAAGTGCTCCTTCCTCCGTGTCCTCTTGGATGTGCTCATTATCCCGCAAGTCAACAATGAACTCGGAATTTTCGGCAAGTAAAGATTGATTAAATGACTCTAGAGGTGTGTGATTTTTGGTGGTGATGGATGGCTCACTAAATGACTCAAGGGTCCAAAATTGATATTCCTAGGTTGGAGTCTCCCCCTGAATGACGATTTTAGGATAGTAAGACTGGGTTTCAAAAAATGTGACATCCATGGAATTGTAGAATTTCTTTGTGACCGGAGAGTAACACTTATACCCTTTTTGATGTGACGAATACCCAATGAAGATACACTTGAGCGACTTGGGATCAAGTTTACTTCGATACGGTGATCGATATGAACAAAGACAGAGCACCCGAAAATTTTTGGTGGGATGGTGGAGATGAGGCGAGTAGTTGGAAAGGATTTTAGGAGGAGTTGACAAGGGGTTTGGAAATGTAGTACCCTAGATGGCATCCTATTAATAAGGTAGGCTGCTGTAAGAACAGCTTCCCCCCAGAAGAATTGTGGAACATTTGTAGAAAACATTATTGATCTAGCAACATCTAACAAATGCCTATTTTTCCGTTCAGCGATGCCGTTTTGTTGTGGGGTGTCAACACATGAACTTAAGTGAACTATCCCTTCTTTTGCTAAAAATTCTCCTAGAATGGAGTTGAAATAGTCCCGAGCATTATCAGACTTTAGAATTTGTATTTTTGACTGGAATTGTGTCTGAATCATACTGTGAAAATTTTTGAAGATTTGGGTTGTTTCAAATTTGTCTTTCATGAGGAAGATCCAAGTTAATCTAGTATGATCATCTATGAATGAGACAAACCACCTAGTACCAGTTACATTTTTTATTCTGGATGGACCCCAGATATCACTATGAATTAGTGAGAATGGACGAGACGCTTTATAGGATTGAATGGGAAAATGGGACCGTACATGCTTAGAAAATTGACAGATTTCACAATCAAAAGGTTTTGGATTTTTATTAAATAATGAAGGAAATAAATGCTTGAGATACATAACATTAGGATGACCTAAGCAATAGTGCCACAACATAATTGCTCTATCGTTATTTTGACACGAAACCGAAAAAGAACTATCACAAATTGCCGTTTGAGGTTGTTCCTGTGGATAGTGGCGTTCCTTAAGGATGTAGAGTCCAGAGCATTCCTCAGCATTGCCAATCGTCTTCCCGGAATCCAAATCCTGAAATTCACAATGAGTGGAGAAAAAATTAGTAACACACCTCTTTTCCTTAGTGAGTTTACTAATTGACAATAAATAACAGTCCAAGTCAGGAACAAGGAGAACAGAGTTGAGAATAAGATTCCTAGACAGCACAACTGAACCTGTACCGGCAACCTTTGATAGTGAACCATCTGCTATTCAGACCGTTAAATTATTTTGACATGAGCTATATGTATCAAAAATTGTTGCATCTCCCATCATATGATCAAATGCTCCTGAGTCCACAATCCAAGGTTTTTTACGTTTCTTACTAACAGTAAAGGCGTTCAAAGAATTACCTTTATGAGCCAAGGTTCCGGATCCTATGATGTGGTTGGAAGACGAACCAACTTGTGACTGCAAAATAGGAGACATTAGTTTCTGGAGCATCTCCATTTGCTCCTTGGTGAAAGGGCTTGCTTCAAGTTGTGGTGATAGTTCATTGGTACTTGCATGATTACCTCGTCCTTCTTTCTCAAGAGGCTGACGTGGCTTCCAATCTGCTGGTTTTCCATGAATCTTCCAGCAAGTTTCTCTCGAGTGACCCGGCTTTCTGCAATGATCACACCAAGGCCTACCTCCTTTATTTTTCTGACGGTTGTCAAGAGGAGTGAATTGAGTCTTAAGAGCCGAGCTTTCTGCCATATTCAGTTGTTGATGGGATCCCATCATGAGTTTTTTCCGACTTTCTTCGCGATGGACTTCAGAGAATGCCTCTCTAAGACTAGATAGCGGCTTTACTCCCATAAGTCTTCCTCTGATTTCATCAAGATTTGTGTTCAATCCTAACAAGAATTTAAACACACGCTTCCCTTCGGCAATCTTTTTATACAACAAACCATCAGCAACACACTGCCAGTTATGAACCTCAAACGTATCAAGTTGACGCCATAGACGAGTAAGGGTATTGAAATATTCAGTTACCGTAAGATTGTCTTGACGTAAATTGTGGAGGGAGCTTTCAAGCTGGATGATTTCAGATGTGTTTTCCTTGTCCGAAAAAGTTTCTTTTGCCATGTCTCAGATCTCTTTGGCAGTATCAAATGACAGAAAATTTTCGCCAATGTCCGTGGTCATAGAGTTGACGAGCCACGACATGACCATATTATTTTCGGCTATCCACCTTTTGTAGGTTGATGCTGTGGTTTCTGGTAGCGTTGAGGCTCCGGTGATGTAGTCATCTTTCTCTTTTCCCCGTATAAACATTAATATGGCTTGAGACCATTGCAAATAATTTTGCCCATTCAGTTTATGGGCGGTGATCGGAAGATGAGAGGTTTCCATTTGATGAGAGGATGAAGATGATGAGATGATAATATCAGAAGAAGAAGGGGATGAGTCGATAGCCATTTCAAAAGCTGGACCGTATTTAGGCATGAAATAGAAAAATAGATTTGAGTAGTAGAGAGAGACAAAAAATTAAAAACAGAAGACTCGAATACTGACTGAAGAGGCGAAAAATAATGAGACAGGATTACACCTGCTCTGATACCATGAAATTAATATTGAGAGAGTGATTGAAAGAGAAAGAGAAATAAATATTGAGAGAGTGATTGAAAGAGAAAGAGCAAACAGGCTCTGTGTTTCAATACATTAATCCTTACGGGGATACTCCATTATATAGGAGTGTTTATACAACATGATGATGGTGTTTCTAGACAACAGCATGAAAGGCAACATAAACAAATTAAAAGGAGCCGAAAGCATACAACATATAAAATTAAAAGTAACCGAAAGCATATGGCATCTAATGACTCAAGACTAAAGACTAATGACTAATGACACAACTATTAATATAATATATACATTATATATATTATATATTATTAACAATGAAGTAGCTTGATTTCCAACAGAAATATGAAAACAGAACAATCTTCATTTTTTTTTTAATTTGAGAACATCATTTTCTCACACCAAAAATACATATTAGGTGATTATTATATGAGAATTTACTATAATGATCAAAGAAGACTTTTAGGGTCGTAAGAACTTTGATACCACTTTGTTAGAAATAAAAATAGCTACACAACACACAAATTTGGAAGACAATTGAAGAAAAATAATGTAACTCTTGTATTTCACTCATACTATTCTTATTAAATTCTCATACTCATACTCATCCATGAAATGACTATATATAAGATCCTAACATGTAACTCACATACTCGCATTAAAACCCACTAACTCCATTGTTCTTTGTAACCACTAGTATATCAACATACTACTAATGACTCTTAACACATCACTATCCATCATTACATGTATACCAATATTCCTCCATAATTAGCATAACTAAATATAGGAAATTCCTAAAATATTAAAGCACAAGTTTCCTTGAAAACACCATATTGTACTGTAAGAACTACCATGTAATGGTCCTTCATGTCTGGTTACAACTTACAAGAATGCCTAAAAATGACTTCAAAAGAAAATGAAGTATGAATTTATATATACACCATTTGAATGACAACTAGAACCAGAATAATCAATTTTTTTTTTTTTTTTATATAATTACACAGGCTCATGTACTATTTGTTTGAAAAGTTTCAATTTGGATTGAAAATATTCCAATTAAATCTTCACTTTTTGCTGTCTTTTGCATCAAAGGCACAGCGATATCTAAGCCTAAAATTACAGGGCACACATTCAAAGGCAAAACGGTCATAATCAAGCGGTTTACCGCAGCAGTCACAGCAGGGCCCCTGGGGGTTCTTCCAAGTCTTGGGGCATTGAACGAAAGTGAGAAAGTGAGGGTGTTTCTCAACCTTAAGAGTGCCCCCAAATTTCACATTTGAATATAAATCACTGAGAAGAGGATGAACACATCCTGTATGAAGTGATTTGTCACAATCAATGCAGTGATAGAACCAACATTTCGGATTTACTTCCATCTCACAAATTTCACAGTAGTACTCGTCCAAATGGTTTTCGATAGGTGAATAGGTTAACAAGAAGGGGTGTTCATCATATCTGTGCCAGAACTTAAGTGGCGATAGAGCACAAAGGTGACATAGGTTGAAACTGCAAGCCTCGCAAGCAAACACAAAGTAAACATTGGCCTTGCATGCACTGCATATACCATTGGGTACTTTCCTTAGAGCAAGGGTGCGCTTGTGAGTGTCGTGTCTCATAAAGTGGGGTAGGGAAGCACACGTAATGTCGAGGTAGAATTTGCAAGTTTCGCAACCAAACATGAACACATTGCAACTTTTTAAGCAATAATCACATGCGAGTAGAGGGGTCTGCTGTGGAATCAATTGGAGCGGGTGCTCTGGGTGACACGGGTTTTGCAATTCACTATGCAACTCCGCACAACACTCGTGGAGAAAGAAGTTGCATTGAACACAATGGTAAAAGGGAGCCAAGATGGGTTTGGCACATCCATCACATATTTCATCATGTTTCACCTCATCTTTGCTGTCTAGGCTTGACTTATTGTTGATTGGCTTGTCCACAAATACCAATGGATGGACATGACTAGAGTGGTTGATCTCTGCCGCTTTGTTATATTTCCCTGGTTGACCAATGTTCTTGATAAAAAGGGTTATTGGATCAACTGATTCATCAGCTAATGGTAAACCCTTCATATTGAAGTCCAGAGGTTTAACTCCGACCTCTGTTTCACAATCCCTGAAACCACAAAATTATGAACTGAATATCATCAATTACCACGAAAAGGACCCAAACAGAATAAAAAGAATAAGAATTGTAAGGGGAGAAGGTTGACCTGGCCAACTCTGCCCTTGATGTTGCACAATTAACATGGGAGAAGTATCTACAACCAACACAAATATAAGCCCAGTGGAGACTATTCAGATACTCGGTGCAAATTTCACAAGTAGGCCTGAATTGATAATATTCCTTAGGAATATAATAGATGAGACTGAGAGGGTGGTGGTGATTAATACATTTGATGGAGCTTGGTAGCGAAGCACATTTCTGGTTGACCCAAAACCCACATGTGGTACAAAGGTAGGAGGCACCTTTATGCTCTCTACCACAAGCAAAACAGAAGAACAAGGCTGGCCTCTGTATAGAGATTAGCGGGTGTTGGTGGGCATCGTGTTCAACAACTTGTTGAATCATGTCCATCGCTGAAACACACATTATGTCGAGATAAAAATAACATTTGGAACATTTGTAAAAAAATGTCTCACACTTTCTTCCACATGCAGCACAGTTGCAAATGGTGCCATCTTTAGGGTTCTTTAAAACGAGATTAAGAGGGTGTTGAGTGTGCATATGATGTGACATCTTCATGGGTAGCTCTGAACATAATTTGTGCAAGAAAAAGTTACAGAAGACGCAACCGTAGCAAAGACCTGAGATTGGTTGCTGACATCCATAGCACGAAACTTCCTTACCATCACTCAGGTGCGCTTCTGACGAAGTCAATGGATGCTTATGGCTGAAATGCTTAATCTGCACGGTAGCATGATCTGGTTTTGATCTTGAATCTGTTTGTCTGAGAATCATCATCACTGTTATTCTCCTACAATACACAATCAATCGATTAGTATATCTGCAAGAAATAAATTCAAATTTTAAGATCAACCCACCTTTTTCATTGTCAAAACAAGGGGAAAAAAAAAAAAAAACAACGTTTTTTATTTTTTTAGAGCTCTTGTAATCTCAGTTTATTTATTTATTTATTTATTTATATTTTTAGTTTTGTTAAGAGAAAATGCAAAACCATTAACTATATAAATTTGTAGTGATAAGAGAATTAAATACCAAACCTTAATAAAATTCTTCCAATTTGATAGAAGCCCAAATCGAAAGAAATTCTGGATTCCCTTCAAAAAGATGACCTGTGTAGCAGAGAAGAAAAACAAGAAGATTTTTCTCTTCTAAAAAGTAAAGTCACTTCATGTAGTAAAGTCATCCAACCTCCAACCACCAACCTCATCTTTAGGAGAATTTTCCTTTTTCCACACAGGGGGAGGATTGGTGAAACTAGGTTCCTGTTCCTGAGGGGGACCCATTTTACCTTACAACTTACAGGTGGCTTGAAATTATTCATTTTTGTCATGGACCACACGCTATTCATTCAACAACATTATAAATTCAGAGTTATAACTTCAGAAATTATTTAGTAAAATGAATCGATAGTTTAAATTCATCTTATTTATTAATTTATATTTCATTAATTTAATCTATTTTATGCAAATATATTCGAGATAGATTATGATATAGAGGTAAGTTCATAGCATTTTTTGTTGTTCATTTTACTTATCTTTGAATTGGGGTACATCATCATTCATTGCAAAAATAAATAAATAAATAAATAATTTTATAATTATAATTATATAATTTGATCACATTTATTTTTAGAATAAATTACAAATACATTTTTAAAATTTATCTAAAATATAAATTACCTCATGTAATTTCGAAAATTACATCTCGGTCTCCTTCAAATTTCTAATCGCATAAACAATAACTCATTTTATTAATAAATTAGGAATAAACTAATAGTTTTTAATGATATCATAAATATATTTTAATTAATAATTCAGATAATTTTATTGTTGTATATGAGAGTAGTTCGGCATTTTATTTTTTCTGTTCACTCTGTTAAATAAAAAATTCTAATAATGTAGTATTTGTGATTTCTAAAACCATGGGGACAATTTGTGCAGAAATTAGTATAATATATACACAGCGAAAATAAACAGATTCGGACATACCTTTTACACTCAAAACGAACCCATGAATCATATGGATGAATCACGTGCCTCCATTGATGTTTTCGAATAATTCCCAACAGTGGAGTAGAACTACTAGAGAACTACTCACACTATTCACAATACAAAGGTAAAATGGTTTATGGGAAGAGAGAACATATAATTTTTGTTGTATCAAATACAGAACCCAAGTTCCGTTTATATAAGAGAGTTAAGAGACCCATAAGATAAATGTATTATCCCAGATAATGTCTATCTCATATCAATAATATCTAATTAATAATTATTATCTAATATATTGATAATTATCCATATCAATATTATCTCATATCTTGAAATATAATTTATTACTTTATTGGGATATCTCCTAATCGGGTCATGCCACTATGAACGACCCAATTGGGTCCGGGTTCTAAACCCAACCCAATTTTCCAACATCTCCCACTCGAACATGAGCTGACATGACACCGTGCCTTTTGTATCTCAATCTACCCAATAAACACAATCATACTAGCTAATGAATCGTACGACCACTGAGAACACCTGTATGTGGGAGCTCTACACTAGAAACTCAAAAAAGAGTCAGCATAGAGATATCTACCCGAAAATAAAAGTAGTGTCTCATATATCCCAGACCCATCTAATTACACCAGTCTAAAAAACATCTCTAATCTCTCAAAAGATCATGTTTGACCCTCTCAATTCTTGCAATATATTCACATTCAATCCGCCTCTCATACAGAGCGATGTGAGTTGCCAGCAGTGAATATACAACAGTGGTGTAATACTAGATGATCTTTCATTTGCCCTCATGTCATTTAGCTTAGGATTGACCACTTTCCTAGTGATGTCCCTTAAGGCCGAATCATACATGACCGCAGGCAACATACCAAAGTAGCAGAACATTAACCCCTTACCTTATGACATAGTCAAAGGTCACAAAATGGTACATAAGTAAAATTCATATAAATAATGACACGTAAGACTCACACAATAAGGAAACAGGGATCCATTCTCTCACCTCATTACTTGGTCGCCAAACACATGTAATATGAATACATGCTACGATGGAGTAACTCTTCTAAAGAGTGACATCATACCAGATACACCGTACAGATCTTAGTCTAGTCGCTTTCTAGTGCCTAACCCAAATTCTCTATTTGGTCGTCTTCTAGGCGCCAAATAAGATCTCGCATCTGGCTAATCATAACAGGAACAACATAGAAAGTGGGTACCAACATCTATGTTTGGTCTTTAACACGACCTCATCTTGATTGCAACCAAGGCGATACACATAGTGGATAATTTAAGCCTCTCTTGGCTCCAAATAAAATAAACCGCTAGTCTCATCATTACTCGCTCCCAAGCGCCAAGGGTGATTGCTCGTGTAAGTGAGCCAATCTTGCCTGCTGACATCATCATCTGCTAATCATTACGACACAAACCATAATAGCATCAATATTCCATAATCCACCATTTGTGCTTCACATGAAGTGGTTCAAGATCACTATCTTTTGCAAAGTTACCTCTTTAAATATATTTCGGTAACCAATTTGCACTCATTCAAGATGTGCCCAACGAGCACATTGAATCTTACAAAGGGTAAATTTATACACTACTAGTAAAGCATCCTATTCACAGTCTAATGAGCAAGGTCAATATCTAAACTACTCAGTTGACCATTTACAAAAGATAGCACTCATCATGCCAAATACGTCCATATAGCGTACTTTAGGATCCCACAACAAAAGATAAAGGAATATGAGTCATCTGTTTTTCCCAAAGACAATCCGAGGATTCAATCAATAGCTACGGCTTTAGCTTTTACTGATAGGAAAGTCAATGGGTTTGCAATTTTGCATTTAGAATCATTCTAGGATATTCCTTATGTAAGTCATCAAAGACAACCGAGAATTCTCCCAGAACAATCTCTAAGGATTGTACATCCGAGCATATAAATTACATCACCCATGTCCATTATGTCTAAAACAAAGGACTGCCAACCCTATGTGGTGACAACCTTATAAATTCCTAGCTCAAAATGACTAAGTAAGGAAAAACTCCTTTTAGACCATTAATCATGCCTCAGTGGTCTTCATCGATCATCATTGGCCTATCAAGGCTCGACGAAAGCTAAGAACCACAATTTGGATAACTATTTTAGGCTGTAAAAGATTTACTGGAACTTGCAATCCTTTAGCGCTTGTCACACCCCAAACCCGGGTATGACCGGTCGTGGCCCACAGGGCCTTAGCCCATGGCACATGTAAGCCTAAATACGAATCCATACACATTGATTAACTATAAAATAGTCCATTAATAAATAACCAAAACTCAATCCAGTGTCATGCCACAAGTATAAACAACAAAACCAATCGTAATCAATACCATCCAAACTTATGGGGTATAAACAACCCACATATCAAAATAATCCTAAATGAACCTCAATGAAAATAAATATAAATATGCACAAACTTCACATAACAGTCTAAAACAAAATAAATGAATGTCCTAGAGGTCCATGCAATTGAGTCCCCGCTACGCCATGAGTCCACTCTAAGTCCTTCTAACACTTGGAAATGGTAAACAACTAAGTCAGCTAATAGCTCAGTGAGTAACAACATGGATAGTATATACAGTTTTGAAAACAAGGATCAATTCCAAAATAAAACATATATCAAAAAACTAGATTAGCATACAGTTTGGTAAAAAGAATTTGTTTTAAAAAAAAGATTCCACAGTTCAATAGTTAAAATACTCATGTCTCTCAAGAACATGATAAATGACATTTTCCACTTAAAACAGATTACAACATAAACACCAATAATTTTATGGGTACCAAGAAATAAAAAGTAACATGCCACACAATTCTCAAGGCTATAACCCCCTTGGATCCAATACCGAACTAAGAGTCATCCTCAAGGTGGCAACCCGGGCCTTTTCTCTAAGACGATCCGATTGAAGGTCACCTAGCTTAACCTAGGTCTTTTCCTTACAATCGTTGAGCACTAGAGCCATCACGGCCCAACCCAGATCTGTTCCCTAGTAGCCAGATTCACCACACACAGTGGAATAATTTCCCTGGACTAAAATACACAGATGGTCCCAATAATCAATACACATCAGTTTCGCAAAACATGGTAGTTCGCCATTATAAACATTAGACTATAACAAATAGTTTACAGTATGTCAAGTTTACACATGTTTCATAAATAATTTAATTCCATTGATAATATAATAATTTATCAAAACAGTTTAGTCCTGAAACAACAATTTTATTTTCCAACAGTTCAGGATATGGGAACATTTATAAAAATATGTAGCATGCAACTACGTACCTGAAAACGAAATAATATAATTCTCGAATAGAGTATGAAAGTCTAACTAGTGCCCTGAACTAAGTATGAAGGCTGCATGAAACTACTAATTTAAAAATACTAAAGAAAATAATAAACTAAGTACCCCACACTAAAGTACACTAACAAAGCTCAACCTAACTCACCGTTACCCTTAAATATTTCCTAAGCTCATGTTCTTCAAAGTCTAAAATTACACAAGACATGGGTTCAGATTGAAACTTAATTAAAAGTAACTTTAAGATAAAATAGAGTTTTAAACAGGCTTTCCCAATCTATTCGCTAACTTTGAAAATTACAAAACACACTCCACGCTATTTGAAAAATTCCAAAACCCTCCAGATATCAACTAACATATCCTAAGTTTCAAACCGAATTGGTTTTACTTAATTTTCTTATCAAAATAATTATCTACAATTAATTATATCTAAATAGGTTGTTTTCTGCACCACTTTAAAGAAATTAATAGTTCTCTTAGTATACACGAGCAATCAATGCAAGGCCAAAAATGTACGAAACTAGACTTGTAAGCAGTTCTAATGACACTAATTTGATAATTTTCGGATCTATACCCAAAGAAAACGATGCTTCTGAACTTGCTGTTTTAAACCAGTTTTCTAGACAGATTTGAACGCATCAGTTAATATAGATTTTGACTCCCAAAAATTATGTGAAAATTCAGATATGAAATTCAATATGTAACTAATCTACTGTAAAAATGTCAGTTTAAAATTCATTCGTTTGATATGGGTTCTTGATTTTTAAAGTTTGTGATTCTGTACAGAATTTTTGAACTAAAAATTACACCCATTCTTTATACATGAATTTAACTACTCAGATTTCTTAACAGTATAGATATATACAAAATGCATAAACCTACAACCTCTCCATCAATGAACTAAATAATAATAGAGTAAGGATAAAGAACAAAAACAAAGAGAAGAAGAAATATAAAGACATACCACACACCCAAAAGTTCTTCCTTGTTTGCAACCCTTTTTTTTTTTTTTTCTTCTTCTTTTCTCTTAACCTCTCTCTCTCCGTGGTTGCTATTGCTGTTGTTATATATTGTATTAGGCAACCTAAGGTTACTTTATATATCTAAACAAAAGGCTCTAAATTATTATCTCTTTACATTATTTTATTTTCTAACCCATTAATTTAAATAAAATCTAACTATTATTATAACAAAATATACTTACAAACTTGCCCTCTATTTTTTTTTTTTTAAATAATAAATCTTGCCTCTAAATTAGATACTTTTACCATAAATTTATTTTAAGTTTAAAATTAATTAAAAGACCCTTCAATAATATTTAATTCTCACTTAAAGATTCACAATAAAATATTTGAGATTTGTAAAATTATTATTATCTAATTATTTATTTTATTTGTATATTCGGGTTCTCACATTCTCCCCCCTAAAAGAAAAGTTTCGTCCTCGAAACTAACCTAAGTAAATCATGAGAATAGATGTGGGTACTTCTCGCGCATCTTGTCCTCGCATTCCCAAGTCACCTCTTCAACTAGATGATTACGCCATAGTACCTTAACCAATTTAATAGCCTTTGTACGCAACATTTTCTCTTTCGAATCCAAAATCTGAATAGGCATCTCCTCATACAAAAAATCATCTCTAATCTGAAGCGGCTCATAATCTATCATGTGCGACGGACTGTGCACATATTTCCTCAGCACAGACACGTAAAACACATTATGCACTCATGCCAACCTAGGGAGTAAAGCAACACGGTACGCAACCTCACCAACCTTCTCCAATACCTCAAATGGACCAATGTATCTAGGACTCAACTTTCCTTTCTTTCCAAACCAGATGACTCCTTTCCATGGTGATACTTTCAAGAATACCATATCCCCAACATGAAACTCTAAATCTCTCCTACGATGATCAACATAACTTTTTTTGCCTCCTCTGAGCAGTCAATAATCTCTCTCTGATGGTGATAATTTTCTATGTAGCATCCTCCACCAAATCAGGTCCCAACATTTGCCTCACACCAACCTCATACCAACACAAAGGAGACCTACACTTCCTCCCATACAAAGCCTCATAAGGAGCTACTCCCAAACTAGAATGATAACTATTATTATACGCAAACTCCATGAGTAGCAAATAATCATCCCAATTACCTCTTTACTCCAAAGCACAAGCCCTCAGCATATCCTCAAGGGTTTAAATAGTCCTCTCCGATTGCCCATCTGTTTGAGGGTGATAAGATGAACTAAAATTTAACCGAGTACCCATAGCTGACTGTAATGCACCCCAAAACTTAGACACAAAACGAGGGTCCCAATACTATTGACACAGATGTACCATGCAATCTAACAATCTCCTTTACATACAACTATGCAAATCGAGCTAGAGAATAGTTCATTCAAACTGCAATAAAATGTGCTAACTTGGTTAATCTATCCACAACTACCCAAACTGCATCGTGATTACTCCTAGTACGAGGTAAACCACACACCAAGTCCATGGTAATATGATCCCACTTCTACTCTGGTATAGGTAAGGGTTTTAGTTTCCTCGCAGGTTTCTGATGTTCTACTTTAACCTATTGACACACCAAACAATGAGCCACAAATTTTGCAATATCTCCCTTCATACCATTCCACCAAAAATGTTCATGAAGATCTCGATACATCTTAGTGCTTCTAGGATGAATGCTCTAACTAGAACTATGTGCCTCTACCATAATCTCCTTCCTCAAATCACCACCACCAAGAATACAAATTCGGCTACGGAATCTAAGCAATCCATCATCACTAACCACAAATTCTACATGCTTACCCTCTACCATCTCTCCTTTAATACGCTCACACTGGGGGTCAATCTCCTGAGCTAAACGAATCTGTTCTCTCAAGGTCGGCTGAACTGTCAATTGACTACAATAAGCCCTATCACCAGCCGTAACAACCTCAAGCCTCAAACGTCTCATGTCTTCCACCAAACAACTCTCAATAGACAAAGCAGCTATATCTCCAACTACGACCTTCCTACTCATGGCATCTGCAACCACATTTGCCTTCCCCAGATGATATAAAATATTCACATCATAATCTTTTAGTAACTCAAGCCATCTTCTTTGCCTCAAATTTAGTTCCTTCTGTGTGAAAATATACTTCAAACTCTTATAATCAATGTAAATCTCACATGACTCTCCATACAAATAATGTCGCCAGATTTTAAGAGCGAAAATCACTACTGCTAACTCCAAGTCGGTCGTCGGATAATTTCTCGCATGTACTTTCAACTGTCGTGATGCATAAGCAATCACCTTCCTATGCTGCATGAGTACACATCCTAAACCCTGTCGTGAAGCATCACTATAGATCATAAAACCACCCACATCTGCCGGTAAGGCAAGGATTAGAGCTAATGTCAATCTTTGTTTAAACTCTTGGAAGCTACACTCACAATCATCATTTTACTCAAACTTTACCCCTTTTCTAGTGAGATTGGTAAGTGGCAAAGCAATACGGGAGAATCCTTCCACAAACCGTATGTAATACACAGCAAGCCCTAGAAAGCTACGTACCTCCGTCACAGAAGTAGGTCGTGGCCAATCAACAATTGTTGTCACCTTCGTGCTATCCACAGATACCCCATCTTTACTCACTACATGACTCAAAAAGGATACACTGCTCAACCAGAATTCATACTTCTTAAATTTTGCATACAGTCTCTCCTCCCTAAGGATCTGCAGTACTACCCTCAAATGCTGTTCATGCTCCTCCTTACTCCTCGAATAAATTAGGATGTCATCAATAAACACTACCACAAATTTATCCAGTTGGGGTTTAAATACTCTGTTCATTAAATCCATGAATACGGCTGGTGCATTTGTGAGACCAAAAGGTATCACCAAGAACTCATAATGCCTATAACGGGTTCTAAAAGCAGTCTTAGGAACATCCTCATCCCTTACTTTCAACTGGTGATAGCCTAACCTCAAGTCAATCTTAGAGAATACTTGAGCTCCCTGCAACTAGTCAAATAGATCATCAATGCGTAGCAAAGGATGCCTATTCTTCATTGTGACTTTGTTTAGTTCTCTATAATCAATACACAATCTCATAGACCCATCCTTCTTCTTCACAAACAACACAGGTGCTCCCCAAGGTGAAACACTAGGCCTAATAAAACCTTTGTCTAGCAACTCCTGTAACTGAGTTTGTAACTCCCTCAACTCCAACGGTGCCATTCTATAGGGTGCTTTAGAGATAGGTGTTGTATTGGGGACCAAGTCAATGGAAAATTCGACCTCACGGTCTAGAGGAAGACCAGGTAGATCCTCTGGAAAAACATCAACAAATTCCCTCACTACAGGCAACTCCTCTAACCTCTGCTCTGGTTGTTCGATACTCACCACACGAGCTAAATAACCATGACACCCTTTTCTCAACATTCGGTTAGCCTGAAGGGAAGAAATAAAACAAACAAAAGACCATTTTCCATCTCCCTGAAAGAAAAACTCATGTTGTCCCGACATAGCAAAAACTACCATCTTTCTAAAACAATCAATAGAGGCATGATGCTTCATTAGCCAATCCATCCACAAAATCACATCAAAATCTTTCATCTTTAAAGAAATCAAATCCACTGGAAAAATTCTACCATCTAACTTTATCTCACAAGATCTACAAAGATCCCCTAACACTACTGTTTCCCCTAATGGAGTAGACATAGCAACACATGCATCCAAAGGCTCACAAGGAATAGACAAACAACGTAGAAACCTAGGTGCAGCAAAAGAATGTGTAGATCCTGAATCAAATAACACTCTGGCAAGTACAGATGCTATAAGAAGTGTACGTTGTACCACAGATGGAGCAGCCTTAACCTCCTCTCTAGTGAGGGCATAAACACGTCCTTGGGTAGCCACTGACTTCTTTTCTTGAGTCCCATTCCCGGATGTCTGACCTTGGGTAGTCCCACTTTTGCCATTATTCTGCTTCTGGTTAAACCCACCGCTATAAAAAGTTCGTCTCTGCCCTTGCTCCTGAAATGACTGTGCTACTGAATGACCTCGTAGTCCCTTAGACCTACATTGTGCAGAGAGATGCCCATGCTTGCCACACTTAAAGCATATTCGAGCTGTGCCATCACAATTATACCCAACAGAATGTGACCTACCACATCTATCACAAATCCTCCGATTCTGCTGCCTCATGCCATTGCTAACCTGACCTTGGGTGTAAGGCTTCTTGCTAGGATTGCTACCACCACCACGATGCTCTACTTGTCTCTCCTCCCTAAGTCTCTTGTTTTGTGGTTCCTTCGCCTTTTGTTCCTCAACTCTCTTTTCCTCTTCTGTTCCCCTTTCAGCTAGTAATGCCTTGCTTACCAATGCAGAATATGTCTTCATCTCCAAAATAGCTACTTTTGCATAGATCTCTGACCGCAAGCCATTCTCAAACAACATCACTCTATCTTCTTCTATGGCCACCTAATGTGGGGCATACCTCGACAACTCCGCAAACTTGGCTTCATACTGAGCCACTGTCATGTCATTTTGCTTCAAATTGAGAAAATCCACTTGCTTCTACCTTCGCACCGCTTCAGGGAAGTATTTCTCATTAAACAATTCTAGAAACTTGCTCCACACTAGCTCTAGTTCTCTACCCTCATATTGACGCTTCACCATGCGCCACCAATGCTCTGTTTGGCCCTTGAAGGCCCTTGAACCTAAAAGCTGCAAAGGCTATCTTCTGATCTGTTGAACAACCTAGAACATCAAATATTTTCTCCATCTCTAGTACCCATGCCTCTGCCTCTGCCTCCGTAGGGTCCACTATTTCGTGAAATTCTAGAGGTTTTGGCTTCATAAACCTCTCAAATAAGGAACCTCTATCCAAACTTAAAGTTGGTGGAACTGTTGGTTGTGGGGCTACATGATTATTCAGTAATCCCAACAATAACTGTAAAACCTATGCGGCTGGTGCAGCAGGAACAACTCCTAGTGCTTCAGGGACCACTAGAGCAGCAGGTGGTGCAGTAAGGGGAACAGGAACAGGGGGAACTCTACGGATAGCGGCTAATTGATCAATTCTAAGAGCATTGACACTTCTTCTCCAAGGTGCCATCTCTTAACCTTCAAAATCAAATTAAGAAAGCTCAACACAAGCTTAAACAAAACTAACTTAACCAAACACTACTAAGGACTATAGGGACTCGGACCTCGTCTAAATGATGAAATACAAGATATGTAACTCGATAAACTACAGCTCTGATACCACAATTGTCACACCCCAAACTCGAGTATGACCGGCCGTGGCCCACATGGCCTTAGCCCAAGGCACATGTAAGCCTAAATACGAATCCATACACAATGAATAACTATAAAATAGTCCATTAATAAATAACCAAAACTCAATCCAGTGTCATGCCACAAGTATAAATGGCAAAACCAACTGTAATCAACACCATCCAAACTTATAGGGTATAAACAACCCACATATCAAAATAATCCTAAATGAACCTCAATGAAAATAAATATAAATATGCACAAACTTCACATAACAGTCTAAAACAAAATAAATGAATATCCTAAAGGTCCATGCAATTGAGTCCCTGCTACGCCATGAGTCCACTTTAAGTCCTTCTAACACCTGGAAATGCTAAACAACTAAGTCAGCTGATAGATCAGTGAGTAGCAACATGGATAGCATATACAGTTTTGAAAACATGGATCAATTCCAAAATAAGATATATATCACAAAAACTAGATTAGCATACAGGTTGGTAAAGAGAATCTGTTTCACAAAGAAGGTTCTAGAGTTCAATAGTTAAAATACTCATGTCTCTCAAGAACATGATCAATGACATTTTCCACTTAAAATAGATTACAACATAAACACCAATAATTTTCTGGGTACCAAGAAATAACAAGTAACATGCCACACAATTCTCAAGGCTATAAGCCCCGTTGGATCCAATACTGAACTAAGAGTCATCCTCAAGGTGGCAACCCGGGCCTTTTCTCTAAGACGATCCGATTAAAGATCACCTAGCTTAACCTAGGTCTTTTCCTTACAATTGTTGAGCACTAGAGTCATCATGGCCCAACCCAGATCTGTTCCCTAGTGGCCAGAGTCACCACACACAGTGGAATAATTTCCCTGGACTAAAATACACAAATAGACCCAATAATCAATACACATCAGTTTCGCAAAACATAGTAGTTCACCATTATAAATATGAGACCATAACAAATAGTTTACAGTATGTCAAGTTTACACATGTTTCATAAATAATTTAATTCCATTGATAATATAATAATTTATCAAAACAGTTTAGTCCTGAAACAACAATCTTATTTTCCAATAGTTTAGGGTAGGGGAACATTTATCAAAATATGTAGCATGCAACTACTCACCTGAAAACGAAATAATAAAATCCTCGAATAGAGTATGAAAGTCCAACTAGTGCCCTAAACCAAGTATGAAGGCTACATGTCACTACTAATTTAAAAATACTAAAGAGAATAATAAACTAAGTACCCCACACTAAAGTGTACTAACAAAGCTCAACCCAACTCACCGTTACCCATAAATATTTCCTAAGCTCATGTTCTTCAAAGTCTAAAATTACACAAGACATTGGTTCAGATCGAAACTTAATTAAAAGTAACTTTAAGATAAAACAGAGTTTTAAACAGGTTTTTCTAATCTATTCGCTAACTTTGAAAATTACAAAACCCACTCCATGCTGTTTGAAAAATTCCAAAACCCTCCATATATCAACTAATATATCCTAAGTTTCAAACCCAATTGGTTTTACTTAATTTTCTTATCAAAATAATTATCTACAATTAATTATATCTAAACTTTAAAGAAATTAATGGTTCTCTTAGTATACACGAGCAATCAATGCAAGGCCAAAAATGTACAAAAATAGACTCGTAATCGGTTCTAATGACACTAATTTGATAATTTTCAGATCTATACCCAAAGAAAACGATGCTTTTGAACTTATTGTTGTAAACCAGTTTTCTGGACAGATTTGAACGCATCAGTTAATATAGATTTTGACTCCCAAAAATTATGAGAACATTCAGATATGAAATTCAATATGTAGTTGATCTACTATAAAAATTTCAGTTTAAAATTCATTCGTTCGATATGTGTTCGTGATTTTTAAAGTTTGTGATTTTGTACAGAATTTTTGAACTAAGAATTACACCCATTCTTTATACATGAATTCAACTACTCAGATTTCTTAATAGTATATATATACAAAATACATAAACCTACAACCTCCATCAATGAACTAAATAATAATAGAGTAAGGATAAAGAACAAAAACAAAGAGAAGAAGAAAGATAGAGACATACCACACACCCAAAAGTTCTTCCGTGTTTGCAACCCCTTTTTTTTTCTTCTTTTCTCTTAACCTCTCTCTCTCCGTGGCTGCTATTGCTGTTGTTATATATTGTATTAGGCAACCTAGGGTTACTTTATATATCTAAACAAAAGGCTCTAAATTATTATCTCTTTATATTATTTTATTTGTTAACCCATTAATTTAAATAAATCTAACTATTATTATAACAAAATATACTTACTAACTTGCCCTCTATTTTTTTTAATAATAAATCTTGCCTCTAAATTAGATACTTTCACCATAAATTTATTTCAAGTTTAAAATTACATAAAAGACCCTCCAATAATATTTAATTCGCACTTAAAGATTCACAATAAAATATTTGAGATTTGTAAAATTATTATTATCTAATTCTTTATTTTATTTGTATATTCGGGTTCTCACAACGCTCCTAACTTTTCACCATAAAAACATAAGTTAAATCCCTACAGATCTACTTATCTAATTCTTCAACGAGAAGTTAGGTCACAATGTCCACAAATCAAAGTTCCGAACTCATGTCAATAATAGCCTAAGTCGAAGTAACCTTACTCCCCAGGAGGAAGTCTTCTCATGGTTTACACCTTCCTCTATGGTGTGACTTTTCGGTATCTAGTGAGCCTTATACCTCAAAAAATGACCGTCCAAGTCGCGCATAACTTTAGAACAATTTTGCATCATAGCAGAAAGTCAACCAAATCCTAGAAATGTTCCTCAAAAACTTTGTCTTAAAATGTGCAACTTTGATCCACTTTCCAAGAATATGGGACTAGAGAGCCTTTGGCATTATCGTAGGCTCTTTATCATCTTGCGGAGCAATCATGAATG
Organism: Camellia granthamiana; assembly: GCA_036172215.1. Classification (NCBI taxonomy): domain Eukaryota; kingdom Viridiplantae; phylum Streptophyta; class Magnoliopsida; order Ericales; family Theaceae; genus Camellia; species Camellia granthamiana. The sequence goes on along the minus strand of CM069914.1, from coordinate 3,719,532 downwards.
TTTCCCTTTTAATCACTTAGTGATGACGTGAAAAATTTTCACATTCACTACCACACAACTAAGAATATAGAGTATTCTTCTCTAATGGAGTAATCCACTAGTAGGTACATTGCTCCCACTATCCCCAGGATATTAGAAATTTCTTTCCATTCTCAACTAGGCTACATAAAGTGCCATACTTAGCATTCTTTATCTTATAGAGTCCCAAAACTCTATTCACGTCACCTTTACTAAGAAAACTTTATGTAACTTAGTTACACTTCCACAAAGCTGCTCACCTATAAGCATATGACACGGAGGGTTTACATGACAGCATACAATAATGCGCCACATGACCCTAAGTGTTTACAAGACAACATACAACAATGCGCCATAGAACTCTAGGTGTTAACTTCGCAATCTTATGATAAGTAAAATAAAGATAAGCTGCTTGATGGTTACAGATCACCCACAAATGGCTCTCTGCTAACCTATTACTTAAATGGAGTGTAAAATCTGATATGGAGAGCACTTAGTTAGGGATATAGGCAATAAACTAAAATGCAATTCCCAATTGGGAAACATTTTGCGCGATCATCCACCTAACATAAACAATACTTAATTCCTTATCTTTAATACACCATTGTGTTGTTGAGTATTAGGAATAATCAATTTTCTAAGCATCCATTTCTCTTCAAAGAACTTTCTAAAAAGCAACTGAAATAGATACTCACCACCTTGGTCAAAACTAAAAGTACGAAAGCTCTTATCCAATTGATCTTGACCTCATATGTGCAATGTCAGAAATCATCTCAAAACTTTTGACTTCTGAGAGATCAAATAGTCTTGACTAAGATTCGTACCGTAATCTATAAATGTGTCAAGATTGGGGCTAGTTATCATACACTTGCACATATCTAGTCGCAAATATCATAATGGACTAAATGTGCCAATACAGATGCCCTTCTGCGACTTTCCTACTTACTTGTGTGCAACCATTGTGAACAAAATTACACATTTACATGAGAGCAAGATACCTCAAGTGAGTGGGCCTGAGAGGGCCTACTCAAACCATCCATGTCATCTTCTTATTAATGTGATTAAGTACAACAAGCTACCGGTTTATGACCAATGTCATAAACTAATTCCAATCATCCTAATGTGTGAATTATTCGAAACATCAATGGAGGCACGTGATTCACCCACATGATCTATGGATTCGTTTTGAGTGTAAAAGGTATGCCCGAATCTGTTTATTTCCGATGTGTATATAGTATACTAATTTCTACATTGGTATCAGAGCCATTGTTGAGTGTTTTCGTGTTATTTGTGCATGAATATATGTATAGATATGATTTGTGCATAAAATTGATATTTTTTGAACCATCTCTGATCGTCCTAAATTTCATCTAGGTTGCAGTCTATATTATTTAGATCATATCTGCAAAGTTTTGCAAAAAATTGGATAGTCAGATTTTGAGAAAAATTGAGATTCATATTTAATTTTTCGTAATTTTGACTGAATACTGGTTTTACATTCTTTGTTTTTATATTATGAAAATTATATATTTGGAATCCTTATTTCGAGACCTTCGAAACGATATATTATGGGCCTGATTCCGACTTACGGTTGAGGAGAAAACTCAAACTCTAATTTTAGGCAAGAGTTGAAACAAACAGAGAAACAGATGAATTTGCTGACGTCATCTGTGAATTGTAGCGGTCCTAATTTTTCTTAAGTCATTATTTATTATTGTTACTTTATTTATTTTTGGTTTTATTAATTGTGTGGATACATGAGAATTTAATGTGGTATTTAATTAATTTAGTATGATAGTTAATTATATATAATTAATCTAAATATTTATATATTTATATATTTTATATATATATAAAAAAAATGTTTTATATATTGATAAAATATATATATCATATTTATGTATGTTGCATTTATGTTGTACTTGTATTGTATATTTATATATTAGGTTATACTCATAGCAACTGCCTTTAAGAAAGGAAAAATAGAAGAAAGAAAACAAAAAGAAAATAGGGTTGTGTACAGCTGTGAGAGAGAGAGAGAGAGAGAGAGAGAGACTTTGTGATTTGGGTTTTGAAACAGTAGCAGCCACGGGAAGAGAAGAAAAAAGGAGGGGGAGGGGGGAGGGACGGCGGAGGGTGAAAGAATAAAGGAGGAAAAAGAAAAAAAACAGAAAAAAAAAAGAAAGGGTTAGGGTTTTATTTTGGGGATTTTATTAATTCTGCAAGTAACTCTTTGATCTTCGAAAAATAATTGTGAGTGCAAAATCCACTTCTTTTGATTTATGTTTATTTCGTTATTTTTATTTATTTATTTGATGTTGGTTTGATATTGTATTTGCATGAAGATGATGGATTGATTTTAATTATTTTGATTAGTTGTGTATACAAGGTTTAGGGTTTTCATATGTATTTATTTTATGGATGTAATCACACTCATGGATATATGAAATTAAAATAAATTAGAAACGCATAGATAATTCTGAATACTTCACCACGACTCCATGAATTGTTGTGTTATTTGAGTGTTGGTGAGAAAAAGTGTATAAAAAAAATGTGAAGATTATGAGATTTATTTAAATGCCTTAGGCTTGGCATCGTGATGTTTGTTCTCAGGGGTTGGCATTGTGATGTTTGTTCTCATGGGTAAATGAGGTGCTGTGTACATATATATTGTTGCCTCAATCTCAAGAGTAGACGAGTGCTTTGATTTACGTGCGTACGTATACGCTAACCATCCGAGGGGTGTGAGTCAAACTCGGGACAATATCCCCGTACAAGTTTGGCTTCGGAGCGGTGTTAGGTATACGGGAGGCACATTGGATATATGTGTAGGCCGGAAGTGAAGGGACGAAGTGGTGAAGTTAAGGTACAAAGAATTAAATTTGAACTTATTGATATAGTTTGAATTGTTTTGATTTATACATCCCGAAAAATAGTAAACGACCTTAATAAATTATAAAGTTTGGGCAGAGGCATGTATACGTAATTCTAAACAACTTTTGTATTTTAAATTTTTACTAAAAAGATCGATTGAAACTTATAATCTGATGATATTGGTTATAATAGTTTTTATTCATTTTAGCAATGCAGATTTTAGATGCTATTTTAACCCATGAAACGAGCTCATTTTATTGATTTCGCGTAAACTGAAGTAAAACATTATTTTGAACATTTTTCGTGTTTTGAACTTTTTCAAAACAAATCATCTTAGGGCAGTTTCTTTTCGTTTTCAGCTTTAGATTTTTTAGTTGAATTTCGTCTAGGTTCTTCTATCAAGTTTTTCTCTCAATTTGTTCAGTTTATACTAAATTCGTTCTCGCTACCTTTCAGGAAATTTGATTCTATACAACTTTTGTTCTTTGAATTTTAATCAATTCGAATAATTTAAGCATGAAATAATGCATTTTTATGCCTTTTTTAACAATTTACTTATGATTAAATTATACTAACTTTATTTTTTTGGCAGAATGATGGGTCTTACTAACTTTTTATGCAGGGCTGACCCATCATATTTTTATGTTTGTTTTGTTTATTTTATACTTAATTTATATTTAGTTGCGTATGGGTAATAAACTAAATGCCACCGTATATCGAGAAATGTGGAACTGCTTGTCTTGTCTCGTAACAAGAATTAAATGTACTTTTATATGTGTTTGGTGGACACGTGGGTGTCAAATATTTGTACTCAAACTAGTATACTTGTATACTAACCCGTTTTGTATCTTGACATCTCGGGTGCGTTCATTTGAGCACAGTAGAGCTTCCTTTGCAGGATTAGTTTGGGTTACGGTGGTGACGAGAAATAACTATAGTTATTGGACATGTCTCTTGCACTTTTTTTTTTTTTTTTTTTTTTGAGCTTAGGATTGATAGTAGTTAATTGTATTTATTAATTTTTTTATGACCTTAGTATTTTGACAATTTGACATTGTGAGTTATTTTTCAACTTTACATTACATAAGTTGTTTTGACTAGTTGTTGATATTTTAATATTTGAGGTATTGGATAGTTATAAAATTATGATGGATGGTTTGGTTGGCCCTTTTTTTTTTTTTTTAATTTTATTTATTTATTTTTTTTATCCCTTGTAATCTTTTGGGCATGAAAATTTACTTAAACCTTATAAAGACGAGAATGTTTAGATTTTATTTCACCTCTAAAATTTGGATGATGCACCATTTGGATGATGCACCATTACATGCATACCATTATTCCTTCATAATTAGTATAACTAAATATAGGAAATTCCTAAAATATTAAAGCACAAGTTTCCTTGAAAACACCGTATTGTACTGTAAGAACTACCATGTAATGGTCCTTCAGGTCTGGTTACAACCTACGACAATGTCTAAAAATGACTTCAAAAGAAAATGAAGTATGAATTTATATAATATATACACCATTTGAATGCCAACGAGAACCAGAATAATCAAAAAAAAATTTATATAATACAGGATCTACACAGGCTCATGTGCCATTTGTTTGAAAAGTTTCAATTTGGATTGAAACTATTCCAATTAAATCTTCACTTTTTGCTGTCTTTTGCATCAAAGGCACAGCGATATCTAAGCCTAAAATTACAGGGCACACATTCAAAGGCAAAACGGTCATGATCAAGAGGTTTACTGCAGCAGTCACAGCAGGGCCCCTGGGGGTTCTTCCAGGTCTTAGGGCATTGAACAAAAGTGAGAAAGTGAGGGTGTTTCTCAACCTTAAGAGTGCCCCCAAATTTCACATTTGAATATAAATCACTGAGAAGAGGATGAACACATCCTGTATGAAGTGATTGGTCACAATCAATGCAGTGATAGAACCAACATTTCGGATTTACTTCGTTCTCACAAATTTCACAGTAATACTCGTCCAGATGGTTTTCGATAGGTGAATAGGTTAACAAGAAGGGGTGTTTATCATATCTGTGCCTAAACTTAAGCGGCAATAAAGCACAAAGGTGACATAGGTTGAAACTGCAAGCCTCGCAAGCAAACACAAAGTAAACATTGGCCTTGCATGCACTGCATATACCATTGGATACTTTCCTTAGAGCAAGGGTGCGCTTGTGAGTGTCGTGTCTCATAAAGTGGGGTAGGGAAGCACACCTAATGTCGAGGTAGAATTTGCAAGTTTCGCAACCAAACATGAACACATTGCAACTTTTTAAGCAATACGCACAATTGAGTAGAGGGGTGTGCTGTGGAATCAGTTGGAGCGGGTGCTCTGGGTGACACGGGTTTTGCAATTCACTATGCAACTCCGCACAACACTCGTGGAGAAAGAAGTTGCATTGAACGCAATGGTAAAAGGGAGCCAAGATGGGTTTAGCGCATCCATCACATATTTCATCATGTTTCACCTCATCCTTGCTGTCTAGGCATGACTTATTCTTGATTGGCTTGTCCACAAATACTAATGGATGGGCATGACTAGAGTGGCTGATCTCTGACGCTTTGTTATATTTCCCTTGTTGACCAATGTTCTTGATAAAAAGGGTTATTGGATCAACTGATTCATCAGCTAATGGTAAACCCTTCATATTGGAGTCAAGAGGTTTAACTCCGACCTCTGTTTCACAGTCCCTGAAACCACAAAATTATGAACTGAACATCATCAATTACCACGAAAAGGACCCAAACAGAATAAAAAGAATAAGAATTGTAAGGGGAGAAGGTTGACCTGGACAACTCTGCCCTTGATGTTGCACAATTAACATGGGAGAAGTATCTACAACCAACACAAATATAAGCCCAGTAGCGTCTATTCAGATACTTGGTGCATATTTCACAATTAGGCCTGAATTGATAATATTCATCAGGAAGATAATAGATGAGACTGAGAGGGTGGTGGTGATTAATACATTTGATGGAGCTTGGTAGCGAAGCACATTTCTGGTTGATCCAAAACCCACATGTGGTACAAAGATAGGAGGCACCTCGATGCTCTCTACCACAAGCAAAACAGAAGAACAAGGCTGGCCTTTGTATAGAGATTAGCGGGTGTTGGTGGGCATCGTGTCTAACAACTTGTTGAATCTTGTCCATTGCTGAAACACACATTATGTCGAGATAAAAAAAGCATTTGGAACATTTGTAAAGAAATGTCTCACACTTTCTTCCACATGCAGCACAGTTGTAAATGGTGCCATCTTTAGGGTTCGCTATAACGAGATCAAGAGGGTGTTGAGTGTGCATATGATGTGACATCTTCATGGGTAGCTCTGCACATAATTTGTGCAAGAAAAAGTAACAGAAGACGCAACCATAGCAAGGACCTGAGATTGGTTGCTGACATCCATAGCACGAAACTTCCTTACCGTCACTTAGGTGCTCTTCTGAGAAAATCAATGAATGCTTATGGCTGAAATGCTTAATCTTCTGGACGGTGGTATGACCTGGTTTTGATCTTGAATCTGTTTGTCTGAGAAACATCATTACTGTTATTCTCCTACAATACACAATCAATCGATTAGTATACCTGCAAGAAATAACATCAAATTATAAGATCAACCCACCCCTACAATTTTTTTTTTTTTAGAGCTCTTGTAATCTCAGTTTATTTATTTTTAGTTTTTGTTAAGAGAAAATGTAAACCATTGACTATATAAATTTGTAGTGATAAGAGAATTATATACCAAGCCTTAATAAAATTCTTCCAATTTGATAGAAGCCCAAATCGAAAGAAATTCTTGATTCCCTTTAAAAAGATGACCTGCGTAGCAGAGAAGAAAAACAAGAAGATGAACAAGATGAGATTCTTCTTCATTTTTCCCTTCTACAAAGTAAAGTCGCTTCATGTACTGGAAAAGTAAAGTCATCCAACCTCCAACCTCATCTTTAGAAGAATTTTCTTTTTTTTCCCTACAGAGGAAGGATTGATGAAACCAGGTTCCTGTTCCTGAGGAGCACCCATTTTAGCTTACAACTTACAAGTGGCTTGAAATTATTTATTTTTGTCATGGACCACCACACTATTCATTCAACAACCTTACAAATTCAGATTTATAAATTCAAAAAATTATCTAGTAAAGTGAATCAACAATTTAAATTTATTTTACTAACTGACCTACATTTTATTAATTTAATTGTTACTATACGAATGCATTCGAGATAAATTATGACATAATAGTGAGTTCATAACATTTTTTACTATTCATTTTACTTATCTTTGAATTCGGGCACATCATCATTCATTGCAAAAATAAATAAATAAATAAATAAATAATTTCATAATTATAATTGTATAATTTGATCACATTTATTTTTAAAATAAATTATAAATACATCTTTTAAGATTTACTTAAAATACAGATTACCTTATGTGATTCGAAAAATTACATCTTACTCCTTCAAATTTCTAATTGCATAAAAAATGACTCATTTTATTAATAAATCATGAAATAAACTATCAATTTTTAATGATATCATAAATATGATTTAATTAATAACTCAGGTGATTTTATTGTTGTATATGAAAATGGATAGGAATTTTATTTTATTCGATTTATTCTGTTAAATAAAAAATTCTAATAATGTTGTATTTGTGATTTCTAAAACCACAAGGACAATTTGTATTTTAAACAAATCTCAAAACATATATTTATAATTTACCTATATAAAAATGAGATAAAGTACGTTCACATCCCTTAAGATTTGAAAAAGAATACAATTAACTCCATATTTTTAAAATAATTACACTGACTTATCCTTTTAATAAGATTAAAAAAACTTAAATAAGGTAGATGATGGGTAAACACTGAAACTAAGGTACATATACATTTTAGTATAAAAAATATAATAATATCATTTTTCATTTGTACGAGTAACAATTCTTTTATTAAAATTGGTCTAATTATTATGTAAATTAAAGCCTGAAGAAAATTTAGTACAATTATGCTAAAAATGTGGGACTAATTATATTTTTTTTTTCTAAATCTCAAGAGAGGTTAGTATGATTTATGTTTTTAAATACATGAGCCACAAGTATAATTTTTAAAAATACATTGTCAATTTTTTAAAAATAAATATCTTAACGTCATGGGATTATGAAGAGTCTACATATATATATATTTTTAAATTGCAATTTAGGGTCACAATAGACCATAGAAAGCTCTTCTTTATTTATTTATTTTTTCTCTTTCTTTTCAATATATATATACTAATAAAGTTGTACGTGCGTTACATGTGGTAAATTTAACATATTATCCTATATTTTTATATTAATGTTTAAGCATTAAGATTTTGAAAATAAATGGAAACCAATCACATAAAATAATTGTAATCCATATCACATGATTGGACTTATTACTATTACATGTATAATTCACCAAGTTGTTTGACTTTCATTAAGTGTATGTCTGTAGAAACCATTTGATAATTAAAAAGTGAACAAATAAAACAACCACCTAACATTTTAATATTATTATTATTAAAAGAGAAGAAATAAAACATTCAACAAACATTGTAATATTATTAGTATTATTTTGAAATAAAACAAGTAAAGGAAATTGAAAGTTAAAGTATTTTTTTTATAAAATTCATTCATTTTATAGTTTGATCCTCATTGCAGTTAAACTTTGGGAAATTATTATATTGCTATTTTTCATTCCATATTGATTTTCGTCATTTTCTAGTTTTTCTACTACAATCTTCATAGATGTGCTATTCTTGTCATTAATCTTGTCAACCATGTGAAAGAAGCAAATGAAACAAGTGAAGTAGTCACTATCTTAAATTTTTATATAACTCTATGTTAACATAAAACAGTAATACCCCAATGATTTACGTATTGGTACGCACGTTTTGAAACATGGTACACTTTCGTTCCAAAACGATAAATTTAGTGATCCGAAGCGATCTCAAAAGTTGTCCAATATATTTCTTTAAATGTTACCTTAGGAGAAAAGAAAATCAAATATATGAACTAAAATCTAAAATGAGTTAAGTTTTAACAAGACAAAAAATAAAAAATTGGTCATAATTTTCATAAAAATTATTTCCTACATGAAAAAAATAAATAAATAAAATTTGGATACCTAGTAGTTAAAAGAAAATTGTTCTAGCAGTACTTTAAATTCTTAAGTGTAATATATATTTAAGTCTGCTCCTATCGTATCACATTTTAAAACATATGGCGTACCGCGTACCGCGTTCCCGTTCCCATTCCGTTCCATGTACTGGAACAATCTACGGTCTAGGTAACACAGGTACATCTAAGATTACAACGTATAGCCACCATTTAGAAGTGTCTCTGCAGAGTTGGGACAGTTTCATGTTTGCATAGATTTAGCATGATAGTTATCTAGTTCCTTGTCCAGATCATCAGCTGATTTATCTATGCCTTTCTTCATCCCTCGACCACCATGGCCCCGCCCACGAGCAGGTCTGCGGCCATTCCACAGACCACCTCGGCTCCTCTGGCTATAAATAGACGTACCTACATGTAAACTAAACCCCATGTATGTATTGAGATACAACTGCTCCAGCAAAAACTCAATACCAGTAGGTAGACAAAGTATGAGAAGTGCAGAATGTTACTGAGAGGTGTTATTATTTCGGACCCCTAACCATATTATTTTCCACTTTTCCTACCTTGGCAAGACTATCAAGAACATTTTCAGTTCCTGACAATAAGTTGCCGAACAACAGATTACTAAAAGGCCAACCAAGTGGATGGTTTTTGCTTACTTTAAGTACTTCCTAGGAGACCTAACTCTTTCAACCAAAAACACTAGAAAAAGAGAATTAATAAGTAAATCCAAAGCTGGAGTACTTAAAATATTCAGCAAATATAGGCTCATGAACAAGCTTCAAATCGAGCACACCAACACAAGCTAAGCTTTAAAAAACTAGTTGTGCCTAGTTAAACTTGGCTGATTGTTTTTTCTTAAAAAGTAAATCAGAAAATATAAACTGGTGAAAAAGTTTCAAATCAAGTACACTAGTACAAGCTCAGCTTTTAAAAAACTAGACGCACTGTGTTAAACTCAAGCCACGTTTTGACTATCCAATTCTTTTGTTTAACCCAGTCCTTTACTCCCAATATGAAATGTGTAGAAAAGAAATTATCATTCGAGTAATACTAGAATGACCAAATTTTTTTGCCAAATTTGCTTACCCTCTGACATGGCAACTTACAAGCATGGAAGGTTGAGTTTATTGCACCACTATAGTGATGACACATCATTTGGTACACAAATTTGGCATTAAAATTTGATCATCACAGCATTACTCTTCTCATGCCTTAGATTTATATGTTACATCCTTTCTCTCATTCAATTATAGTAAGTTATGGAAAGTTAGATGGGCACAGAAAGAACAACATAGAATTTAGAAACTTGTTTCCTTAAAGAATATAAAAAGTAGTTTTGAAAAATGCAAAGGACCTAGCAATTTGCTTAAAGAAGCCTTACCCAGATTGACGATTAACTGCAGCAGAGCCTCTGCCACGACCTGCAGGCCTGCAAGACCTCAATGCCTCAGCAGTGTAATTGTTACAATAGTAAATTAAAATAAAAATGATTAATGAATCAACAATAGCAATTGTTGTATAAAATGTCCACAAATAAACTAGGTGTACTAATCTCCTAGTTCAGGGAGGAAGGGAGAAGGGTCCCATTAAATTAAAGTAATTTTCTCTTCTATCAAATTCTGGGTCAAAAATAACACTACTCTGCGAAAATTGATTTTTAGAAAATAACATTAATTACGTCTTTCAAAAACAAAATGATTGGTAAAGATCTTAATGGTAGCGCCTAATATTTTATTTTCAAGGAACCCATTTTTTTATTTCCAACAAGTCAACATTTCAATAATCCATCAAAAGATTTCAATTTGTTCACTTAGGAGATCACATTTCAAGCAACATCCGATCTCTAACTATAGGCAAACCTACGTTAACAACAAAATGGCATGGTAAAGATCTACAGTATATTAGTGACATTGATGAAAACAATCTGCAATATGGCTCTTGCACTTTCAAAAAGTTAAAACCATTAGAGTAGCAGAACATGACCAATCGCTTATAAAAGACAAAACGCGTAGTAGTAAATTATCAAACCAATTATGTCTTGAGCCACTGAATTAAAACAAATCCCTACACCACTCAAGCAAGGCAGATGCGAATACTGAACAGCATAGATAATGTACTAAACCCTTGATCTTCAACCTAACAAGTTACTCAAAAGTTCCGAAAGTACAAGCTAGTCATCTACTTATATTTACCAGCTAGCTTGACAAGAATATAGTAAATTTAACCCCAAACAAAATAATTATCAAGTGTAGTGACACACAGATAGTGACAAAGGAAGTAAGAAATAATACATACATAACAACAATCCGCCTCCCATTTACACCTCCAACTACATTGACACGAGCTGAAACAGGAATCTCTGAGTTGGTGCCTATTATTTCAATCCTCATAGGCTTTCCATCCAATTGAACATTGTTATACTGCTTAAAAGCTTGAAACGCATCACTTCTTTGGGCAAATACTACTTCAGATGAACTCTATAAACAAGTAAGAAAAAGTTAGCAACTCTGCAACCCACACCAGCTGGTAACCCATTAGTTTGATGAATTAAAATTTAGAAGGCTATCAGATACCATGATCACATATATTGATTTTGGAGTTGTAAAAGGCACATCCCTGCCACATTACAAACCAGTGCTTTTGTTTTTTGTTTTGTCAACTCTTACCCAAATAAATAAATAATAATAATAACAAAAATCTACATTTTCAAAGGAAGATTCAAGACAACCCAAATTCCCCCAACAAAACAGAGTGAACTGCAAAATTAGATAGAAAATATACCAATGCAACTCCAAATTTACTGCAATTTGAAGAAATTAAACCAAAAACAAGCTAAACAACAAATTAACTGAATAAATCATATAAACCCTAGATCAAGAGTGAGAAATGAGGAAATAGAAGAACGAGAGAGAGAGAGAGAGAGAGAGAGAGAGAGAGAGAGAACCTGTTTCTATTGCGGCGGCGGCGGTGGCGATTTGTGGTGGTGGAGATGGGCGACGTATGGTGAGCAACTGCGGTGAGGTGAAGTTTGGGCTTTTGGGGGTGGTTTGGGATGACCTAAATAAGTGTATTTTTTGTCTTTTTATGAAAAGATATGTAAAAAAGTAGAGAGATAATGTAATGGAAAAAAGATAAAAAGATAAAAAGTGTGTACTTATTTAGGATAGCCAAACTTGGCCTAAGCCAAATTAGCAACTTAATTTTCAAACTAGGCTTAATTTAGACGGAATTTTCAAATTAGGCTAAAATATTATTACAAATCACGCTTTTAGCACTATTACAAACCATACTTTTACGGTGTTTAGGACCCTCCCGTGAAAAATTTGTGAAATAGCAAAACAAACCACGCTTTTAACATTTTTTTTTTTTTTATTTTTTTTTTCAGAAAACGTGGTTAGAAAGCACGCTTTTAAGCAAAATTTGTTTTCTTCAGAAAACGTGGTTTCAAACCACGCTTTTACTTTGCTTATAATTAAGTTTTGTTTTCTGAAGAAAACGTGGTTCCAAACCACGCTTTCATTTGTTTTCTAACTGCGCTTTTAAAATATATTAAAATGTGATCAAAATAAAACTTGAATTCTTTGTAGCTCAAATAGGAGTGCATTTGTTTTGCCTGGCAGAGGCGCGGGTTCAATCCACAGCATCTCTAAACAGTTGCTACTTTTCAAATTAAATTTAACTCTTTTTTTTTTCCCCCTTCGACTCACTCTATACTTTATATATTTATTATGTAATTTTTTTATCAAAAAAAAAAGTAAAACATTTGTTTGGTTAACTAAAATTTTTTTCTATAAAATATAATTTTTTTCAAAATGTCAACATAATTGTCTAAAAAGTATTCAGCGTGTTTGGTTTAAGTTTTTTGGATTTAGTTATTTGAAAACTGAGTTTTTTTGTTTTTAGTGAATATTTTTAAAATTTTAAACATTTTTTTTTTACTTTTTTAGATGCACCTTAGTTAGATGTATTTAAAAAGTAAAAAATTTGTGAAAAAGTATTTTAAAAAATTAATAAATACATAAAAATACAAAAAATGTACTGAAAAAATATTTTTAGTGAATATTTTTAAAATGTATTTTTTTTCAAAATACATTTTTTCAGTATATTTTTTTCAAAAATATATTTTTCAGTACATTTTTTCAATATATTAAGGAATCAAAATATGTTTATGGACATCCTAAGGATCTCTTCATAGGTGATACAACACAAGGTGTAAGAACTCGCTCATGTATTCATAATGCCTGTGATAACTTAGCTTTTGTTTCTCAAATTGAGCGAAAAACTTTTTCTGAAGCTAAATATGATGAAAACTGGATTTTCACTATGCAAGAAGAATTAAATCAATTTGAAAGAAATAAAATTTAGTTTTTAACTCCTCGACCTAAGGATCATCCTGTTATTGAAATAAAATGGGTTTTTCAAAACAAAATGGATGAATCCGGTGTTGTTACTCAAAACAAAGCTAGATTGGTAGCCCAAGGTTATAACCAAGAAGAGGGCATTGATTTTGATGAGGCTCATCTTGAAGAGGCTCATCTTGAAGCCATCCACATGTTGCTTGCATTTGCATGTTTTAAAGATTTTAAGCTTTATCAAATGGATGTGCAAGGTGCTTTTTTAAATGGATATATTTCGGAGGAAGTTTATGTTGAACAACCTCCCGGTTTTTAAAATCACAAATACCTGAACCATGTTTTTAAACTTTCAAAAGCTTTATATGGTTTAAAACAAGCACCTCGAGCATGGTATGAACAATTGAGTAATTTTCTTCTTGATAAAGGTTTTTCTCGCAACAAAATAGATACCACTCTCTTCATAAAAATAAAACAGGAAGACATTTTCATTGTTCAAATTTATGTCGATGATATTGTATTTGGTGCTACTAATGATAATTTGTGTAAGGAATTTGTTAAGGATATGTTGGGCGAATTTGAAATGAGTATAATGGGGGAGTTAACTTACTTCCTCAGACTGCAAATAAAATGAACCAAAGATGAAATCCATCTAAGTCAAGCTAAATATATCAAAGATCTCATCAAAAGGTTTGAAGTAGATTTATCAAAGGTAGTAGCAACTCCAATGACCACATCAATTAAAATCGACAAAGATGAGCAAGGTAAATCGGTAGGTGAAAAGAAATATCGAGGTATGATTGGTTCCTTACTTTATCTAACTGCTAGTAGACCCAACATAATGTTTAGTGTTTGTATGTGTACACGTTTTCAATCTGCTTCAAAAGAATCATACGTCACCGCAGCAAAATATATTTTTAGATATCTAGTAGGCACTCCAAATTTGGGTTTATGGTACCCTAAAAGTAATGCTTTTTACCTTTATGGTTACTCAGATGCTGATTTTGCGGGATGCAAATTTGACCGAAAAAGCACTAGTGGCACTTGTCATTTTTTTTGGAAACTCACTCACATCATGGTTTTGGAAAAAAAAAAAAAAAAATTCAATAACCTCGTTGACCGTTGAAGTAGAATACATTGTCACCGCTAGTTGTTGTGCACAATTGCTTTGGATGAAGCAACAACTTCACGATTTCGGACTTCACTTTGATCACATTCCTATAAAATGTGACAACACTAGTGCCATTAATCTTTCAAAAAAATCATATTTTGTACTCACACACTAGCCACATTGAAAAAAGGCATCATTTTCTACGAGATCATGTACTTAAAAGTGACATTGAACTCAAATTTGTGCCTACAAATTGTCACTTGGAAGATATTTTTACCAAGCCTCTCAATGAGGAACAATTTTACTTTATTCGAATTGAACTTGGCATGATGAATATTCCTATGTGATGGTTTACTTGATATTTACATGCTTTCGTGTGAAATTTGTCTTGAAAAACACTACATATACTATGTTTGGACCCCTAAGGGTCGACCCCCTACTCTATAGGGTCGTCACTATGTGAATCCCTATTTGTGTTTTTATTCATGAGGGTCAACACCTTTCTTCACGAGTGTTGACAACAGGTTGTTTTTGGCTTATTGTTTTTTAGGGTCGACACCTCTCTTTCAAGTGTCGACACCTCCTTTAGGGTATATACACCCAGCAACCCTCTCCTATTTCATGCGACACCTCTCAAAGCACCCTCACTCCTTCCTCTTCTCCGACGATTCCTCTGGTGATTCCTCTTCCTATCTTCATGTTCATCATTTTCGACCTCCTTCGATTTTTCTCTATGGAATCTCAAGCATCTCCTTCAATTCCATCGAAGAAACGCACTTGGCATTCCACTTCTACCACCGTCAGCTCTATACCTCCAGAGCCTATTCTACAACGCTTCAAAGACAATGAATGCAAGGCCTCGTTCAACAAAGATTTCAACCTTAAAAAGGTACTATCTGGCTGAACTATTGATGTCAATTTCTTCAAAGAACATAGCTTTCCTATTAAACAGTGGTTTGTTAATAAAAAATGGTCCTCATTGCTAAAACTTGATTGTGATGTTTATCCTACACTCATTAAGGAATTCTTTGCCAATCTATGCTATAATAAGGAATTTCCTCCCAGTACTTTGGAGTGCTTTGTAAGGGGAGTTTCCTTCACTCTTAAACCCTCCATTGTTAATTCAATTTTGAAAACATCCAATGATGGTCATCGTGTCTCTCCATCCTTAAACAGAAATCCTCCTAACTACACTCATCTTATAGGACTTCAATTTCTAACCAATAACCCAACCTTAGACAAACACATTACCATTTCGAGTAAAGATCTATCTCTTGAGATGAGATTGTTACATCACATCATAAACCTGTAGACGCGCCCCGCGAGAACTCTTCGATATCTCCACGCGATGGGGCGCGAATCTCGTTTTGTTCTCTAGGCTACTAAAGTTCAGACTCAAATGTCACGGTTCTGAATCTAATCTCACAAAGTGCAATGTGAAACCGATAAATCACCAAAGAGTCTAAAATCCGGCAAATCGTTTTGGAAAATTGATTTTATAAAGAAGTGCCAAACATGGACTGCTTTACCAGATACAGAGTTGCCACCTAAATATTTTATTTTGGGAAAATTTAGAAAACCCTGACTCGTGCCTAAGGCTACGTGTCCGTCATCACCAAAGTTGCCTCAGCTCGGGAACTTGGGTACGAGAGGGGAAGGTCATGCAATGAGCACCCCCGCTCGCCCGATCAAAGATCGGCCTGTACTAAGCATGATATTTTGTTTTTGAAAACACATGTGTTCTTATTCCGGTTATTAACCTAGAATTACTATGTGATGCTCACAACATACAAGTATAGACTAGATCGCCTAAGTTGGAACAAAACATTACATGTCCGTTTGTGAAAATGATTTGAAGTTTGCTACTCGCAAGTAAGCTAAGACGAGGATTTCAATAAATTGTTCCAATTCAAGCAATCCAACCTTCACTCACAGGCATTCAGGCAGTTACATCAAATAAGCAGTTAGCCTCATGGCAAGCATGCTTTCATGGCAACATTAACACACATGCAGTATGCTAAAGCGTAAACACTCACAGTGTACTCCGAGCCAAAACAGAGAACTAGTTAGAAATCATGCATGATCCTAGTTCATGTTAAAATGGCTAATGTAACACATACAAAAATGCAACTAAAATAGGCTCAGCTATTCTAGAATGGCATGTGAAATGCAACTCGATAACATGCTGTTTGAACACGTATTCAAGTAAGTGTATTGAAAATACAATGTTGGTTTGCATGATGCGCCGAGCCCGGTGCATGCAAAACAGATGAATGAATGCACGCATGCAAGCATAAGGTATGCTAAATGAAATATGCCCTAAAACTAACCATCGTAAGTGGTTAAGTAAAAGGGAGAAAGAAATAGAGGTTGGAATACATGCATCACAGCTAACTAGCTAATCTAAGCTGATTAAACTACTTATTACATAATGAAGCTAATTAACTAAACCTAGTTAACTAACTATTACAAAACAAATTGAATAGTTAACGCATTAACTAATTAGGTACAAACCAAAGGGTAAACTAGCTAAAAAAATTAGCTAAGTAAAGCAGTAAATCAGGGGCAAAGTCCTTAGAGAGAAAGGAATGCATGCATGCCCGGTCGCCTCGTTCGGAAATCCGTCGCAATGCCCCAATTTGCCTCTGTTTGCAACTGCTCTCAGAAACTTGCACCAAGCTCCAGATAGCTTCCAACTCATCTTGGGGACCTATGAGAGGGTGGCCGACTGGTTGTTGGTGTGGGAGACCACCTGCCGACCACTTTTTGTTGTTGCAGGGCAGAAAAAGTTGTCGGCCAGCTAGTTTTTCTGGCTGGCCGACCAGTTGTTGCTGCATTCTTCCAATTTGCTACAACAGAGAGCAAGAAAGGGCATGGCAATGTATTTGCAAGGTATGTGTGCACAACCACCCTCCCTATCATTTCATAAGCTCAAGGGAGTGTGATTCTCGACCCTCGGGCCACCAATCACGCATCTTGATGTATGATGGCCGAGAGGCGAAGTTGCACAATTCAATATGAAATGAATGCACACATAAACACATAAATGCCTAGAACTCTATCATGTATGATCAAGAGTGTCGGCGACCGAGAATTGAGGCACGTTTCGTCACTTCAAGTATGAAACGTCCCTCGTTTCTCGTGTTTGGACTAACACCTATTCCAAACAAAATGCAATAAATAACATGGCATACACAATGCGACCTAAGCATGCAAACATGCAATACAATAAAACAGGCATGCAAACAACATGTGAGGGACTTAAGCATGCAAACATGCAATGCAACATGAACAACCTAACAAGGCTAATGGCATGCATACATAATGCAATGTAATATAAGCATACACAATGCAAAGAACATGGCATACACAATGCGATGAATCAACATGCAAACAACATGGCATACTCAATGCGATGAACTACATGGCATACACAATGCTAAATGGACTTAAACCAAAAGTGGATAGACCTCAGCCATGCCCAAATCAGTGGTCATAACACCAAAATAAAGGCACAAAAGGCAAGGCATGCATGCACAATGCATTGGCCATACAAGTAGGCCTAAGAGCACAACCCTCAAGAAGGCTCGAGGAGTGACAAATGCAGAAGTGTAACAACACTAAATGCACTGAAATTAAGTAAGAAATGATGCCAAATCATTCAATCAAACACAAGTATAGCATGCAAGGGTCCTAAAACATAAAAGCTAATAAGGAGGACTACAAAGGAGGCATGCAATACATGGCACAAATGCATGAACCAAACATGGACAGAGCTGAAATAGGTCAAGACAATGACCAAAACATGCTAAGTTAGGGGCTCAAAGCTCAAGGCATGCAAGCATACAAGCTAGGCCATAAGCAAGGTAATAATGTACAACCCTTTTACGCACTTAAATCATGAAAGAAGTGGGAACATAGTCATGCTACATGCTTTGAAATGAAGTATTAAATGATGCCAAATAATCTAAATAGCTCAAAGATAGCATGCATGAGTCATCAAAACACAAAGCTAGCAAGGCCAATTGCACTACAGCTATACAAAGCATGAAGCATATGGCAAAGGCAACCCAAACTAGTCCTAGAACATGTCAACATGATACTAAAACATGTATGGAAGGAAGCCAAAACGAGCTAGCATGAAGGGCATAAGGCATGATGCATACAAGGCAAATAAGGTGGATTACACTACACCTATTAAGACCAAGCATGGGATGACTTAACCAACAAAAATTAGAGTTATATCATGGCAAAATAACCCCAAAAACATATTGAAATGATAGCTCGCAAGCTTAGGCATGAAGGCATACGCATTGGTTCATGTTAAGGCATAAAGGGGCAAACCCTCCAACGCATTAAAAGAGTGAAAGATGTGAGTGTATGACCATGAAACATGGACTGAAATCACATAATAAATGATGTCAAATCATTCAAATAGGCCAAGTAAAGCATGCTAGTGGACTTGACACACAAAGCTAACAAGCTAGAATGCACTATAGCTATACAAAGCATGGCATGCATGACCAAAACAACACAAATCAGAGCTAGAGTATGCTAAAACATGGACAAAAGCTTCTCAAGGTTAAGCCAAAAGCATGCTAGAATGACATGTTAAAGCATGATGCATGTTAGACTAATTCATAAAAATGCACTACAAGTGTATGGAGCATGCAAAGGCCAACCAAACCAAACCTTAACAGGGGTATGACATGGCAAAAAATCACCAAAAACATGCTGAAATGGACTCAAATGAAGCTAGAATGACATGCTACTTCATGAAGCATACAAAGCTAGTTTGTGAGATTTACACTACAAGTGTATTAGGCATGCAAGAGGTGACAAAACCAAGTAAAAAAAGTGGTATGCCACAGAAAAATAAGCCCAAATACAAGCTAAGATATGGCCAACATAAGCTTAACAAACATGCTCACACATGAGGCTAATGAAGCAAGTATTGAAGACACAAGGAGAGGGGATGTCACACCCCAAACTCGCCCCTAAAAGTTCGGGCATGACCCATACAGAAACGGACACTTAACCTGATATACATATCATATGGGACTTGAACGGAAGTATTTAATATAATAAAATAACACAGAAAAGCATCCATTGAGCTAAACCTAACATGCCAGGATCACATTCGTGAGAGTCATTTATTTTTAGACATACCCATACACATACATGACCGCATAAACAAACATTGGTATAGAGAGGGGTCATATACATACATTTTAACCTTAGGTGATTAATTAAAGTGCAAGCCAAAATCTTAACAAAACTTGACATAAATGCATAGACTTGGTCTGGGAGCCTGGGCATACTGAGGTTGACAACTGAAGGGTAAGCTTCAAGGGTTAAGACGGACTCCCAAAGTGATTACCTACAGAACAGACATAATATAAAATGAGCGAAGCTCAGTGAATAATAGTACATAAACGATTCAATGCTCAACTTGAATTATAATACATATCAATGGATACATAAATAATGAGGCATAAGGTTAATTGATTCTGTATTAATTCTTGAACGGCCTAAGGCCCAGTCTTGAAACATATTGACTTGAAACATAATATCTTGGAACATAATGGCTTTAAGCCCTTGAACAAAGTGGTGATAGCCCTTGAACATATTAGCATTAAACTTTTAAACATGTTGGCATATAGCCCTTGTACATATGGCATGAAGCCCTTGAACATATGGCATGAAGCCCTTGAACATATGTGTATGAATTCAAGAGGTGTCTCACATGGACTCTAGAGGTGACTCACATCGTAGCACTTAGTTCCGTGTAGTACTTTGTTTCATATTATAATAACTTATCCGGAATGGCCATAGGCCTCATAACTTGCACATATGTATGGACTCGAGAGGTGGCTCGTACGGATTCTAGAGGTGACTCGCATTGCAGCACTTAGTTCCGTACAGTACTTTGTTCCATACCAAAAATACAGAATGGCCTCTGGCCTCATAAATCATATAGAATGGCCATAGGCCCAGATTGGCTATAAGCCTCATTCATATATGTATGGACTCAAGAGGTGGCTCACATGGACTCTAGAGGTGACTCACAATGTAGCACTTTGTTCCATACCAGTAATTAACAGGTTTTACAGACCAACCATACATATCATGTCATATCATAAACGGAAACAAATTCATACATATGCATTATGCTTAATTCATAAACAAAAATCAGAATTCAAACTTAATTATACCTGGCACTTCAATGGTGTTAACAAGTCAATATAAAGCATTCTTGTTCCTCGGTACTAAGAACTTGTAATATCCTTGAACTTATAACATACGTGAACTTGTAACAGACTTAAACTTATAACATACGTAAACTTGTAACAGATGTAAACTTATAACATACGTAAACTTGTATATACTTGAACTTGTAACATGCGTATACTTGTAAGATACTTGAACTTGTAACATACTTGAAAACATGGTATTATTACCCCCGGGTAAGGGTCGTGTGCTACGGATGTCATGAATACTTTACATATATGGCCAACTGTTCTTTACTTTAAAACGTAACATATTAGAACATAGAACATTTCTTGTTATATCATGTCATTACAGTACACTTAGTAGAGACAGAACATGTTACATCATAATGTGGGTTACATGACAAGGTCGTCGATATTTAATTCTATCTTTGGGTTGAGCCATCCGCAAGTCAATCCGTTGTTTATCATAATTCTTAGCAGGAATTAACGTATAAAACAATCCGTGGTCTTAGCTAATTATTCGTTAAGAAATAGCGTAGTTCACTTGATCTATTAATAACTTATAGAAGCATACACCTTTGTTTGCTCGTTCATATATGTTACCATATTTGACTTGTACTTAGCAGAGTACTACTGGTAGCCGTCACATCATTCACATGAGTTAACATAGTTAACTTAAGTTTAACAGGACGTTCCTGATAATTACTAATAAGAGATAAGCAACATTTACAAATTGAATGATTTCAGAGATACGTGAATACCATGATTCCATAGTGCTTATACGTTCCCTTGGTTCGTCATGAATCACTATAGATATCTTGCACATAATGTTAGTATTCTTTGTCAACAATAATAAAATGTATTGCGCAATAATGCCTTCAGATTTTCCAATCAACATAATTGCAAGAAATAGAATGTTACCAATAAGAATCATTAACGATCATTGAATGTACGACTACCGTACTACTACTCACAGTGTTCAGATGCTTGGTCCGCCCCTGTAGCTGACCCTACACAATTCATAATACACATAGAAATCGGGTCACCTATAAGTATTCCGTTCTTAACTTGTTTAATTCTCTTTATACCAATTACACATCAATTTGCAATTCAACATAATTCAAACTAAATCCTTGAACCCCATTTCAACATTCCACAACCGAGTTCATATCATCCATATCCTTAATAAATTATTTCCCCAATTTTTCCTTTACATTAAAGCGTGAATTACAACGTTCATAACAAAATTCATTCGCAAATTTTAAACATAATTTTCAAACATTTCCAAATTCCAATTAAACTTGTACATATCTAATTCAATATCTCAATTTCATTATTCTACTTTCAATTTGGGCCAAATCATTGGTTATCATCATTAATCAACCTAGGGTTTCAAGAAAATATTGAAATTTCAAGACAAATTCAAACTTATTAACCCATTACTTTTTTATTCCAATTTTCCCATTGATTAAACACCTAGGATTCATAATTTACCATTTAAACCCATCAATTTAACTCCCAAGATTCCATACCTCAAGAATCAAGCAAGCTTGATGAGATTCCTCCAAAATTTCGAAATCCAATCGGTAGAAAATGTTGATCTTCTCTTGTTCTCCATCCTTGATGCAAGAACCATGGTGGATTGTTGATAAAAGTGGAGGAAATCAAGGTTTTGGGGGCTAGGGTTTCGGACATGGAGGAGGGGAGAAGAAGAGAGGAAAAGAAAATGTAAGAAATGGTCCAAAAATCACGTTTTTGAGCTGCTGTCCCGCGCAGTCCCGCACGTGCGCCGCTATCCCCGCACGTGCGGACCTGCTTCCAGCACAGATGTAAAAACTTCAAACGGGTATAACTCTCTCATCCGGACTCCGTTTTAGGTCATTCTTGTGGTCAAATTGAAGCCCCGGAGATAAGCTTTCCAATGGTTCTAACCTCACATCCAAATTCAAAGTGTGGAAAAAGAAAAAGGCAAAAGAGTGCCGGCTGATCGTAGACGAATTATTCGAATTAAAGTTTTTGGTCCAATCTTACTTTATCATCATATTACCACCTCAAGCAACACCCCAAAATAAAATGAGGAGGTTCCAAACATACCAATAAAAATGTCAAAAACGAACCCACGTGTCTCCTTATTCAACAGATATGAATCCATAGTCATAAGGTTCACTTACTTAAACTTAATTCCACGTGACATTTCATAATAAGCATATAAATACGCATAATGAGGGACTGAAAATATATTGGGAACACATGCGAGGGTTGGGTTATCACAAGGGATGACCCTCTCCTATTTGGGACCTTAAAACACCATCTCTACCACTGAAATTCCTCTGAGTTTTAGTGGTGAGAAGGTTAAAACAAGGTGGTCCCAAAGGCTCAAAAACAAGGCACAAAAGCAAGGCCAAACAAGGCCTAAGAGGGGGTAGACAACCTCCAACACAAAAGTGACCTTAAACAAACATATTAAGCATACAAAATCAGAACTTTTTGTAGTAGGAAGTTAGTCTTAAAACAGCATGCAAAATGGTCCAAAAGCTTAAGCAAGAATAGGGGTTTAAAAGGTTAAAAGCTCACCCTTGTAGAACCTCTTCAAGACTGCAACTCCAACACACTTTTTGAACTAAAACCAGCCCAAAAACTCCAAAACAAACCTCAAGAAGCCTCAGCAACGAAATGATGGTGTTTGAGTGTGTGTTTGTGTATTAAAGTATGGCAAAACTACACTTTTAGGCACAAAACAAGAGCAAACAAGGAATAATAGACACAAGTGTATATCTATAGCTCCAGTACCATTTTTCTGACCTTAGAGGAGAGAGGAAGAGGTTCTCTTTTATAGAGAAACAAGGCTCAAGCTTCTCGAAGAAGCTAAGGGTTCAAGGCCATCCCTCCATACACGTGTATGGAGGATGGTTTCAGTGCTCTCCAGCTGTACCAGCTAGCTAAAAATATCTCAAAAAGGTAACAAAAAGCAGCCGACCACTTGAAGTGGTCGGCCAACTACTTTAAGTGGTCGGCCGACCACTATAAGTGGTCTCCAAAAAATAAAAGTGGTCGGCCATGGTGGGAGAAGGTCAACAACATGAAAACAAGCAAATAGTGTGGTGGTCGACCACTTTTGATGGTCCAAAGACCAAGGAGACCAGTTGTCAAACCAGAAAACTGGTTGGTAGGAAGGAAAGTGGTTTGCGAAGAGAGAAACTGGCCTCCCACCCTTGTACCATCTTCCAAACAAGGAAAATAAGGTTTGTACCAAAAACAAACCAAAACGGATGCAAGACAAAAGTTCGGGAGGCAAAGCGTGCAGCCGGGAGCCTCGAAAACTAGCTGACAAGTACCAAAAGTGGTTCACGACCACAAAAGTGGTCTCCCAAACCACAGTGGCCCTCTAGGCCAAGGAAACAAGGTGTGGTTCAAAAACCACGCCAAACAGAGAACGTTAAGCGGTCCCGAGACAAGGCGCGCGGCCGAAGGCTCTGAAAACCGAAAACTAGTCTCCAAACGGGAAAAGTGGTCTACGACCACAAAAAGTGGTCTACAAGACCTCTCCCTCCCTCAGGCAAGGAAAACAAGGCTTGGTCCGCAAATCGAGCCGAAACACAAAGAGTTCAGAGGCCCGGAGGCAAGGCACTCAGCCGAAAACTCCGAAACCTCGAAACGAGCACAACATCCGCAATCACCGAGCGCTCAATCAATGACGTCTGAGTCTTAAGGTCGGTCAAAAATGAGGGAAGGATGACTTTCCTCTGCTGCATATCGACGAATTGGTGGACTTCACTGCGAGGCATGCACTGCTCTCATTTATGGATGGGTTTTCCGGCCACAACCAGATTTTGATGGCACCCGAAGATAGGGAGAAGACTGTTTTTACCACCCCGTGGGGAACTTACTATTATAAGGTGATGCCGTTTGGTTTGAAGAATGCTGGGGCTACCTATCAACGGGCTGCGACCACAATCTTGCACAAGGTGTACGTAGACGACATGATTGTCAAGTCTAAGGAAAGAGAGGGCCACTACACCGCCTTGAATAAATTTTTCCAACGGATCAGAGAGTATCGGTTGCGGCTGAATCCTCAAAAATGTACTTTTGGTGTTACAGTAGGGAAAATGCTGGGGTTCTTGATCACACAAAGGGGCATCGAAGTCGACCCTTCCAAAATCAAGGCCATCTTATAAATGCCACCACCAAGGACTGAAAAGGAGGTGCGAGGCTTTCTGGGTAAAGTGTAATTCGTAAGACGGTTTATTGCAAAATTAACTTTGACTTGTGAACCACTGTTTGGTCTCCTGAAGAAAGGAAAGAAAATCCAGTGAGATAACCGATGCCAAGTTGCCTTTGAACAAATTAAGCAGTATCTACAGAACCCATCTGTGTTGTCACCGGCAGAGCCGGGGAAACCATTGATATTGTATTTGTCAGTAACCGACATGACGATAGGATGCATGCATGCATAGGAGTCTGAGGACAAAGTGGAGAAGGCTATCTATTACCCGAGCAAGAAGATGCTGGAATATGAGACCCGTTACACTCCGCTTGAGAAGGCTTATTTGGCCTTGGTATGGGCTACCAGGAATTTGAGGCACTACCTATTAGCTCAATTCGTAATACTGGCTTCGAGATTAGATCCCATCAAATATCTCTTCGAGAAACCAGCACTTATGGGTAGGCTAGCCCGTTGGTTACTTCTTCTCTCCGAATTTGATTTGAAGTACATGACGCAAAAGTCTGTGAAGGGGAGAGCAGTAGCGGAGTTTTTAGCCGATCATCCAGTGGAGGGAGATGAAGCAGTAGAATATATGTTCCTAGAAGAGGCCATTCTGCATGTTGAAGAAGAAACTTGGACTATGTACTTTGACAGAGCGTCAAACCAGTACGGGTATGAAATAAGGGTGTTGCTGATAGCACACGACAATTCCCGTATACCCTTAGCCTTCAAGCTCTGGTTCAAGGTATCGAATAATGAAGCAGAATATGAGGCATGTATTGCTGGACTAAAAGCCGCCCTAGAACTAGGGGCAAAGCGGTTGGACGTCATCGGAGACTTGAACCTGGTTGTATCTCAAGCAAAAGGAGATTGGAAAGTTAAAGAAGAAAGAATGAAAATCTATCACCAGACCTTGGACGTTCTAATTCCTCAGTTTGTAAAGCTGAACTTCACCCATCTGTTAAGAGAGAACAACAGGTTCACCGATTCTTTAGCAACTCTATATTCCATGATAGACATCCCTTTCGAAGTCCGGATGCGTCCGGTAATTATTGAACAGAAATTCGTGAAAGCCTACGAGTTGATTGCAGCCATAGATGAAGTACAAGACCAGAACCCCTGGTATTATGACATTTGGAACTTCTTGGAAAAGGAAGCTTATCCACTAGGGGCAAATGCCAAAGACAAGAGGGCAATTCGAAGAATGGTTGCTCAGTTCATCATCTACGGGGGTAAATTGTACAAACAGGGCCATCTCGGGATGCATAAACTATGTGTTGATGCTGAAGAGTCGAAGCACCTGATGAAGGCCATCTACGGATGAGAGTGCGGAACGCACATGAGTGGGGTAATGCTGGCTCGAAAGATTCTCAGACAGGGTTACTACTGGTCAACCATGGAGGGGGATTGTATTGGCTTTGTTCGGCGATGCCACAAATGCCAAATCCATGCAAATCGCATGAACATCCTGCCGTCGAAGCTATACAACATGACTTTGCCATGGCCATTTTCAGTCTGGGGGATCGATGTGATTGGGGCAGTTACTCCGAAGGGGTCGAACGGGCATGAGTACATTCTGGTGGCAATAGACTACTTTACAAAGTGGGTCGAGGCCCAATCCTATGCAGTGCTGAAGGCGTCGCATGTAGCTAAGTTCATCAGGAATAACATTATCTGCCGATATGGGGTCCCGAATGAGATTATTTCGGATAATGGTTCCCACTTCAAGAAGGAAGTGATCGACTTGTTGGAGAAATACAACGTGACTTTTCATAAGTCATCCACATATATGCCGCAAACCAACGAAGTAGTTGAGGCCGCCAATAAGAACATCAAACACATTTTGCAGAAGATGGTGGAAACCTATAGGGACTGGCCAGATAAGCTGCCATTTGCTCTTTGGGGCTACCAGATATCAATTCGAACTTCTACTGGGGCAACTCTGTATTTCTTGGTTTATGGGATGGAGACTATTCTGCCTATCGAAGTTGAGGTTTCGTCATTACGGGTAATGGTTGAGTGCCAGATAGCTGAGGCAGATTGGCAGCAGAATAGGTTCGAAGAACTCATGTTGTTCGATGAGACAAGACTGAAAGCATTGTACCATATTCAAGGTTATCAACGCAGGATTGCCAGGGATTTCAACAAGAAGGTTAAGTCCAGGAATTTGAAAGAAGGGGATTTGGTGCTCAAAGACAACCGAGCTCCCATCCACGACCCTAGGGGCAAGTTCAGACCCAATTGGACTGGCCCTTACATCATCAAGTCTATTTGGTCAGGTGGAGCTGTCGTTCTTACGGACCTAGATGGCCTAGAGTTCTCCCAACCGATCAACATGGACAAGTTAAAGAAATACTATCCCTGAGTGGCTCGTTAGGCCGAAAGGGCGACCTAGGCCAAAGTTAGAGCACAAAAAATTTGAAATAAGAGAAACTGAGCTCGCAAGGTTGAAAACCCAGAAAGGGCGGCCTTGGCAAAAGTTAGAGCACAAAAAGAGAGTGTTAAAACCCGAGTGAACCCTAACCGAACTACGTAAGGCTTGATTCCCGTCTTTGGGATACGTAGGCAACTTCATTCTGAAGTCCAGCCACAAACACTTCCAAATCAACTTTGTCCATGTGGTCATGTTGGTAATCTTTGTCTTTTCTGCATCCAAGAGCTCGGTTGTGATCTACAGTGCAGTGCTATTCAGACAAGGGGCAACTTTCTAGTTATTAGATCCGGGGTTGTACATCTCAGTGATAGATCTTGGGCGTGTCCAGTTGTGATCTATATCGAAAATGGTTTTGAAAAGTTTAATAGAAGTTGATTTTGCTCAAAGTAATCTTTTACAACTTAGACCACTTTTGGACCAAAATGGAAAATTTTCAGTACCCACAACCTTCAATTTCATTGATTTCATTACAGAGCTCTCCGACTCTCGATACAAATTGAAGTTGCTTTTTATTACATTCATAAAGAAAACTTGAAAGTACATATTAAAGTAATAAACTAGGGGCGTGGTTAAGTCAGGTGTTCCTGCGCCCCCTCCCCGAGCTTGTGGAAGCTTCTGTTGCTAAAGTAGGCCCGATTTGCGCCTCTTCCTCAAGCCAAGCAATGCATTCTCCAGAAAGAGCACAACTGAAAGTGGGAGCGGGGGCCAGGAGTTCTCTCATCCTCCATGCTGTGGTATATCGGGCTAGATGTGAGCCTTTGATCGGAAATGCAGCAGGGTATTCTATCCCCTCTTCCGGGCAAGTCTGGTTGTGGCTGAACTGACGCCTGAACCGAAGTAGAAAGTAAAAGACATAGTGTGTTAGGCCCATCAGCTGAATGCCAGGCTGCCGGGACATGTTGTAGCCCATCTCCGGCAGATCAAGTCAGGGACAACGCCAAGCGATGTCAGCAGCAGATCAAGTGCACATTCATTCGCACCACCATCCCTCATCTGGGGCATCGACTAGCCGTTGGCAAAAAAAAAAACCGCGGGCTAAATATGTTGGGCAAGAGTCCACTACTTTCAATTTATCCATGAGCCATATCTGGGGAGGGATGAAAAATAAGAGAGATTAAAGAATAGAGAGGTATACGTTGAGGGAAAAGTGAGAAATGGTTTTGAGAGAAAAACAGAGCCTGAGGGCCGAGTGATGTGAGAAATACACATATGAGGAGGGTGGGAAACATTACCTGAAGCAGTAGTGGACTTTCTGTAAATCTGGTTGTTTCCCGGTGATAGAAGGCATCCAAACCCAATCAAGATCTCGGCTAGTGTCATGCCAACGTAGCTCTTGCCCTCTTTTAACCCTTGGGCAACTTCAATCAAATGGACGCTTGACCCTCCGAAGCCAGGGGCAAACAAGAAATGAGACAACATGCACAAACAGAGGGCATGTTGTCAAAAACTCTGCCAAAAATGATCACCGCGGTCACCAGCGTTAGAAAATTGATGAATCAAACTGGGAATATCCAACTCCCCATTCTGGATCAAAGATCGAGCATCATGCAGAGTAAACCCGCACATCCGTCCTAAAGCTTGGATGTGACCAAAACGGGATTGAGGCAAGATTTCTTCGTCGCGTCGGGATTCCATTAAGACTTGGAAATCTTCAAAAGTGGGGCATATCTCTTGTCTGCCAAAGTTAAAAACATGAGTTATCGGGTTCCAACACCTAGCCGCGACATGGAGGAACGGAGAACATAGCGGGGTGCGACTCAGGGTGAATAGTGCATTTATTCCGAAACCCCAGAAATTCAACTTTTCCGAGCCATCTAAAGCTGCAAGCCAGTCGGAGAATTTTTGGGCAAGAAATGCTTCCATTTGGGGCAAAAACATTGTTGAAATGGAGAAACTACGAAGCTGGAGCTTTTATAGAAGGTAAGGTGTTGAGTGGAAGACAGGTGGCAGCATTTTGGAGGTTCCTGACATTAGTGGCCGACCGGCCAGTAATGATGGCTAATCGGCCATGTTTGTAGCCGATCGGCTAGTGTTGGTGGTCGATGGCCTCCCCTTATGGCCGGTGGCCTCTTATTTTGTTCCTCGAGCTACCCATGTGTTGGAAGTGTTGAGAACCTGTGTCTGGTTCTGCTTTTGGTACCTTTTTGTTGTCACTTTTGCTTTTATTTGTTTATCGAGTTGTTCCAATTTTGTTTATTGGGTTGTATTTGCGCTGATTATTAAGTTCTTGTCCTGCTTGTCGAGTTTTATTCACATTTGATTAGCATGTCAAGTCCTAGTTTTGTTTATCGAGTTATTTTGTTCTTTCAGTTGTTGGTCGGTTCACCACCTGATTAAGACAATGCATTTCGACTATATACAGTTTTCAACAAAGATCAATCTCATTTTCACACTATGTAATGTTATGCGATACCCGGAATATAAAATTACAACACTTTTTAAACAAAAAGCTGTTTCATTTCCAATCATGGTCACTTTTGGCAATACAAGTTTTTAAAGAAAATAAAACTGCCAAGTCTGTGCAAAATGCCAATACAAGTGCAAAAACAGAAAATTAAGCAAAAAGAAAAGAAACTAAACAAGAAAGCATCTAAATTGATGTCAGTCGCCTCAAGATCGGGAAGCCCACCTCGCCCTCTTCCGTGACGAGGGTCCAGAACCATCTCCATCAGCGCCGCTGCTCGAATCTGAACCGGAGCCGTCTCTAGCATCATCTTTGCCCTGAGACGACTCTGATTGTGGGTTCGCTGGCTCCTCGTCCTTGTCAGACTCATCATTATCTGGGATAGGCTCTCACGAACTGTTCCTGGTATGAGCACGCCTAGCCTAGCCTTGCCTTGACTGTGTGCTGACGTCCCTCGCCCCTCTCTCCCTGCTGCCCGGGGAGGTGCTGAAGATCTTGCTGCAGCTCCTGCTGGGACGCCCGATAGGCTCGGCATCTGGAAAGGAATCTAAAAAGTGCAATTTGTCAGAATACATCAGTTGTGGTATATGTTGGATACAAAGATGAGTGTAGTAGATATGCAGTGCATGAATGCAGCGTATGTATGCTGTGTGCAGTATATGTCAAATGCAGTGTATGAAATGCCGTGAGTAGTAAATGATTGTAGTGTACGAATACCGTGAGCGATGTATTGATGCAGTATATCGATCAGTGTATCGATGTAGTGTTGATAATGTAATGTGTCAGATCAGTATGGAGCAAATTGCAGAGGTTTCTGAAATATAGGCTAAAAGAACTTGCCCGAATGTCGTAAATGCTAAGCAAGTCTATGCTCGTCTGCACCATCCCCATCAGAGAAGCCGATAACTCGAGAGCCTGCCCGGTATACTCCATGGAAGCCTGCAAAAGTGTTGAGATGATTAGCAATTTGCGAAGCATAGACTGAAATGAAATGAATGTACAGAATGTAAAGTATGGTATATACCGAGGTCGGGCCTCGAACTCCGACGAGCTCGTGATCAGCTGGGGCAGGAGCGATAGGAATCTGATAAGTCTCTCCAGTACGTCCTCGGCATGTCATAGTAGTGGGCAAGTCTGGCCACCACGCCCTTTGTCTCCTCTGGGCCTACCATGGGCCTGAGTCGCCCTGGATCCTTCCACTCCTCCTACTGCGGCTGCAGGTCTGTCTCTCTTACCTCGGCGAACATTGGCCAGAGGCTACATAAGATATGTCTGGATGAACACGGTGTAGTCACCGTCGAGTCTGAAGAAGTCGGCATCCCAACCTTTGGTGAAGTCGATCATCTCCTGCTCAGTGTACCTCTCTGTGATCCTCATATAGGTGGGAGGTGGCATCGGGACTATTTGCTCAGGCAAACTGAGGCTCTGTCGCAAGAAGCGCTCTCCCAAGTACCATGCCCGACAGACTGGGCCCTCGGACAACATCCGGAATCGGGAAGCCTCCCGAGCGCCCCAAACTGATCTCTAACCGCGCCGGGCAGCACTGCCCAGGGTTGCCAGGTGATCTGCAATTGACAGGTATATAGGTTGTTAACTGCAGTTGAAAGTGCAATATGAAGCAAAGCTCAGATAAACTATAAGGTTTGAAATACCTCTACTGCGGCTACAGTGTCAAAATATCGGCGGAAGAATGAGAAAGACTCTCGGGGCCTCCGCTCGCACCTTACATTGTATCTACGTGAATACGGGACCATGGGAGGCGTCTCTACCTCCGGCTCTGGGGCAAGCCTCGGGAAGTAGGCATATATCCACAACTACGGAATGTGAAAGGGTAATAATGAGTATGTTTATCAGATGTAAAGCAGTATACAGATAAAGCAGAAATCAGAGAATGATGTGCAGTGTCTTGTGCAGTGTGTGCAATGTACAAGTAATGTAAAGCAGATTGTGTTATGTAGTGTGTGCGGTGTACAGTTAATGTAAAGCAGGACTGTAAAGCAGAAGGGAAAGATGTACCTCCCAGCTCTCTAGTAGCCTCCTAGTAGGTGTCCACTTCGGCGGGAAGAAGAGCTTGTGTATCCATACAGTGTGGCCAAGCCTGCGCCGCCCCAGTCGTAGAGTCGGACGTGAGACAGGTCCACTAATGCACTCAAGAGGTAAAGGCCAATGGTGTTCGCCCAGTATGCGAAAAGAGTGATGCCAAGCAAGAACATGAGGAACCCTCGGGCGTAGTGTTCGATTTCCTCGTGGGTCGTCAGCGTCTCTGTAGACACCCCATTTTTGACCGTCCTCAAGACTTGGATGTTACCGCTTGAACACTCGGTGATCATCCATGTTTGTGTTCGTCTTGAGTTCCCAGAGGCCTTGGCAACGTGCCTCGTCTCAGGACCTCTCGAGTCGACAGTTTTGTGCTTGGTTTGGCACCAAACACTTGCGTTTTGCCTTTGAGGGGCAGGGAATACCTTTTGAGGCATCCCCACACACCATCGGCCATGGCTTGAGGCCACCGGCTGCCTTTTGTTGCCATCGGCCAAATGTTTGGCCGACCGGCACTATTTTTGGCCGACCGGCCATAAGTTTTGGCCAAAGTCACTTTCGGCTGGCCGACCACTGTTCATCTGCTTTTAGCAGATATTTTGTGCCAGCTATGATAGCTGGCATCCACTCTGTTCCTCTCCATACACGTGTATGAAGGGATTTCCCTCTTGGATGGCTTGTTTTGGAAGCGTTACAAGAGGGAGTTGCCTATAAGAGAAGGCTTCTTCTCTTGGTCAGGGGTTAGACATTTTTGGGCAACATTTTTAGGGTTTGAGTTCTAGGGTTAGGGTTTGTTCATCTCCCATCTCCCTATCTCTCTCTCTTGTGTGTGTTTAGGCTTAGATTTGCACACAAACACACACCACCACACCTTTCCTTGGAGCTGAGGCCCTTGACGGTTGTTTTTAGAGTTTTGAAGTTGATTTCAACCTCAAGAAGCTGCTGGAGCTCCATTGTTGAAGAAGGTCTACAAGGGTAATCACTTTTCCTTTTTATTCCCCATTTTTGCACACTACTTTTACCTATCTTGCAACTATTTTTTGGCTTTGCATATAATACGTAAAAGTTCTATTTTTAAGGCCTCTAAATAGTTTGTTAAGAGTGTTTTAAGCTTTGGGGTTGTTTGACCCCTCTTAAGCCTTGTTTGGCTCTTGTTTTGTGCCATTTTGTGTGAGCTCCAGGACCATAATGTTTGGGCCTCCTCACCGCTGAAATCTTGAGGGATTTCAGAGGTGAGGATGGTGCCTCAAGGTCCTAGGAAGGAGAGGGCCACCCCCTCTCCTTGTTGTCCTTGAAAAGGGCACTTTTTGCCTCTTGAGGGAGCACCTAGTTTAGGTTCATGTTGGGCATGCCTTAACTGATTTTTATGCTTATTATGCCATGAAATAGCATTGAGCTGAGTTGGTTTTGGTACACCATGCTTGCTTAGCATACATGCCTTGTAATGCTATTTTGTTGCCTTAATATGCATCTAGGTTTTAACCCTTGTTCAAGCATGCTTTAGGCCTAGCTTTGTGAAGCTTTCATGTTTATTTTGCCATGTTTAAGGTATGTCCTTGGCTGTTTTGGTCGACCATAGCTTGCATTACATGCCCCCTTTGCATTTTGGGCTTGTTGGCCTTAAGTATGTAAGTGTGTAGCATGCCTTGTTTGTATCATTTCAATGGTTTGGAACCGCTTAACATGTTATTTCAGTCCTTATAACATGCCTATATGCTTGCATTTAATCCTCCTTCAATGTGTTTAAAGGTTGTTACCTTATGCCCCTTGTTTAGGCCTCGGAGTATGCTTGCACTTTTAGACCACTTAGATGCCATCTAAGTGCACCCTTGGCTTTGTTTAAGTCTGCATTTGACTTGTTTTAAGTCCCCTTAGCCTTGTGAGGTTTGGTGGACTTGACCTTGGTTTAAGCCTCCTTGGCTTGTCTTAAGCACTTGGGCCATTGTGGCATGTTTTGCTTGTCTTGTTTAAATTGATTTGGCATCATCTTATAACATGATTTTAGAGCTTAATGCATGCCATATGTCCATGTTTGCATCCTCTTGAGTATGCTTGAGAATTGCTCTTTAATGCTTGAAGTGTTGGAGATCATTTGCATGCATGTTTATGTGCCTATTAGTCCTTCATTTTTGAGCACCTTGGCCACTGTTTTAGGCCTAGTAAGGGCTGCCTAAACCATGTTTAAGTTCACCTCTTTGCTTGTTGCATGTACTCCTTGCATGTTGTAGCCTATGGATGAGGTGTTGCATGTTTGAACTTACATGATTGAATGAAGTCACATGCTTGCTCGCATGCTTAAACACCCACATTGTACCTTGCATGCTTATTGGTTGCATTGTCTCATGCCCTGCATGTTTTGTATGCTTCTTTGCATCTCCATGTTGCATGCTAGCTAACATGCTTAGGTTGCATTGCATTAGCATGCATACTTGGCCTCTTGAATTGCTTATGATAGAGGTTAAGTTCCCCTTGGTTTGATCATGTGCATTGCATTCCATATTAAATGTGCACACTTGGCTTCTTGGGCCATCATGCATGGAAATGCGCGTTTGGTGGTCCGAGAACCAAGGTTCAAGTCCCTTTGAGTCATAAACATGATATGGGGTGTGATTGGTGCATGCATTGCTTGAAATACATTGCCATGCCAAGTATTGCCCTCTGCTGCTGTCAAACCAGATTTTGCAGGAATTTTTGTCCGGTCGGCTAAATACAGTGCCGACCGACTATCATTTTTGGCCGGTGGATTAAATTCATGGCCGGTGACCATTCTACGTGGCTGGTGGTGTTCTCCTTCAGCCGGTGGTGTTTCTCAGCATCCAGAGAGTAAACCCTGAGGCTTTGGCAGTCTTCAGAGGAGCAGAGCAGGGAAAATAGAGGCATCTTGTGCATGGTGGCGGATTTCCGAGCAAAACCGAGCGCGCACTGCATTGGGTCTTCATCCCGGGACTGTTTATTGCTTAAATTAGATTAATTAATTTGCTTAATTAATTTAGTTGGTCTGTGATAAGTAATTAGCTAGGATAGTTGATTATTTATTCAGTCTGCATTATTCTTTTGGTCCCTCCGAGCGAGGGAAAATCTGTAATAAGTGTGGGTGAGTGTGTGCATGTCTTCCAACCCCCACTTCTTTCTCTCTTTTACTTACCTGCTTTGATGGTTAGTACTAGGTCATGTTTAATTTAGCATACCTAATGTTATGCATGCGTGCATCATTCATCAGTCTTGCATGCATCGGGCTCGGCGCATCATGCTAACTGCATAAGTATTTCAAATCTAACTTGAATACATGATGTTTGTGCATTTCACATGCCATTTCTAGATTAGCCGAGCCTATTCTAGTGACATTTTGTATGCGATGCATTAGCCACTTAACATGGACTAGGGTCATGCATGTTTGCTAACTAGTTTATTGTTTTGGCATGGAGTACGATGTAAGTATTTTTATGCTTTAGCATACCACATGCGTGTGAATGGTACCATGACAGCATGCTTGCCATGTGGCTAGATGCTTATGTGTTATAAACTGCCTGAATGCCTGTGGGTGAAGGTTGGATTGTTTGAGTTGGAATAGCTCATTGAAATCCGTGTTTTAGCCTACTTGCGAGTAGCAAATTCCAAAACATTTTCAAAACAAACGGATATGCAATGCTTATTTCCAAATTAGGCGATCTAGTCTATACTTGTTTTGCTGTGCGCATCACATAGTAATTCTAGCTAATTAATCGGAATAAGAACACATAATGTTTTCAAAATCGGATATCATGGTTAGTAGAGGCCGATCTTCGGATCGGGCGAGAGGGGGTGCTCATAGCTGACCTTCCCCAATCGTACCCAAGTTCCCGAGCCGAGGCAACTTTGGTGATGACGGACACGTGGCCTTTGGCACCGAGTCAGGGTTTCCTAAATTTTCCAAAATAAAATATTTAGGTGATGACTCTGTATCTGGCAAAGCAGTCCATGTTTGGCACTTCTTTCAAAAAATCTATTTTTCTCAAAACGATTTGTTGGGTTTGGACTCTTTGGTTCAAGATTAAGAACCGTGACAATTTGAGTCCGAACTGTAGTAGACCCACAAATGAACAGAACGGGGGGGAGTCATCCTCCCGAGGCGTTCGGGGATGTCTACAGTCTCCCCCCTAAAATGGTTAGCAAACCACGAATATCGTACCATCCTTGGTCGAGAGAGAGGTGGGCGAGTCCCTAGCAAAAAGATCTGAGCAGCATCCCACTCGCACATATCAGTGTCGTAAGGGATCGGATCATCTCCTACTTCTATGCCGGTGAGCATGGAGAAGTCGAAGGGAGTCATCGCCATCTCTCCTGCTGTAGAGAGATGGAAGGAATCAGTAGTGTCCCACCACCTCTCCACTAAGGCACCTAGAAGTGGCCGACTCACAGTGAGGTGCGAGAGTCCTGTACAGAATGCACCAAAACCAGCCTCATCGACGATGTGGCGAACAACATTGGGCAGCTTCATGTACCAGTCTCGTGCGATGGTGTTTCCATAGCCTCGGAAGGCATGAGAATCTCCCTGTGTCCAAGATAAACAGATGTAAAGCAATGTAAGAAATACAGTGCCCGGATGTGTCCAAGGTAAACAGATGCAAGGCAGTGTCAGAAATACAGTGTATAAACGTGCTCAGAATGAACAAGGCATGTGGTGTACAAGTGTGTTTGGGATAATCAGATAAAGAGCAGTATGAGATATCCAAGACATATGACCTACATTGTAGAAAGTAAAGAGGAAGAGTATACCTCAGCAGTGCCATAGGATAAGTGTGACTCCGACTCGCGTAGCAAGAGGTCCTCTGGTGCCCCTTGTGCAAATCTCCTGAACTGACGGATGCCGTCGGGAGGCAACACGTGTATATTAGGGTCATACGTTGCCGGGTCGAAAGGTCGAATACCAAGCGGAAAGGGCTCGAACTCGGGATCCATCTCCATCCCCGGAGGAGCTCCACCATGTGGAACGTCATTCGCCATCTGAAAAGAAGTGGAAAAATGAGCAAAATGGGCGAAAAATGCCAAAAGTCAACAAAAGTCAACCCTCGGGAAAAGAAAAAGTCAAACAAAGTCAAAACCCGGGAAAAGGGCGCCAAACTCAGGGAAACTTGTGGAAAACATACCTCAAATGGTAAAAATGGAGGAAAAGGCTTCGAAAACAACTTTTGTTCGGCTCAAAGTGAAGGAAATCGAAAAATCTTAGCGAATCAACTTCGCGGGGAGCGTTGGAAAACGCGTGTAAAGCTCGGATCTAAGGAGAAAAAGGGTCTAGGAAGAAAGAGGGATGTTTTTCGGACTTGAAGGTGTGAGGATTTGTGATTTGGGGTTGTGTTTTTAAAGCCACCCATGTGGAAAGACCGAACTGCCCTGAATCTGCTACTTCTGGCCGACCGGCCACTTTGTTGGCCAATGGACTGGTCTCAAGGCCGATCGCAGGCCGATGGCTTCCCAAAGTGGCCGGTGGGCCTCCAGTACTCTCCTTGGTTGTTGTTTATGTTCTTACATGCCCCCATCTTTCAAGGAAGCACACGAAAGTACACTTTTCGGAGCTTAAACGGCCTCCGTGGCAGCCCCGAGCTATGTTTTCAATATGTGGTGCTCAATATGCACAAAATGTATCCTTTTCATATCGTTTTGTATTGCAAGGTTCGAAAATTGCTTTTGAATACATTGCATTACGATGTTTTTGCCATATTGGCAAGGTTTGCATTTGTTATATGCCTTTTGCATTGAGCATGCTTCGTCTTGTTTTGAAATTGTATCTCAACGTTGCGGGGAACACGCCTTTACCATGCTCACATTGAATATGTACATCTTTATGCCATTACATGGAACATGCGTTTCCCATCGTCGCTTAGAATATGTATTTCTTACTTGCATAGAATATGCACTTCTCGCATTCACATGGAACACGCATTTGGTACTTAGTATGGAACATGTTGTTGCTCCTGCTCCTGCATAGAATGTGCATTGTATTGTATTGTACCTGTTGAGTTTCTTTCTTTATGCGGGCACGATATTGTATGTACGGTTCATTCAGAGAAGTTTCGGGTAAGATCATTCATGTCTCGGTAAGAAAACGCTTGCGTTCGCTTTGTGTATCTATCACACATGCTCACTTTGTGTATCTATCACATGTTCGCTTTGTGTATCTATCGCACATGTTCACTTTGTGTATCTATCGCATTTAATCTCGTATGCCTTAGGCATTATTGTTCTTTCTCCTTGCGCGCGTGGCGTGTTAGGCCCTCTTTGGTTAAGAGCATTTGGAACGTGTTCCAATGCTTATACCACTCCGAAACACTGGGACGTGTCCCTATGTTTCCTCCTCTTTGGTTAAGAGCATTTGGAACGTGTTCCAATGCTTATACCACTCCAAAACACTAGGACGCATCCCTATGTTTCCCCCTCTTTGGTTAAGAGCATTTGGAACGTGTTCCAATGCTTATACCACTCCTTTGGTTCGAAATGCTGGGATGTGTCCCTATGTTCCCTTCTCTTTGGTTAAAAGCATTTGGAACGTGTTCCAATGCTTACACCACTCCTTTGGTTTGAAACGTTGGGATGTGTCCCTATGTTTCCCCTTCCTTGGTTAAGAGCATTTGGAACATGTTCCAATGCTTATACCACTCTTTTTCCTTTCGCGTACAACGCATCGTAATCTTATTTGAGACCTCGGATGTGCCCAACGGTCGTTCTTTACCTTTTCTGCATGATACGCAGTTAAGATTGCATAATTTTCTTACATCTTTTCTGTATGAGATGTGGTTTGGTTCGTGTTTACTTGCTTATGTACGAGTTTGCTGTAGCATTTCTTTGCATAGCATTTGCATTCAGATGTTTCATTACAGCCCTCTTTGCATGATTATAAGTTATGCTCTTGCATCATGCATGCTGCTTGCATTTGCCCCGGCCTGCGGGCACATCTATGTGGTTGTTACCTTGCATGTTTGTCTAAGTCTTCGGCCTTGTCAAAAATGGGTCGTCTTTGGGCTTTGACATTTACTCCCGTCATTTCATGACTTCCGAGTTCTGTCGAAAAGGGGCAACTGTAGACACCCCAATTTTGACCGTCCTCAAGACTTGGACGTCATCGTTTGAACACTCGATGATTATCCATGTTCGTGTTCGTTTTGAGTACCTGAAGTTCTTGGCGGAGTGCCTCGCCTTCGGACCTCTTAACTTGTCTGTTTTGTGCTTGGTTGTGTACCAAGAGCTTGTGGCTTTGTTTCTGAGGGAAGAGGGTGTCCTTCTGGCCAGCCCTATAACCCATCTGCCAGGCCTTTTTCCCATTGGCCATCAGTGGTGGCCAGTCGGCCTCATTAATGGCTGGTCGGCCACATGTGTTGGCCGAAGCCTTTTTTTTTTGCTTTTGCAGATTTTTTGGTGCCAGCTGTTCCAGCTGTTGCACACTGAGTGTATCCTCCATACACGTGTATGGATGGATTCAAACAAGTTTTTAGCTTGTCAAGGAAGCTTTGGCTTGCATCCTCTATATAAGGGGAGGTCCCTCTCCCTTTAGAGGGGTTCTGAAATTTTAGAGACAGAAATTGACTCTCTCTCTCTCTCTAGAGCTCTTTCTATATATATATATATATTGCTTGAAAGTGAGTTTTCTTTGCATTTTTGCACATAACCTCTTAGCCAAACATCACTACCTTATTGCTGAGATTCTTGAAGGCTTTGTTTGGGCTTAAAAAGCTGGTTTTAGCTCAGAGTTGAAGTTGTTTAGCTATTGTGCTTCAAAGGTGAGCATTTACTCCTTTTTAGTTTGTTTTTGTACACTAGTTTAGGCCACCTTTGCATGCTATTTTGGCCTAGTTGTTCACTACAAAAACTTCTTTTTTTTAGTGCTAAAAATGGTTGTTTGAGGTCTTTTTGGAGTTTGGGTGGTCCACCCTCATTTGTAGCTTTATTTGCTAAGTTTGGTGCCATTCTTTGAAGCTTTTCAAACAACCTTGTTTTGGCCTTTTAACCACTGAAACTCATAAGAATTTCAGTGGTGGAAAGGTAGTTTTGAGGTCCAAAATAGGAGGGGGGTGGCCCCCCCTCTTCATCTCTTGTTTACATGTGTTGATGGCCTACAAAGTGAGCATGTTTTTCTACCCTTTTGAAGCTTGGTGTAAGCATGTTTTTGCCACTGATTTGCCATGATATAACTTTGTTTTTGGCTGGTTTGGTCACCTCTTACATGCTCCTTACACTTGTAGTGTAATCTTGCTTACTAGCTTAGCATGTGTGATAATTTAGCCTATCATTCTACCATGAGTTAGCTTAATTCCAGCATGCTTTTGGCTCTAATTTAGCATGATTAAACTCTGTTTAAGGTGGCCTTGGTCCTTTGAGGCTTGTCTTGTATGGCCTTAGTGTGAATGCCTTAACTAGCTTTGAGTTTTGAGGCTTTTAACATGTTGTGTATGTGATGATTATGTGTTTTGGCATCATTTAGCATGTAATTTCAGAGCATTTGCCTCTTTCATACTCTCACTTATATCACTCTTTAATTGCTTTTGAGAGTGGTGTCTTATGCCTTGCTTGAGAGCCAACATGTGCGCATGATTTCCTACTCTTTTGTGCCTAAGTTTCAGCATCATTTTGGCCACTGTTTTGGGCATGTTTGAGGTCTGTCAAGAGTTGGTTTGGTCCTTTGAGCTTGATATTGCATGCTTTTAGTGTAATACACTTCACTAGCTTTGATGCTTTATGCCTCTTAACATGTTGTGCATGGTTTGTTTGCATGATTTTAAGTCATTTAGCATGTCATTTCAGTACTGAAATATATGCCATTGCACTCCATTGTTTCACTCTTTCATTCACTTTGAAAGAGGTCTTTAGCCCTTTGTTGGCTTGAGCATGGAATTGAGGCTCTCATGCCTAATGGTTTTAGCCTTCTCTTGAGGGTTTCTACTAACCAAAAGCATGAGGCTTCTTTCATGCTCAAGGTGCTTGCGACTTAGGCCATCTCTTCCAATTAGAGGACTTTTTCACATTGGACTTAACCGGTTAAAGGATTAATTGGTAAGCTAAAATGTATAAATTAAATTGGACCAAGTAAAACATGAGCAAGATAACATGCATGTTGCATTGCATGTGTTTGGATCGGACGTTAATCCAAACACAAGGAATGTGGGACGTTTCATACTTAAAGTGATGAAATGTGCCACATTTCTTGGTCGCTGTTCCCCTTGATCATGCATGATAGGGTGGAGGATCTTCGAGTCTTATTTGTGCATTCATTAACATTGTGCAAGCCTGGTTTTTGGCCATCATGCATTGAAAATGCTTGGTTGGTGGCTTAAGAGCCAAATGCTACACTCCTTTGAGCTTGAAAAATGATAAGGAGTGCAGCAGTACATACATTTTCTTGCAAATACACTGCTATGCCTCTGTTTGCTCTCTGTTACAGCAAAAGGAGGAAATTCAGGGAAGCAGTGGCCGACCGGCCACCAGTACCAGTCGACCTGCCACAAAGCCTGCCGACCGGCCACCAGTGTTGTCCGATTACCATTGATCATGGCCAATCAGCCCTCAGCATGTTCTTGAGACCAAACAGAAGCAATCTGGAAGTTGGCACAATTTTCAAGGGTTTAAAAGTGTGCCAACAGAAGCATCTAGATGTAATGTGGTGGATTTTCGGGAGGACGCAACCGAGCATGCATGTCTCCCTCACCTGCGAGGCCATTTTCATTGCTTTATTAGCTAGTTGTAGCTATTTAATTAGTTAAGTGTTTAATTAATTAAATTCGGTTTGTAATTAATTAGCTTAAATTAGCTAGTTATTCAATTTCAATTGTGTTGTAATATTTAATTAGCTAGAGTTAGTTAATTAGTTGGTTTGTAATAATTAGCTTAGCTTAGCATAGCTTAATTTATTTATTCGGACCCTCCTTCGAGAGGGTACAATGTTGTAATAAGCATGCATGTGTGTGTGCATGTCTTCTAACCCCATTTCTTTCTCCCTTTTACTTATCAGCTTTCAATGGTTAGTTTAGGGCATATCTCGATTAGCATACCTTATGCTTTGCATGTTGCATCATTCATTTGTATTGCATGCACCGAGTTCAGTGCATCATTCAAACCGCATTGTATTTCAATACACTTACTTGAATACGTGTTTCAAAGCATGTTATCAAGTGTTGCATTCATATGCCATCTTAGATAGCCGAGCCTATTTAGTTGCATTATTGCATGTGTTGCATTAGGCAACTTGTATAGTTAGGATCATGCATGATTTCTAACTAGCTTTTGTTTTGGCTTGGAGTACACTGCAAGTGTTTACGCTTTAGCATCCTTATATGAGTGTGAGTGTTGCCATGACAGCATGCTTGCCATGAGGCTATTTGCTTATATGCTTAAACTTCTTGAATGCCTGTGGGTGAAGGCTTGATTGCCTTAATTGGGACAATTCATCAAATGAGAGTTTTAAGCCCACTTGAGGTGGCAAAATCATGTTGTTTTAAGCCCACTTGAGGGTGGCAAATCTGCACTTTAGCCTACTTGCGAGTAATACTTCCAAACCATTTTCAAAAGACAAACATAAGTTGTTTTGTTCTAATTCTCGTGATTGAGTCTATACTTGTATGATGTGCGCATCACATAGTAAAGGTAGATTAATAACTGGAATAAGAACACATGTGTTTATCCAACAACATATCATGTTAGTAGAGCCCGATCCTTTGATCGGGCAAGCGAGGGTGCTCATTTCAGGACCTTCCCCTCTCGTACCCAAGTTCCCGAGCCGAGGCAACTTTGGTGATGACGGACATGTGGCCTTTGGCACGAGTTAGGGTTTCCTAAATTTCCCAAAAATAAAATATTTAGGTGGCGACTCTGTAATCTGGCAAAGCAGTCCATGTTTGGAGCTTTTTTCATTCAAAATTGATTTTCCAAAACCAATTGCCAGATTTGGACTCTTTGGTGTTTATCAGTCTCACATTGCACTTTGTGAAATTAGATTCAAAACCGTGACAAGAGTCCGAACTGTAGTAAGACCAATGCGCGCCTTCTCCGAAAGGGGGGCACACGAAGAAAGTCGGGTCTACACATATATATATATGTAGACAAAATTTCACATCATGAAGTTCAAGTCAAGTTCTCTAATTTCCCCAGCAGAGTCGCCAAAAACTGTAGCTTGCTTTTCATGCTCCTTTCGAAAGACGATTAGCCCTACAGTTCAGACTCCCGTGATTCTGAATCTGATTTCACAAATGTAATGCGAAATAGATAAATGCTAATGAGTCCAAATCCGGCAAATCTTTTGAAAAATCAATTTTTGATCAAAATGCCAAAAGTGGACTGCATTACCAAATTTCAGAGTCACCACCTAAATGTTTTTGGAAATTTAAGAAACCTGAGACTCGTGCCAAAGGCCACATGTCCGTCATCACCAAAGTGTCTTGGCTTGGGAATTTAGGTACGAGAGGGGAAGGTCATGAATTGAGCACCCCACTCGCCCGATCAAAGATCGGCCTCTACTACCCATGATGTGATTCTTATTTACATTATATTCTCTTATTCCGATTATTTAGGCTAATTTTTACTAGGTGACGCACACAAGTATAGACCATTTCACAAAATT
Source organism: Camellia granthamiana (assembly GCA_036172215.1). Classification (NCBI taxonomy): domain Eukaryota; kingdom Viridiplantae; phylum Streptophyta; class Magnoliopsida; order Ericales; family Theaceae; genus Camellia; species Camellia granthamiana. The sequence goes on along the minus strand of CM069914.1, from coordinate 3,676,134 downwards.
TGGAACACATTGATGTTATGTTTGTTCTTAAAAAGTGTTTTGAATACACGTCACTTGAAAAAACGAGTTTGTATGTACATTAATCAATTTATTCCAATTTAAGTAAAAAGGCCTTCATCTACCTGCATTCAAACAAGTATATCACTTAAGTACTTAGCCTCATGGAATCATGCTTGATGACATGGCAACAATCCACGCATGTAATATGCTAAAGCAATTAAATGCTCACCTAGTACTTCGAGGCAAGCCAAAAAGATAAAGAGTTAGAAAAAAAAAATTGCATGATCCTAACTAATGCAGTATAACTAACGCAGTATAACTAACGGAACACATGCAATTATGCAATTAATAGGCTCAGCTACTAACATGGCATGTGAATTAATTTGGTAGCATGTGGTCTAAGCACGTTTCAAAGAAATAATCAATAACAATGCTTGTTAGAATGATGAACCGAGCTTTTATGCATGCAAGACAAGGGGATGCAAATTATGGAAAATGCTAAGGAAACATGATGCTCTATGCTACCATCATAAGTGGAGAAATAAAATGGAGAAAAAAATGGAGAAAGAAATGGGGGTTAGAAAACATATACACTTATTACAATTTTGCCCTCATACAAGAGGGTCCGAATGTCCAAGTGTCTAAATTAAACTAATTAATACAAATCCGAATAACAAATAAGAAATAAACTAGCTATCTAATTTACTACAACGAGGATAATAATGAGCAATAAACTAGCTATCTAAGTTAACTAGATATAACAAATACAAATAAACAATAATAATAATTATAACCATATTAACTTGAACAATAATAATCAATTACAACAATAATGAGAACATCAATTTACAACATTGATATAAACAAAGATACATAAGGATCGCATGCACATGACGGTTTTCAGAAGCAGCTCTATCTGTCTCCCTAGGAATTTGCCCTGTTTCACCTTTAGCCACTGTCCTCTATTTCAAAAAAAAAAAAAAAAAAAAAAAAAAAAAAAAAAACTCTGCTTACTAAACATTGGAGGCTGGCCGGCCCCTAATGAGGCCTGGTCAGGTACAAACAAGGCTGGCCATGCCCTAACTTTAGGCAGAAATCTGCTTCTGTGCTCTAAGGTGAAAATAGTGCAGACAGAGCCTTTCTGAGCTCTATTTGTCCTTTCTGCTCTTCTCTATCATAAGGAAGCTTAAGAGAAGAACAAGTTTGGTTCCAAAATCTTCAATAAGCACAAGATGATGGCTTGATGATTTTGAACACATTTGGACAAAAAAATCAATGAATGCAATGAAAGACAACCACCCCTCCCTCCTATGATGAAGTGAGCTCAAAGAGGAAGGTAGACATGCTTCAAGGTTCATCAAAACATCATGAATTGATGTGTAACGACTCTTGATACGATGGACTTGACATAACGTCCGGCCGAATCCAAGCAATTTTACTCATCTTCATTATGTTGGTTTCATTGATTTTAAGCCAATTTTATTAGTCATTTTCATTCTTTAATCAATTTGTCCGGAATGATAGTTAAGTCCACTAAATGAGAAGAAACATTAAACGAGAAGTGATCCTAAACATGAAAGAGGGACTACGCCTTGACGATGAACCTCTGTAGAGATTAAGCCACTGAGCATAGGTCTCTTTCTTATGCCTTGAATAATAATCAATCAGTTGAAATAACTCTCAAACAAGAGAAAAGAAGAAAAGAGGGAGGGTGCAGAAACGATTATGGAAAATTGATAGAATGAGACTCTTTAAATAGAAACTAAGTAAAAAAAGCTATCAAATCGAACGACTCGGTGTCTAAGGCCTAAACAACCGAAGTCATGAGGACATACAATACAACAAGCAAAGTATTCAAAGAATAAACTAATTAAATGAAATAAAACAAACCTAAACAACCCCTACAGCACACAAAAAAAAAATAGCAGCTAAAAGTGTATTAAAGAGCACAAAAATATAAGTAAAAGCAAGAAGACACTAAGCTAGTAAACAAGAACAAGGAGAGGTGGCTAACCTCTCAACTTTAGAGACTTCAAACCATGTTTTTTTTAGCCCTTTTTAAACTCTGAAAAATAGTTTAAAAATCAAAGAAAAGTGTGTAAAAACAAGGGTGTGAGCTATGAAGTGAGGTGCAAGAAAGGGCGTTAATCCTTTCTACCTTTGGTAGCTATTCAAACCCAAGTTTCAACACTTGAAATGGATCCAAAACAGCACAAGAAATAGATAGAGATAGATTAAAATGAAAGCAAAAACAAAGGTGACAAGCTTATACCTCTTGAAGAGAACAAGCTTTGTTTGCAAATCAAACTCAATCCTAGCACACTTTCAAGGTTGAATTATTATTCTCAAGGCTCAACCAAGGCTCCAAGGTTAAGGTTTGAGGGTGTGTATGGTGTATAGATATAGCTCTAGGATGGTAAGCTTGCGCAAAGATGGCTTGGCAAGGAAGAAGGAGCTCTCAAGTGAGTGTATAAACTCTTTGGAAATTTTTCAGCCCTCAAAATAGAAATATGACCTCGTATTTATAGAATTTGAGCAAAATAGGTCGAAAATATTTTCAAAAATAGACATTCGGCGGGCTCTCGCCCAGAACAGTGTTTATCGCCCACAGGGCATGACTAGCCCCAAATGGCCACGGCCGGTCCTCAATGAGGCACGGTTGAGCTCCAATGTGTTCCCCTGTTCCTCTATTTCAGGCTCTATGTAGGGTGGCACAATGTACAAAAAGGGACCTCTGAGGTAAAAACAAGGGAAATATGAAAGTTTTGGGATTATTTTCGAGCTCGACCTTCGATTCCTTTGTTGAGAATTCGAATCATACACAATGTAACTTTCATCATCGAGTGCCCAAGACAAAGCGCCCAAGTCTTGCGGGCAGTCAAAAATGAGGACTATTGAGCTGCAATTGACTTTGTAATTTGACTTGTAATAATGTTGCATCATTGGATGAATCAACATCCAAGAGTCACGTCATCCAGGAAATCTAAGCTTTAATGAGTGTTAGTCATTAAGTGTAAGACGAGTAGCTAGTATGAGCTGTGTTTTGATCTTTACCCAACTAATGGGAGTAGATGGATCAAAATTTCACGCACTATAATTGTAATAACCCCATCGTGTAATACTTTATATTTAATTAATGATGGAGATTTGAATTTTAATAGCCTACTATTCTGATTTAATTTGGAAATTATGAAAATTATGGTGACTGATTCGTATACGAATCTATTGAAGATTTATCTTGGAATTAGAAATTGAAAGCCTAATTGGCTTAAGAAAGAATAATTAGTAAGTTGAATTATTTGAATTTTGAGTATCGGACCTTATGGGAGTTTAAGTAAGTATTCGAGTCGAAATTGTAACATTGAGATTTGATTAATTGGGTTCGAATCGGAGTAATTACGTTATGAGGAGTGGGTAAATTTAATTATGAGGTAGTCAATTTGAATATGTAATTTAACAATGGAGACCTTGAGTTTGACCTGAAATTGAGGGCCTTACTGATGTGAGAAATCAAAATTGATGATGGAAATAAACTTAATTTGATCTTTGGAGCCTTTTGGGAGTTTGATTAAAAAATTCTAATTCAGACTGATAATTTAAATATAATTAATTGGACTTTAATGAAAGTTAAATTAGGTTAATTAAATTCTGTAGGACTTGTGATTAGTCGTGATTAGGCTAATTATGTTGTTGATGTAAAGTTCCATATTTATAAACTTGTATCTGTCGGTTATAAGAAAATTTGTTGGAATTACACCCTTTGGATTGAAAATTGAAAGCCTTGGAGGCGCGATAAACTGGAATTGACTTTATAATTATGATTAACATGATTTTTAGGATATAATAAGAAGTTTTGTAAAATTTGATTCGTAATGAATTAATTAGCTTTATTTGGCTAAAACTCTTAGAGTTAACACTTTGAAATTGAAATTGACGACTTTCATGAGTTCAGAAACCGAAATTGAGTATATGGATATGCTAATGGAAATTTTAGAGCCATTTGGGCAGTTTAATTGAAAATTGATTTCGTCTGATTCGTTAAGTTATGTTTGGCTGGCCTAAATAGATAAATATGACATGTTATATATATTTGAGCTCATCTTTAGCCCTTTCAAGAGACAAGAACATGGAGAGAAAAAGAGAGTTCTAGAGAGAGAGAGAGAGCGCTCCTAGAGAAGAGGGAAAGTGTAGAGAAACTCAAGATTTGACTTGGATTTGTCAAGATTATGCAAGATCAAGTGTTTATGAAGGCTTTAGGTAAGATTTTACCTCTCAAACCTTGAAGATCATGAATTAAGAGTCAGATGTATGGATTTTATGGAAGCTTTTACACGTAGTTTGTCACATAAGGCAAGAACATAGCATGATTTCATAAGATTTATGTTCATAACTTGTTTTCTTGCATGATTTTCTAAGATTCATAAAGATTCCAAGGGACCTTCTCCATGGATTTTGGAATTAGAACTCATCATATGGATAGCTTTTGATTTTGTTCTTGACTTCAAGTCTTTGAGCTTTTAAATGGAATTTTGGTTTTGCTTTGAAATCATGATTTTCATTGAAGTTAGAATTGTTTAATTCAACATGGTTTTCAAAGGTTTAGGGCCTTGATTTGTATAAAATAAAGTTGATTGTGAGAAGCTCAGCCTTAATCTTGAGGTTTTGTATGGTTTGAACTCATTAAATTATATATGAAATAAAGATCTATGTGAATTTGAAACAAGAAGTTTTGAAAAAATTGAAAAAGAACTAAAACAAGGATTTTGATCTTTCTTGCTTGAAGATTCATTGTATTTTTGATGTTTTGATTTAGAAAACAATCATAATCTCATGTTTTCTATTAGTTTTACATGTTTTGGGAGTGATTTGGATTGAACCCAAGGTGGAAAATTAAGAAATTCAGCTTGAAATAAACAGGTTTTCTCGGATGGATTTTCTCACCCAGCGCCGCACGTGTGGGGGGGCTTCACATGCGGCAGTCCATTTCTAGCACCCAAATTGATTCTACTAAAAAAAGCACTTGCCTTCGCAAGTGCCTTGGTTCTCTCGCAGGTGCAGTTTTGGTCCTGCACCTTGTTTCAACCCAACTTCAAATAGACATATCTCCTTCATTTGGACCCCATTTTAAGTGATTCTTGAGCCTAAATTCAAGCCCCGGAGTCTAGTTTCTAATGGTGGTGGTATCACATCCAAATTTTCAATACATAAATAGATATGTTCAAATTAGTGATGGCTGTTCACTTTCTTTCTAACCATTTCATGCTATTTTCTCTCCTAACCCAGTTTCCTTTCGTTTCTTTCTATTTTCCTAGGCTCGGATTGTGACCCATTGAGGACTAATGAGTTTAGAACCAACATCAATAATTGTTTAAGGAGCAAAGTAAGGGATTGGTTTTTGTGGTTAAGAAAAGATTAAGAGAAGTAAATTTGATCAAGAAAGTAATTCTATGTTCGATATGTTGTGCTATGTAATTGTGTTTGTAGGTCAAGTCGAGGACATCGCCCAACTGCTATCAGAAGCCCATCACTGTGAGTACTAGTATAGTAAAGATATGTTTTTGATTTATGTAAAACATGATTATCTAAATATCGTATTTTGCTAAAATGCACAAGTTTCCAAGAAATGTGACATGAGTTATGAACAAGAAATGTGAATTGTTTGTAATATGATATGGTGGGCCCAAGGCCATTCCGTTTATGCTATGACATGATATGAATTGTTTGGTCTTTAAGACTTATTGATTTATGGTATGGAACAAAGTGTTGTACAGAACTAAGTGCTACAGTGGGAGTCACCTCTAGAGTTCGTACGAGTCACCTCTTGAGTCCAGACATACATGAATTGGGCCCAAGGAGAGGTGGAGACATGTCGATGTTCCATCTACTTCATGATAAGATACAGTGATACGATATGATGCGTTTGGACTTAAGGTCATTCAGAATAGTGATATGATATGATATTGTTTAGACTCGAGGTCGTTCAGAAAATAGAATATGAATACAAATGTTTTTACATTGCTACATGACTCATGTTACGAAATGTTATTTTATATGAATGAATGGATGTCCTATTTTGAAATGTGATTCTGACCATTTGTATATGTGGGCGTACCACGTACCACGCAAAATGTTTTGTAATGGTTTCAGATATGTATTCCATTTGCAAAAGCATTGATTTTGATACTATAAATGTTTGTTTTAAAATGATTTAAGATATGTTTCAGAATTGTGAAATATGTTTTCCTAATGTTAAGGACATCATTCATTTTTACTTTATTATTACTCACTGGGCGTTAGCTCACCCTTTTACTTTATATATATTTAGGTGAGCCATCGAAGGATCAACATTAGAGTTTGTACCAAAGTCTGCCTCTCTGTCAAACCTCCCAGGAAGTGCATCCGTGTAGAGGCGTAGTGTTATTTTGTCAAGCCTAGTTTTGTTTGAAGTCTCTCATAGTGTGTGAGATCTATATAAGCTCTATTATTGTATATGTAAATATGGAGTGTGTAGTTAAATAGCTTAATTATTTCAGGTCATCATGTATGCACAGCTCAATGGACATTTATTATTTTTGTTTTGCTTCCGCGTTAGGCCCTGATATGATTTGAATATTTTGAAATTTTGTTTTTGAGGCCTAAGTATACGCTGGTCATGACCTAAGCTTTTAGGGGTAGGTTTGGGTCATGACAATAATAGTGTGTGATGAAGTGTCACTTAAAGTTAAGAGATCAGTGCTTAGAAGCTGCAAAATCTATTAATACTAAGTGAGAAGATTAGTGTCTAGTAGCTACAAAATCTATTAGCATTGCCAACTTGTCTAAGTCTGGACACATCCTATCTCCACACTTGAGTGTAAGACATGATGAGATGCTTCTTTGTACGATTCCTTAGCTAGGCTAACGCTTTTGAATGGGGTTTACCACTAAGCGCAAGAGTTGTAGCATAGTAATGAAAGGTCAAGGCTAACAAGGTTGTTATGACTCTAAGAAGTTGACGCATCACTCGTGAGAGCATTGTCTTAAATTAGACTCTTTAGCCTAATTCGCGCTTAAGTTTTAGGAGCTGTCATAGATTGATAGCTTATTCTCTCCTTTTTGTGGATAGTAGAATTAATTGCAACTACGTTGCTTCAGGAGCTGTCATAGATTGATAGCTTATTCTCTCTTTCTTGTGGATAGTAGAATTAATTACAGCTAAGTTGCTTCAGAAGCTGTCATAGATTGATAGCTTATTCTCTCCTTCTTATAGATAGTAGAATTAATTATAATTAACTATAGAGCAAGAAATAGAGATGGCAAGAGGAGTGTCATCATGTTTCAACTAGATGCAATAAAGTGTATGAAGAATAAAATTGACTTGAAGGTGTAAGGGATTAGCACTTACTAGTTAAATTTGCGACTTAGGCACACTTAATATCTCCATGACATCCTTTTATGATCTAGTGAACATTACTTAGTCATGAGTCATTACCTAGTTGGGCCTAAACCTTTACACTTGTCTTCGAGAACTCACACATTAGGATGATTGGAATTAGTTTATGACATTGGTTATAAATCGATCGCTTGTTGTACTTAATCACATTAATGAGAAGATAACATGGATGGTTTGAGTAGACCCTATCGGGCCCACTCGCTTATGGCATCTTGCTCTCATGTGAATATGTAGCTTTGTTTGCAATGGTTGCGCACAAGTAAGTAAGAAAGTCACATAAGGACATCTGTATTCGTGCATTTTGTCCACTATGATATTTGTGACTAGATATGTGTAAGGGTATGATAGCTAGCCTCAATCTCGACACATTTATAGATTACAATATGCATCATAGTTAAGACTATTTGATCTCCCATAAGTCAAAAGTTTTGAAATTATTTTTGACATTACACATACGAGGTCGAGATCAATTAGATAAGAGCCTTCGTGCTTTTAGTTGTGACCATGGTGGCGAGTATCTATTTGAGTTGTTTTTTAGAAAACTCTGTGAAAAGAAAGAGATGCTTAGAAAATTGATTATTCCTAGTACTCAGCAACATAATGGTATAGTAAAGATAAGGAATTAAGTATAGTTTATGTTAGGTGGATGATAGCACAATATGTTTCCAAATTGGGAATTGCACTTTAGTTTGTTGCCTATGTCCCTAACTAAGTGCCCACCATATCAGAATTTTACACTCCATTTGAGTAATGGGTTAGCAGAGAGCCATTTGTGGGCAATCTGTAACCATCAAGCAGCTTGTCATTATTTTACTTCTCATAAGGTTGTGAAGTTAAGACCTAGAGTTCTATGGCGCATTATTGTATATTGTCTTGTAAACGCTTAGTGTCATGTGGCGCATTATTGTATGCTGTTATGTAAACCCTTCGAGTCATGTGCTTATAGGTGAGTAGCTTTGTGGGAATGTAATTAAGTCACATAAAGTTTTCTTAGTAAATGTGACGTGAATAGAGTTTTGGAACTCTATAAGATAGAGAATTCTAAGTATGGCACTTTCTGTAGCCTAGTTGAGAATGGAAAAAAAAATTCAATATCCTAAGGATAGCGGGAGCAATGTGCCTACTAATGGATTACTCCATTAGAGAAGAATACTCTACATTCTTAGTTACGTAGTAGCGAATGTTAAAATTTTTCACGTTATCACTGGGTGATTGAGAGGCAAACATTTATGATTGCTCCGCATGATGATAAAGGGCCTAGGATAATGCCAAAGGCTCTAGTCCCCTATTTTTAGAAAGTGGATCAATGTTGCACATTTTAAGACAAAGTTTTTGAGGATTAATCATTTCTTGGATTTAGTTGACTTTCTATTATGACGCGAAACTATTCTAAAGTTATGCGCGATTTGGATAGTCATTTTTTTAGGCATAAGGCTCGCTAGATACCGAAAAGTTGCACCATTGAGGAAGGTATAGACCATGAGAAGACTTCCTCTTGAGGAGTGAGGTTACTTCGACTTAGGCTATGATTGACATGAGTTCGAAACTTTGATTTGTGAACATTGTGACCTAACTTCTCGTTGGAGAATTAGATAAGTAGATCGTAGGGATGTACCTTCTACTTTTATGGTGAAAAGTTAGGAGCGCAAAAAGATTGCTAGTTCCGATAAATCTTTTATGGCCTAAAACAGTTATCCAAATAGTGGTTCTTAGATTTTGGCGAGCCATGATAGGCTAACGATGATCGATGAAGACCACTGAGGCATAATCAATGGTCCAAAAGAAGTTTTTCCTTACTTAGTCATTATGATCTAGAAATTTATAAGGTTGTCGCCAGCTAGGGTTGGCAGTCCTCTATTTTAGACATGATGGACATGGGTATGTAATTTATATGCTCGGATGTACGATCCTTAGAGATTGTTCTGGGAGAATTCTCGGTTTGTCTTGGTGACTTACATAAGGAATATCCTATAATGATTCTAGATGCGAAATTACAAACCCACTGACTTACTTATCAGTAAAAGCTAGTGCCTTAGCTATTGAGTGAATCATCGGATTGTCTTTGGAAGAAACATATGACCTATATTCCTTGATCTTTTGTTGTGGGAGTCTGAAGTATGCTATGTGGGCATATTCGGCATGATAAGTGTTATCTTTTGTAAATGATCAACTGAGTAGTTTAGACATTGACCTTGCTCATTAGACTATGGATAAAATGCTTTACTAGCAGTGTATAAATTTGCCTATTGTAAGATTCAATGCGCTAGTTGGGTCCATCTTGAATGAACGCAAATTGGTCACCAAAATATCTTTAGAGAGGTAATTGCTTAAGAAGTAGTGATCCTGAACCACTTAATGTGAAGCGCACATGGTGGATTCTGTTGTATATGCTTATTGCAAGAGGTGCTAATAGTGCTTATATTTGGAATTTAGAATTACGCAGACTGTGGTTGTGTTTTTCCAATCAATCACTTATTTTTTTTGTGAGATTATGGGATATTGATGCTGTTATGTTTTGTGTCATAATGATTAGCAGATGATGATATCAGCAGGAAAGATTGGTTCACTCACACAAGCAATCGCCGTTGGCGGTTAGGAGCAAGCAAGATAAGACTATTGGTTTATTTTATTTGTAGCCAAGAGAGTCTTAAATTATCCACTATGTGTGTCGCCTTGGTTGCAACCAAGGTGAAGTCATGTTAAAGACCAAATATGTATGTTAGTAGCCACTTTCCATGTTGTGCCTGTTATGATTACCTAGATGTGAGATCTCATGTGGCGCCTGGAAGGCGAGTAAATAGAGAATTCGGGTTAGGCGCTAGAAAGTGACTAGACTAAGATCTGTATGGTGTATTGAGTATGATGTCACTCTTTGGAAAAGTTACTCCATCGTAACATGTATTCATACTACATGTGCTTGGCGACCGAGTAATGAGGTGAGAGAATGAATCCCTGTTTCCTCACCGTGTGAGTCTTACATGTTATTATTGATATGACTTTTAATTATGTACCCTTTTATGACCTTTCACTATGTCATAAGGTAAGGGGTTGATGTTCTACTACTTTGGTATATTGCCTGCGGTCATGTATGATTCGGTCTTAAGGGACATTACTTGGAAAGCGGTCAATCCTAAGCTAAATGGCATGAGAGCAAAAGGAAGATCATCTAATATTATACCACTGTTGTATATTCACTACCGGTAGCTCACATCGTTATGTATGAGAGGCGGATTGAGTGTGAATATATAGCAAGAATTGAGAGGATCAAACATGCTCTTTTGAGAGATTAGAGATGCTTTTTGGACCGGTGTAATTAGATGGGTCTAGGGATATGAGATACTATTTTTATTTTCGGGTTGATGTCTCTATACTGGCTCTTTTTTGAGTTTCTAGTGTAGGGCTCCCTCATGCAGGTGTTCTCAGAGGTCACATGGTCCATTGGCTAATATGATTGCGTTTATTGGGTAGATTGAGATACAAAAGGCGCGGTGTCATGCCAGCGCATGTTTGAGTGGGAGATGTTAGAAATTGGGTCAAATTTGGAACCCGGACCCAATTAGATCGCCCATCCAAATAAAATAATATATTACATTTCAAGATATGAGATAATCTTGATATGATGGGATAGACATTATCTGGAATAATACATTTATCCTATGGGTCTCCTAACTCTCCTGTATAAACAGAACTTGGATTCTGTATTTAACAACAACAAAAATTATATGTTTTCTCTTCCCATAAACTATTCTGTCTTTGTACTATGAATAGTGTGGGTAGTTCTCTAGGAGTTCTACTCAACTGCTGGGAATTATTTGAAGACATTAATAGAGGCACGTGATTCACCTACATGATCCATGAATTCAGTTTGAGCGTAAAAGGTATGTCCGAATCCGTTTATTTCTACTGTGTATTATTTCTTATTTTTTTCCTATAGTTCTCAATGAAAAACCAGAGTATGTGGAGAGAGAAGCTGAAATTGTAGCACCGAGTGGTCGTCTTGGGATGGTTACAGTTGCTACCAATACGGCTGGTCGTGGAACTGATGTAATCCTTGGTGGTAATGCAAAATTCATGGCAAGGTTGAAGCTATGTGAGATGTTGATGCCAAGGTATCATCTGTGCTTTACTTGAATTGAAGACTTGCACTAACTGGTCATTGCATTGCGTACCTCTATATTATTCATTTAGATACAACCTCTACTAAAAAGGAAGTGTAAAATAAAAACTTCTATGATGTTCCTTGAGTATGAATCTAGTTGATAGAAATACCATCTACAAAAATATTTATTCAAAATACATTATGCTTAAACATAGTTAACGGGAAAAAAATGGTGGTGTGGTGGCTTGCAATATTTTCTCTCCCAGTATAATTTTTGTGGATTCTCTGGGTTATTTAGGATATGTTATATAAGTGCACTTTTTAACTTTTTAGCTAAAAAAGTAAAGAAAAAAAATATGTATGTTTGGATAACTTTTTAACTTTTTATAAAAAAACTGTGTAATAAAACATTGTAGAAAAATCAAAATGACTATTCTACCGTTGTTGACTTTTTGATTTTTAACTTTTTAACTTTTGAGTAATTGAATTCTAAGGGCAAAATAATAATTTTACCCTCTAAGTCTTTCTCCACAAACTTCTCTCAAATAATATGAATTTTTTAATTTTTTTAATAAATTTTTTAACTTTTAACTTTTGTAAGTTATCCGAAAATCACATTGAATAAAATCTCTTATTCAATTGATCCTCTGTTAACAGCCCCTAGGTCCAGTTACTATCGATAGCCGCAAAATCTCTATAATAGAATTTCATGGTCATCAATCTTGACTTGGCATGTCGACTTACGTGAGTAATTTCTCTATTGTTCCTTTCATAATTATGAGAAAAGAGCAGTTTCAGTACCACATAATTATTTTGGTTATTTTTAATTTGACAAGATCCTACTTCACAAATTTCTATTTGTTTGTATGATAACTTTTCATGATCATACACAAGCAAATACTAGTAAATGTCCACCTACAAAACAAATGATTGCAGTGTGAGAAATGTTAGACATATGCCATCACTTCACAAAAGCTTGCAAGTTCGTTAAGAACAGATAGAAAACTTTTAGGACTTTATATCCAACATGATACTCAGTTTCCAAATAAGAGAGAACATCACAGTTCAACAACTTCGAGTTTTCCTTAAGTTTTTTCATTTTTTTAAATGAGATTTTTATTGTGTAATCACAGTAAAGAAACCTTTTAATCCTTAACTTACCATGTTATCTTACATTTTTTTTCAACATTCGACTTTTATTTATGAAATATATATGAGATTATTTGCTATTCATATGTGGTCAATGTTATAATTGTTAGAACAAAGGGTCTTGAATTCTTCAAATGGTGGTCTTTGTGTCTTCAAAATTTGGCAATGATCTTGTCTATATAAAACAGAAAATCAGTGCTTCAAGTTGCGTTACTAAGTCGCTTTCCTAAAGACAATATTTGTACCCACCAAAAGGTGTGTAGGGGGTTACAACAAATTTGCCTCCAGAATACAATGAAACCTGATCTAAAGGATCAAGTCTACCGGCGTCTGCACTGACGACAGTAGATCAGAATGCTCTTGATATAATCAAGAAAACCAAGACACTGATAATCAAATCTGCAGAACTTGATTATCAATAAGAAAAACAGAAATTTGCTTAAGAAACTGTTGATCGAAAACTCAAAATCAAGAGGGAGAGAGAGAGAGGATTGCAAGAATGTTTTTCAAGATTTTGGCTGGAATGAAATGACTGATTTCATAGCCTATTTATAGGCGTTAATGGATCTGATCGATCACACGTCACTGTCATGTGGAGCTGACTGTATTCCACGTCACCCATGCCACGTCGGATCCACGTCATCGCTTCAACCTGTCCGATGCAAGTAGGAAAGCGCCGATGCATCCGTGCTAAGTGCAAAGTATGCCACACAGCCCACGCCACACGCACGCGTGCGTATGGGTGTGTGGATGGATGGTGCGAAGCACCATCCTTGCGGTGTGGGTGCATGCACACTAGCTTTCATCCCATAATTCCATATTCAAAAGAATATTCCATGTAGCACTTTATTAAGTGCTCCATGCTTTGCTCTTTGTCCAATGTGGGACAAAGTCTCCAAACTTAATTAATGCTTTCCAAAGAAAAACAAGGAAGCTTTTAAAAACACCCAAAAATTAAACTATAAATTTTAAAAACCATTTTGAAAATTCCCCAACAGTAATTCAAATGATAGTTATTAATAGGTGTATTATACATTCTTTAAATGTGTACAAATAATATTGAGTATATTTTTGATATTGGTTGTGTTCAAATTTTAATCACTGTTATATGCTGTGATTGATAGTCATTGTTTTGTGGTCTAAGACTATTTTTTTTTTTTTTTATCATACGTACACACTATAGGAAATTACACTTTTGGTGACCAAATTTGACAACTAAAAAAAATTAGTTGCCAAAAGTTGTGGAATTGGCCACCAAAAATTATATTAGTCGACAAAAGTACAAGATTTAGATATTAATTTCTTTTGGTCGGGGTATATTGATTATTGGCAACTAAAAAAAATTTAGTCACTAAAAATGCCACAATTGGCAACTAAAAAAAATTTTAGTCACTAAATGTGTCACAATTGGCAACAAAAAAATTTTTTAGTCGCTATAGCAGTTAGTTTTGGCTACTAAAATTATTTACCAAATGAAAAATAAAAAATTACTTTTTATCTTTGGCAACCAAAAGTTTGGTAGCCAAAATATTATTTTCAATGACTAAATAAAATTTTAGTCGTTGTATAGTTACTTTTGGTTACTAAAATTATTTAGTTGCCGAATGAAAAACAAAAATTTACTTTTTATCTTTGGCGAGAAAAAGTTTGGTAGCCAAAAAAATATGTTCAATGACGAAACAAAATTTTAGTCGTTGTATAGTTACTTTTGGCTACTAAAATTATTCAGTCACCAAATGAAAAACAAAAATTTATTTTTTATCTTTGGCGACCACAAATTTGGTAGCCAAAAAATTATTTTCAGCGACTACAATTAATTTAGTCGGTGAATAGGCTTTTTCGGTGACCAAAATATCTTCAGTCGCCAAAAGGTCTACAATTGGCGACTAAAAGTTTGTTTAGTCGGCATTGATAATAAATTTTTGGGGGGAAAAAGTTTTTAAAATTTGGAGGCAATTCATTTATTACTTTTTTTCATATTTGTTTTTATCAATCCACCCAAACAAAACCCAGACTCTTTGACTCTTGCTCTCCCTCTCTCTCACAGACGACCCACCATCACTTTACCCCCATCGCTCACCGTTGATCTTCCACCATCGTTCACCGTCAATCTTCCACCGTCGCACACCGCCACCACCGCCATCGCAACTCCTCGTATTGCATCGTTTCGACATTAAGGTTTTTATCTTCCTCTCTCTATTTCTCTCCCTCTCGGCTCTATTTTTCTGTCTCTCTTTCTCTATTTCCCCATTTCACTCTACATCTAAGGTTTGTTTATTGGTTTTTTTTTTTTTTTTTTTTTGTTGATGGTAGTGTATGTATTATTGTTGTTTGGTCTATGCTTGTAATTGTTGTTGTTCTTCACCCTCATGCTCACCATATGGCTGAAAAAATGTTCAAACGAAATTCATCCATGCTTGTATTTGTTGTTGTCTTCTGACCCTTTTGCTCACCCTGTGTTTGATGAAATGTTCAAACGAAAATGGACAATGCTCATGTGTTTCACATTTGTTTATGAGCTTTGGTAGTGCCCAGATTAAATTTAATTTATTTTCTTTTATAATTACCTGTTCATGAGCTGTTTTTAGGTGCAATTTTAGATGATAAAATAAAACCCATTCCTGTTGTCCATTCTCAAGTTATTTCTGATTGTCTAGGTTCATAGGTTAAAAAAAAGTAAAAGAAAAAAAAAGAGAGACGAATGATTGAATAAATATCAATGATATTTGTGATATTTTGGGTTTTCCAGTTGGTCTTCATGGTACTGAACTGAAAGAGGGGGACGAGCCATGGTTTCTAGATGTATATGTATATATCTATATAACTATATATGTATATATGCGTGTGTGTGTGTGTGTGGGTCCGTATAGTTAGTTTAGTCTAGAAAATTACGATTGCTTCCATAAAAATAAAATAAAGATTAAAATATATATATATATAGAAGGCAGCTGTAATGTAGTCAGAGGAAGAATGGGTGGGTGGTCTGCTAGAGCATGCAACTACTCACTGTTGCCTTAGGATGTATTGATGTATCAATAAATAAGTAAATAAAAATCTAAATGCCAACAATTGCCAACAATGAATCAATCTCTGGCTAGCTCTATGTAAAAATGATATAATGTTCTTTTTTAACTCAAACAATAAAGGTGCCCTCCTGCAGTTATCATTGTCAAAAACGATATATGTATGCTTAGGCAAACCTGTTGTAGGTACTAGCATGGGGGTTAGAAGGGAGGAGTTGTAATTAGGTGTTTGATCATATTGTTGATCAAAGTAATTTCATACCTATCTCTACACAATTGTCATTGTCTATCTAAATGGTCTTATATGCTCAGTGCCAGCATTTTTCTGATACTAAATAGTTTTCGTCTATCTTTGGATTACCTAATGTAGTGGAAGAACTTTTTTCTTTTTTGGGTGGAATTGCAAGGTTAATGGAGACTATATTGGAATTCAGTTTGTGTTACAAATAATTTTCTCATGCATGCTTGTGTTTTGTGTATTTGTACTTGTGGAACCAAAGTAGTGAAAATATTTTGATTTCACGTCCAAACAGGGGCTTTTTTATGTTCTCTATTGATAAATAATGAATTTTTTCTTATTGCATTTTCAGGGTTCATTGCCAATTTATTCAAGCAAGATTGTCGTGAGTGTGGTTGATAATGTCTTGATTGTTCACCAAGTGGATGCAAAGGTTGTCGTATTGTATGACATATTCTCAGATTCCCGAGCACCTATTTCTGCTCCACTTCCACTCTTGCTGAGAGGTTTTCCTAGGGTCGTCACTTCATCCTCTCAATCAATTAGTAGGGATGTAGAAACTTTATAGGCCAAAGATTTAAGTGATACAGAATATGGAGATGGCTGGACTTTTCTTGTTCCTGATCTTGTATGTGATGCGGCTAATGGACTTTTGTGGAAGATTCATCTGGATTTAGAGGCAAATATTGGTTTTTTGTTTTGGCTTATTTGGTTGGCTTTGTCCAGCGCCATATATCATAGGCTGAAAATGTAGATATGAATTTTTGAAAATGTTGCTTCAATAAACTGAAAATGTGCACATATGATCATCTTGTTAGCATTTTGTTAGTATAGATAGATAGATTGATTATCCACCACTGGGTTATCATTTCCCATAAGTGAAATCGTACTATTAGTGTTGTCAGACCATCTGCTATTATGACTTGAGTTAAAATTTGAATAACAAATTCATTTATACAAAATGCTTCAATGGCAAGTACTAATTTTTACTTATTATTTTTGAAAATTCTCATCATTTCTCAAAGAGTGTCAGTTTTTGTTACATAAATGAAGTAAATATATATGTTGGATATCTGAGTCAAGATTTGAGTCACCATTCATTTGGGTAAAAAAATGGATAAAATTCTATTTAATGAGTTTGGGTCAGGGAGTGAAGAGGGGTTAGTGTTTTTTTAACTCAATTTTAAATTTGAGTCCAAGTTTGAGTAAGGATTTGGCGATTCCAAGCAATCAAAATACTTCAATTTTCATTTTGCCCAACAACACTGTGGGAAAGTATTTTGTGAATGACAACACGTAGCAAAGGTGACGTCAATGTGTCAGCTGAGGTGCCACGTGGCTTGGTCACGCTGCCAAGATGATCTCGGCTAGGCCGGCATTATCTGTGGAGATGCTGGAATCTAAGATAAACGGATAAGGGACAAGAGTCCTAGAATAGGGGAGGATCTCAGTCAGGATAAGGATAAGGCTCAAGAAAAGTTTATCCCTATCTAGTTGAGGGTTCAAGATGAGCATTGAGCCTGAGTCCATTGAAGTGAGGTGTGAAGCCCTTGAAAAATGTTTCTCTTTAAAAACCCTAATGTTTAAATTATTTTCGTAAAGCCCTTAGTTACTTGAATTATTTCGAATCTTATCAGTTAGCATTTTTTTTATCAAAACCACAATATCCTAACTGGATTAGGTTCCTTAGCCTAATTTAATTAAATTCTACAAAAGTAAGGTTCCAATACATGAATTTAACGTCAAGCCCTCACTTCTTTATTTAAATTCAAAATTTCCCCAAAACTAGTACATGTACCTTATACTATAAGTACCATCAATTAATTGAGATCTATATAAATATATACATTGAGGAATGTGCTTCTAGTACCTAGATTGATTAAAAAAAAATGGTCCCATCACCCTTCCCAATGGCCGGCCACCCTAGAGAGAAGTAAGAAGCCTATTTTCAAGATTTATAATCATGGTATTCTAGAAACCCAAAAAAAAAAAAACTATTCAACTAGGAATTAACTAGGTGTTGCCTAATCCCAAGGTTAAGCTCCCTAATCACTCCTAATTCATTGAACTCCAAGTAAATTCTAGTTTGTCCATTCAATTCCAACTAGTGGGCTTCTATGTCATTTTACACCAAATTTGCCTATAAATATCACCACTCCCTAGCATGGCAAACACAAGCATCACACTCACACACACACTTTCGGCTAGAGGAGGGGAAGGAGAACAAGAGAGAAGTCTTGAGAGGAAGAGGAAGGAAGAAGAGAGCCATCTTGTTCAAAGCTTAGCAAGTAAGCCACAACACAACCTTCTCTTTCATTTTCCTTTTTCAAATACATGTTCTTAAGGGTTCTAGATATTGTTTTCAGATGCGTCATTGATATATGTTAGTTAGCATGCTTTCATCATAAAAGAGACGAAAATTTTCCCTTAGTGGATCCCTTTTCCCATAAATCTTCTTGTTTTGGGTATTGTACCTTAGAATCTATTTTTGCAGCCCACTTTCAAAAAATTCTAGCAAAATGTATAAAATTATTCTGGACCTCTATTTTATGTCAAAATCTTCCTTAAGGAGTTAGCTTTCAACTAAAATTAGTTTCATGGAAAACAGTGAACGGTTTGCAAGAAAATCAAATTTTCGTAACGATCGACGAATCTGGACAGCGTTGGAGTGTTTTCTAAATAACTTAAAATCTAGAAAAGATATCCCATTTCCAAAATATGTTCTGGAAACTAGATTAGATTCTCTACAAATCATAGGAAGGCTGAGTCCAGTAAAAATTCTAAAATAGCCCTTCTATTCTAATCCTTATGTGATATCGAATCTGGAAATCTTGTTATGCATAGGTGTTTTATGCTCTTGTGTTCATGAAAATGTTTATTAGCGTATGATCATATCTTTGCATGATGTTGTACATATTATGGTTAAGTTCTTATTCTCTTTCATCTTAATGATGCATGCTTATGTGGATATTATTATCTTGTTAAGATTGGTTTAACCTTGTTTTAAAACATTTAACTCAACGAAAAACTTAATTGGGATGGTATTGGGTTTTTGATCACTTGAGTAATGATGATAATGTGTGATGTGTGGATTGTTGGATTGCGTTCCCTACTTGGAAGTTAAAGTCTTGCGCAAGTGGTTTTCGGAACCCTTGAACGGAGCGGTTGTATTCGGACCCTAGGTGGTTTGGTGTGAGGAGGGATTTGGGCAAGGCCCATTATTACCGTCTCTTTTGAGGCCCTGCGGTTGGCGCTACGCGGTATAAAACCGATGGTAGGCATCTGAGGTTAGTTCTGCAACAAAGCAGCAAAAGAGGGGGCATACTGAATAATCCGAATCCGATTCTTGTGGTTAGGAGGACGAAATCTCTTTGGGGGATTTCTAGTTTACTAACATCTAACTTGTAACCCTTTGTTTATCTATTTTGAGTATCATGCTTTACTACTTGTTGTTATATTTGAGATTGTGTATTGGACTGGAAAAAAAAAAAGGACGGGGTGTGTGTGTGTTTACTGGACATTTAAAGCTCACGGCGTATCATGCCAGGTGATGAAGAGGAACTTATAGCTGGAGACGAAGAGCTTGAAACCTTCGAAGACTTTTGGCTATCTTAGTGAAGTTAGAAATTTCCTTTTGATGTTTTGTAAGACTCATGTGAAGATTTAAATTTTCTTGGGATGTAATGTAAAGGAACAAGCTTTTGAATTAAGGATATTCGTGGTTGTTATGTATTTATATTCTACGTATATGTATGAACCTTATCATTGCTTATGAGACTTTGTGTCAATGCCTTTTAAGATCTGTCAAAAGGGTAGTGCGCTGCCTAAGAAAGCCAGACTTAGAAGGGAGGCTAATTTGACTCTTCCGGCGATCTGGGATCTTACTTGGTTATTGACCACAGGACTCGTTCGTGATTCTTCCTTGACTACAACTAATAGTGTAGAATCGGGGCGTCACATGAGGTTTCTAAAGGGATCGGATCACTACTAGTTATAAAAGCAAGGCACCCGTGTGGGTCGAAGGTAAGTTCTTTCTTGTGAGTTTAAGCACAATTTGCTATCTTTGAGAGATATTGATTACTGACTTTATTATTGGAGTGCCACCGGGTGAACGAACTACCACGGTATTCTCGTCTTCTTGTTACAGGTTGTTGGGCTTAATCTATTCTGCCAGTACTCTCCAGTTGAGTTCCCCATTTGGTTGTGTGGTCAAAAATCAGCACCCACAATTTGGCACTGTCTATGGGAAACTTAAGGAGAATAGATGGCCAACAACAGGCAGGAAGAAAAGATTAGGGATGACATCCACAGTGAGAGTGGTGAGCATGCAGATCCCAACGTCAAGGAAAAAAACCGCAATGAAGGAGCACAGGATCCAAATCCTATGGAGAAGGATGTCGGCAAAGAGGGTAGCGCCCTAAAGAAAGCTGGTGGAGATGAGTATTACAACGAAAGCAACCTCTAGGTATGGATGGATAGATGCCTGAGGAGGGATAGTGAAATAAAAGGGATGGCAAACAAGTTGGCAAACCTATAGTCGGTTGTCAACTTCATGATGTAGCACAACGTGATGCAACCACTATTCCCGTTGCAGGACATGCCGGTACCAACAGCAAAGATTGACACCCAGAAACGGAGGCAGAATAAAATCCCAGTAATCCTATAGCATGGCAAGGAAAAGGAGCGCGCACATCATCCTTCATGGGATGTTGGACGAGCAGAGTCAATAAGAAGTGAGTCACAGAAGACTCCTCGTACCAAGGGACTTATGTCAGAGAACCTCGGAATGTCCAGAGGAAGGGTCTATGTTTTGATATAGTGAATGAAGAGAAGTCTAAGAGGACACACAATGACACCGAGTGCAGCGCACCCAAAAGGATGAAATCTGTTGATAGCTAAGCTCCCGATCGAACGAAGGAGGATTTGAGAGACCACCTCCAGAGGAAGCGACTCAACGCCGAGGTCACATCCCCCGTCAAACCGAGAACGCCGTTCTCAGTGGAGTTGGATAGATTTGAGAGCCCAAAAAGGTTCCATAGGCCAAGGTTCCAGATTTATAATGGTAAGTCCAATCCTAACTTTCATGTCGGCTTATATTTAAATTCAATGGCTTTGTATAGCGGGAATGAGCAGTTGTTATGTAAGGTGTTCCCCTCATCCTTTAGGGAAATCGCATCGGATTGGTTCCACAAGTTGTCAAAAGGAACAATGAAGAGTTAAGATGGCCTAGCCAAGATGTTTGTGGCTAGGTTTGTTACAAACAAATTGCAGCCACTAAGGGTAGACTCCCTGGTGGCTTTGAACATTAGCGAGGGTGAAAGCCTTAGGGCGTATGCCAAGAGGTATTACAAGGTGTTCAACCAAATTCCAGCTTGTAACCAGGAGCTAACAGTTATGTCTTTTAAGAATGGCCTGGATGATGAATGCCCTCTTTGGAAATCACTTGCAAAAACTCTACCAAAGTTATAGAGGAGCTCATGGCATGGATCGAGAAGTATGCCAGAGCAGAAGAGGACACGCAGGGGACAAAGGCACCAAAGTAGGAGAAGAGAAATGGCTTGCCGAGGCCGAGGTAACACTGGTTTTAACAGGCAAGAAACAAGGTTGAGGGTTGCACAAGCAGTCACCACTGTATTCAGGATCCCGGTCTACAAAGTTCTGGAAAGGATTAGAAACCAACCGTATTACAGAGCGCCAAAGAAGATCCTTGGCGAGTTTATGAGAAGGAGCCTTGGGAAGCATTATGCTTACCATAATCAGAATGGTCACTTGACTTAAGGATGTAGGGCTCTAAAGACACACTTGGAGGATCTGGTCAGACAGGGTCACCTGAGAGACCTAGTAGATGAGGCCAAGACAAGGAAAAAGTAAGCAAGGCTACGCAGGCCACGGTAGCACCACCTCCACCACTACAATCACAGCAAGCAGATGGATCTCGGGTGATCAATGTAATTCACTCTAAGGTGAATGAGAATGATGTACGAGGGAAGACTCAGAGAGTGTGGCACCTACAACATGTGTATCAGGTCCAACAATTTTTCAGTCTCCAAAACCCAAGCTTCAGCCTTTAGCGGTTCTAAGCCTCCCTGAAAGGACGGCAGTTTCATCTTGCTGAATTTATGAGTCAGTGCGATAATGTCCACCTCATTAACATTCACATTCTGTACATTCTGTTCCGATTGCACCGGAGGAGGAGGAGGTGGGGGCTGTTGGTTCTGTTGTTGATCTAGTCTTTCAATTACCAGTCCCATCATTTGTTCAAGTCTGGCCATTCTGGCCTCAGAGGATGATGATTCAGTTTCATTTGCAGTGCTTGCGTTATCCATTTCACTATAAGCAGTTATAACAGTTATCATTATAAATAGTTGTACAATTAAACAGTTTAGCATTTTAACATATATTCAGTCGGTCATAACCACACACTTTTCGAGTTCATGAGATGCCCTAATCGCTTTTCTAGGACACTCTATAGCTCATTTGGACACGTGTGTGCGGTATAACTCGTGGTTAAGTATCGCTCTGATACCACTCTGTCACGACCCAAACCCGGCCCTATGGGTTTAGCACCGTAACTGGCCAGTAATCCGAGATTACCGAAGGCCTGCTGAACAGTAATACAGTAAAGCAGAGTACAGGGCCTGGCGGAAGCCAATACAGTAAATCACTAGTGTCCATTGAGCTGTGACAATCTGTATGCCAAAAACATTTTTCATGCATCCATACAGTTCAAAACAGTACAGTCTATACAATCATATACAAACGTTCAGTACGGGGACCTAATCCCTCGATAACAGTACAGTAAACAGTAAACGGTCTATACAGTAGTACAAAACAGTAAGGAGACTGATGGGGGACACCAAAAACACCCCAAGCCATAGCATGACAACTCGGAACCTCGCAGTGAGGCACATAGGCTGGCTTGACAAAACTGGGGACTAACCCACGCTCCTAGCTCCGGTCTGGCTGTTGAGAACCTACATATATATAAACAGTGAGCTAAAGCCCAGTGAATAACATAATGCGTAAAGAGGTTATGAATGAATGTCTTTACAGTAATGAAAACAATTCATTAAACAGTATTTTGATCTTTCAGTATTTCAGTCAATCAGTCATATGTGGTACATCCAATAGCCTATAAACAATAGGTCCAAAGGACCGAGCCTTAACAGACCCAACAATAATGATGGCCATCAATCAGTAAACAATATGGTTCCACAAAGGAACCGACAGAGCTCTGTAACAGTAACAGTAATCAGTAAGTGCTAAGGATGCCACAGTACAGTTTGGAATACAGGACATACATTCATTCAATAAACCATATCAGTTCAATAAACAGTTCAGTTCAGTATTCAAAATATAACCATTTTGAACATATCTTTACACAAACGTTACTCACAGAGATTGGGCTAATAGCAGCTAGAGCGCGTCCCCGAGAGCCAACCCTAAACAGTTAACAAGTAGAACACACACTAAGTTTCACAGTCGGGAAGGATGATAATTAAATCCCTAAATTTCCTCGGTGTGGTTCTATGTCTAAATCCTCATTAAGATGCCTTAAACTAGGCCTAAGAATGCCTAGGATGGGATGAGGATGCAAAAATACACTTGCAAGGCATTTTTCAAAAGTTGCTGAAAACAGGGGGCTCGCTCGAGCGAGCCTTCCTTCGCTCGAGCGAGGTTGCAAAATCAAAGGATTCGCTCGAGCGAGGAATCCTTCGCTCGAGCGGTCTGCAGAAACAGTAAAAGTACTGGATGCTCGTTTTTTACGCGCGATACCACGCTCGATGCTCGCTCGAGCGGAGCCCTGAACAAAGGTGCTCGCTCGAGCGAGGAATCCTTCGCTCGAGCGAAGAAGCCAAATCTGGAATTTCCAGATTTGCCTTCCAAGCTCAAACCAAGCATTCCCAACTCAATACTCGACCTCTTGGGCCCAAATTCTGGAAAATACATCCCAAAACAATGTATAACAAGTTTCAAAAGCCAATTTATGAATTCAAGCCCCAAAGGTGAGTCAATTAAATACAAATTCAAACCCATTTTCAAGAATAATTTAAAACATGCAATGCATGAGCTTTAAACCAAAATCAAAGTTCAAATCTTGCTCTAATGAGCTCAAAAGTTGGAAAACAAAATGAAAACATGGACTTTGATAGAAACATGGGCATGCATGTACAATCTACCATGAATTCAACTTCAAAATGCACCAATTCAAGCATGCATGCAACAATGGAGTTCCAATTCAACATATATGAGCAAATTCATGACTTAACTCCTCTATAACCATGATACATGCAAGATGGAACTCAATGACAACAAGAAGAAGATGAATTTTCTTACCTAAGTCTCAATTACAAGGTTTAGGAGCTCAAAAATACATCAATCTTCAATTTCCCCTAAGTTCTCAAGCAATTCACAAAGTTGGAGTCAAAATCTCTCTCACTCTCTCTCTAAATTCGGTTATGGGGGAAGGAAATGGCTGATCAAAATGTATCTCTAAGTGTATAAGGCACAATAGAATTGAATAAACAAAGGCCCCACTCACAATGGCAAAATGGTAATTACGACAAACTCTTTAATTGGCTTAATTTAATCTAGTTTAATCATTCCTAATCAATTTTCAGATAAATATACCATTAAATCACAAATATTCTACTGATTCCAAAACTCTAAACGGTTCCTAATTCGGCCGCCGATAAGGCCTTCAATTAGCAGTTTAAACATATAAATTCAAACAGATAATCAATCGATCAAACAGATGCAACATGCAATTCAATATATAAACTTATGCAATTCAATTCACAAATGTTTTGGCTCTTGCTTGCTTGTTATGTGTTTTTTGAGTTGACCGGTACAGGGAATGCATATATCAGTTTGCAAGTCTAAGTATCAGGCCTGAGGGCATCAGTACCGGAATTTGAGAATCAGTTATATCTGCGGGTATCAGATTCAGTTTTTGGGGCAGTGATTTTGGGGAACAGTGATCGGTAGTAGAGTACAGTTATTCAGTTATACTCGTGTATGTTCTGATTGGGCCGAAATGCTGCGTGTTTTCTCTTTCAGTTCAGAGAGTTAGTACAAAATAGCTAGTGTTCTTCTTTGCTAAGGCAAGACAGAAATCTGATCCGTCAGTCACCGTTCAGTACATCGGACTTATGATGATGCAAAGTTCAGAGGAAATAGTAGTTATTACAGCCGCATTGGATCAAGGAAACATCTTGCGGGATGAGACCAATGTTGAAATACCGCACCCACCCAGGTCGCCTGCCGCGCGCCCAGTCTGGACGCCACAGTTGTATCAAGCTCGTGAGCCCACCACATTTGAATTGATGGGAATGATTGGTGATCTTCAGCGATCTGTGGCTGATCTCGCCTACGGAATGTCGGCTTCGCCACCAACCCCATCCTACGCCGGAAATTTTGTACCGCAGGAGCCCCCGCTACTGCGGCGAATTGTGATCGAGCTCAGCCAACCTGAGGCTGTCTCAAGCTATGGACATGACATGTCAACAACAAACGGGTTTCACTCTGATATAGCAACCCAAACCCTCGATCAAGCTGAGGCCAGAGGTAAGAACAAAGTGGGAACAGATGCTGATCCCGTTGAACAGCTGCTGTGGGCAGTCGAGGCTTTGAAAGCCGGGGGATTAAGTAAACAACAAATATTCGCAGTGGTGGCTAAAACTGTAGATGATGCTTTCCCCGCTTCAACCGAGGGGAGTTCCAACCAGACAGAAAATCGGGATAGGCCCCGTCATGCCAGAACAGTTCCCTCCAATCCCAACCCTGCACCAGGGAAGGATCAGAAAGTCAAGGCGGCACCTGCCGATCCTTTTGCCAGTGCGTCCGGCAAAAGTCAGCAAACTTCGAAGTATCTGCCCCGAGGGCGCAGAGTCTTCCACGCACTCTACATGCCTTTGTCTAGGGCGCTCCAGATCCTTGCCGAAAGAGGGCACCTTAAACCCCTCGAGCCTCGGCCTCTCCCGAAGAATCTCCCTCCCACACATGATGCTGCCTTGTACTGCGCGTACCACCAGCAAACCAGTCATTGCACCGACAACTGTTTCCGTGTTCGTCATGAAGTACAGGATTTAATCGACAACGAGGTTATCCTCCCGCCTACCTCAGCGAAGTCTGTCACTGCTGAGTTGTTAGATTTCGAGGATACTGCGAGTATGTGATCAGAAGTCGGACCACCTGCGGGCGACACTCAGTGTATTTCAGATGTGGCATCTGGCACGCACTGTTTTGAGCATTTGTGAATGCCGTTTTATTTCTGGCTTGGGTGTTGAGCCAGTTCTTTGGTTTTGTTTTGAGTCTGTCTCATTGTCTGGAGTCAGTCTTTTTGCTTAAGGGTCTATATTATTGTATCAAGTCAGTCCCGTTGTATAGAAATTAGTTGATTCCAGGGTTGTTGCCTCGGATATCATGTTTTTGTAATTATCTTTTGCTTTCTTTTAAGTCTGTCTCTGCTGTGGAGCCAGTTGCAACCTAGGAAATCTGAATGAAATAGCTGTGGCTATCATGCTACCGTGCTTATTGCTACTTTGAGCCTGTTGTGCCAGCAAGTTTAGAATGAAACGGCAGTGTATTTCACCTACTCTTTGGCACCTATAAGTCATTGTATTGACCTAAGTTTTTCAAAACTTTTCGAACAATGCGGTGAAAACAAAGAGGAAGGAATTCCTCGGGATTTGCAAAAATTTGATCAAATTAAGAGAAAGAGAGGCATGCTAAGCCCTTAATGAAGGAAATCATGTTTGTTAACGTGAGTACTGAGAAGGACCCTGGCTTGATTCAGATTGGTTCCACACTATCTTCAGCACGAGCGATTTGTCGCTTTCTTAAAAACTTTCAAAAACAAAATGTCTTGCGCAGTCCTGCGGAGACCTGTATGGAATCGCTCTTGAGATTGTGCAGCTTAGGATTGCTCTCAGCTTCAAGATTCAATCCCTTTGCTCTCAAAACCTTGACCTTGAATTCAGAATGATCAACAGTCAATCGCAATGTGAAGCCTGTGTGGCCAGATTTGAAGCAGCCCTCGAATAAGAGGCACCAAAGTTAGATCAAGAAGATCAGACCTCATCAGAAGAAACTTGCGAAGCTAAATCAGAAGCAACCCTCGAACTAGGGGCAAAAATGTCCGACGTGCTCGAAGAGCCGAAGATGAAACCTTCTGCAAATCAATACAATAGCCACTCTCCTGGATTCAGATGACTTCAGAATCTCAAAACCATTTGGCATGGACAAAGCTACACTTTTACCTTTGAGAGGCTCGTTGGGCCGAAAACCCGGAAGGGCGACCCAGGCAAAAGTTAGAGCAAGAAGAAAAAATGCAAAAAAGAAAAGAAAAAAAAAGAAAAAAAAAGAAAAATACAAAAAAGAAAAGATGAAAAAACAAAAAAAAGAAAAGAATTGAAAAGAAAAGAAAAACATAGCTCGCAAGGTTGAAAACCCAGAAGGGCGACCTTGGCAAAAGTTAGAGCGTGGTGAGGGTTAATACACGAGTGTACCTTAACCGGAACTACGTAAGGCTTGATTCCCATGTTTGGGATACGTAGGCAACTTTATCCTGAAGTCCAGCCACAAACACTTTCAAATCAAGTGTGTCCATGTAATGGTTTTGATCATCCTTGCCTTCTCTGAATTCGATAGTTTGGTTGTGACAACCAGAACTACGTAAGGCTTGATTCCCATGTTTGGGATACGTAAGCAACTTCATCCTGAAGTCCAGCCACCAACACTTTCAAAGTGACTGTGTCCATATATTGGTTTTGACCATCTTCGTCTTCTCCGTATCCGAGAGTTCGGTCGTGATCATCACTGATGAGGACTGTTTACAATATGTTGCGGCGCTATCCGGACAAGGGGAAACTTTCCGTTGCCATGAGTTGCCATTCAAACCAGGGGCAACTTTCCGTTGCCGTGCAGTACCATCCAGACAAGAGGCAATTTTCCATTGCCTCCGATCCGAGGTTATGCGTCTCGAGAGTAAGTTCTGCGCTCGTTGAGCATCGACTGTTTGCAAAAATAGTTTTTGAGAATTTTTACTGAGGTTGACCATTTTCTCGAAAATTATTTCATTTTCCAAAACTGGACCATTTTCTTGGACCCAAAAAAGGAAAATTTTCAGTGCTCATAGCCTGACTTGCATGATTTCAAATCAAAAATCGAACAAGCATGTTAATCGGACTATCATTTTGGTTAAAATTGTTTTAGTAGAAAATGAAAACAAAAAATGGTCAAAATGATGAACTAGGGGCGCAGTTGAGTCAGGCTGCCTGTCTTTCCCCCATCGCCGCCATACTTGCCGGAAGGGCACTCTACCTGCCAACAAAAGGCACAACTGAGGTTAACAACAAAGGGCTGAAAGCTCTCAACATCCTCTGAGCAACGAGGTATCGAACCAAGTGCGAGGCACGAATCGGAATGGATCAAGATACTCCATTCCCTCAGCCGGGGCATTGACTAAGCGCCACCAAAAATATATATATATAGCTGTGAGCTAACAGTGTTGGGCATGAACCCACGACCTTCAATTTATCCACCGACCATATCTGGGGAGGGATATAAAATGAGAGATTAAAGAATAGAGAGGCGTAAGTTGAGAGAAAAGTGAGCAAAAGGGTTTTGAGAAAAAAAAAACCCTGAGCCTGAGGGCCGAGTGATGTGAGAATCACAAATAAGAAAGGGTGGAAATAGTACCCGAAGAAACTGGCTCCTTGTGATCTGAGGTCTCTCGTCTTTGTAACACGTCTGTGTGTCGTGTCTTTTGTTTTGTCTCAATTTTTATTTGGAGTCGTTCCGAGCGTGTCTCATCATGTTTAGGTTGTTTACCTTTTGTTTTCTGTTATTGAGTCTTTTTCACTATGTTCAGTCGTAGGCTCAATACCCGGTTGAAAACCCTTTTCTCAAATCGTTTTGTGCTCAGAGTGTTGTGATATTCTCCACATTTATGCGAAGCATGATTTGGTTCTTTCGTAAAACTGCAGGGTCCACCCCCGATGAAGTGTGAACAGAAAAACCCTGACCTATCTGAAGCTTTTGGATTCCGGATTGCGAAGCAAGAAATTTTGGAGCATCTGAGTGTGCTTCAACTTCTACAAGTTCAGAATGAACCGTGTATTCAGAATGAGCAATATGCTGTTGTGGGCCATGAGTTCAGAATGAGTAGTGTTCAGAATCAGTTGTGAGCTGTGTGGGCTGTATGCAGATTAAACCAAGCACTGTGTTACGAGCCGAGAGTTCAGAATGAGCAGTGGTTTGTTTTAGTTGTTTTGCTGTTGGCCGGTTCATTATCTGGTTATTACAATACAAGTGTTTAATTTTCAGGCAGGAGATCAATCTCATTTACATTGAGGTGTAATATGAAGCAATGCGAGGCAGTGTATGAAATGTATCAATGTAACACTTTTTCAGATAAAAAGTTTGTTTCATGTCATCATCTTTTCAAGTACAAAGTTTTGGAGAAAACAAAAACCTGCCTGCGGCAGTACAAGGTACTCAAGCTACCAACAAAAAGAAAAGCAAAACAAAAAGAAGAAAAGCAGCAAAAATCTAGATCAGCCTCAGTGGTCTCGGGCCTACGGGTCTGTCCTCGTCCTCTTCCTGGACGAAGGTCCAGGAGCATCATCATCAGCACCGTCATCTGAGCCCGAGCCATCTCCAGTCTCCTCCTCGGACGACTCTGCCTCCGTCTCTGCCTCGGCCTCGAACTCATCATCATCGGGAACTGGTGCCCGTGAGCTACTCCCAACATAAGTGCGCCCCGCTTTGGTGCAGGGATATACTCTACCATCTCGGACAAGAATAGAAGGCCCAGCTAGAGCACCTCCTGCAGTAGGAATCTGGAATGGAGGCTGAAAAGCACAAATGGTAAACGCATCAATATGCTACGCAAAGCAGGGTATGAATGCCAAATGCAGTGTGTGAGTACAGTGTATGACTGTTGTGAGCAATGTATCAGTATAGAATGCAGTGTACGAATGCCGTGAGTAATGCTGTGAACAATCTGTGGGCTACAGTGTATTAGATGCCGTGAGGGCCGTGTATCGAGTGTTGTGTTGACAGTGCGATGCGTCAAATTATGTGAAACAGTTTATGTATGGTTTGAGACTGTGGTCAGAAGAACATACCGGAATATTGTAAATGGCTAGAAGATCGAGGCTTTGCTGGAGCATCTCCATCACAGAGGCGGTCAGCTCCAGGGACTGACGAGTGTACTCGGAGGAAGCCTGCAAAAGTGTTAGAAGCATCAGTATTCTGCGAAATATCAAATGAAATGGAATGACAATACAAGATGCAAAATGCAATAGTACATACCGGGGACAAGTCATAGAACCTGACTAACTCGTGATCAGCCGGAGGGGGAGCGAAAGGGATCTGATAGGTCTCCCCACCCTGCCCTCGGCATGTCATCATCGTGGGCAGTGCTGGCCAACTAGCCCCCCGTCTTCTCCAGGCCCCACTCCTACCACGGACTCGAGCCACCCTCAGTTCTCCTGCTCCCGCTCCTGCCCTAGCCGCCGGCGCCGCTGGCCTCTCTCTCTCAGCTCGACGGCCACTGCTCAAAGGCCGCATGATGTAGGTCTGGACATACTCTGCGTAGTCTCCCTCGCCTCTGAAGCCCTCCGCGTCCCAGCCGATGGTGTAATCAGCCATCTGCTCGGGAGTGAACCTCTCTGTGTCCCTCATGTGGGTAGGAGGCGGACCTGGAACTATTTGCCCTGGTAAACCCAACGTCTAGCACAGGAAGCGCTCACCCAGGTACCAAGCCCGACAGACCGGGCCCTCTAGCAAGATCCTGAACCGGGCGGTCTCCTCAGCACCGGCAAACCGCTCCCGAATCGCAGCTGGCAATGGAGCCCAGGGCTGCCAGGTAATCTGAAAATGATATGCAGTCAGTTATCTACTGTTATTGAAAATACAGTGCAAAGTGAAGCCTGAAATAAACTCTAAAGTTGAACATACCTCTGCGGTGGTGATGGTGTCGAAATAACGGTGGAAGAAGATAAAAGACTCCCGGGGTCTCCGCACACACCTCACATCGAAGCGATGGGAGAAAGAAACGCCGAGAGGGGTCTCCTCGTCGGGTACTGGCGCGAGCCTCGGGAAGTAGGCGTAGACCCACAACTGCAGAGCAGATATCAGTATGCTTATCAGATAAAGCAGAATGCAGAATAAAGCCGAAATGGCAGAACCGTGTGTTGTGCAGTGTATTGTGCAGAGTGTACAGTGTATGCAGTGTACAGGCAGTGTAAAGCAGATTATATGTGTGTCGTGTGTGCAGTATACAGTCAGCCTAAAGCAGACCGCAGTGTGTGTAGTGTACAGAGTACAGATAATGTAAAGCAGAAATATAAAACAGAAAAGAAGATGTACCTCCCAAGCCGGCCAGTAGCCTCCGAGCAACTGCTCGCTGCAACGGGAGGACAAGCTCATGTATCCATAGAGTGTGGCCAAGGCTGCCCCACCCCAGTCGTAGCGCAGGATCCGTGTGACATCCACCAGAGCGCTCAGCAAACAGAGGGGCACGGTGTTCGCCCGATCGGCGAAGATGGTCGTCCCCAGTAAGAGGAAGCCGCGTGCATACTGCTCCACCTCCTCCTGAGCCATCGGTGCCTCCTCAGCTAAATCTGGCTGAATCCGAAAGTGGTCCTCGAACCACGAGTATCTGACGAAGCCTGGACGAGCGAGAGGCGGCAGCTCGCCAAGCAAATATATCTGAGCGGCCTCCCACTCATCCATGTCTGTGTCAAAGGGGATCGGATCACCCCCTACCCCGATGCTGGTGAGCATCGAGAAGTCATAGGGAGTCATCATCATGTCTCCCGTGGAAGAGAAGTGGAAGGAGTCGGTGGTGTCCCACCACCTCTCCACCAGAGCGGCAAGAAGAGGCATGCTCGCGGTAAGGCGTGACAGTCCCCTGCAGAAGGCACCGAAGCCAGCCTAGTCGACAATGTGACGGACTGCGTCCGGTAGCTCCATGTACCATCCGCGGGCAGCAACATTCCCATACCCCTGGAAGGCATGGGAATCCCCCTGTATTCAAAAGCAAATAGTTGTGAAGCAATATTCAATATACAGTTTTGAAGAGCATTCAAAATCAGTAGCAATACAGCGTGTGTGCACGTGTTCAGATTCAAACAGACATTGGGTGCCGGTGTGCTCGCAGTGAACTACAGCATATGATGTGTCAGTGTGTTTGAGTGGTTCAGTACAGATATAGCATGTGTGCACGTGTTCAGATTCAAACGTACATTGGGTGCCGGTGTGCTCGCAGTGAACTACAATGTATGATGTGTCAGGGTGTTTGAGTGGTTCAAGGCAAATACAGTGTGTGCGCGCGTTCCAATTCAAACAGATACCGAATGCAGGTGTGTTCACAGTCAACTACAGCATATAGTATATCGGTGTATCCGGATCAAACAGTTAAAGGCAGAATCGACTATGGCAGTTAGGTATTCTACTTTGCGGAAAATGAAACGGGGAAGAATATACCTCGAAAACGCCGTATGAAAGGTGCATCTCTGGCTCACGCAGAAGCAGCTCTGGTGGCACCCTCATGTCAAAACTCCTGAACTGGCGAAGTCCGTCAGGAGGCAGCTCGTGAATCGCTGACCTGTAGGTCGCCGGATCGAACGGACGGACGGACGCTGAAAGGCAAGAGCTCGGCCTCTGGGTCCACATCCATCTCCGAGGGAGCCCCGCCGCCTGGAATATCGTCTGCCATCTCAGAGAGAGTGTGAAAATGGCCGGGAATGTGAAAACCGGGCAAGAATATGAAGAGTCAACCGAAAAGTCAACCTCGAGAGGGCGGAAAATGGCCGGAAAGGTCGAGGTGCGGAAAAGGCACAGAGATCAAGGAAAACTCGGGGGAAACAAACCCCGAGTGCTGAGAATCGAGAAAAGGCGCCGAAACGAAGTTTTGTTCAGTTCAAAATGTTCGAAACACGAAGATATTCGCGAATCGAACGATTAAATGGGCCCTAAAACTGAGGAAAACGGAGGATAAGAAGGAGGAAAATGACCTAGGGAGAGAGGGGAAGAATTTTCGAGCAAGAGGAAGTGAGAAATATAGGGCTAGAAGCCCTATGTTTAAAGACCCGTGCCGATTTGACCAAACTGCCCCGATTCAGGCATATTTGGCCGGTCAGCCAAATAGATGGCTGGTGGACTTTTTTTGGTGACCGATGGATGGCCGGTGACCTCCCCCGATGGACGGTGAACCTCCTACACCTTTATTTGGGTCTTTGATATGGTTTGGGGCCTTCATTGCTCAAGATAGTGCCTCCATTGCTCAAAACAGTGCAAGAAAATGCATTTCCGAAGCTTAACCGGTCTTTGTACCGTGTCTTCTGTGCGTAGCACTCGAATACGTGCGAGGTGTATCCCTTTTGTATCCTTTTTGTTTCTTGCGAGATTCGAAAGTTGTCCCACATGCATACGTTACAACGTTTTGTCGTGAAACGCGCGTTGGTTATACGTCATTTCACTCGCATCATTATGCACACACCTCGCATTGTCATGCGCATGTCATACTTGCATTAGTATGCACATTCTTTAGGTCGCATCGTCATGCACACCTCACATGCATTGTCATGCATATCAAGCGACGCGCGTTATCGCGCATTCAAGTTCACATGCATCGTCATGCATTCCAAGTGACATGCGTTGTCGCGCATTTAAGATCACATGCATTGTCATGCATTTCGAAAGACATGCGTTGTCACACATTCAACCTCATGCGCATTGTTATGCATCATTCACACTTTGCATGCACTTCAAAAAAACAAAAAAAAAAAAAAAACATGCATCATTCGCACTTTGCATGCATTTCAAAAAAACAAAAAAACAAAAAAAAACATGTATCATTCGCTCTTTGCATGCATTTCAAAAAAGAAAAAATCCAAAAAAAAAAGCATGCATCATTCGCACTTTGCATGCATTTCAAAAAACAAAAAACATACATCATCATGCATTCATCATGCATTTCAAAACAAAAAAAAAACATGCATTGTCATGCATTTTTCTTCCTTTTGCATTGTCATGCATTTCAAAAAAAAAAACAAAAACAACAAAAACAACATGCATATGTCATGCATTCCATTGTACATCTATTGCATATGTCATGCATACATTGTAAATAGTGCATATGTCATGCGTCACTGTAAATATGGCATTTACATACATTCATTGTACATATCCATTGCATATTGTATATATTGCATTGTAGCTTGCATGCATTCACTGCATCACCTCCATCTACGACTTGCGCCTTTCCATGTTGAGCTTGGTCTGGTATGCGCCCATACTTCTCGCGTTGAAACACAGTTATGATATTATGAGTACGCACCCAGTGTTGAGGGTGACGGCACCGTTTCCGTGTTAAACATGGTTGGTATGTGTCCATGCCTTTCCTAGGCAAAATGTGTTTTGGCCGCATGCCTCTTCCACTGCATCCATTGCATTCTCCCCAGTACATCGCATTGTACATATCCATTGCATATTGTATATATTGCATTGTAGTTTACATGCATTTGCTGCATCATCCATCAATGGCTTGCGCCTTTCCATGTTGAGCTTGGTTTGGTATGTGCCCATACTTTTCGCGTTGAAGCACAGTTCTAAGAATTTTGTGTACACACCTAGTGTTGTGGGTGACGGCACCGTTTCTGTGTTAAACGTGGTTTGTATGTGTCCATGCCTTTCCTAGGCAAGACACGGTTCGACCGCAGGCCTTATCCATTGTAAATATCCATTACATGCATATTGTATATATCACATCGTAGTTTACATGCATATTGTATATATTGCATCGTAGTTTGCATGCATTTGCTGCATCATCCATCAATGGCTTACGCCTTTCCATGTTGAGCTTGGTTTGGTATGTGTCCGTACTTTTCGCGTTGAAGCACAGTTCTGAGAATTTTGTGTACGCACCTAGTGTTGTGGGTGACGGCACCGTTTCTGTGTTAAACGTGGTTTGTATGTGTCCATGCCTTTCCTAGGCAAGACACGGTTCGGCCGCAGGCCTTATCCATTGTAAATATCCATTACATGCATATTGTATATATCGCATCGTAGTTTACATGCATATTGTATATATTGCATCGTAGTATGCATGCATTTGCTGCATCATCCATCAATGGCTTGCGCCTTTCCATGTTGAGCTTGGTCCAGTATGTGCCCATACTTCTCGTGTTGAAGTACAGTTATGGTATTATGTGTACGCACCTAGGGTTGTGGGTGACGGCACTGTTTCTGTGTTAAACACGGTTTGTGTATGTCCATGCTTTTCCTAGGCAAGATATGTTTTGGTCGCGCGCCATATCCACTTTATATACTGCATTGTAGTGTAGTTCGCTTGCATTCGGCATTTAGGATCATGAGCTTTTCTGAGCAGAGCATGCCTCACTTATGTCATTCCACCCAATTACTTGTTCTTGTGTTCCGTCTACATCACTCATAGTTCTGCATGTGTACGCGCCTATTCCATTGCTGGTATTGTGGTTTGAGGGTTGCGGCACCTTTTCTATGGTAGACTGACTTTGCATCTCCATCATCTTTATGACATTTGTGTGGATTTTGAACCACTCGTGATTTGATCATGATTCAATTGCATTGCATATCATTTGCATTGTTTATACGTAGATTTGTAAATGTTGCATATCATTTTGCATCCATTCCGCATTGTTCTGCGTTGTCACACATAGGTTGCATTGTCATGCACTCCTACACTTGCGTTGTCACGCAGCTTTTAATTGCATCGTTATGCATGTTGCTAACAATATTGTACTTGTTGAGTTTTCTTTCTCTTTCAGGCACGATATTGTATGTACGGTTCATTTGAAGCTGGTGCAACCAGACGAGCCGCACAGGTATGGTATTCTCCGAGTGAGACGTATCAAGAATTGAATAATTCTCTTGCACCCTCTCTGCATTATAGTGTAGTTTGGTTTGTGCTAGCTTAAAACTGTCGCATGTTATGCTTCATTACAGCTTTCTTTGCATGATCATAAGTTATGCTCGGCTTTGTGCATTGTCAGTTGCATTTTGCTCCCGCCTTCGGGCGCATATCTTTATTGTCTTGCATGCTTTGTCTAAGTCTTCGACCTTGTCAAAAATGGGTCGTCTCTGGGCTTTGACATTCACTCCCGTCATTGTTATGACTTTCGAGTTCTGTCAAAGAGGGGCAACTGTAGAAACCCCATTTTTTACCGTCCTCAAGACTTGGACGTCACCATTTGAACACTCGGTGATCATCCATGTTTGTGTTTGTCTTGAGTTCCCGGAGGTCTCGACCACGCGCCTTGCCTCAGGATCTCTCGACTCGACTGTTTTGTGTTTGGTTTTGCACCAAACACTTGTGTTTGGTTTTGAGGGGCAGGGAATGGCTTGTTGGCCATCCCCACACCTCACCGGCCATGGCTTGAGGCCACCGACCATTGTTTTGTTTCCATCGGCCAAATGTTTGGCCGGCCGGCACTCTTTGTGGTCGGCCGACCATTGTTTTGGCCAATTTGGCATCTTTGGCTGGCCGACCACTGTGCATCTGCTTTTGCAGATATTTTTATGCCAGCTGTGCTAGTTGGCATACACTTTGCACCCCCTCCATACACGTGTATGGAGGGATTTCACTCTTGCTTAGCTTGTTTTGTAAGCTTTGCAAGAGTGATCCTCTATAAAGGGAGGGCCTCTCCTCCCTTCTCAGAGGTTGAAGAAGTTCAAGAGAGAGGTCTGAGATTAGGGTTTGAGTCTTGTGCCTATGCTATCTCTATATCTCCCTCTCTTTGGTGTTTAAGGTGTTTTGTTCATAGTTTTACACACAAACACCTAGTGTTACACTTTCCTTTAGCTACTGAGGTACTAAGGAGTGATTTTCAGAGTTTTGAGCTGGTTTTGAGCTAAGGAAAGCAGCTGGAGTGCTGTTCTTGAAAGGGTCTATAAGGTTAAGAACTTTACCTTTAAATACCCCATTTTTGCATAGTTCTTTTGCCTACCTTGCATCTATTTTTGAGCTTAGTATATAACATATAAAAGTCTTGTTTTTACTTGCTTAAAATAGTTGTTTAAGGTTATTTTGGTGTTTGGAGTTGTTTGACCCCTCTTAGGCCTTGTTTGGCCCCCATTTTGTGCTATTTTGGTGAGCTCCGGGACCACCTTGTTTGGGCCTCCTCACCACTGAAATCTTGAGGGATTTCAGTGGTGAGGATGGTGGTTTGAGGTCCTAAGAAGGAGAGGGCCATCCCCTCTCCTTGTTGTCTTCAAAATGTGTCATTTTTGCCTCATGTGTGAGCACCATTCTTGAGTTCATGTTGGCCATGTCTTAAGTGTTATTTATGCTTATTTTGTCATGATATAGCACTGTTTTTAATTGGTTTAGACACACCATGCTTGCCTCGGATACTTGTCTTGTAATGCCATGAATTGCCTTAACATGTGCCTAGCATTTAGACTATCATGCTCACTTGTTTTGGCTTACCTTCGTGAAGCTTTTGTGCATATTTTGATGTGCCTGAGGTCTGTTTTTGGTTGTTTTGGTCGACCATGACATGCTTTGTATAGTCACCTTGCATTTTGGCTTGTTAGCCTTGGGTGTGTGAGTGTAGAGCATGCATTACTTGGCTTGTTTCAGTGGTTTGGCACCACTTATAGCATCATTTCAGTCCCCATGGTATGCTTGTATGCTTGCATTTGATGCTCCTTTAATGCTTTAAAAGGTTGTAATCTTGTGCTCCATGTTTGGCCTCTTTTGTATGCTTCCATGTGTAGGCCACTTAGATGCTATCTAGGTTTGTCCTTAGCTTCGTTTAGGTCTGCCTTGGGACTATTCTAAGTCCTCTTAGCCTTGTGAGGCTTGGTTGGCATGGCCATGGTTTAAGCCCCTTGGCTTGCCTTGAGTTTTGAACATTATTGCATGCTACGCTTGCCTTGTTAAGTTGGTTTGGCACCTTTTGTAACATGATTTCAGAGCTTAGTATGCATGCCATTAGTCCATGATTGTCCTCTTTTAAGTGTGCTTGCTTGTCCATATTGCATTGTGTTGCATTGCTTGAGATATATGACATGTTGTTACATGTTTGTGTGTTGTCCATGTTGCATGTTTGCATTGCTTGCCCTCATGTCCATAGTGCATACTTAGCTCGCATGCCTAGGTTGCATTGCATCTTGCATACATGCCTTGCCTCTTGAATAACCATGATAGAGGTTGGATCCTTATGTGTTTATTTGGTTTGCATTTCATTTGAAATCAAAAAACACAACTTGGCTTCTTTGGCCATCACGGATTGGAATGCGCGATTGGTGGTCTGAGAATCAACGACCATCCTCCTTTAAGTCATGAACATGATAAGGAGGGTGTTGGTGCACACATTTGCTTGAAATGCATTACCATGCCATGTTTGCCCTCTGCTGCTGTCAAAACAGGATTCTGCAGGCATTCATGGCAGACCGACCACATCCAGTGCTGACCGGCCATGAATTGGTGGCCGAGAGCTCAATAGATGGTCGATGACCACTCCTCCTTGGCCGGTGGTGTTCCCCCTTGGCCGGTGACCTTCCCCAGTGTCCAGAGAGTGTACCTTGGGACTTTTGCAGTCTTCAGAGGAGAAAAACAGTGAAAACAGAGGCAACTTGTGCATGGTAGTGAATTTCCGAGCGAAACCGAGCGCGCATGCATTAGACCCTCTTCCCGAGGCTATTTTACCGCTTTATTAGCTTAGTTAATTTGCTTAACTAGTTAATTGGTCTGTAATTATTCAATTAGCTTGTTAGTTAATTAAATTGTATTATTCTTTCGGTCCCTCCGAGCGAGGGCGAATTTGTAATAAGTGTGGGTGCGTGTGTGTATGTCTTCCAATCCCCACTTCTTTCTCCCTTTTACTTACCTGTTTTTGATGGTGAGTATTAGGGCATATTTAATTTAGCATCCTTATGCTATGCATGCGTGCATCCATTCATTTGTACTACATGCACCGGGCTCAGCGCATCATACTAATTGCATAGTATTTCAAATCTAACTTGAATACGTGTTATTTGTTGCATTCCACATGCCATACTAGGATTAGCCGAGCCTATTCTAGTTGCATTTTGTATGCGATGCATTAGCCACTTAACATGGACTTGGATCATACATTTGATTACTAACATGTCCCTTGTTTTGGCTTGGAATACTAGGTAAGCATTTACGCTTTAGCATCCTTGCACGTGTGTGAATGTTAACATGATAGCATGCTTACCATAAGGCTATATGCTTATGTGATATAACTGTCTGAATGCCTGTGGGTGAAGGTTGGATTGCTTGAGTTGGAACAACTCATTGAAATCTGTGTTTTAGGCCTACTTGCGAGTAGCAAATTTCAAACCGTCTTTCAAAAAAAGCGGATATGCAATGCTTTGTTCCAAATTAGGCGATCTAGTCTATACTTTTGTGTTGTGCGCATCACATAGTAAATTCTAGCTAATTGACCGGAATAAGAACGCATATGTTTTCAAAACAAGATATCATGGTTAGTAGAGGCCGATCTTTGGATCGGGCGAGATGGGGTGCTCATAGCTGACCTTCCCCAATCGTACCCAAGTTCCCGGGCCGAGGCAACTTTGGTGATGACGGACACGTGGCCTTAGGCAAACAAGTCAGGGTTTCCTAAATTTCCTCTTAAAAAATATTTAGGTGGCGACTCTGTATCTGGCAAAGCAGTCCATGTTTGGCATTTCTTTCAAAAAAATCTGTTTTCCAAAATGATTTGCCGGATTTGGACTCTTTGGTGATTTATCAGTCTTGCATTGCACATTGCGAGATCAGATTAAGAACCGACACAAATCGAGTCCGAACTGTAGCATGGGGCCCACGCGGGCGCGTCTACACTCGGCCTTGTTCTCAGCCTCAGTTTGCGTAGCTCTTACCGCCTTGGCCTTATCCATTAGATGATGGTTACTAGCCTCAGCTTGGTTGAGAGAGGAGAGGAGATTGGCTGCTTCTTGAGTCTTTTTCACTAACTCCTTCCTCATCTTCTTGGTCTTGACCACATACGAATGCACATGCTAGATGGCCTACAAGAAATGAAACAGATTGGTAAAAATTTGGCTAAGTGTTGGAAAACTTTAAAAAATAAAGTAGGAAACTTACCAAGACGGAGTGCTGCATCATAAGGCCGAAGTTCTTATATTCATGGAGATCCGCCATATGATTCATGTCAATGGAAATGAGCATAGTCGTTAACAAAGCGGCGTCGACCTCTACATTCTCGATCACACTATCGCCGGTTGTCAATGGTTGATCTCCTACCATGACCTCAAGTGCCCAGGTCTGATCGCGGGAGAAGCTACTGCTACCCTCTGGGCATTCAGACCTTGGCTTCTTCAATGGTGGAGCATTAGGTATTGTAGCCTCAACTGGCCTCTTCTTAGCGGTAATTGTGTTTTTCTCGATCTCGGCCAGTTTGGAGATTGGCACGGTATCTTCAGATTCAATTTGAGTGATAAAGGCTTTTACCTTAGCCCTCTTCACCCTCTTTGGTTTGGGCTTAGGCTAGGATTGAGATGGAGAGGATTGAACAGTAACCATTCCTGGCAAGTTGACTAGGAGGTCTTCAACAATGGCTTTACTGCGACCCATCTCATTGGCAGTTACAGCGACAGTAACTCTAGTGCCGAAGTGGATTGCAGGAAGGGCAATTGAAGGGTTAGCGGGATCGTAAGCCGACGCCTCAGAATCTCGGCGTTTGCGGCTCTAAGTTCTACCAGCTGGTGCATTTGGTGGAGCACGACGTCAGTGTCGGGGCTGAGATTGTGGAATAAGCTGGGGGTACAGGTGGATTATTGCTCTACTAGATCTAAAGAGGAGGCTTGATCTGGCCTTGGTGATGAAGTGGCTGGTGGAGTTGTGGCTGATGGAGGAGTCCTGCTTCGCTTTGGAACGTCAGGCAGAAGCAACTTGTACATTGGTATGTAGTTGAACAATAGTGGGGCCTTTCATCTTTGGATGGGAAGATCCAAGAGCTTCTCAAGATCTGGGCTTGGGAAGAAGGTCTGGCGAAAGTCCTTTGATGGCTGAAGAAGGACTGCAAGAGAGAGCAACAAACATTAGTACAGACAGATGAATTGGCAAGTCTTAATAAAGATGAGTTATGGGATGACTTAGTTCTTACCCTTATCCTCTCTAAACAATGCTCAGCGCAAAGGAAAGAGATGAAGATCATCATCAGGAGCAAACTCCCAGTTCCCGAGACGATCAAATAGTTATCTCCAGCACCCTTGTTGGAGTCTGGGAGGTCGGCTATAAGTTTGTAGACAGTGGATCTAGGCTTGAGGCAGTACGTATAGCCTTTGTTATACTTAAGGCCATACATTATGTAATAGAACTGGATGTTGGCTAGTGTGATTCTAGCTTTTTCTCAGTGTGCCAATTCGATTATGCCATTGATAACCCTATATGAGTTGATGGCCCGCTGCATAGGGTTAAGCTTGTCTTAATGAAGGATTTCCCTAAAAAGGACGTCTAAGGGAAGTTGAAGTCCACAATCAATGAAAGCAACCACAGAGAAAGGCATGGAGTTTGTATATGGCATGATAGTCCTCCTTGCCAGCCAACCTGATCTGGACGTTGGCTGGGATAGAGAACTCTTGCCTGAAGTATTCTAGTTAGGTCGGGGTGTCTACCTCCACCTAAACATACCCATGATCTCGGCTTAAAGTGTTTTGTAATGGATTTCAGAGAAAAGCACTGGGCTTTTAGAACCTCGGCTAGACCCTAAACAGGCACTAGGGCAAGGATTTTTGAACATCTAAGGGGAAATTCATTTCAGTTCTTCGAAGAAACGGAGTTCTAAAGCAAATCCCAAACCTAGAACTATAGAAACAAGAAACAGAAGCTAAAATTTGAAAAGTAAACAAGAAAGAAAAATAGAAAATGTACATGATTCAAAATCGAAGGCGAGTAGGATTCAAGAACCAACCGAGGCAGAAATATAGAGAATAACACAGATATGGCAAGAACAGTGCTAGACATTCACGAACACAAACATGATCAATGCAATAGTGAACATTCGAAAACCAAGGAGTGGCAACCAAAATATGATCCCAGTGTATATTGGTGTGCGTCACATGAACAATAAACGGTACAATTAACAGATTCAAGAATGGAAAGTAGCTGAAATACAAAAAGCACAGAGACAATCAAAAATATATTCATAAAACATCTAGGTAACGGTGTGTGAAATAGTGGTGTGCAATCAAGAGCACAATCAAAGAAAAAATGATTCAAGATCCAAACACACATATAGATTCAATGACAACACATGGATAAACACAACATGGGTTTGTGGCAAACTCGAAGAAAAAAACACATTGAAGACTGGAATTGAAAAAAAAAAGAAATTAAAGACTTACTGACAGGAGCTGAGGAAATGAATGCCGGAGTAGGTGTTGCCGGAATCTGATGACGATAATGAACAGAGCAGAACAGTGACTGCTTCGCCGGAGGTAATGAACGGAGCACGATTGCAGAGTTTCGAAAGATTGACAATGGTGGAATGTAGAGAGAGAAGGTCTGAGAGTAGAGAGAGGTTGTGATTGCAAAAGTAAAGTGACGAAAAGAGAAGAGAAAGAGTTAAAAGGCAGCAAAACGTAATGAAGACCTTGGGCGACATGCCTATCAGGCGGCGTGAGCAGAAATGACGCGACCTGATAGCGCGTGTCAGGTACGACCCAATGAGAAAGGGACACGTGGAGGAAATGATTGAGGAGACTATGCGTGACAACTCAAACGCAATTACAACTCTTGAAATTCTTGAAATAATAAGGCCATGACCTCGGCCAGAGGAGCGGTCTCGGTTGAGAGGCTTGAAGAAATTGACTTTTGGTTCTTGATCCTTGGTAAAGTGGACAGTTGAATCCTGGTTATATGAAGCTGACGAGTCATGATTTCGGTCGAAGAGAATTGTGAATTTTAGCCGACATGCTATATTAACAAACAGTGTAGGTTCCATCACCTCAGGTTGTCGAGGTAATAGAACCTAGGGGGCAGCTGTGGGGAAGTATTTTATGAATGACAACACATAACAAAGGTGACGCCGATATGTTAGCCGAGGTGCCACGTGGCTTGGTCACACTGCCGAGATGATCTCGGCTAGGCCGGGGTTATCTGCGGAGATTCCGAAATCCGAAATAAACAGATAAGGGACAAGAGTCCTAGAACAGTGGAGGATCTCAGTCTGGATAAGGATAAGG
Source organism: Camellia granthamiana (assembly GCA_036172215.1). Taxonomy (NCBI): domain Eukaryota; kingdom Viridiplantae; phylum Streptophyta; class Magnoliopsida; order Ericales; family Theaceae; genus Camellia; species Camellia granthamiana. The sequence continues at coordinate 3,632,965 of CM069914.1, read as the reverse complement.
CTCAATGAGAGTTTATCCCTATCTAGCTGAGGGTCCAGGATGAGTATTGAGCCTAAGTCCATTGAAGTGAGGCTTCTAAAGGGATCAAGTCACTACTAGTTATAAAAGCAAGGCACCCTCGTGAGTCGAAGGTAAGTTCTTTCTTGTGAGTTTAAACACAATTTGCTATATTTGAGAGATATTGATTACTGACTTGATCGTTGGAGTGCCATTGGGTGGACGAACCACCGCGGTATTCTCGTCTTCTTGTTACAAGTTGTTGGACTTAATCTATTTTGTCAATGCTCTCCAGCTGAGTTCCCCGTTTAGTTGTGTGGTCAAAAATCAACACCCACAAACACAATTCACATAATAATGTTTGGTTCATTATAGCCATTAGAACTCGTATTGGAGATTTAAGAGTTTGTTGCAGGTCCGAAAATGCGCTCAAGATTGTGTTGTCAAGGTCTTTAAGTCATTTGAATCATCCACTGTTATAAAGGAGGCAAGTAAATTGGTACTCTCTTTTCTCAAAGGTTACATGCCTTTAGCAGTTGAGATAAGTGCTTCAGCAGTTATAGATGGATCTAAACATGAGATATCAAAACTTGAGCACCTAGAGGTCATCCACATGCTTACTTTACTGAAACATATTGTTCCATATCTCTCTGTCAAAGTCAGTTTGAAAGTACTTCAACAACAGCATAAACTCATGAATTCCCAGTTCACAGCATTGACGAGGCACATTTTCAGTGTTATTGAAAATGTGGATATGCAATTTTTGAAATAAGAGAGATAGGAGACTTTGTCCAGCAGCGCCGTATATCATAAGCTCTTTTGGTAGGCTTCTTCTCCTTCACTTGTCCTTTCTATAATTGTTATAATTTGTTAATTTTATAATTGTTATAAAACTTTATAATTGTTATAATTTGAAATATCAATTTTATTGAATTAGTGCTAATAGCTTTTTATTATTATTATTATTATTACAGATTGCTTTTGCGTGGACTATTGTAGATATTTTTGTGTACGAGGAGCATTTGTTCTGTATATTGAAGACATTTATTTTTATACAACTCTCTGTTTTGGAAATCCAGTGTTTTTGTATGTAATATTTAATTTAAATGGATTATACTTGGTTGGTATATATTTATATGATATTTAGAATATGATGCTACAAGTTAAAGTTTTTGGATAGTTGATAATGAAATTGGTATTATTGATAATGGATTTAGATTATAATTGATAGATGTATTATTCTGTGTATGTACAGATTACAGGTTGCATTGATAATGGAATGCATATAATTTAGAAATTAATGAAACATATTCAATTTGTGCATTTTAAAAAAATTAATAAATAGAGCTTTTGGCGACTAAACATTTAGTAGCAAAAAAATAAAAAGGGAACTTGTTGGTGACTAAACAGTTAGTAGTCAAAAAAAATGAAAGTTTTTGGCGACTAAAAAATTAGTAGCTAAAAAGGAGCACCGTGATTTTAGCGACTAAAAAATTAGTAGCCAAAAAAGAGTGCCATGTTTTTAGCGACTAAATATTTTAGTCGCTAAAACAAAAAAAAAAACACACACACACACATTTATTGAAAACTTTGGCGACTTTTGGCGACTAAAAAAATTAGTCGCCAATACCTTTGCTTTTGGAGACTAAATGTTTTTTAGTCGCCAATACATTCCCCAACAGTCTTCCCGTGACCAAGCCGGCGACCAAACTATTTAGTCGGGAAAACTTTTTGGCAACTAAAATCTAACTTTTGGCGACTAAAAATTTAGTCGCTAAAAGTGCAATTTCTTGTAGTGTACTAACCGTGATGAAAAGTATAAATAACTATAATCTTATGTCATTATTAATCACGAATTACTAAATTCAATCTTAGGTTTTATTGGTTATTAATCACTATTAAAATCTGTGATCTAAATGTTTATTATCACAGTCAAAACACGTGATGGAATGATCTTTTAAGCCTATTTTGGAAACTAAAAAAAGAAGACAACTTATTGGCTTAGATCACATAATCTCTATTTTTTTTTGCACATTTTTTCAAAAGAAGTCCAAAAAAAAAAAAAAAAGTTTTTCCATATTTCCCAAAATAGGCCGACGGTCAAAAAGTGTGATAAAAAAAAGCCCTTAACATTCACACTCCCAAATATCACACTTTCGCAAAATAAAAATCCCGCTATTAAATAACATACATCACACATAAAATTTGTGATATATTTATGATTTTGTAGTACTGTTTAATCACTTTTTATATGTTGTGATTGATAATCACATTTGTGGTCGAACCCTTTTTTTTATGTCACACACTAAACGTGATGAGAAATGCAAATAATTGTGATCTTATATCACTATTAATCATGGATTATTTAAGTTCAATCTCCAGTTTTATTGGTTATTAATCACATTTAAAATCTGTGATCTAAATATTTAGGGTTAATTACAAAAAAAAAAAAAAAAAAACCTCAGGATTTCGCATGTTTTTCAATTTAAACCCCAGGATTTCAATTTCGACAAATTAAACCCTAGAGTTTCATCCGTGTTTCAATCTGACCCCTCTGTCTATCTCCGTCATATTAAACTAACGAAAATCTGGGCAAACTTTTAGATTCAAGCCCACATGTTCAAACACATGTATCTCTCTTGTCATAACTCCGTTTCGTCTTGTTTTTACGTCGTTGGATTCACCTCATAGCCTAATTTTCATTCCACTCTTCATACGCCTTGTTCTGCATCTTTTTACTTGCCGTCAGAGCTCCGAAGGTTGGCTAAAAATAAGATTTTTCTCTCTTTGGATAAAATTTTCAAATTCAATTCCACATATTCAAGCACTTGTATCTCCTCCGTCGTAACTCCGTTTTACCTCATTTTCACGTCGTTAGATTCAACTCATGGCCTAGTTTTTATTCCGCCCCTCATATGCCTCGTTCCACGTCTTTTTACATGCCATCGGATCTCCAAAAGTTGGCCAAAAATTAGCTCTCTCTCTCTCTCTCTTTTTCTTTCTTCCTTCTCATCCTTCTTCTGTCTTGCTGCGACTACTTCAAAAGCATTTTTTTGAACTTTCAATTTGTTAATTTTCCCCAGTTTTTTGTACATATATATATTCAAATGATCAAAACCCGTTATCAAAAAAAAAAAAAAGAGGATCAAAACCTAGAAGCGCATATATATATGTATAGATAGAGGACCTTTCAAGGAGTAGAGCGAGAGAGACGATGAAGGCAGTAGCAAAGACAACGCGATAGGAAATCAAGACCCTCATGTTCATTCCAATACTCGAGGTTAGTTTGTAGAATACACTGTTTCTTGCCAATGCAGCTTGAACCACCACCATCATCATCGTTGGCTTCAACCCATGTATAGTGTTCACTTTCTTTCCCATCTCCCTCCACCCACAATGTCAAATATATATATATATATAGTTCTTGAGAGAGGAAGAACAAGCAAGAAGATGGAGAACCAGCATCGTCTTCTCGCTTGCTTGTCTGGAATTCAATTGAAAATGAAAAACAACCACACACAATGAATATATGTGTGTGTGTGTGTATGCGCGCATTTGTGTGTATGTGTATGTGGATAGAGAGCGAGAGCGAGAGAGAGAGAGTCAAAGTGACTAACCGTTCAATAATGATGATGAAGCAGTAGTGGAAGGAGAAGTTGCGGAGGATGAGAAAGAAGCAGAAGAAAAGAAAGAGAGAGAGAGAGAGAGAGAGATAGAGAGAAGCTTATTTTTGGCCAACTTTAGGAGATCTGATGACATGCAAAAAGACGTGGAACAAGACATATGAGAAGTAAAATAAAAATTAGGGCATGAGTTGAATCTAACGACACAAAAATGAAGTGAGACAGAGTTACGACGAGTGAGATACAAGTGCTTGAATATGTGGATTTGAATCTGAAAATTTTGCCCAAAGAGAGAAAAATCTTATTTTTAGCCAACTTTCGGAGCTCCGACGGCAAGTAAAAAGATGCGGAACAGGACGTATGAAGAGTGGAATGAAAATTAGACCATGAGGTGAATCCAACAACGCAAAAAATAGGCAAAATGGAGTTACAACGAGGGAAATATAAGTGTTTGAACATATGGGTTTGAATCTGAAATTCCGCCTACATTTCCATTAATTTAATATGACGGAAATAAACAGAAGGATCAGATTGAAACACGGATGAAATTCTAGGATTTGATTTGTCGAAATTAAAATTCTTAAGTTTAAATTGAAAAACACGTAAAATCCTGATTTTTTTTTATAATTTACTTAAATATTTATTATCACAATTAAAATACGTGATATCTCTCCTTTTAATAATTGTCCCCAAAAAAAAAAAAAAAAAAAAAATGTGTGATCACGTTTTCAAAAATTACGTTTTAATAAAATAAAAAACTTATAATTAAATAACATATATTACACTTAAAATTTATGATGTATTTATGATTTTATAGTGCTCCCGTCCTTATCTGTTTGAACTGGTGGCTGAGTTGGTGTTGGAATCTACGGATGCGAACCTTGTTTGGGCAGTTTAGCTTTGCTTGTTTTTATCCTTTTAGTATTTTTATGAATAATGCTAGGTATCATGAAAAATTTTTCATGAAAATAATCATGAAAACTTTGTGACCCTTAGATTATATTTAGAATAAAGCACCACACACTAATCAAGGTAATCCAAGGATTTTTAATTTTTCATGATCATTTTCATGAAAAAATTTTCATGATCCCTAACTTTTCTCTATTTTTATTATCAAGCAATCATGCTTGAGACTGTTAATTTAGTGGTTCTAAAATCACTACTAATGAGATAGAAAAGTAAAAATAAAAAAATAAAATAAATAGACACAACACAAATTGTGACAGTGGATGAGATCTACTATCACATCATTAGTGATAACTCTAATTAAAGCTCTCACTCATTTTCCTTCTATTATTAGTATTATTATTCTTTTGCTTTGCCTCTCCTTTTACTTTCTTTACTTTCATTATTATTATTTATTATTTTATTTTATTATTTTTGTTTCTTTGGCTTCTTTTTGTTTTGTTTTTTTTTTTTAATAATACTTAGTGATCATAAAAAAATAACATAAAATACTTTATGAAGATTTTTTATCCTTTGATTAGTATGCGGTATTTTATTGTATGTGTAATCTAACGATGGAAAATCTTTCATGATTATTTTTATGATATTTTTTATATAATCCCTAACATTATTCTTTTTTTTTCTTTTTTACTTTACTTTTGTATCTTTATTTATTTACTTGTGTATCTTTGTTTTTATGAATTTATCGCTCCATTCATATGAATGAAAGCTACTTCCTAACTTCCAAACCCTAATCCTAATTCTAGATTGAGTTACATGTTTTTTAAATGTTTCACCTGCATTTGAACCCCAAGCCCGAATTGAAATTCTCATTTGAATTCAACCTCTCGAAATTGTATCTCTTCTTCTTCATTTCCTTGCTGCGCACCGATGAGTTATCTTGCGATGTGTAGACCCGAGCGATTTATCTATGGATGGTCAATAAATTTTTTTTGCACAAACCATAGACACTCTACCATCTTATTTGTCTCACAATTGAAAATTACTTGAACATTGTGTGTATTCAACTTAGACCTCGTTTGGGAATAGATTAAGTTAGTAACTTTTTTGTTATTTGGTTAAAATATGAACTAAAAAAAACTAGTATATTTGGGATGACTTTTTGACTTTTTACGAAAAGATGGGCAAAAAGTAAAGAGAAAAAAAAAATCTTTGACTTTTTAATATAGATTGTTGACTTCTTGACTTTTTTAATAATTTTTTAACTTTTTGACTAAACCGACCTGTTGTCAAATGAGATCTTAAAATACAAATAAAAGTGATTGATCCTGCCATGTATCAAGGCCAAGCATAAATCAATTCAAATGCTTCTTCAATTCTTCAATCATATAATACAAACAATAAAAAAAAAAAAACAAACAGATTGTTTGTTTTCATTTTTTAGAAAACATTTTTCAAAAAATTTTACTTTCTTATTTTTCGTGTTTTTTTGTTTTTATTAAAATTTTTTAATATTTTAAGCAATTTTTTTACTTTTTAGACACACCTAACATAAATACACCTAAAAAGTAAAAAAAATATAAAAAAAAATCTTTTAAAAATTCACTAAATACCAAAAATATAAAAAAAAAATACAAGAATTCAGTATATTTTTTATATTTTTATATATTTATTAATTTTTTAAAATATTTTTTCACAAATTTTTTTATTTTTTAAATACATCTAACTAAGGTGCATCTAAAAAAATTAAAAAAAATGTTTAAAATTTTAAAAATATTTACTAAAAACAAAGGAATACAAAAATTAAAAAACTCAATTTTCAAAAAATTTAATTTAAAAAACTCAAACCAAACACACTGAATAGACTTCGCATCACAATGAAAAAACAAATCTTTGGCTATCGTTGCAAACAACCATCTTGGTGCTCCGATCTACAGTGGACTTCAGGCCGGACTTCATGGACTTCGACACACCCTTCTTTCTCCGACACCCTTCATCGTCTTCGAAACAGCTTTCTGATTCTCAGTCTTAGATTTAGGCCAAGTTTGGGTAAAATCAAATAATTCAAAAAGCCAAAAAGTTACTCAAAAAGTTAAAAAGTTAACACTATTCACCAAAAGTCAACAATTACGGCTACACAACTCGCAATTCAAATTTTCCTCTAAAAACCAATTTTCATAATTTTTTATTACACATTTTTTCATAAAAAGTCAAAAAGTTAACCCAAACATCTATATTTTTAACCTCAATTTTTTTGTCTAAAAAGACAAAAAATACACTTATTTAGTCTTCCCAAACAAGGCCTGTAGACTACGGTTGCCATTAGCGCTTCCATTAGAGAGAATTTGGAAAGCATATTGTAAAAATAAAACCATCTATTTTATTCTTGAAAATTGGTTACACGAGTTCCACATAGGGGTGCAAACGAGCCGAGCCGAGCCGAGCTTTGCTGGGCTCGAGCTCGGCTCGTTAAGCTATCGAGCTCGTTTATTGAGCTCGAGCTCGGCTCGATAAAGGACTGGGCTCGAGCTCGGCTCGGCTCGTTAATTTTTGTCGAACTCGAGCTCGGCTCTGCTCGGCTCGATAAATTTTTTTTTATATTATTTATATTATTTAAATATAAATTTTTAAATAAAAAATATTATTTATATTATTTAATATATAAAAAATGCATTTATATTATTATTTATATATATATTTATATATTTTTAATATATAAATAATGTATTTATATATATTTATATATTATTTAATATATAAATAATATATTTATTATATAATTTAATTATAGATAAACGAGCCGAGCCTACCGAGCCGAACACAGTCGAGCTCGAGCTCGGCTCGTTAACGAAACGAGCCCAATAATCGAGCTCGAGCTCGGCTCGTTTAGTAAACGAGTCGAGCCGAGCCGAGCCCTTACCGAGCCAAGCCGAGCCTGTTCACGAACAGCTCGGTTCATTTGCAACCCTAGTTCCACGTGACTATATCCAGTTAAATACAAGGCAAATCGCACAAAATCAAAAAACTAAATGACAAATATATTAAAATAAAGGCCACCAAATCAAAAATAAAGAGAAGTTGTAGGATTATAGCTGAAATTTGTCTTTATTTATAAAGACAATAAAGAGTCTATTCACCCAAAAACAATACAGCCTTATCCACAATTTGTATCCAAATTGACCAGAACGGAATGTAAATTCACACTATTATATTATTGAAACAAGACAAACACTATTACTCAAACTTAAAACTTCAAACTTCAGACTTCAAACTTCGAAACTGGACTTGCTGAAGATACATACTAGCAGGCCGGCAATGGAGCGCCACACAAGCACCGGTTGTGAAAATAGGACGTCAGATCAAAGCTCTGCAACTTCCCACCCGTCGGAATCGGGCCACACAACCTATTATAGCTGACGTTCAAGTACTGAAAATCCAGCGCCGTCAAGCCTGCCGGAAGACTCCCAAAGATCTTGTTATGGTTCAGATCCAACGATGTCAAGCTCGCCGGGAAAACCACGTTGCTGAGATCGAAGTCGAACATGTTCCTTGAGAAGTCAACTATCTGTATGGTTTTATTGGATCCGAAGATGAATGACAAATCACCAGAAAGCTGGTTGCGTGAAAAATCAAGGACTGTGAAGTTCAAGTTACCCAAAGACTTTGGTACCGGCCCAGTGAGTTGGTTGTGAGAGAGATAAAGGTCTGGGACTGATCCGGTGAACTTTCCGAAGGATTCGGGGATGGTTCCGGTGAGCTTGTTCCTGTCTAAGTGAATGGCACCGAGGTTGGTGAGTTGGGCTAGCTCGGGAGGGATCGAACCGGTGAGGTCGTTGAAGGACAGGTCAAGGAAGGTAAGGTTTTTAAGCTCAGTAAAGAATGAAGGGACAGGACCAGAGAGGTTGGTCCAGCTCAATCTTATCATTTTGAGGTGTTTGAGTTTGGTAATGGCATAAGGGATTTGGCCGGTGAGGTTGGAGAGTTTGCGGAAAACTAAGGTTTGGAGGTATGGGAGGTCTCCGACGGCGGGAGGGATTTGGCCGGAGAGGTTGCCACCGAAGATGGTGAGGGAAATGATGCGACTGCTGATTTCGTCACAATCCACAGCGTACCAATCACAGCAATCAGTGGCTGGGTTCCATGAGGCCAAGAGGTAGGGGTTGTTTAGGGCTGCTTTGATTTCCAGGAGAACTTTTTTGTCTTTTGAGTTGCAGCGTTCTGGTTCGGACAGAGCAGGGGAGGGTAGAGACAGAAAAAGGAAGAGAGAGAGGGTGAGAGCAGAGAGGAGAGTCATCTTCATCTTCATTTTTATTTTATTTTGGTTTATTGAGATGACAGACGAAGCATGTAGACCCTTCTATTTATAGAGATTTCGACATTTGCTCATGACATTGACATCGTGAATCGAGCGTGGATATTACTCGCCGGAATGTGGTGTAGCTGCTCTTTTGACGAACGCATTGTGAAAGATGCTGGTTTGGCTAAGATTTTGGGGTTAAAATAAGAAAAAAGTTTGGGATGGTGAAATATTTTTTAGAAAAATAGTCATGAAATATTTATGATTTTTGAATTATCTTAATTAGTATATGGTGTTTTGTTCTAAGTATAATTTAAGAGTCATAAAATTTTCATGATTATTTTCATGAAAGATTTTTCATGATACCTAGTATTGTTGTTAAAATAATATAATAAGATAAAATAAATTATATAAATTAATAAGATAAAATATTATTTTTTATTTATAATTATTATATTTTTTTCTCATAAAAATTTAAAAAAATTTTAAAATAAAAACCAAACAAGACTAAAAAAGTATAATGCTAAAATAATGATATTTTGATTTATTATAATATTGGTCAATGAAATACAGCTTGTAATAACGTAGTCAATTTTCCAAACGGATGCCAGCAAATATTAATCGGTGGATCGAGATGGATGATTTTCATTAGTGAATTTATCTTTGAGAAAAGATTTGTGACTCGGAAACGGCGGCCCCGAATGCCCCGAAAGAGAGAGAGAGAGAGAGAGAGAAGCCGATCGGAGAGGGAGAAAGAGAGAAGCGAGCGGAGAGGGAGATCGGAGAGGGAGATCGTCGCTGATCGTCGCCCGCCGTCGCTCGTCGCAGCCGTCCGATCGTCGCCCAGCTCCAGCTCGTCGCTCGTTGCAGCTCCGCCGCTGCCTCGCCGCAGCTTCGCCTCTGCTCGCCGCCCCCGCCTCCGCCCCCGCCTCAGCCCCGAGTTTGTTGGCCCCCTCCCCTCCCCCTCCTTCTCTTCCTCTCGTCTCCTCCCCTCCCCTCCCCTCCCCTCCCCCTCCTCTTCGTCTTCTTCTTCCATGTTCTGCTGAAAAAAAAAAAAAAAAAAAAAAAAAAAAATACAGAACGGGGTCGTTTTTGGAATTAGGGGCATTCGAGCTCTCAATCGGAGCTCTTTATCTTTTATTTTAAATTAAGATTGTTTTACAAATATTGGCCTGCGCCTCTAAATTTTGTCAAAGTTTAAGAGCATTCAAATATTTTTTTATTTTCATGGTCTTAGTCGGTTTATAAATAAGAATTCAAGTTAATTAATTTAACTTCCCAATCTAAATTAATAATTCTTACAAATTATATGCAAACTTAATTAATAATTGGACGTTCAGGCCAAAAATCCAATGCTAAATTTTGTTTGGGCAGAGGTTCAGACCCTAAATTAACTTGTCTATAAGGACAAGTTTAGGTTAAATGACCAAAATATTCTCTCTATACATATATGATATACATTGTCGAAAAATCAAAACTAGTCCTCTTCTCTCTCTCTCTCTCTCTCTCTCTCTCTCTCTCTCTCTCTCTCTCTCTCTTCTTCTCTCCTTTTTATCTTCCCTAACCAAATCCTACTTGTCGCCATTCCTGTCCACGCCCTCGGCAGCTCCTCCACCACTATCGACGTGAGGTTTCTCTTCCATCTTCTCACCCCTTTCCCTCAGATCTTTCGGAGCACCAAAACCAAAACCACGGCACAAATCTGTTGGATCTGCAATGGATCTGACGAAAAATTTATTAGACTTTTAATGTGCAATCGATATATTTAATATATGAAATATTTTTATTTTTGGATTTTTTAATTTAATGGATTAGCTTAATAATGATATCAAAATTGTCGCCATACTTGACTTTTAAAAAAATAGAAACTAATTTAATGAAAATAAAAATAACCACTCATTACATAATCATCATCCAAACACATAATAAAAATTAATTTGGTAAAAAAAAATAAATATATAGAAAATTTATCAATTTTACATAATTTTATCTGTAGAAATAATTTTTAAAATTTTAAAAATATTTTTTTTTGGCATTTATTTTTCTCAAAGTAGTTTATATTTTATTAAATTGACGACTTTGCCCTTGAATTGAGCAATGGTTCTTCAATTGTCCTTATTTGGAACAACATTCATAATTCAAGGTTAAATATATCACAATTGAAAAGTCAAGGACCAAAGTGACATAATGACTAAATTATAGGGACCGTTACTATAATTTGTCCTTAAATCAATAACTAATTAATTGAACAAAAGGCTTATAATAAAGAAAATATTGAATCATCATTATCGATCTTCGGCTATGATTAACAGGAATAAATTCTTGAAAGAGAGAGAGAAGGGATTGTTTACCCATAAAGGAGGGAAGCTCCTCAAGCCTCAAAAGTAGAAAGAAAACCTTCTTGAGAGGGAATCTCTCTCTCTCTCTCTCTATATATATATATATGTGTGTGTGTGTGTGTGTATATTGGGATGCATTAGCAACCACCGCAAAAACAGAGCAGACTCAGTAGTAACTCGTTTTCATATGAAAAATTTTCTCTCTCTAGAATGAGAGGCTCTTTACCCTAGGTAGCTCCTCTGGGTTTTCCCAGCTTCTACGCTCAACTGCGCGAGTTCTATTTTTTCTACGGTTTCCTATCTGGAGCAGACGAGATCATGGAACCTGATTCGCACTCCATTGAACTGAAGGATGGGCCCGAAGCTCGGGACGAAGTTTCCCACCGCTGTCTGCTGGAGAAAGTTTTAGGCTCAAAGCCATTGAATAAACAAACGGTCTCCTCAATCATTCATGGGGCTTAGAAGGTGAGAGCTCCCTTTTCAGTCACTCCATGGAACGATAACCTGTTTCTATTCACCTTTGATGATGACGAGAACAGAAAGTGGGTTCTGGAGGAAGCCCCTTGGTCAGTCATGGGCAATCTGATGGTCCTCAAACCTTTGGAGATCGAGAGTCCGGTGTCTCAAATGGACTTTACTTGGAGCCCTTTCTGGGTTCAGGTACATGGCCTGCCCTTGGAAAAGATGACTAGAACCAATGGAGAAGCTATAGGGAAGAGACTAGGGCGTCTCATAAGGGTTGATGGACATAGTGAGGGACTTCTTCTTAACAGATGTTTCCGTCGAATACGTGTGGAGCTAAATATCACCAAACCGCTACCTAGAGGTTTCTTTCTAAAAAAGTTTGGTCGCTCCACAGAGGAAACAAAAGAGCTATGGATTGATTTCAAAATAGAGAAACTCTTAGATTTCTGCTTTGACTGTGGTCATATTGGCCATGATCGAAACAGTTGTAAGTTTGTTACTCGAGAGGAAGGAAGAACTTCTGGGTATGGACCTGAGTTGAAAACTGGGATAATAGGGAGTTTTGGGTTTCCGGTGGAGTACTCTAAGAAACAAGTGGAAGAAACGAAGACAAGTAGCAAAGCCATGGCACACCGACCACGGGTGACCAACGGGGGCCCATCGTCTTCACCGGTGCGTGAAGACAGTACGCGTGTGGAGGAGACGAGCAAAACATTTAATGTTAGTGCGCATAGTCGAGGTCCTGAAAAAGCAGAACGTCACCCTGTGGTGCTAGGTGGAGATACTGAATCTGTAGAAAGTAACCCTGCTGGGACAGATGGAGACGTGGTGAATAAGGAGGTGGACACGGACAAATTAATTTCTCCAAACAGTTCCCACTACAAGAGAGATTTTCAGAGTATTCAGGCAAGACAAATTTTGAGGGTGAAAGAAGCAATAAGCAGTTTGACTGGGCCCAACAATAGGCCTACAGATCCACGGGCTGGTACAGGGATAAGGGATTTTGTTACTGAACCTGTGGACCCACATTTATCGCTTTCCCTTCAGCCCAATACAAATTGAGGAAGTCAGTCCAAACTCTAGCCCCATTCGTAATGATTTAAGAACCCAAGTAGTTGATGATTGTATGTCAACAGTCTTTAATTGGCTCTCTCTAAAGAGAAAAGCTTGTGATGAAGAAGATGATGGCAGGAGCCCTAAATTGCTCAAGAGGGCTGAACTAACTGATGTCCCACTTCAGCCATCCCACACCTCCACAACCTTGTCCCAAAAGGTTTCTACTGTGCTGTCCACCACTAGATCGAAGAGGAGCATCATCAAAACTAAAAGGCCTGGTCAAAGATTGAGGAAGACAAGGCTATTTGAAGTGAAAGTTGAGTCTGAAAAACTAATCCTTGTTAAGGAACGCTTACAAACAAAGGATGAGACTTGGATAAACTCGGAATCGGATATTAATCACCATATTTTGGGTTTCTTCAATTTTTTATTCACAAGTGTTGGAAACAGAAACTTCATGGAGGCCTTATCTGTTGTGGAGCCTATGGTCTCCGATATTATAAATAGGAGCTTAATTCAACCGGTCAGTGATGAAGAGATCAAGGCAGCAGTATTCCAATTAGAGGCAGTGAAGTCTCCAGGGCCGGATGGCTTTCCAGGGTTTTTCTATCAGACTTATTGGGAAAAAGTGGGAGCAAACGTCTGTGAAGCTGTGCAGAGTTTTTTTCTGGGAGGGTATCTGCTCAAAGAACTCAATCACACCAATCTGATTTTGATTCCCAAGGTTTGCAATCCGGTGTTGTTATCCCAATTTTGCCCAATCAGCTCATGTAATTTCAACCTGAAAATCATTACAAAAATCCTTGTCAATCGTCTGAAGCCAATCCTGAAAAACCTTATCTCTCCAAACCAATCAGCATTTGTTCCGGGGTGAATGATTCAAGACAATATTGTTGTGGCCCATGAAGCTTTCCATGCTCTCAAATTAAAAAAAATCAGGGGTTGTTGGTAATATGGCTATCAAACTCGACTTCAACAAGGCCTATGATCGGATCGAATGGGACTTTTTAGCTACTATTCTGCAAAAGTTGGAGTTTCACTCTAAATGGATTAATTGGGTTATGGAATGTGTTACTACTGTGAGCTTCTCTATTTTTGCTAATGGTGAAAAAAGAGCCTCTTTTATTCCTTCCTGAGGGCTCCGGCAGGGTGATCCCCTCTCCCCATATCTTTGTATTTTAGTGGCGGATGTTCTATCAAAACTCCTCAACCGGAGTTTCACTCAAAATCAGATCTCGGGGATGAAAATTACAAGGCACTACCCAACTCTTTCGCATTTATTTTTTGCGGACGATGTGCTTCTCTTTCTTAAGGCTAATATTCAGGAATGTAAATATGTGTTGTAGGTTCTGGACATTTACTGCAGGGCATCTGGTCAACAAGTAAATTTTGACAAATCAAGTGTGCAATTCTCCACAAATCCTCAGCTACAGGTGTGCAACTCAATCAGTGCCCTCTCAGGTTTCAAGATTACCCCTGCTAATGCAAAATATTTGGGTTTACCCTCATTTTGGGGTCGGTCAAAAGCGGAAGCTTTTCAATTCATAATTGAAAAAGTTCTCTCCAAGTTACAAGGATGGAAATCAAAACCGTTACCTCAAGCGGGGAAAGAGATTTTGATCAAAGCAGTAGTACAAGCAATCCCATCCTATGCTATGGCATGTTTCGCTTTTCCAAAATATTTTTGTACATGGTTGAATGCATATATTAGCTTATTTTGGTGGGGTGGGGATCCAGAAGGAAGAGGGATTCATTGGATCAATTGGGACCTTTTGGCGCTATCAAAATTTAAAGGAGGGTAAGGCTTCTGAGATTTCAAAGCTTTTAATTTGGCCCTTTTAGCTCGACAAGGTTGGAGATTAGAGAAGTATCCGAACTCCTTTTGTGCTCGCATCTTGCAAGGTATCTATTTTCCTCACTCCTCCTTCTTGGAAGAGGTGAAAGGGCTTGGGCTAGTATTTTGCAGGGAAGAAATGTGCTTATGGAAGGATTGAGATGGCAAATTCATAACGGTGCAAATGTTAAGTTCTGGAAAGATAAATGGGTGCCAACTCTCCCTAAATTCAAGCTATCCACTCCACTACCTGATGGATCTTTGATTCGAAGGTAGAAGATGTTATTAACTCTACCTATAAGAGATGGAAGGTTGATGTTCTTCGAACCCTGGTATCTGAATCTGAAATGGAAGCAATCAGGACAATTCCTCTTCCGTTGGCACCTAAAAAAGATGCACTGATTTGGCATTTTGAATCAATAGGGGTATATTCAGTTAAATCTGGATATCATGTAGCTCTGTCAGAAACATAAAACCAGTGGATTCAGAGACCCTCTTCCTCTTTTAGCCCCCCGGACACTTTTTGGGAGTCGATTTGGTCTCTTAAAGTTCCTCCAAAAATTCGCCATTTCTGGTGGAGAACGTGTAAGAATGTGTTGGCCTCCAGAGAAAACTTGTTTCGAAGACGGTGTGCCCCTTCTAATATATGCCCAATATGTCAATGCAAAGTTGAATCGGTAGAACATTTGCTTTTCGAGTGTAGATGGGTTAGAGCCGTTTGGTTCGGGAGTGATTTGAACTTCAAAGTTGATTGTGGAGCTATTCAATCGATTGAGAAATGGTCGTGTGAGCTGGTGGCAAACTCCAAGAATGAGGAGGAACGAGCTTCATGCCTCGGTAAAGTAGCTTGGATTGGCTGGTTCATTGGGAAGGATCGAAACAATTATGTTTTCAACCATCACCATGTGGAGCCCTCCTCGACTTTACATCGAGCTCGAGTGGCAATGGCGGAATATGAGTATGTTATGATAAACCTAATTGTCTCCTTTTCTCACGGGCCTTCTCTGAACCCAATTGAAGTGGGAACCTGGATGCCCCCTGATCAAGGCCAATTCAAAATCAATTGGGATGTGGCTACGAAAAAAGGTTCCTCCCTGGTCTCTATTGCAGTGGTATTAAGGAATGCTTCAGGACGGATTCTGCATGGCTTAACCAAGAAAGAATATATCTCCTCTTCATTCCAAGGTGAAGCTCTAGCTTGTACATGGGCCTGTCTCTTTGCTCAAACTTAAGGTTTACCAGGAGCGATTATTGAAGGAGATAACAAATTAGTCATCCTTCTCAGCATATCAGAGACTGTTCCTCCTTGGGAGTGTGGATTGATAGTTGATGATATTAAGAGATTGGCTTCTCAGGAAGTGTTGCTCCTTCAATGGAGACCTCGATCTCCAAATCGAGTAGCCCATTGGATGGCACAAGCCTCGCTGCATGGTCATCTCCCACCGGACTGGGTCCCAAACCCACCAACTGGCCTTGTTGCTTTGTTAGGTGCTGGTTAGTTTTTTTGTTTTCTGATGTTGTTCTGTTTTCTTTCCTTGGCTGTTAATTCCCCTGTTCAAAAAAAAAAAAAAAAAAAAAACCACCGCAAGTGCAACCAACATTTTCCGAATCTAAAAAATAATTCTCAACAAACAAAAACACTGAAAACAGAATAAATAAGAAAAATACAAAAATAGAAAGTAAAGAAGGAATTGAACCCACATTCCAAACCAAAAACCAAACCCTTATAAACATACTCACATATTTGCAAAATCCATAACCAAAAAAACCAAACCTAGAACCCAAAATCAGAAATTGAAGGGCAGATATCAAACTCGTTATGAACAAATTGAGGAGAATAATTGAATAAAGGAAGCATATATCGATAAATTGATGGAAACCCATAACAAAAAAGAAATGGAACTCATAGAAGCATAGTCAGGATGGTTAGCAGTCATAGTAGTAGCAATTGGTGACGCCCTTGTGAGACAAGGATATCACCCATATCAAACCTAAAAAATCAATCTTCACCTCCATTGAAAAAAGAACACCCAAATCAAAACGCTAAAATCCCTATCGTCAATTGCTCGACCCAAATCAACATCCTAAAACCCTTATCGCCAATCTGCGGTGGAGAGAAGTGAGATCAAATTGAGGTCAGTGACTGTGAGATAGAAAGGACGATGGAGGGCTTTCAGAAGCAAAGAGAAGATAAAGTAGATAGATATAGAGATATGGAGATATAGAGATGTATTTTGATATATTTTGCTATATTTGTTTTTTTTATTATTACTTATTTATGTGTTTTGGTGTTTGACGCTAGAATTGTTGTTGTTTGTTTGTTTTTTTTTTTTTGGCGTTACTTGTTTTCCTGTCATAGATTTCACAACAGAAGTTGTATGTTCTGTAAAGTGAAATATGTTCAATAGCAAGCATACGCATGTCGTATATATTTAATGTATTAACAGCATGCCTTACGTTTGTCGTAAAAAGTTTATCTATTTATGGCTAACTTTACAAGTCGTAGAGAAATTATCATTATTAGCATTAACGGCATAGGCGATTGATATGTTGTAGTTAGGATATTATTTATGGCATGTGAAAAAAGAAAGTCGTAAAAGTAAAAATTTATAGCTTGCATTTATTGTATATGTGATGCCGTGAAAACCCAGTTTTGTTGCAGTGTAAAGAAGGCTCACTGTTCAACAGTACTAAGGGAGAGGATCATCAAGGGAATGGAACCTGTCTTTTAGAAGAGCTTTGCTAGAATGGGAAGAGGAGGAGGTACATAGGTTGCATGACATGTTAAGGGATGCTTCCATCGTTAATTTGTAGAAAGAAGATTCATATAGCTGGGTAGCTCATCCATCTGGAACCTTTAGTGTAGCGGCAGCTTGGAAATGGTGGAAAGCTACTAAAGGCCCTGTGATCAAAGTCACAGATGGGTTATGGAGTAATGCAGACCCCTCCAAAGTAAAATTCTTTGGGTGGTTAGCTTGGAGAGGCAGGATCAAAACATCTTCCTTCATGCAAAGATTAGGGGTGCTTAATGAAGAAACCAATACATTATGTTTGTTTTGCAACTCTGAGGAAGAGACAGTTAATCATGTGTTGCTATTCTATCCTTGGGTGTGGAAAGTGTTGGCTGACACGATGAAGTGGTGAGGAATGGTACGGGTAATGCCAGGTTCAATAGAGGGGCTCCTTCAATGGTGGTCAGGCACCAAATTCAAAAAGTTGGCCTTTAAAATTTGGAAACTTGTTCCCTTATGCTTTGTTTGGTTTGGAGATTTGAGGAAGGATTTGGAAAGGGAAATGAAAAAAGTAAGTGAAATGTGAATAAAATATATCTATATTTCACCTAATTTCACACACCTTTTCCCTTTTCTTTTCCAAATCTCTCCCCAAATCCCTCAACCAAACACAGCATTAGGAGTGATGTGGTCAATCTGGAGGGCTAGAAATGATTTGTCTTTCCAACAATAAGCAACTAGATTGGGAGGAATTAGGAGAATTGATGAGAGTAAGGATAGCAATTTGGAGCAAATAACTTACCCAAAAAGAAAAATTGGAGCAAATATAATCCGGAGGGGGTGCATTATTCTCTTCAGGACAATGTGTATAATTTGAGTCAGATCAGAGCCTGCATGATGAACTCTTAGCAGCTGCAGGGAAGGGTTGAACATTTTGTATCAGCACCAGCTCAGGCCATGGGAGGGGCTGCTACTATGAGTGGAAGGCTATTTTGGTTGCTTATGTTTGTCCCTTTTCTTGGTTTCTCATCAACCTAAGGCTAAGCTAGCAAATGATTGGGTTCGGTGTGTGGTGCCACTATAGTTGAGATTACTCGCTTTAGCTTTGGTGCTTCTTGTTTTTTCCTTACTTTATTGATTTTTGTATTGTATCTTGTATTCTACTTATCATCAATAAAGTTTTGTTTTTTTTTTTTTTGTTGCTAAAAAAAAAGAAAAAATCAATGAAAATAAATATTTTAAACATTTTTTGTATACCAACATCGGTTTTAGTTAATAAAAATAAGTAAATGATTTAGATTGAAAACAAATTAAAAGTTTAAGATTTAAATTGATAAAATTAAAAATTAAAAATTTATATTGTTACAATGCAGAGAGAGAGAGAGACGTGTAGTGTGTATAAAAGTAGTGTGACTTAATATATACGTCGAGTAGCGTTCGACTGTAATGGATAAAAATAAGAAATAAAGATAAAAACTTACACAAATTTTAAATGTAAATCATTTACATTTTATGGTGATTAATATTTTATTTAAAACATATTTCACTAATTTTTTGGCCAATCAAACAACATAAAATAAAATAAAATAATTCCATTTAAAAAAATAAAATAAAATAAAATATTTTTTTGACAAAACAAATGGAACCTAGATGATAAATGTGTTACAATTTTAAAAATAAAAGAGACCATATTAAAACTGAAGATAAATTGTAGAATTATTACTGAAATTTGTTTTTTTATTTTTAAAGATAATGCAAGTCTGATCCACAATTTTTGCCCAAGTTGACAGGTGCTTTGCTCTCCCTAATGAAGCGAAATGTAAGTTCACGCTATTATTTCTGAAACAAATTATTATTACAATGTTGACTTGAAACTTAGCAGCCCGGCAATGGTGCGCCACACAAGCACCTGTTGTGGAAATACGATGTCAGATCAAAGCTCTGCAACTTTCCACCTGTCGGGATCGCACCACACAGCCTATTGTAGCTGACGTTCAAGAACTGAAAATTCAGAGCCGTCAAATCCGCTGGAAGACTCCCAAAGATCTTGTTGTGGTTAAAATCCAACGATGTCAAGCTCGCCGGAAACACAATGTTGCTGAGATCAAACTCGAACATGTTCCTCGAGAAGTCAACTATCTGTATGGTTTTGTTGGATCCGAAGATGAATGACAAATCACCAGAAAGCTGGTTACGTGAAAAATCAAGGACTGTAAAGTTCAAGTTACCCAATGACTTTGGTACTGATCCAGTAAGTTGGTTGTGAGAGAGATAAAGGTCTGGGACTGTTCCGGTGAACTTTCCGAAGGATTCGGGGATGGTTCCGGTGAGCTTGTTCCTGTCTAAGTGAATGGCGCCGAGGTTGGCGAGTTGGGCTAGCTCGGGAGGGATCGAACCGGTGAGGTTGTTGAAGGCCAAGTCGAGGAAGGTTAGGTTTTTGAGCAGAGCAAAGAATGAAGGGACAGGACCAGAGAGGTTGGTCCAGCTCAATCTGATCTCTTTGAGGTGTATGAGTTTGGTAATGGCAAAAGGGATTTTTCCGGTGAGGTTGGGGAGTTTGCGGAAGACTAAGGATTCGAGGTATTTGAGGTTCCCGACGGCGGAAGGGATTTGGCCGGAGAAGTTGCCGCCGAAGATGGCGAGGGCAATGACACGACTGGTGGTTTCGTCACACTCCACACCAGCCCAATCACAGCAATCGATAGATGGGTTCCATGAGGCCAAGTACTCAGGTTGGGTTGCTTTGATTTCGAGGAGGACTTTTTTGTCTTCGGAGTTGCAGTGTTCAGGTTCAGAGAGAGAAGGGGAGGGTAGAGAGAGAGAGATGAGGAGAGAGAGGGACAGAACTGAGAAGAGAGTCATTTCCATTTTGTGTCAGTTGGGTTTTTTTGGATTTACCAATATGAAAGCAGAAGCTTGTGGGTGATTATTCGGTGCTAATTTGGGAGTACGATTACATGGTTAATTAAAGAATATAAATAGACATAGGAGTGATTGGTAAATGTCTTTTTTAGTCTTCTGGATTAAAATTTATAAAATGATAAAATAAATTAAAATAGTTGATAAGATAAAATATTACATTAAATTCATAATTATTTAACTTTTTTTTTACAAACATCACATCCAACTATAAAAAAATTCAACTATCTTCCTAAAACTAAAATAGTCAAAAACTAAAATAACCTACTAAAATAGTAACTTCTCATACACCCACATAGGGGTGTTTTGGGAAGATGGTTAAAAGTTAATTTTTTAACTTTTTGATTTGTTTTTGTGAGAGAAAAAGTGGATTAAAAGTTGAGAAGTGACTTTTAGCCCACTTTCTAAAATAAGCCATAAGAGCATCCGTATCAGCCTTAATAAATTTTGAGTCAAATTATAATCCAAAATCTGCTTTCGTATTTTAGCTTGCCTCTGTTTTATATGCACACTCCATCAAACTCTATATTCTAAAATTCTATTTCATTAAAATATTATTTTTTATTCTTTTATCTTTTTCAATTAAATTTTTTTTTTTCCAACCGTCATATTTTTAAAACGACTATATTCTAACGATCATATTTTAACGACTATATTCTGACGACTATATTATAACTGTCATATTCCAATGGCTATATTTTAACGATCATATTCCAATGGTCATATTCTTTCAATATAAATAAAACCAACTGCTATATAAATTTTATCCACATCAACCTAATTTTGCTATTTTATTTTGTATTTATTTTCTCTATATGAATCTTCATTCGTTAGACGATATGATTCTTTATGACTTTGACTCCGACGATGAGTTGGAGACAATTGGGATAGCTACTACGGAAGGACAATGACTAGCAACCAATAGTTCATTAAGATCACGACTTAATTCTAATCGACGCAACAAATTCATTTGGCACAATTCTTTGCAAGGTCACCAAAAGCTGTTTCTAGATTATTTTGCAAATCCACCAGTATATCCTTCCAATATATTTCAGAGGAGGTTTCGAATGAAATGTTCTCTTTTTCTTCGTGTTCAATCTGCGGTAGAAGCTCATAAATCATATTTTGTCCAGAAAAGAAATAGTGCTGGAGTGCTCGGTTTATCTTCCCTTCAAAAGATGATTGCAGCACTTAAAATGCTCACTTATGGAGTAGCAGCTGATTTTGTGAATGAATACTTAAGGATTGGAGAAAGTACCACAATTGTGCATTTGGGGTGTTTCAAGAGGCATGTAGGAAGGATGTGGAACGTACATTTGGGGTGCTTCAAGCACGTTTTCCAATTGTGCGTGGACTTACACGATCTTGGAATTTTGAGTCAATTAAAGTTGTTACGAAGGCTTGCATAATATTGCACAATATGATTATTGAGGATGAGCGAGATGACAATGAAGCACAAGACATTGATTTTGAACAAATCGATGAAACCCCTTTGGCACAAGTGTCACCTGAGCGTACAACCGAGCTTATGGAATTCATTCAACAAAGTCACCACATCAGAAACAGAGCAATTCATTATCAACTCCAATCAGATCTTGTCGAGCACTTGTGGCAACTATATAGCCAATCATAGGACATTGTGTCATGTTTTAATTATTTTGTTGCAAATAAATGCATTATGTTTTTAATTATTTGTTTTAGTAATGAAAAATGGATTATAATTGAATTGAAAAAGTTTAATTAAATCATTATAATCTTCAAATGCACCTTGTGTTTAACCATATTTTTGGAGTGCAAAATAATGTTAAAACAGGTATAAAATAAGGCCCAAGACAGCAACAGATCAACACTAGAGTAACAATACAGCACCAGCAACACAGGAGCCGAACCCACTAAAGGGTGGTCGACCGGGCAGTTAACCGGTTAGGCAAAATTTCAGCATTTTTCTTTTTCTCACGGGACATCCGAAAGGACATCGGGGTGGACAACCATGGCTTTTTGGCCCAACTTCGCTCCAATTCAGTTTTGCTGCGCACAACATACATATAAATAAGCCATTTGGGATTCAATCATCTAAACATGAAGTCATCCAAGCATAAACATTCCAAAAACATCCAAACATAAACATTCCAAAAACATTTCAAAAACATCCAAATACAAAAGCATGTCAAACGTGTCAAATATTACAAATCATCCAAGTAGAAATCATTCAATTACTCCACATCATTAATTTTTTTTCCTACTCTCAATGATTTCCAATTGGCGTAGGCGATAATATTCTTCTTGCATTGGGGACATCTCACTTGTATCAATCATCATGATTCTCTCTTTCTCTTTCAATTGTTCAGTTCGAGCACTTGAAGCATGAATATGATACGATTTTTGAAGAAATGCAAGTTTCTTCTCAGTTCCTCTTTTTCTTTCTTCTTTCATCTCATTTAGTAAATCCATAATTGGAGAACAACTATCATGGTTCTTTACTTTTTTCAACCGCTTCTTTTCTGCCTTTCTACCCATAGGTCTCTCCAAGGATGAGATATCATCTTCTGCTAGGTCGATTGGCTCTGGTGTTGAAGGTGAAGATGTTGGGTCATTTCTAATCCTTTTCAATTTTTTCTTTTGGCATTGCCCGAACCATTTTGGTTGATGCCTCAACTCATTCCAACAATGTTCGAATTAAAATGAGGTTTTATTAACCTCTTGGTACACGATTTTTGCCTTGCCAATCTAAAATAAAAAATTAAAAGCCAATAATTAGCTTCTTAACATAAAATGAAAATGCTAGGAGAAGTATAAAGATCAATGTAATTAATACCTTGTCTTGCTCATTAACACCACTTTGATGCAATGCTTCAATCTGGGCAAAGTACCCACAAAACTTATTAGTGCCAAGATTCATCAAAGAATTATTGTTACGTTCACTAATAAATGTCTTATGCTCATGAAAGTACTCCCCAACTCTTCTCCAAAAGGTCTTGCTTTTTTGCTCATTTCCATACACTGCATCCAAGCTAGTGTTGAGCCAAGCCGATACAACCATATTATCTTTTTCTATGGAAAAGTTGCCTTCACGTGATTTCTTAGTAGTGGATTCCAACTGAGTAGAGAATGGAGACTCTTGGCCAATCACTTAACCAACTTGACTCATGTACTGAGACTCCATGAATTGGCTATCAATGTTAGATCCCTCTTGTAAAAGATTGGCAAAAAATGGGTCTCCATTTGACTTCATCCCTACAAGAGTTGTGAGTGCACTGATTATTTAAGAAAATAACCACATGTGTTTATTTATTTATAGAGATGAGAAAAATATAAAATTCCAAAATTATCATCCTTAACTATTCCAATCCTAATGTGCAATAGGAATCGATTAAGGGAAAATTACAATTCAATGTAGAGGGTGCAACTTAGAAAACACAAGGGTGCAATGTATTCAAAATATGGTCGGTTGTTCTGTTTTTGAGCTAATTATTTTTTCTTTTCTTTTTTTTCTCCAATATGGATTCCAAGTTGAAAAAATGAGAACAAAAATGGTTTTGGTGTTCTATAAAGCTATGTTGAAAATCAACATTCTTAGTTTACTAATTAATCAATTGGCATAGCATATTGGATAAACTAGTGAGGCATTTTATCAAACAGTTACAATGCAAGAACATATATGTGTATAATAACAAAAGTGAATCTAGTTCATCAACTGATACATGATTTTACAATGCAAGAACATATATGTGTATAATAACAAAAGTGAATCTAGTTCATCAACTGATACATGAGAGAGAGAGAGAGAGAGAGAGAGAGAGAGAGAGAACTTGATGAACTTCCAAGATGGTGAGAATGAAATTTGTGAGATGGCTTTGGTAAGTGCTGACAGTAATGGTAGTATGAGAGATGGTGTTCTTGTTAGCGGGAGAAAGAAGCGCCAGAAAAAAAATATAATAAAAAATTGATTGCCCTATGAACAGTTGCTCGCTTGATTAGAAGAGGTACTGTAGCAATGGTAAAATGAATAAGGTGTATAGCGACTCTGATGGATCACAAATTTATAGCTTTGCCTCTCTACAATAGTGTCAAAGCCTTTGTAGAGAGGCTGATGTTGATACTCTAATAAGGAGTTATTTGACATGATTGATATAAGTGCACTTATTTGTGTTATATTATCTCTCTATTTTTCTATACATCTTTTTATAAAAATTCAAAATTTATACTTATTTAGATCATTCTAAACAACCCCTAAATAGTAATTGCCAAAAAAGTATGATTACGTAATATTTTAGAACTATTGTATAATTTTCTATAGCATGTAGAGCCCTTCTATTTATAAAGATTTTGAATTATTTTAAAAAGTAGATTTAAAGTTAATTTTCAGATTTTTTTTTAAAAAAAGTATAAAAAAATAATACAACTTAAAAGATATTTTTAAAAAAAATTAACTTTTAACTTCTTAACAAAAGAGGCCTTTTAACATATGGTGATGACATGAATCTACCGTGGATATTTACTTGCCACAATGTGGTATAGCTGTTCTTTTGACAAATGAATTGATAAGCATCTTATTGTAATAAATTGTGTTTTTCCGTACTAATGAAGTGATAAGTGGGTGATTAATTCTTCTTCTTCTTCTCTGTCTTCTTCTTCTTTTAACATTAGTCAACAATTTTATGGAAAAAAATTATGTGGATGAATATAAATATATATTTATAAATTGTAGAAGATAAGCAAATTAGTGATATTTTATAATAATGTGGTCAAGTTTCTAGATGGATGCCATCAAATTTCTATCAGTAGATCCGGATGAAATATGTTCTTAATTGAATTTATCTTTTATTGGATCCATTCCATATTGATCTGGGAGGGACTCCTACTTTCACCTTTTAAGCACACTGGCCTCCTCCACTTGTCAATATGCCTTTTTCTCCGAGGAGCCGTAGGGTTTTGTTTCTCCTCGGGAAAAAAGGCCTATTGACAGGTGGAGGAAGCCAGTGCGCTTATAAGATGGAAGTGGGAGTCCCTCCCTAGTCGATGTGAGATTGACCCAACAATTTTCTTTTTCATTTATTGTGGACGATTTTTTTTTCCTATTTTTTTTATTCAAAAATCCATAAATTATATATATATATATATATTTCCCAGTTAAGCACTATTCAATTAAAAAAGTTATACATAATTTTTATATATATGGGTGCATATTTAAAAAACTAATCATCTATCTAATAAAGTATGATGGTTTTTAAAATTGTGTCAAAATGTCTTAGAGATACATTTTGTTTCAAGAGTTGAGATTAATTATCAAATTCATTAAGGGTCGAGATTTCTTTAATTCCCATTCACCCACCTTATTTTTTTCCTCTTTTTTCACTCATGCAATCTCTCTCTCTCTCTCTCTCTCTCTCTCTCTCTCTCTCTCTCTCTCTCCTGCCCACCTTCCTTCCTCTTTTCTTTTTATATTTTTATTTTTTATTTTTCCCCTTTTTATTTTCCTTTCTATTTCTTTATTTTATTTTATTTTTTTTTTCCTTTTTGCTCACTTATTTTATTTATACTGTACCTTCAGGCACATACATATATTAGTATATTCACACGCAACCTATTTAACAATTAAAATAATTTAAATTAAAAGGTAAATGAGATATATAGTACAGTCATTCATATATATATATAAAGTTTAACAACACATAACAATGCTTTATATATTCTTAAGCATCGTGAAAGGGTAAATTTGCCTGAGGGTCATGAGCTAATTTATGTACAATATAGAAGATTAATATATATATATATATATATAGAGATTCGCACTTATAAAACAATAACTTTGGGTGAGGTAGGGGGCCATAGCCACTTACATGTAGGTTCGTCCTTGTGTATTATATATACATTTGACATTTGTGTTATTTAATTATCACTTGTGGTATTAGTTATGATTTATTGTGATATTAATTATGACATTATTTTGGTTATGATTTAAGAGCTCTTTGGTATATCTTAAGTAGTGTTTGGTTATAACTTTTTTTTTTCTTTTTTCTTTTTTTTAAATTATGACTCCCATGAATTTAAGTTATGATATTTCTAATTATGAGTGGTGGTTTACAATACTCCTTCACACCGAACAAGCCTTTGAAAGATCTTTGCTCCAATACCTGAAACAAGAAAATACTCCGGTCGGGGGTGCCGGAATTAGTACTCTGACGAACAAGTTAGTATTTTTGAAGAGAGGAAGAAGTCTTTGTATCTCTTGAAGTGTAAGTTATTTGAACATCAAACATACCTCCTCATTCACCATTACCTTTCTTTTATAGAGTCATTCCCATAGATATTTTCTCTTGTAGCTTAGATTTTGAGCATTGCCATGTCAGAGCCCATCCTTCTACTACACCTCTAGAAAAGGACAGCTTGGGCCCACTTAAAATGAATTGTCATGCCGACTTCCCTTATATACTTAGCCCCAACGTACCATCTCTGTATCTTTCACTCGACATGTTATTCAACCCATTTGAATTTACTCGACAATGATATGTTTGAGCACAGTGGGCTTGGACTAAATTTGGTCCATCAAAGATGGGCTTGGATGCGCCCTATGAGCCGATTAGGAAGTCTATTTATTCGGCTCCCACATTTCCCACCAAACACTTGGCTAAGTGGAGTTTCGAGTGGCCTGCGTGCTCGGCTCTCACTAGGCCAACTATTCAGCTAAATGTGACATATAACACCTGTACTTATTACACTAGTGGGTTTGCTTTTGGCACCCTATTTATTGTACTTGGAGTCTCTTTAGTTCATTTTGGAATATTGATTAAGGTGGTATCATGATGGTAAAATAAGATTGGACCAAAAATATTGATTTGGATAATTGTCCCATGAGTAGCCTTCACTTTTTTGCCCTTTTCTCTTTCCACACTTTGAATTTGGATGTGAGGCTAGAACTATTGGAAAGCTTGTTTTCAATGCTTCAATTTGGACACAAGAAAGACCTAACAGAGTTCGGACCCGAGAGTTATCCACGTTTGAAATTTGAGTATCTATGTTGGAAGCAAGTTTGCTCGAGCACAAGAAGTTGCGCTTGAGCGGTTTGCACAAATTTTAGAGATTCTGGGAGCTTATTTTCTACGCTCAAGCCAAGCTTTGTTTGCTTGAGCGATCAGGTCGATATTAGGTACCATAAAGTTGGTTTTTGGCCCAAATTCTTCATTCTTTCTTCATCTCTTCTCTCTCTCTCTCTCTCTCTCTCTCTCTCTCTCTCTCTCTCTCTCTCTTTCATACGCGAAACCCTAACCCTCAAAACCTTGATTTAATCCATTTTTCACTAACAATCCACCATGGATCTTGCAATAAAGATGAAGAACAAGTGAAGATCAACATTTTTAACCAATTGGATTTTGGAATTTCGAAGGAATCCTCTTGAGTTAGCTTCTCTACTCTCATTTTGGAGGTAGGATTACTTTTAAGTTTGTATCTCTTTACTTTGAGAATGTTTATTGGTATTATTGTGACATTGGTTTCATAATTGATGTTTGAGTTTACAAAGAAGTGGGTTTTGATTTCAAAAATGGAATTTCTCATATATTCTCTCAAAATTTATATTAATGTTTGTGGATTATGAAAATTTTAGTTGAAAAATAACATTTTACATCATGGCATGGAAAAAGCCCCAAATTTGATAAAAACTGTAACGCCCCGACTTTCGGGTCGTTAATAAATTAAATCAACCTTGTTAATAAATCAAATCAACCTCAAATTTATAATCGCAGATAACTCATAATCCCAAATATACAAATCATCTCCACAAATAATTAACTCAAATGTCTCCAAAACATAAATTATACAAATCTCCAAAAATAATATATAGTTGTGGACTAAAAGAATCTCCAACTCAAACAATCTCTTTAGATGCTTCAACTTCAACCGCCACTAAATTTGCTCCATGCCTGAAAAATAAATTAATTCGGCAAGTATACAATACAACAGGAATAACAAGGCTCAGACATAAAATAAATTAACAGAGATCCAGCAATTACACAACCGATTAGATTCGATAATCAAATAATTTACCAAATTGCACAAACAAGTCAACTCGACATATGATAATTTATCCAGAACCAAATACCCGGTCCTACTCGGTACATGACCAATGATCGGCATCACCCACCTCACCCAAGCACAAACGCTTATCTGGGCTATTGGTCCAAGCTATTGGCAAGGTCTACTGGATCCATGTATGGAGCATTTTCACGTCATTTAGCCAGACAAATCAGCATTAACCACACAGAACAACTTCATCGAATTTATCAAATGACCAGAGTACTCAAACGTGTCAACAGATAATGATTCACAGGATTTATCAAATGATCACAATAATCAAGAGGATTACAAATTGAAAGTAATTAATATAAACTCTTTGTAAAGGGATTTAGAGGAAGCATATTGTATACCACCCAAATTACCTCAAATCAATCTCCTCCGTCTCCAACACTCGAATCTCGATCTTTCTCCATGAATCTCCAAATTCTATGCCATAAGGTATGTAAGGTTTCTACAACTCTCCTCCTTTATGAAAATGCTTACTCTCACTTTAAACATTCTTAATCTAAACTCTATATAACAAATGGAGAGAGATATGGAAAGAACCATAGAAAGAAGTTGAGAGGTGAGCTCAATTTTATAGGCAAACTTGGTGTAACATGGCATAAAAGCCCACTAGTTGGAATTGAAAGGACAAGTTAGGATTTACTTGTCATTAAAGCCCACTAGTTAAAATTTAATGGACCACTAGTTGGAAAATGAATGGACAATAGTTGGAATTGAATGGACCATTATTTGGAAAATTTAATGGACCACTAGTTGGAAAATGAATGGACACTAGTTGGAATTGAATGGACCATTGTTTAGGATATTCCTGTGTCGATAAAAAAAAATGCTAATCGACAAGATTCGAAATAATTCTAGTAACTGAGGGTTTAAGCAATAATTTAAACATTATATTTTTTTTAAAGCGAATACATTTTTCAGGGGCTTCATAACCTATCCCCCTTAAAACAATTTCGTCCCCGAAATTCAACTACATACTGCCCTCGAAAAGCTCGGGGTTTCACAATCTATCCCCTTAAACAAATTTCGTCCTCGAAATTGGCAATCTCTTATACTCCAAAGTTTAATAACTATGAACTCTTCAGATAATATGCTTTCGCTACGCACTCTGATATAAACAACATTTTTTTTTTCTTTTTTTTTTTTACCTCAAATATCGATCATCTTTTTTTTCTTTTTTACCTCAAATATCAATCATGTTTTTTTTTTTTACCACAAATACTGAACCCAATTATTAATCACCCAACAGATCCCGTGTAAGACCTAATCCCTATACTCTGATACCAAGTTGTGACGCCCCGATTCTACACTATTGGTTGTAGGCAAGGGAGAGTCACTGCTGAGTCCTATGGTCAATTTTGACAGATCCTAACAAGTATTGACACAAGGTCTCATAAGCAACGATAAGGTGTATACCTCTGATTATATTGAATATAAATACATAACAACCACAAATATCCTTAATTGCAAAAGCTTGTTCCATTACATTACATCCCAAAAAGAAAATATAAATCTTCGAATGAGTCTTACAAAAATATTAAAAGAGAAATTTTTAACTTTACTAAGATAACCAAAGGTCTTCGAAGGTTTCAGGCTCGTCGTCTCCAGCTATATGTTCCTCTTCGGTACCTGGCATAACATGCCGTGAGTTTTGAATGCCCAGTAAACACACACACATCCCATTCCTTTTTCCCGAGTCCAATACACAATCACAAATATAACATCAAGTAGTAAAGCATGATACACAAATAAATAAATAAATGGTTACAAGTTAGATGTTAGTAAACTAGAAATCCCTCAAAGAGATTTCGTCCTCCCAACCACAAGAATCGGATGCGGATTATTCGGTATGCCCCCTCTTTTGCTGCTTTGTTGCAGAACTAACCTCGGATGCCTACCATCGGTTATATACCGCGTAGCGCCAACCGCAGGGCCTCAAAAGAGACGGTAAGATAGGGCCTTGCCCAAATCCCTCCTCACACCAAACCACCTAGGGTCCGAATACAACCGCTCCGTTCAAGGGTTCCGAAAACTGCTTGCGCAAGACTTTGACTTTGAAATAGGGAACGCATCCCAAGAATCCATACATCACATTTCTCATCTTCCATTGTTTCAAAGGACCGAAAACCCAATACACTCCAGTAAAGTTTTCTGTTGAGTTACATGTTTAAAATCAAGGTTAGACTAACTTAACAAGATCAAAATATCCACATAAGCATGCAACATTAAGATGAAGGAGATAAAGAACATAACCGTAACACATATAATATCATGCCGAGTTATGATCATAAGCTAATAAACATTTTCATGAACACAAGCACTTAAAACATCCATGCTCAACAAAATTCTTAGATTCAATATCATATAAAGATTAGAATGAAAAGGCTATTTTAGAATTTTTTTACCAGACTCGGCCTTCCTATGGTTCGTAGAGAATTTAATCTAGTTTCCAGAACATATTTTGGAAATGGAATAGCTTTTCTAGATTTTAAGTTATTTAGACAACTCTCCAGCGCTGTCCAGTTTATCGACTGTTACGAAAATTTGATTTTCTTGCAACCCGCTCACTGTTTTTCCATGAAACCAATTTTAGTGGAAAACTAACTCCTTAAGGAAGATTTTGACATAAGATAGAGGTCCGGAATAATTTTATACATTTCTCTAGAATTTTTGAAAGTTGGCTGCGAAACAGATTCTAAGGCACCATACTTGAAATAAGAAGATTTGTAAGAAAAGGGATCCATTAAGGAAATTTTTTTTCTTTTGTGATGAAACCATGCTAACTAACATATATTAAACCAGAAAATTTTCTTGGATGTGTGTCTTTGGAAAGTTTGGGAGATTGGTATGAGTAGGATAGTTTTGTACCGAAATGAGGGAAACCACAAGAGAGGGAAAGTCATGGTTCAACTTTTATCATTCTTAACACAAGTAACTCATCAATAACACATCTGAAAATATTATTTAGAACCCTTAAGAACATGTATTTGAAAAAAGGAAAATGAAAGAGAAGGTTGGGTTGTAGCTTACTTGCTAAGCTTGAATAAGATGGCTCTCTTCTCCCTTCCTCTTCCTCTCAAGATTTCTCTCTTGTTCTCCTTCCTCTCCTTTAGTTGAATGTGTGTGTGTGAGAGTGTTGCTAGTGTTTTCCATGCTAGGGACTGCATACAATTACACATTTTATAAAGATCTTCTCGTACAAACTTATTTATTTAGGAAAATTGGTACACGTATGTATATATATGTGTAAAGGTACAAATCTTTCTAAATCTTTCCATATCTTAGATTTGATCACAAAAGTACACCTATATATACATAAAGATGAGGTGGCTAGCTATAGTACTTGGATTTGGGGAGATTTTTCCTTGATTTTTGTGTACAAATTTTATCTAATTAGAAGATATTTGTGTACAAAATAAATATAAGGTACAAATGTGTGTATATATATGTAAAAGTACTAATTTGGGGTCCATTTGTAATTCAATAAAATATGAGGGCTAAGGCCCTAATTTATGAATTGGAACATTTATGTAGTATTTAATTTAAATTACGATTTGGGAATTTAATTCGATTAAAGTTTCTTTATTTCGGCTTAAACGTCGAATCATAATGAGAGCCAAATCTTTAGGATTTTTGAGCGAGAAATATAATTATGGAATTAATTTAATTATTATTAGGGCTTTGGAAATGACCCCTGAGTTCCCGGGTTTAATTAGGGCTTGCGAGTTTTCGGTTGGTGTGCGTTTTCGACTCTATAGCTAAAATTGAAAACAAATGAGGAATCAGAAAGAGTTTAAAAGTGAGGGCCTAGAATAAAATTACCAAGGTTAGGGGCCTTACAGTTAATATTAGGATGTCAAAATTGGTTACTAAGCTGTCGAGGTTGATTAGGGTTTGTACGAGTTCGTTTACGATGCATTTTTAGATCTAGGGTTAATTTTGCAAATAAACGCGAAACTAAGGGCTTTATTATAAAATCTCAAAAGTTAGAGACTTAATAGGGTTTACAAAAGTTAGGGATCTCATAGTGTTTGATGAAAAATGCCATTAATTATTATAAGACCTATTAGACAATAAGTCCACCTATTAGAACCTACACGGTAGTCCCCCCCCTCCCCCGCGGCGCCATTTTTTTATCAGTAAAAGTCAATTGTCAGTTGTTAAATTAACACCTACAAAAGTTAGGCTTCCCATCCTTGCATGACACCAAGTGATTGCCTCCTAATTCAACTACCCCTTACGGCGAGTTGAACCCATCACTTCCCTTTTGGGACTAAGCCCTTAAAAAATTCATGGTGGCTCAACTAAGTTAGACCTAGTTAGTTAAATCCAAACCATCCATAACATGCACTTTTTCTAGTTGTTCTTTAGGAAAATCAATAATTTGTATGTTTAGGGAGATTGATAAAGTTTGCTTATGATGGTTTGGAATATGATCTTTCATATTTGTCTTCATTCTTGATTATAAATGTCACGCCCCAAACCCGCCCCTAAAAGTTTGGGCATGACCTATTCAAAAATGGACACTAAACCTGTTATATATATATATAGATATATATACGGGGCCTGAACGGAAGCATTTAATAATATAAAGTACAAAGAATACCATCCATTGAGCTATTACTAACATGCCAGGATCACATACACGTATCAGCCCCTTTACTTAACATATCATATACATACATTTACACTTGGATAGACAATCAAGCAAATGGACTACTAGCCAAAAATTTAATAAAACTCTATAGAAATGCATGGGCTTGGTCTGGGTGCCTGAACATACTGAGGATGACAAATGAAAGATGATCATCAAGGGCTAAGACTGACCTCCAAGGTGATCACCTACAGAACAGACATAACACAAAGTAAGCTAGGCTCAGTGAATAATAGTACATAAACAGAACGGTGCTTCATTTGAAACATAATCTATCAATGCGTGTGAAATTACAAAGGTAACATAATTAGTCTGCTTTTGTACTAATTTCATATCGGCCTTAGGCCCAGTCTTGAAACATAATAACGAGAAACATAATAATTTGAACATAACAGCTTAAGCATGATTGGCTTAAGTCCTTGAATATCATAGCATTAAACTCTCAAACGTGTTGGCATTAAAGCCCTTGAAACTTGTGGCATAAAAGCCCTTGAAACTTGTGGCACGAGGCCCTTGAAACTTGTGGCATAAAGCCCTTGAAAATGGTTCACTTTACATTCTTCAACTTTAACATACTTTAAACATTAACATAAGTACTTTATATGCTTGAGACATTAACATGATTGCATAACATTTACCTAGCATATGTAAACTTGTACCATACTTAAGCTTGTACCATGCATAGACTTGTAATATACCTGAACTTGTACCATGCTTGAACTTGTAACGGACATGAGCTTGTAACATACTTAAACTTGTATATACTTAGAACCATACTTGAAATAGGACATACTTGTCGAAGATAGAATAATTCACATCCTTGGGAGGATCACATAATAATGTTAAACATTTACATGCATGTCATAGATTCTTAACGACCTCGGGTCCATAAGTAACACCATAGAATAATCTCAATTTGAGACAAATACTTGGCTTAGCGATGAACATGATTCCATTTATGCACTAAGAACGACGTAGTTTACTTATAGATAATAAAGAATTATTATTCGTTATTAACAAAACAAGGTCATTCCAAGCCATACCGATGTAGACTAATCTTTCAACGTTCACCTTGACTTCCAATCATCATAAATGTTCGTGTAACATGTTCGTGTAACACTTACAAGAGACAGAGCGTTAGTGATAATAATTATCAATGATAAATAAATTATATATCTTCGTACTATTACTCACAGTGCGTTAGTGAAGCATTTAGTTCTTCCGAAGCGTGTCCTACACACATATGAAGTCACCCATTAATTCTTTAAATCATTTCCCCTAATTTCCTTTCTCATTTTAACATGATTACAATGCCCATAACACGGTTCATTCGTAAATTTTTAACATTATTTCAAAACATCTTAGAAATCCAATTAAACTTGTTTACATATAATTCAACCCACCAATTCCATGATTCTATTTTCAATTTGAGCAAAGTCATTATTTAACATCACAAATTAACCTAGGGTTTTCAAGAACATAAAGTTTTCCATAAAAATTCATACTTCTCATACCAAGATCTTACATCCCAATTTCCTCCTTGATTATACATCTAAGGATCATACTCCATCACTTTAACCCATCAATCAACTCCCAACATCTTCAAACCATAAAACCCCCAATGTTCAAACCCCAATTCCCAAAATCTCATAATTTCTTCTATATACATGACATAAATGAAAACTTGCACTATTATACATGAAGACACCTCCAACCTATCTATGAATGTAAACATTAAAGAGTCTTAAAACCCTTACCTCCATAATCAAGCAAAGGGGTGAGCTTGAGAAGAAACTTTCACCAATCCAAATTCTAATCGGGTAAAAACGTTGATCCTCCTTAGTTCTCCAATCTACATGCCAAAACCATAGTGGATTGTCGATAAAAATGGGTGAAATCAAAGGTTTGAGAGTTAGGGTTTCGAACTAAGACAAAGAGGAAAGAAGAGGGTTGAAGAAAATCTATGAAATGATCCAAAAATCCCGTTCTTAAAGCTGTTGTCCCGTAATTCCCGCTCGAGCGGACTGTTTTCCGCTCGAGCGGACCTGTTTCAGCACAGATTCCAAAACTTCAAATAGGTGTAACTCTCCCATCCGAACTCCGTTTTAGGTCGTTCTTGTGTTCAAATTGAAGCCCCGGAAACAAGATTTCCGATGGTTCTAACCTCACATTCATATTCAAAGTGGGGAAAAAGAAAAGGGCAAATGAGTGACGGTTGGTCGTAAACGAATTATTCCAATTAAGGTTTTTAGTCCAATCTTACTTTCCCATCATCTTATCATCTCAATCAATATCCCAAAATAAGGTAAGAACATTTCAAATACACTAAGAAGAACATCAAAAATGAGCCCACATGCTTCAGAATTAAACTTAACCAGGCGACCCGCTCGAGCACCCAACCTTGTGCTCGAGCGCGCAGACCAACAAAGTCGTCCGCTCGAGCGTAAACTCCCCCGCTCGAGCGGAGAATCACAACTCCTAGAATCTCAGGCCGTCTGAAAAATTGTTGAAAACCCCAAAAGTCCGCTTGAGCGGCCACTCCTCCGCTCGAGCGGAGGAAAGAATTTCTGGGTCGTTACAACAAGCATGCAAAACAAACATCATTCGGCCATGAGACCCAAAAACAGAGCTAAAGCAGTCCAAAATATGCATAAGATCAATTTAAGGTGTGGCCAAAAAGTGCTAACATGAAGGGCCAAAACAACACGCAACATAGGCTAGTCAGCATGGTTTACATTACATGTATATGAAGCACAAGAGAGGTCATCAAACCAGCCAAAAATAGAAACATGGCATGTTAAATAAACCCCAAAAACCCACTGAAACAAAGTCCACACATGCTAGAATGGGGTGCTTCTTTGATGGGCTAATAAGAGGGTTATTCTACACATATATTATGGACATATAAAATGGCAAAACCACCTCTAGAAAGAGGTTATGAAAGCCCTAAAACCCACCAAAAAGGCCCTGAAATTAGTCTACGAAGCATGCAAGTGAAAGCCCCTTTGAAAGGCCTTGAATAGGATTGCTCTACACATGCATGATAGACACTTTATATGGCAAAATGGGCTCTGGACAGAGTTCATGCAGGCCTTAAAACTCACCAAATAGGGCCTAAAACATGGCTTCAAAACATGCAAAATGGAGCTCCTTTGTAAGGCCAAAAGGGCCAACAAACAAGGCAAGGAGAGAGGGGGTCACCCCTCTCTGATTTTGGCTCTTAAAATAGTATGCTAGCCACTAAAAATCCACTGGATTTCAGTGGCTAGAAGGCCCAACAAAGCACAAA
This sequence comes from Camellia granthamiana, assembly GCA_036172215.1. Lineage (NCBI taxonomy): Eukaryota > Viridiplantae > Streptophyta > Magnoliopsida > Ericales > Theaceae > Camellia > Camellia granthamiana. Next base: position 3,596,775 of record CM069914.1, on the reverse strand, counting down.
ACTAAGGCCTAGATGCAAGGCTCAAAACAAGATGCAAACAAGCATGCAAGGGGGTAGACGGCCCCCAATAGAAAAATGACCTTAAACAATTTTCAAGAGGAGCTCAAAATAAAACTTTTTTTAGTTTATGTCAAGGCTCAAAAATGCTTGCAAGTAAGGCTAAGATATGAAGCAAAATAAGCCTTAAAAGAGAGATGGAGCATACAAGGGGGTAGATGACCTCTAACAGAAAAATGTCCTTAAACAAACTTCAAGAGGGACTCAAAATAAGAATTTTTTTAGTTTATGTCAAGGCTCAAAAATGCTTGAAAGTATAGCTAAAAGATGGATCAAAATAATGCTCAAAAGGGGGAAAAATGGTTACCCTTGAAGACCAGCAGAAAACAGCAGCCTCTGGACCCAAAAACCCAACCTTGAACCTCTGAAAATACCTTCCAAGGACCTTAGGTTGATGATGGAAGTGTTAGGCTATGAGAGGTGGTGCAAAGGGGCCAAGAACCAATCAATTTAGAGCTCAAAAGAGAGAAATATAAAGAGAGATATATTGTTTAGCCCTAGCAATTTTCTGAACCCTTTCAAGTGAGGGATATGGTTTCTCTTATAGAACAAAGGGTCTAAAGCTTCTCAAAGAAGCTTCAAACCAAGGGCCAAGATCCTCCATACTATATGGAGGATGCAGGAAATGCCTCCCAGCTGGCACAATTGGAACACACTCACTGAGACAAACAGGATAGGAGCTGGCCGACCAGTTCAAGTGGTCGGCCGACCACTTGACCTGGTCGGCTGACCAGGTCAAAAGGGTAAAGGTGGTCAGCCACCCTTAGGATGAAGCCCCAGAAGTTAGCTTTCCAATGGCGCAAACCTTGCATTAAAATTCCTCCTGTGTAAAAAGTTATGCCTGTTTTGGTGAAGCCGCGCAGATTCGGTCCAACCGGATTGATGCCCTACTTCAACCAACCATATCTCCCCCACCCGGACTTGGCTTTAGGAGATTCTTGAGTGTGAAATGAAGCCCTGGAAGTCTCCTTTCCAACGGTAATGGCCTCACATCTTAAATCCAAGTACGTAAATGAATAAGCCCGATTTAGCGAGGACCGCTTGACTCTCTCTTAGCGATTCATGTCCACCTTCTTCTTCAACTTGGTTTCTTCCCTCTTCTCCAATTTTCCTCAACTCTAAACCCATAAACAAGGTGTTTTGAAAGATTTTTCAAATATTTCATCTCTCTTTTATTCATCTCCACTTTGTCCTCGCTCGGTTTACCGAAAAGCGCAACATTTAACGAAATGCGAGCGTCGGAACATTGTAGGAACTTTATTTTCAAAACATTTTGAAAGAGAGGGTTTTAAGGTCTAAACACCATTCAAAATAGTTTTGGTCCAAAATGGGGTGTGAGGTTGGGATTTGATTCTCCTCTTGCCGAAGAAATCTGAACCTTTGCCCTGCACAACTTTCTCCACCAAGTAAACCATCAGTAGTGCCCAAGTCTTAAAGGCAGTCAAAAATGGGGTGTCTACATTTGCCCCTCTTTGACAGAGCTCGGAAGTCAAGAATTGACGGGAGTGAATGTCAAAGCCCAGAGACGACCTATTTTTGACAAGGCCGAAACTTGGACAAACAAACAAAATACAGATGAATAAATGGTTGTGCCCACAGGCTGCCTACGTATCCCATTGCAAGGAATCAAACCAGCGTAGTTCAGGGGCAGGATGCAAAATGTTATGCAGGAAGATTTTGACAATTGGACTTATACGCTACGCGAAGCCGATTTGATAATTGGACTTATACGCTACGCGAAGCCGGTTTGAAAATTCAGGATTTATGCAATGCAATGCAATGTAAAACTGTAATGTAATAGCTAGGAAGTGAAGGTACCTTATAGGGGCAATTGGCAATGACCTACCTCATGCTGCTGGGGACCATCCCCTCCTTCTCAGTTGAACCGCAGGTACTACTTTTCTCCCTGGCCATGGTCGCAGCTTTCCCTATTCTCCAACAAGGTGACAGACTAGGTTGATTCGGTATCCAGAATTGAGGCGCATACACATGCTATCTCAATTTATAGGGCTGTCATACAGATTTCAAGCCGAGGCTATACCCCTGGGTATTTAAACCAGACTTTAGTCTCAGAAATCCCGACCCTTTGCGTTCTAGGCACGAGCCATTCAAACTCTAGTTTCCACTGTCTCAGTTGGTCTCCTAGGAACTCACCGCTAACACAGGCAAGTGGCTATACCAGACCACTGGAGGTCGTTCGGGCACAACAAACACCAAAGGATTTGCACCTTTAGAGGATTTAAGGTCTCCTAGACCGGAGGGTGCACAAGACAGTGCGAATAAAGATGCAGGATTTAAGGTCTCCTAGACCAGAGGATTTAAGGTCTCCTAGACCAGGGAGTGCACAAGACAATGCGGATGATACAAAAATACAATGTGCACAAGACAGTGCGATGCAAAGTGAATGCACAAAACAATGCTAAACAGATGCACAAAATAGTGCGATGCTAAAGATGTACAAAACAGTACGAGCAGGATGAATGCACAAAATCAGTGCGATATAGATAGGGTACGCAAGATAGCGCGATACAATGCACTAACAAGTGCAGGCAAGGTGCGCAAGATAGCGCGATGCAATGCACTAACAAGTGCAGGTAAGATGCGTAAGATAGCGCGATGTGATATGCAAAGCACAAGACAGTGCGATTGAGGTGCGCAAAATAGCGTGATGAATGCAATGCACAGGACAGTGCGATGCATAAAATAGCGCGAATGTAAACTGCACAAAACAGTGTGATTGAGGTGCGCAAAATAGCGCAAATGATAAACTGCACAAAACAGTGCGATGCGCAAAATAGCGCGAATGATAAACTGCACAAAACAGTGCGATGCGCAAAATAGCGCGAATGTAAACTGCACAAAACAGTGCGATTGAGGTACGCAAAATAGTGCAAATGTAAACTGCACAAAATAGTGCGATGCGCAAAATAGCGCGAATGTAAACTGCACAAAACAGTACGATTGAGGTGCGCAAAATAGCGCGAATGATAAACTGCACAAAATAGTGCGATGCGCAAAATAGCGCGAATGTAAACTACACAAAATAGTGTGATTGAGGTGTGCAAAATAACGCGAATGTAAACTGCACAAAATAGTGCGATGCGCAAGGGAGCGCGAGTGTAAACTGCACAAAACAGTGCGATTGAGGTGCGCAAAATAGTGCGAATGTAAACTGCACAAAATAGTGCGATGTGCAAAATAGCACGAATGTAAACTGCACAAAATAGTGCGATGCGCAAAATAGCACGAATGTAAACTGCACAAAATAGTGCGATTGAGGTGCGCAAAATAGCGCGAATGATAAACTGCACAAAACAGTACGATGCGCAAAATAGCGCGACTGTAAACTGCACAAAATAGTACGATTGAGGTGCGCAAAATAGCGCGAATGTAAACTGCACAAAATAATGCAATGCGCAAGGGAGCGCGAGTGTAAACTGCACAAAACAGTGCGATTGAGGTGTGCAAAATAGCGCAAATGTAAACTGCACAAAATAGTGCGATGCGCAAAATAGCGCGAATGTAAACTACACAAAACAGTGCGATGCGCAAAACAACGCGAGTGATTAATAGTGCGATGCGCTAAACAGCGCGAGTGAAACCCAACCACAAGGTGCACAAGACAGTGCGAGTGATATGAAATGTGAAAGTGCACAAGACAGTGCGAGAGAGATACAATGCACAAGAAAATGCAAGGATGGTGCACAAAAGAAGTGCGATAAAATGCATCTTCTGTGCAAGTAAGGTGCACAAAAAAGTGCGATGAAATGCATGTTCTATGCAAGTATGGGGGCATTTTCTATGCAACAGGGAAAGCATATTCTATGCATAAGACAGGCATATTCTATGCAACATTGAAAGCATATTCTATGCATGATTGAAAGCAAAGCATATTCTATGCGGAATCGAAAGTAAGCACATTCTATGCATGAATCATAACGATGCGTGGCACGCATGAAACAGAAGCGTATATGAAAGTGCACATTCTATGCAATAGAGGGGCATCAAACATGTACTCTAGTGCCTTCGATTTATCTCTCGGAGGGCTTTGCAACACACTCTGCTCGAAAAGGGTAAACTCTTTTTATATTGGCAAAAGATAACATCTACATGTGAAAACCACATGTGCTGCTTGGACTGCCATTCTGACTTGAAGCAGGCTTACACTTGGGGTTGAGATACACTCACACTCCAGAGAAACGGCGAGGCCTGAGAAGGTGCACCTGGAATGCAGTCTCAGATTTTGCTAAAGTAACATGCTAAGATGCTCCAAATTTTCCCTCTTTTCTTTTGCTTTGCAGTCCGGAACCTAAATAGCTTCAGATAGGTCCTTGTTTTACTATTCTGACATGGCCTGGGTTGAACCCTGCGGCTTTATGAAAGAACCAATCCTATTTTGCACAAATGTGGAGAACGACACGGCACTCTGAGCACAAAACGATTTTTGAAATTGAAATGAGAAAAGGGTTCTCAACCGGGTATTGAGCCTACAACTGACCATAGCCAAAACGACTCAACAACGGAAAACAAAGGTAGAACAACCTAAACACAACTCAACAAAGGAAAAACAAGGTAAAACAACCTAAACACATCTATTGATACTCAAACGACTCAAAACAAGAATCAAGACAAACAAAACACACAAACACAACACTCAGCTGTGTTACAAAGGCAAGAGACCTCTCGGCACACGAGGAACCAGTTTCTCCGGGTATTGTTTCCCATCCTTTCTTATTTGTGATTTTCACATCACTCGGCCCTCAGGCTCGGCTTTTCTCACAAAACCCTTTTCCTCACTTTTTCTCTCAGCGCACATCTCTCTATTCTTTAATCTCTCATTTTTTATCCCTCCCCTGGGTGGTTGATGGATAAACAAGAAATTGGCTCCTGCCCCTAGCATTCTGCTAGATTCTTTTTCTTCTACGCACAGCTAGTGAGTTCCTCCCACAGAGGAGTTGCGCTACAACTGGGTGTGTAGCAAATCAACAGCTGACACCGGTTGATGATGCTTTGCTCAGGAGTTTGGGTGTGATTAGATGTGTCCAAACAAGGAAGTGGAATATCTTAGTCCATTCCATTTCGTGCTTCGCACTTGGCTTGATACCTCGTTGCTTGGAGGATGAGAGAGCTTTCGACATTTTGCTGTTAGCTTCAGTTGTGCCCTTTTCTGGCAGGTAGAGTGCCCTTTCTGGCAAGCATGTTAACAATAGGGAAAAGACAGAACCCCTAACTCAACTGTGCCTCTAGTTCATCATTTTGACCATTTTTTGTTTTTTTGGTTTTCTACTAAAACAATTTGACCAATATGAGAGTTAGATTAACACACTTGTTCAACTTTTTGATTTTGAAAATCATGCAAGTTAGGTCATAAGCACTGAAAAATTTCCTTTTTTGGGTCCAAGAAAGGGTCCAGTTTTTTAAAAAAGTGGAATAATTTTTGAGAGAATCAGTCAGCCTCAGTAAAAATTCTCGAAAACTATTTTTGCAAACGGCCACTGCTCGACCAACATGGAACTTACTCTTGAGATGCACAACCTCAGATCCGAAGGAAAATTGCCCCTTGCTTGAAGAGAGCTGCATGGCAACGGAGAGTTACCCCCTGTTTGAACGGCACCGCGGCACATTGAATGGCAATGCCCCTTGTTTGAATGGCACCACAACGCATTGTAGTCAGTCCTCAGAGTGACGAACACAACCAAATTCTCGGATACAGAGAAGGCGAAGATGATCAAAACCATTACATGGGCACAATCAATTTGAAGTGTTTTACGGCTAGACTTCAGAATGAAGTTGCCTACATATCCCAAAGATGGGAATCAAGCCTTACATAGTTCGGGGTTAAGGTAAACTCGGGTATTAACCTCTCCTTTTGTGCTCTAACTTTTGCCAAGGCCGCCCTTCCGGATTTTCAACCTTGCGAGCTCTGTTTTTCTTCTTTTCAATTCTTTTTGTTCTTTTCTTTTCTTTTTCATCTTTTCTTTTTATTTTCTTCATTTTTTTTTCTTTTCTTTTTCTTTGTTCTTTTTCTTCTTTTTCTTGCTCTAACTTTTGCCTGGGTCACCCTTTCGGGTTTTCGGCCCAGCGAGGGTAAAAGTGTAGCTTTGTCCATGTTGAATGGTTTGAGATCTTGAAGTCATCTGAATCCAGGAGAATGGCTACTGTTCACTGATGATGTAGAAGTCTATCCAATGGAGGGTGAATTTGCCCCTAGTGTTGTGGATAGGAACTCGGTTGTCCTTCAGCAATGTCTTCTTCTTTCCTCCCTTCTGGGGTTTGGCATTCTTGCCGATCTTCATTGATTTGTGGAATGATCCATCTTCGGCTCTTCGAGCACAATCTGGCATCTTTTGCCCCTAGTTCGAGGGGTGCTTTTCATCTAGTTTTGCAAGCTCCTTTTGATGACATCTAATCTTCTTGATCTAACTTCCCTGCCCCTAGTTCGAGGGGCGCTTCTGATTCGGCCACACAGGCAAGCAAGGGGTCGAGTCTCGAGACTGAGAGCGATTCCACACAGGTCTTCGCAGGACTGCACAAAACATTTTTTTTGAAATCTTTTAAGAAAGCGACTAATCGCTCGCGCGGAAGACAATGTAGAACCAATCTGGATCAAGCCAGGATCCTTCTCAGTATTCACATTAACAAACATGATTTCATTCATTAAGGGCTTAGCATGTCTCTCTTTCTCTCAATTGATCAAATTTTTGCAAATCCCGAGGAATTCTTTCCTCTTCATTTTCATCACAGTGTTCAAAAGGTTTTGAAAAACTTAGGTCAATGCAATGAGTTCGAGGCACAGAAAAGTAGGCGAAAAGCACTGCCATTTCATTCAGAACTTCTGGCACAACTGGCACAAGGCAGAAGCGAACACAAGAATGTGAAAATCACTGCTGTTCATTCATGACTGTCAGCACAACTGGCTCCCTCGCAGAAACAGACTCAAAAGGAAACAAAAAGACAAACACAAAATAGTGATGCCCGAGGTAGCACCCCGGAATCACTTGACTCTAACAAAACAGGACTGACTCGATACAACAAGACAGACCCAACTGACTCAGTAAGAAAAGACTGACTCTGTACAAAACAACAAGACTGACCCAATACCCAAGTCAGAAAGTACAAATTAACAACATTCGCAAATGTGCTCAAAACAGTGCATGCCATCCACCATATCTGGAGTAAACTGAGCGCCATCCGCATGCGGTTTATCTCCCGATCACATGGTCACATTATCCCCCAAGTTCACCGATCCAGTGCGATAGACTTTGCAGAGCTTGGCGCGGCAATGACCCCGTCGTCAATCAGATCTTGCACTTCGTGGCGAAGACGAGAGCAATTGTCAGTGCCATGACCGGTTTGTTGATGGAAGGCACAGTACTGGGCAGCATCATGCGTAGCCGGAAGAGGATTCGGGAGGGGCCGAGGCTCAAGGGGCTTGAGATGGCCTTGTCCAACAAGGATTTGGAGAGCTGTGGACAAAGGCATATAGAGGGCATGGAAGACCCTCTGACCTCGGGGTTGGTACTTCAAGGTTTGTGGATCTTTGCTGGACGCACAAGCAGAGGGATTGGCAGGTGCTGGCCTGGTTTGCTGATCTCTTCCAAGTGGAGGATTAGAGCTAACAGGATCGTTTCTGGTACAACATCCCTTGTCTCGACTTGCCCCTTGATTCAGACTGCCCCCAACTTGAGTGGCAAAAGTATCATCCACAGTTTTTGCGATCACTGCGAGCACTTGCTGTTTGTTTAGTCCTTCGGCCTTTAAAGCCTCAACAGCCCGTTGAAGGTGTTCATGGGGACCAATGCCTGCCCCTACCTTGTTCTTACCACCTGCTTCCCCTTTGCCAAGGGTTTGGCTTTCTTCAAATGCAGCCAGTCCCAAGATTGGGGAGCCTTTTGTCATGAAATTCCCGGTATGTGATGTGGTCGATGAGGGAGCCAATGTCTCGGAGGCCAGATTTGTCACAGTTCTCTGAAGATCTTCGATTATTCTCTTCAGCTCAGAAGTAGTGGGCTCACGGGTTTGAGATGATTGGGATCCAGGTGCATCCATCATGCATAAGTCCATGCTTTCTAGAATGAACACCTCAGGCTTGGGTAGATGGGCCGGGGTGATGTATATGCTGGGGTCATAGGTGGATGGCAGTATATGGATGAGATTGAGGTAGGCAGGAGATGTTTGGTCATTGGGGTCTGAAGGTGGAGCTATCGTCCGGTTGTCAATGAGATTTTGGACCTCGTGACGAAAGCGGTAGCAACAGTCGGTGCCATGACCGCGCTGCTGATGGTACACACAGTACTTGGAGGGGTTATGTCTGGCTGGGAGTGGGTCAGGCAGAGGTTGAGGATCGAGGGGTTTGAGATACCCTCTTTCTATCAAGACTTTTAGTGCGCTAGTCAAGCTCATATAGAGGGGGGTGAAAGTTCTGCCCTGAGCTCGAGCTAGGCCAGCTGTTTGTAGGCTTGATTTGGCAAAAGGGTTGGCTGTGGCGACTGTATTGATTTCGGTGGGTTCGGGAATAACGCTACTACCAGCATTGGTACTCCCTGCAAAAACCCTCCTTGTCGGTTCACTTGTTCTGGGAATGATCCCACTGTTGAACGCATTCTCGATCTGAACCCCCAGTTCATGCAAACTTTTGAAAGTGAATAGCGGAGCGACTATCAACTTTTGCAACATATCATGCTCGAGGTTTCGCACCATCATCTGCACTTGATCCCTCTCAGAAGGGTGGCGATCTGTCATCTGTGCTGCCTTTGCTCTCCATCTCGCAACAAACTCCACAAAAGGCTCTGTTGGGTTCTGGCGGGTTGCTTCAAGCTCTTGGATGGTCATTTCAACTTGGGTATTGTAAGAATACTGATCAACAAAGGCCTCAGCCAATTCTTCCCAGTTTTGTTTCACTGTATTCCCCAACTTGGCGTACCAAGCGGCTGCCACACCCAACAGGGTTCTTCCATACAGAGAGAGTTTCTGTGGCTTAGTCAGACCCATTGGCTTCAGAATATCCAAGAAAAGCCGGATATGTACCATTAGATCTCCAGACCCGTCGAAACGGTCAATATGTGGCATTTTGAATCTGTCTGGGAGCCGTACGGAAGCCTCGGTATACCCATCCTCAATGTCGGGAATGGAGTTAAGGCCCTGTACCTTTTTGAATTGCTTCTCAAGGTTCGCAATTTTCACCGCGGTCGGATCGAGGTCATTAGCATCAAGGGGATAAAGCCTCTCATTAAGCTGCACCAGGGGTCTGAAAACTCGGGCTTAAGCCAGCCCTTCTCGAGGATCTGGACCCTGCAAATCTTCAGTTGGCGGAAGTGGGTCAAAGTTCGGCTGGGGTCCCAAAGCTGGATGTGAGGCAGATGCCCCAGATGGGCGTTGCGTTTCAATACTAGTCTCAGCCTGCATGGCAGTTCCCTGATTTACCGCTGCTATCACGGCCACAAATTCTTCTGAACCCTGTGCCATCACAGTCTGCTAAGTCTGAACAAAGGTGATGTGACTGGCGACTGACGGATCAGATGAACTGGTGAGCCCTGATTGGCCTTTCTTTGCCTTGCCTCAGCAAAAGAATACTGGTTGCCCTTGAGTTGAATCTCTGACGTAACAAAGTCTATCAGCACTAGTCCAATGTACCAGGGAGATATCAGAGCCTTCTGAGGCTATGGTTCCAGGACTACCCTAGCAAAAGAGAAAACAGAGAGCATCTCAGCCTGATTTCACCAAAATAGATATGAGCATAGCAGAATGACTGTGCCCTCTACTGAATTCTGTCCCAAAATTCTGCCTGTAAGCTGATACCCTCAGGTAAAACTGATTGCCCCAAAATACTGATGCCCGCAGGCCTGATACCCAGACTCGTAAACTAATATGCGCATTCCCTGTAGAGATACACTCCAAAAAGCACATAGCAAGTAAATGAGAGCCAAAACACCCCTATGTTGGGGTAGGGTTTCCCTGTCCTATTTTGTCAGGAGCTAGGGTTTCACTATGCACGCAGCGGTTTCAAACAACCTACAATCGGGTAAGCAACCTGTCCTAGTTTGGGATGGTCACTATGGCTTCCGAATATGCACTAGGTCGAATGGTCAAAAAAGGGTGCCCCGGTAAAAATCGGGGTTTGTGTTCCTGTCGTGGCAGAGCCTGCAACCGGTCAGCCTTATGGCATGCTTCTCGAAGCGAGCCTCCGGCAAACCGTTCAGGAATAGCATACGGCAAACACGGTGTCCTAGGTGCACCAATGCACATGCAATGCAAAGAAACACATAAGTGTGAACAAAACAAGATATCATGAGTTCGAGTTAAGTTCTCTAAATCCCCAGCAGAGTCGCCAGAAACTGTAGACGTCCCCGAACATCCCGGGAGGAGATCCCGTTTTGTTCATTTGGGCTCACTATAGCTCAGGACTCAATGTCACGGTCCTGTATCTAATCTCGTAGAGTGCAATGCAAGACCGATGAATCATCAAAGAGTCCAAATTCGACAAATCGTTTTTGAAAACAGATTTTTTTGAAAGAAGTGCCAAACATGGACTGCTTTGCCAGACACAGAGTCGCCACCTAAATATTTTATTTTGGGAAATTTAGGAAGCCCTGACTCGTTGCCTAAGGCCATGTGTCTGTCATCACCAAAGTTGCCTCGGCTCGGGAACTTGGGTACGATTGGGGAAGGTCACTTTGTGAGCACCCCCGCTCGCCCGATCAAAGATCGGCCTCTACTAACCATGATATCGAGTTTTGAAAACATTATGCGTTCTTATTCCGGTTATTAGCCTAGATTTACTATGTGGTGCGCACAGCATACAAGTATAGACTGGATCGCCCGAATTGGAATAAAACATTTCATGTTTATTTTTGAAGGCGGTTTGCTACTTGCAAGTAGGCTTAAGATACAGATTTTGCCACCCTCGGGTGGGCTTAGAAAACATGGTTTTGCCACTATCTAGTGGGCTTAAAACTCATAGTCAATGCATTATTCCAATTCAGATAATCCAACATTCACCCACAGGCATTTAGGCAGGTATATCACATAAGCATATAGCCTCATGGTAAGCATGCTATCATGGCAGTCACTCACACGCATGCAAGGATGCTAAAGCATAAACACTTACCGAGTACTTCAAGCCAAAACAGAAGCTATGTTAGAAATCCATGCATGACCCTAACTTTACAGAAATGCCTAATGCAACACATGCAAAAATGCAACTACAATAGTCTCGGCTATTCTAAGATGGCATATGATGATGCTACAGCTAACACGTATTCAACTTGAGATTGAAATACAATGCAGTTAGTATGATGCGCCGAGCTTGGTGCATGCAAGATAGATGAATGATGCAAACATGCGAACATAAGTATGGTAATTGAAACATGCCCTAATCTAACCATCATAAGCTGGTAAATAAAAGGGAGAAAGACGTGGGGTTGGAAGACATGTATCATACACACGCACACTTATTACAATTGTGCCCTCACTCGGAGGGTTCGAATAAATAATACAAGCCGCCTAATTAACTAACTCATGAGCTAATTAATTATTACAAAACCGAATTAATAACTAGCTACAACTAATTATTACACAACTACTAACTAACAAGTAAGCAGCAAATGAATGATATTCCAGCTCTTTTGGAGAAGAGGAAGGTATGCATGCTCGTTCCGGTTCTTCGCCTCGAGACACCTTCCAGTTGCTCTTTAGAGGCTCTATTTGCAGGGTGTCTTCCAGTGTTTGTTGTTGGAACTTACCAAAACACTGCTGGGGAATTCACCAGTGGCCTGCCGGCCATGAAAGGAGAGATGCCGGCCAACAACAGGGCACTGCCGGCCAAGGGTGTGACACTACCGGCCATCAATGGTGCACTGCCAGCCACTGGTGTGCTGTGACACCAAGCTGCAACAAAGCACAAAATAGAGAGAAGGGAGGGTCTCCCAAGGGCATGTATGCACTATACCACCCCATATCGCCTCAAAACATCAAGGGAGAGGCCTAGTCGAATCCACGACCATCAATCACGCATCCCGATGCATGATGGCCAAAGATCCAACTTGTGCAAATCAATATGAAAATGAATGCACAAATACAACAAGTAAAGCCTAGAACTCTATCATGAATCATCAAGAGCTTCGGCGATCGAGAATTGAGACACGTTCCATCACTCGGAGTATGAAACGCCCCTCGCTCATCGTGCTCGGATTAACACTTAATCCAAACAATGCAACACATAAGCATGGCAAACATGCAATATGACTATATGGCATACTCGGTGCCGACTTGAACATACAATCATGCAATATGACTTAAGCATGCAAAATGAAAGGGTAATGAACATGCAACAACATGTAATGGAATTAGCATGCGACAACATGTAGAGATGGAGCAAGCACACAACAATATGCAAGACAAGCATGCAACAACATGCAAGGGATGGACTTAAACCGAGATGGGCAACTCTCAACTAAGCCCAAATCAGTGGCCAAAGTGATGGAATTAAACCCTCAAAACACACTCAAGCATGCAAAATGCAAAAGGCTCACCAAAGAGGCCTAAGAGAGCAACTCTCGAGAGTGCTTAAGGAGTGACAAATGTGCAAGTGTAACAACACTAGATGCACTGAAATGAGATGATAAACAATGCCAAATCATTTAAACAACACAAAGATAGCATGCATGAGCTAACAAAACACAAAGCTTGCAAGGTTAATTACACTACAGCTATACAAAGCATGAAGGATATGGCAAGGGCAACCCAAAACAGTCCTAGTACATGTTAATATGAGACTAAAACATGCATGGAAGTAAGCCAAAACAAGCTAGCATACAATGCTAAAACATGGGACATGCAAGGCTACAAAAGAGGCAATGCACTACACCTATTGGAACCAATCATGGCATGACTTGGACAACATAAAACAGAGTTACATTACGGTATAAGAAGACCAACAATGCACTGAAGTGATGAGCCAAAGGCTTAGGCTTAATGGTATGCACAAAAGTCCATTCTTGAGGCATGAATCACAAGCTCTATAAAGCATTCAAGGCATGTCAAATGCAAGTGTATGATAACATTTCATGGACTGAAATAGCATGTGGAATGAGGGCAAGGCATGCAAACATCACATGTATGGCATGGTAGGGGCCTCAAAACCCAAGACTAGCCTAAGCATTTACACTATAGCTATACAAAGCATGAGTGATATGGCCATGGCAGCCCAAAACAGTCCTAGAGCAGCCCAAAATAAGCATAAAATCATGTTAGAGCAAAGCCAAAATATGCTAGGATGATGAGTCAAAGCATCATGCACAAGAGGCTAGTAAACAAGATTTGTTCTACACCTATATGGAGCATGCAAAGGATGATCAAACCAACTATGGATAGGGTCATGACATGCCAAATGGTGACCAAATACATGCTGAAATGTAAACCAAACAAGCTAACATGACATGGCAAAGCATGGAGCATATGAAGCTAGTTTAGGGGATTTACACTACAAGTGTATCATGCAAGCATGGAGTGACAAAACCAACCCAAAACAGATTCATGGCATGGTAAAACATCACCAAAAACCTACTGAAATGGACTCAACACAAGCTAAGCACACATGCTACTTTGATGAGCTATGAATGGAGTTACACAACACATACTAGATGCATGCAAAATATGACCAAACCAGCCATGGATAGACTTATGGAAGGTCCTAAAAGTCACAAAAAAGTGCCTGAACCAAGCCTCAAAGATACATAGAGGGATGGTCCTTTGGAAGGCCAAATATGCAAGTAAACAAGACAAGAGGGGGGGACCACCCCCTCCTATTTTGAGCCTCAAAACGGGTTTTTACCACTGAAAATCCTCTGGATTTCAGTGGTCAAAAGGCCACGAAAATTTGTTTTGAAAGGCCTTGAAAGATGGCTCAAAAGCTAAACAAGCTAAGGAACAAAAGGGAGAGACAACCCCCTAGCCAAACAAGGCTTAAACCAAGACTTTTAGGACTGAAAATCAGACCTTTCTTCAGTTCAAAACCAAGCCAAAAAACAATTTGAAATGGTAGTAAAACAAGCATGCAAAACAAAGCTTCAAAAGAGCAAGTGCTTAACCTTGAAGAACCTTGAAGGACAGCAGCAAAACAGCCCCAAATCTGAGCCAAAGAACCTTCGATCAGCCCAACAGTAAGTTCCAAGGGACCTCAAGCCAATGGTGATCAACTCTTCTCAAGGGTTGATAGGTTGAAGATGGTTGTATGCAAGCCTTCTAGCACAAATGCTCAAGAGTTCTTGAGAGAGAGGAATGTGGAGAGAGAGATGTAGAGAGAGAGGCTCTCAAAACTTGCTAAAGAAGTTCTAAGTGTTCTAACCCCCTTGAATATATGATATATGGCCTCATATATAACAAAAAGTAAAGGTTTGGTCGAAAATATCTCAGCTAAGACAGCTGTGCCAGCTAGAGATAAAATATCTGTTGAAATCTGCTTTCTGGCATCAATGGCCGGCACCTTATCATTGTTGGCTGGCACCCTACCATTTTTGGCCGGCATGGGGTAGGCATTGGCCATTAATGGCCGGCACACTTCCATAGAGGCTAGCATAAAAAATCAGCCTTAGTCCCCGACTTGAAGAAAGCCTAACTCCTTCATCTGGATGCCTTTTCAGGTCATTCTTGTGTGCAAATTGAAGCTCCGGAAGTAAGCTTTCCAATGGTGGTAGCCTTGCATCAAAACTCCAACTGTGCTAAGAGATATCCCTCTTTTGGTGAAGCCACGCAATTTTGACCCTACCCGGACTCATGCCGAACTTCTCCCAAACTAGTTCTCTTCTCTCCTTTTCCATTTTCTTCAACTCCAAACCCCTAAACAAGGTGTTTTGAAAGATTTTTCAAAGATTTCATCTCTTCTTCATTCATTTCTACTCTGTCCTTGCTCGGTTTATCAAAAGGTGTGGCATTTAACAAAATGCGAGCGTCGGGACATCGTAGGAACCTATTTTCAAAAAGGTTTTGAAAGAGTGGGTTTTAAGGTCTAAAAACCATTCAAAATAGCTTTGGTCCAAAATGGGGTGTGAGGTTAGGATTTGACTCTCCTCTTGCTGAAGAAATCGAACTTTTACCCTGCACACCTTTCACCACCAAGTAAACCATCAGTAGTGCCCAAGCCTTAAGGGCGGTCAAAAATGGGGTGTCTACAGGAGTGGTGATATTTATAGGCAAATTTGGTGTAACATGGCATAAAAACCCACTGGTTGGAATTGAAAGGACAAGTTAGGATTTACTTGTCATTAAAGCTCACTAGTTGGAAAATGAATGGACACTAGTTGGAATTGAACGGACCATTATTTAGGATATTCCTGTTTCGATAAAAAAAATGCTAATTGACAAGATTCAAAATAATTCTAGTAACTGAGGGTTTAAGCAATAATTTAAACATTATATATATATTTTAAAGCGAATACATTTTTCAGGGGCTTCACAAAAACCCTAGTTTGTGAAATTGAACAATGATATGCTCAAATGGAATTAACTTTTAATTCTTTAAATTTATGATTGAAATATGAGAATAAGATGTCTTTTGACTTGAGATTCATGAAATTGAAAGATTTTGAGATTTTCTTTGGAAATATGAATATTATGTTTCCATAATAGTTCAATTATTTGAATGGTGATATTTATATTTGTTCTCATGAATGTATAAATGCTTGGAATTTGTAACTCACTCTTAATGGAAGGTGGTGATAGATAGCTATATAAGGAAATTAAAGTGATCACACAAAAATAACAAGTGTTATAATGACTATATCAGTGAGGTATAGTTAGCATAGAGATTTTGTTCAATGAAGTGAGGTTGCTCACAAAAATAACAGATAGATATATCAATTGAAGAGATTTAGGTGTTTGGCTCAAGAACAATAAATACTCAAACAAAGATAGCAATGAGAACAATTAGCACAAAGAATATGACAACTATAGCTACTACAGTGAAGAAAATAAAGAAATAAGGAAAAGGGAGGCAAACAAATTTATAGTGGTTCAATTTCAACCAAGCCTATATCCACTCCTCAAGCTTCACTTGAGATTTTCCACTATCCTTTAACTTCACAGGGGTGCTAGCACCACTTCACAATGTAGGCACCCCATTTTTTACTATCCTTAAGACTTGGGCGCTTCATTCCAAACACTCGATGATGACATGCTATACTATACAATTTTTCGACTTTTCAGCAAAAGAAATTAGTTTTGAGCTTCAAACCCAAACCTTGCACCCAATTTGGACCAAAACCCTTTTTCTAGCCTGACTACTCAAAAGCAGCAAGACCAAAAAAAATAGCCGGTAGGCCACATTTGTTTGGCCGGTTGTACATTCTATGGGCCGGCCGGCCATGTATATCGAGAACAAATATTTTGCAGCAACAAACTGCTCCTATGCACGGGATTTGGACCAACTATCTCTTTTGCAAATATTTTCATTGAAGGCGGTTGAAAGTCTATAAATATAGCACCTCACCTCAGAGTTTAGGGTTAGAACAATTTCTCAAAAGCTTAGACAATTTCCCAAAGCTTCTCTACCCTCTTGAAATATAGATACACTATAGATACACCATTAAAGCTTGAACTTGAAGCTTTCTGCTGAGGTTTTCATCATAATTTCAGATACTTGAGAGTGTTTGGATTGGAGTTTGTGAACCAAGAAACTCTTCCTGTTCTCTAGAGGTTGATTCTTCAACTCTTTCCATTTTCTTACCTTTTAAGCTTCTTGTTCTTCATTCCAATATAGTTTTTCAGAATATTTTGAGCTTTAAAATGTGATTTGAACCTTGTTGAAGGTAGGAGGATTAGCCACGCTTCCATAGGCTTGTTGTCTAGTGTTGCTCTCTTGTTGTTCTTCATGTTTTTGCTTATTTTCTTTCATTTTCGGCACTGTTTTAAGTAGATTTTGATTAAATATGAACTGTATATATGTGGGTAAAGCTTATATAGATAATTTGATTCTCGTCTCATATCTCTCTTCTTGGAAGATATTGCAAAGCTCTCTTCTAGTTCCTTCTTTGTAGCATGGAAATGGATGTTCATCCATGTTCCATGAGTATGAAGATGAGCTTGCAATCATCTCTCCATAGCTTTCATTTCTTGCTTTTACTTAGTTTAGTTTTGTTTTTGCTTCAAAGCTACATGAGAGCTCTTTCATCATGACCATTAGAGACTCTCTTCTAGTTTCTTTAAAGTATGGAAATGGAGGTTTCAATCCATCTTGCATGAGTGGAAAGAAGAGTCTCTTTGGTTTTCTTAATGATGAAACCTCTTGTGTATGAGCTTTGCCTCCAAAATGGATTTCTTTAAACCTATTCTTTCTAAGCTTGAGTATTCACTTGCTCTTGTTTTCCATAAGATTTAGTGGGTTTTGGCCATATCTTTGATTGTATCTTTCATAGTTAGTTTTTGTTAGCTTTGTATTCATTAATTGCCACCACATTGCTTCACTAACCATCATTTAAATACCCTTAGGATGTTTGATAATTTGTGAAACAAACCTACTCTCTCCTTGAGAATTTTTCATGACAGGAAAGAGAAGGAATGATGACCATATTTTGGAAACCCCCTGTTTTGCTCTGTTCCAGTTCTGTTTGTAACAAATTCTACCCTAGAATCAATAGCTGATCGACCAAATCTTTGTACGACTGACCACTTCTCAAGGCTGGCCGACACCGTTATTTGTATAGCTGTGGTGCTTTTTCAATGAAACAAAGCAGATCCTGAGGCCCAAAATAGAGTTGTTTTCAGACTGTAAACAGAGCAGCTTCTGGCAGCTAGTAGTGAGGGTTTCCAGAGGATGTTCTTGCCCATGTGCATGTGATTCCCCGCCTTTTGTTTAATTCTTTTAGATTAGCTACTTTGATTCATATTGTAATTAATTAGTTGCTTTCATTTGGATTTGTAATAATTAATTAGTTAGTTCACTTGGGTTTGTAATAATTAGTTAATTAGGGCATTTGGACTCCCTTGTAAAGAGAGCAAATATGTAACACTTGATGTATGTCTCCCAACCCCCATTTCTTTCTCCCATTTATTTACTTGCTTACTATAGTTGTATAGCATCATGTTTTCTCTATCATTGCCATGATTTGCATCCATCTTTGCATGCATTAGGATTTCGCTCATCATACTATCATTGTCATTTTTGCTTACTTGAATACATGCGCTACCGCATGTCTTGAATCGATTCATATGTCATGTTAAGAAGCCAAATCCGAGATAGTTACATTTTTTTATGTGTTGCATTAGTCATGTGCATTATTAAGATCATATATTTTTCTAATTGCTTTCTTTTTCTTTGGCTTACCTCGAAGTATTAGGTGAGCATTTTTTGGCTTTAGCATATTCATGTGTGTGATTGTTGCCATGCTTAGCATCTCACCACGAGGTTACGTGCTTGCTTGAAATAAACTGTTTGAATGCCTGTAGATGAAGGCTATTTCGCTTAAGTTGGAATGACTTTGATTATTGTATATATGAGATAGCTTTTCCTTTGAGTTGCACATATTTAAAACTCTTTTCAAGAAAGCATAAAATCAAAGCATTCCAAAATAAGTGACGTGGTCTATACTTGTTTGCTTCACATAGTAATATGTTAGTATATTAGTAATCAGAACATGTGCAATTAATGTCCATAAAATTCACATCATGATTAGTAGAGGGTAATCTTTGATCGGGTAAGTAGGGTGCATAATTCATGACCTTCTCCTCTCATACCCAAGTTTCCGAATAGAGACACTTTGGTTATGACGGACAAGTGGCTTTTGGCACGAGTCATGGGTTTTCTAAATTTCCTAAAAATATTTAGGTGGCAACTCTAAAATCTGGCAATGTAGTCCATTTTTGGCATCTCTGATGATTAATGAATTTGCTAAGATATACCGGACTTGGATTCTCATTCATTTTTTTGTTTCACATTGCACTTGTGAAACCAGATTCAGAACCACGGGAGTCCGAACTATAGGGCTATCGTACCCGAGGAGACTAAACCCCTCCACGGAGCACGAAAAAACTAGCTATATACAAATGGAACAATCCTCCACAGATTTTACACAGAATTTCCAAGTCCAAACCCTTGCCCTCTTTAGCTAATTCTCAATCACACTAAAAGAGTCAAGAACACTGAGTGTACTAGACTCTTACAAGATTGAAATGAAGTTGTTTTTGCTTTCAAAGAAAGCTACAAGAGTTATCTATCAAAGATGGATATACAAGTTGAAGCTTTGATTTTTCTATAAACCTCACACGGGTAAGATAAGCTTAAAGCTATAAGGCTCAGTGTATAATTTTTGAGAGAAAAATGAAAACCAGATGAAGAACTCCTCAGATAATCAGAGAAAAATGAGATTGATAAAATATCAGAAAATGTTTTCTTTCTTGTGTTGCTATTGTTGTTGTCGTATCTACTTCAACAGGAGCACTTGTATTTAAGGAGAAATTCATTGACCGTTGTATACTACGTGTGTTGAGAAGATTGAGTGAGATTTTGGTTAAATCTACTCTACTCAATCTTACATTTCCCAGACTTAGATGTTGAATGAGAAGTTGAAAGATAGGTCTGATTGTTGACAAGTACTTTGAAAAAGAGCCATTGCAGCATAGAGTGGTCGTTCACCTAGATGTCTGTAGACGTCCCCGAACGCCCCGGGAGGATGACTCCCGTTTGGTTCGTCTGTGGGTTTACTACGGTTCGGACTCAAATTGTCACGGTTCTTAATCTGAACCAAAGAGTCCAAATCCGGTAAATCATTTTGAGAAAACAAATTTTTAGAAAGAAGTGCCAAACATGGACTGCTTTGCCAGATACAGAATCGCCACCTAAATATTTTTTAATGGGGGAATTTAGGAAACCCTGACTCGTTTGCCTAAGGCCACGTGTCCGTCATCACCAAAGTTGCCTTGGCTCGGGAACTTGGGTACGATCGGGGAAGGTCAGCTATGAGCACCCCCTCTCGCCCGATCCGAAGATCGGCCTCTACTAACCATGATATCTGATTTTGAAAACCTTATGTGTTCTTATTCCGATTAATTAGCTAGAATTACTATGTGATGCGCACAACACGAAAGTATAGACTAGATCGCCTAATTTGGAACGAAGCATTGCATATCCGTTTGTTTGAAAAATGTTTGAAATTTGCTACTCGCAAGTAGGTTAAAACACGGATTTCAATGAGTTGTTCCAGCTCAAACAATCCAACCTTCACCCACAGGCATTCAGGCAATTTATATCACATAAGCATCTAGCCACATGGTAAGCATGCTGTCATGGCAAATACTCACACTCATGCAAGGTGCTAAAGCATAAAAGCTTACCGAGTACTCCAAGCCAAAACAAGGAACATGTTAGCAATCATGCATGATCCAAGTCCATATTAAGATGGCTAATGCAACACAGGCAAAATGCAGCTAGAATAGGCTCGGCTAATCCTAGGATGGCATGTGGGATGCAACAAGTAGCACGTATTCAAGTTAGATTTGAAATACTATGCAGTTAGTGTGATGCGCCGAGCCCGGTGCATGCAAGACAAATGTATGTATGCAAACATGCTAAGCATAAGGTATTGTAGACACCTCATTTTTGACCGTCCTCAAGACTTGGATGTGCTTGTAGGTACACCCAACAACTGGTTCGACTGCTTGCCCAGCATTCGACTGTCGCGGCGGAACGGCACCGGTTCAAGTTTCCCGGACCTTGTATCCTTTCTGCCTCATTTTTGGACCCTGACTAGGTCCTGTTAGAGTGGCCCTCATAGTGTACTGCCGGCCATGGATTTTCCACTGCCGGCCACTAATAAAGCCCTGCCGGCCATCAGTGTAGCACTGCCGGCCATTACTGATGGCCGGCACCCCCCCCTATCTCAGCTGGTTTTCAGGCAGATCTTTTGAGCCAGCTGGATTTTCATTTGCTACCCTCCATACACGTGTATGGAGGGATGGAAGCCAAGAAAAGCTTGTTCAAGAAGCTTTGGCTTTGCTTTGCTCTATATAAGGAAGAGCCTTCTTCCTTAAGTAGGGGTTCTGAGTTTTTGAAGAGCAAAAACTCCCTCTCTCTCTATATTGTTACTAAATTGTGCCTTGAACTTGGATTTCCTTGCACTTTTACACTACAACACATAGATATACACTACCACCATTGGACTAAGCTTCTTGGGAGGGATTCTTGAGCTCTGAAAACTAGTCTCCACCCCCTGAAGTTGCTGATTTCGAAGAGGGTCTTCAAGGGTGAGCATTTTCCCCATTTTTGCATTTTCTTGCACCTTACTTTAGCCCTCTTTGCATATTGTTTTAGGCTTTTCTTATAACTGAAAAAAGTCTTGTTTTTGAGTGCTTTTTAAGTTTGGTTAAGGTCATTTTGTTGTTTGGGGTGTATAGCCCCCTTGTATGCTTTGTTTGGCTTTGTTTTAAGCCATATTTGGAGGCCTCCGAGCTAGCCTTGGTTTGGTCTTCCTACCACTGAAATCCAGTGGATTTTTAGTGGTAGAGGTGTGGTTTTGAGGTCGTTAATCAGACGGGGTAGTCCCCTCTCTTTGTATTCCTCTTTGCTTGCATTTTTGGCCTTCCAAAGGACCATCCCTCTATGCATCTTTGGGGCTTGGTTCAGGCCTATGTTTGTGACTTCTAGGACCTACCTTGGCCCTGTCCAAGGCTGGTTTTGTCATGCCTTGCTTGTATCTTGCATGTATAGTGTAACCCCATTTATAGCTCATCAAAGTAGCATGTGTGCATGGTCTTTGTTGAGTCCATTTCAGTCCATTTTTGGTGATGTTTTACCATGCCATAAATCTGTTTTGGGTTGGTTTTGTTACTCCATGCTTGCATGATACACTTGTAGTGTAAATCCCCTAAACTAGCTTCATATGCTCCATGCCATGCCATGTCATTTTAGCTTGTTTGGTTTGCATTTCAGCATGTATTTGGTCATCATTTGGCATGTTATGACCTTATCCATAGTTGGTTTGATCATCCTTTGCATGCTCCATATAGGTATAGAACAAATCTTGTTTACTAGCCCTTTTGTGCATGGTGTTTGGACTCATCATACTAGCATATTTTGGCTTTGATCAAACTTGATTTTATGCTTATTTTGAAGTGTTCTAAGACTGTTTTGGGCTGCCATGACCATATCACTCATGCTTTGTATAGCTATAGTGTAAATGCTTAGGCTAGTCTTGGGTTTTGAGGTCCCTACCATGCCATACATGTGATGTTTGCATGCTTTGCCCTCATTCCACATGCTATTTCAGTCCATGAAATGTTGTTGTTCACTTGCATTTGACATGCTTTGAATGCTTTACATAGCTTGTGCTCTATGCCTCAAGAATTGATCTTTGTGCATGCCACTATGCCTAAGCCTTTGGCTCATCATTTCAGTGCATTTTGGGGCTTATTATACCATGATGTAACTCTGTTTTATGTTGTCCAAGTTGTGCCATGTTTGGTTCCAATAGGTGTAGTGCATTGCCTCATTAATGCCTTGCATGCTCCTTGTGTTTAGCTTTGTGTTCTAGCCTAGGTTGGCTAGCTTTGAGCTTGGTTTTGGTCTTGTTTGGACCTGCCCTAGGACTGTTTTAGGTCCCCTTGGCCCTTTGGGGCTTGCCTTGTATGGCCATGGCTTAAGTCCCTTTGCTTACTTTGAGCTTTGAGCATCCTAACATGCTTTGTTTGCATTGTTGAGTTGATTTGGCATCGCTTTACATGGTATTTCAGAGCTTACTCCATTTCCATATATCCATGTTTGTTGCTCCTTAAGTGTGCTTAAGAGTTGTCCTCTTTGTGCCTTAATACTTGAGCCATTTGGCATGCATATTTGCCTTGCTTTCCATGCTTTCCATGCTATCAATTCCATCTTTGGCTACTAATTTGGACCTAATTGAGAGTTGTCCATCTTTGGCGTAAGCCCATTTTGCCATGTTGTCGCATGCTCATTACATGTAGTATGTTGTTGCATACTTGCTTAGCTTTACATGCCTTGCATGTTCATATGTTCATATTGCATTTTGTTATAGGTTGTTGCCTCACATCATGCTTATGTGCTTGTTGCATGTCATTAGCCTTGTTAGGTTGTCCATATTGCATGTTTGCCATGCTTATGTGTTACATTGTTTGGATTAAGTGTTAATCCGAGCACGAGGAATGAGGGACGTTTCATACTTCAAGTGATGGAACGTGTCTCAATTCTCGGTCGCCGAAGCTTTTGACGATTCATGATAGAGTTCTAGGCTTTACTTGCTTTATTTGTGCATTCATTTTCATATTGATTTGCACAAGTTGGATCTTTAGCCATCATGCATCGGGATGCGTGATTGATGGTCGTGGACCCGACTTGGCCTCTCCCTTGATGTTTTGAGGTGATTTGGAGTGCCATGGTGCGTATATGTCCTTGGGAAACCCTCCATTTTCTCTATTTTGTGCTTTGTTGCAGTTTGGTATCACAGCACACCAGTGGCTGGCAGCCTGCCATTAATGGCCGGCAGTGGGCCATCTCTGGCCGGGAGTTCTCCTTTCATGGCCGGCAGGCCACTGGTAGCTTCCCCTGCAGTGTTTTGGTAAGTTGCAGCATCAAGCACAGGAAGACACCCTGCAAACAGAGCCTCTAAAGAGCAACCGGAAGGCTTTCCAAAGCGAGGAACCGAAGCAAGCATGCATGCCTCCCTTCTTCAAACAGAGCTGGAATAGCATCGTTTACTGCTTTCCCTACTTGCTTGTTGTCATTCATTAATCAGTTAATTAATTAAGTTGTGGAATAATTAGTTGTAGCTAGTTATTCATTTGGTTCTGTAATAATTAATTAGCTTGTGAGTTAGTTAGTTAGGCGGCTTGTATTATTTATTCGGACCCTCCGAGTGAGGGCCAATGTTGTAATAAGTGTGTGTGGGTGTGTGTATGTCTTCCAACCTCACGTCTTTCTTCCCTTTTATTTAACCGCTTACAATGGTTAGATTTAGGGCATATCTCGATTAGCATTCTTATGCTCCGTATGTTCGTATTCACTTGTCTTGCATGCACCGAAGGCTCGGTTCGTCATTCAAACTGCATTGCAATTTTCAATACACTTTCTTGAATATGTGTTTTAAAGCATGTTTTGAAGTAAGTGCCATGCCATGTCATTAGTAGCCGAGCCTACTTAGTTGCATTTTTGTATGCGATGCATTAGCCATTTAACATGAACTAGGGTCATGCATGTTTTGCTAACTAGCTTCATTGTTTTGGCACGGAGTACGATGTAAGTATTTATGCTTTAGCATCTCGCATGAGTGTGAATGTTAACATGACAGCATGCTTACCATGTGGCTAAATGCTTAGTTGATATAACTGCCTGAATGCCTGTGGGTGAAGGTTGGATTACTCAAATTGGGATAATCCATTGAAATCCGTATTTCAGTCTACTTGCGAGTAGCAAATTTCAAAACATTTCCAAACAAACAGATATGCAATGCTTTGTTCCAAATTAGGTGATCTAGTCTATACTTGTTTTGCTGTACGCATCACGTAGTAATTCTAGCTAATTAATCGGAATAAGAACACATAACGTTTTCAAAATCAGATATCATGGTTAGTAGAGGCCGATCTTCGGATCGGGCGAGAGGGGGTGCTCATAGTTGACCTTCCCCAATCGTATCCAAGTTCCCGAGCCGAGGTAACTTTGGTGATGACGGACACGTGGCCTTTGGCACCGAGTCAGGGTTTCCTAAATTCCCCCATAAAAAATATTTAGGTGGCGACTCTGTATCTGGCAAAGCAGTCCATGTTTGGCACTTCTTTTCTAAAAATCTGTTTTTCTCAAAACGATTTGTCGGATTTGGACTCTTTGGTTCAGATTTAGAACCGTGACAATTTGAGTCCGAACTGTAGCACTGAGGCCCAAGGGCGCGTCTACAGTTTCTGGCGACTCTGCTGGGGAAATTAGAGAACTTGACTCGAACTCATGATATCTTGTTTTGTTCACACTTATGTGTTTCTTTGCATTGCATGTGCATTGGTGCACCTAGGACACTGTGTTTGCCATATGCTATTCCTGAACGGTTTGCCGGAGGCTCGCTTTGCGAAGCATGCCATAAGGCTGACCGGTTGCGGGCTCTGCCACGACGGGAACACAAACCCCGATTTTACCGGGGCACCCTTTTTCTCTATTTGACCTAGTGCATATTCGGAGTCCATAGTGACCATTCCAAACTAGGACAGGTTGCTTACCCGATTGTAGGTTGTTTGAAACCGCTGCGTTCGTAGTGAAACCCTAGCTCCTGAAAAAATAGGACAGGGAAACCCTACCCCAACATAGGGGTGTTTTGGCTCTTTTTACTTGCTATGTGCTTTTAGAGTGTATCTCTACAGGGAACGCACATATCAGTTCGCAAGTTTGAGTATCAGGCCCGAGGGCACCGGTGTCAGTTTGTGGGAGTCAGTTATATCTGTGGGTATCCGATTCAGTATTTTGGGGCAATGATGCAGTGATTCTAAGGAACAGTGATCAGTAATAGAAGTACAGTTGTTCGGCTACATCTGTGTTTGATCCGTTTGGGCTGAAATGCTGCTTGTTTTTCCTTTCAAGGTTCAGAGGCTTGATACAGAATAGTTAGTGTTCCCCCTTGCTGAGGCAGGACTTATGATGACGCAGAATTCGGAAGAGATCGTGGTTATGATAGCCGCATTAGATCAAGAAATCACTCTGCAAAATGAGACCAATGTCGATGTGCCGCATCCACCCAGGTCGCCTGTTGCACACCCGATCTGGACCCCCCAGTTGTACCAGGCTCGTGAGCCCACCACATTCGAGTTGATGGGGATGATAGGTGACCTCCAGAGGTCCGTGGCAAATCTCGCTTACGGAATGTCAACTTTGCCACCAGCCGCACCATATGCTGAAAGTTTTGTACCGCAGGAACCCCCGCTATTGGGACGGATTATGATCGAGCTTAGCCAACCGGAGATGGCCTCCAACTATAACAATGACGTATCAGCACCAACCCAAGCCCTCGATCAGGCTGAGGCCAGAGGTAAGAACAAAATGAAGGCAGACACCGATCCCATTGAACGACTGCTGTGGGCAGTCGAGGCTTTGAAAGCCGGGGGGATGAGTAAACAACAGGTGCTTGCGGTCACAACCAAGATCGTGGATGATGTTTTCCCCACTCCAGCCACAGGCAGTACAAGCCAGTCAGAAAACCGGGATAGGCCCCGTCATGCCAGAACAGTTCATCCCCCTCCCAACTCTGCACCTACAAAAGATCAGAAATCCCAGACCGCACCTGCCGACCCTTTTGCTAGTACGTCTAGCGAGAATCCACAGGCTTCAAAGTATCTGCCTCGAGGGCGCAGAGTCTTTCATCCCCTCTACATGCCTTTGTCTAGGGCACTTCTAATTTTGGCTAAAAAGGGACATCTTACACCCCTCGAGCCGCGGATTCTCCCGAATCCCCTTCCAGCTAAACACGATGCTAATTTGTACTGTGCGTACCACTAGTAAACCGGTCACAGCACCGACAGTTGTTTTCGCCTTCGTCATGAAGTGCAAGATTTGATTGACGATAAGGTCATTCTCCCGCCTACCTCGGCCAAGTCGGTCACTACAGAGTTCTTGGATTTTGAGGATACTGCGAGTATGTAATCAGGGAGTGAACCACCAGTGGGCGGCGCCCGGTATATTTTGGATGTGGCGTTTGGCACGCATTTTTGAGCATCTGTGAATGCTAGTTTTGTAAAATTCTGGCTTGGGTGTCGAGTCAGTCTTTTGTTTTGTTTTGAGTCTGTCTCATTGTTTTGAGTCAGTTCCTTTTGCTTATGGGTCTGTCTTGTTATAGCGAGTCAGTCCCCCTTGTATAGAATGCCAGGTGATTCTGGGGTTGTTGCCTTGAACACCGTTTTGTTTTGTAATTACCCTCTTAAGTCTGTCTCTGCTGTGGAGCAAGTTGCAAACCAAGAAATCCGAATGAAACAGCTGCGACTATCTTGTTCCTGTGCTTATTGCTATTGTGAGCTAATCGTGCCAGAGGATTCGAAAGGGACAACAGCATATTCCCCCTGCTCTTTTGCGCCCTGAAAATCATTGTAATGACCTAAGTTTTTCTAAAACCTTTTTGAGCACTGTGGTGATGAAAACGAAGAGGAAGGAATTCCTCAGGTTTTGCAAAACTTTGATCAATTCGAGAGAAGGTGAGGCGTGCTAAGCCTTTTAATGAATGAAATCGTGCTTGTTAGCATGAGTACTGAGAAGGACCCTGGCTTGACCCAGACTGGTTTCACATTGTCTTCAGCGCGAGCGATTTGTCACTTTCTTAAAAACTTTCAAAAACAAAATGTTTTGCGCAGTCCTGCGAAGACCTGTGTGGAATCGCTCTTGAGATTGTGCAGCTTAGGATCGCTCTCAGCCGTGAGACTCGACCCCTCACTTTTAAACCACGAACTTGAATTCAGAGTGTTCAATGGTCAACTACCATGTAAGGCCTGTATGGCCAGATTTGAAGGAGCCCTCGAACAAGAGGCACCAAAGTCAGATCAAGAAGATCAGATGTCATCAGAAGAAGCTTGTGAAGCTAGGACAGAAGCCCCCCCTCCGGGAACTAGGGGCAAAAATGTCAGATGCGCTCGAAGAATCAGAGATGGATCCTTCTGCAAATCAATACAACAGCCACTCTCCTGGATACGGATGGCTTCAAAACCCTAAAACCATTTGGCATAGACTTGTTACACTTTTACCCTTTGAGAGGCTCGCTGGGCCAAAAACCCGAAAGGGCGACCCAGGCAAAAGTTAGAGCAAGAAAAAGAAGAAAGAAAAAAGAAAATCAAAAATGCAAAGAACAAAGAAAAAAAGAAAAAAAGAAAAATGCAAAGAAAAGATGAAAAGAATTGAAAAGAAAAAAAAAAAAAAAAGAAAAAGAAAAGAAGCTCACAAGGTCGAAAACCCGCATCGGGCGCCTTGGCAAAAGTTAGAGCTTAAAAAGTGAAGGTTAAAATACCCGAGTGTACCTTAACCGGAACTACGTAAGGCTTGATTCCCATGATTGGGATACGTAGGCAACTTCATCCCGAAGTCCAGCCCCTAACGCTTTCATAGCGTCTCAGTCCATTGTAATGGTTTTGATCATCCTTGCCCTCTCTGAATCCGATAGTTCGGCTGTGATAACCGGAACTATGTAGGCAACTTCATCCTGAAGTCCAGCCCCCAATACTTTGAAGTGACTGTGTCCATATATTGGCTCTGACCATCTTCGTCTTCTCCGTGTCCGAGAGTTCGATCATCACTGATGAGGACTGTTTGCAATATGCCGCGGCAGCATCCAAACAAGGGGCAACTTTCCGTTGCCATGAGTTGCCACGAGTCACCGTTCAAACCAGGGGCAACTTTTCGTTGCCATGCAGCCCTTTCATGCAAGGGGCAATTTTCCATTGCCCCCGATCCGAGGTTGCGCATCTCGAGGGTAGGTTCTGTGCTCGTTTAGCATTCGCCGTTTGCAAAAATAGTTTTTAAAAATTTTTACTGAGGTTGACTATTTTCTCGAAAACTATTTCATTTTCCAAAAATGGACCATTTCTTGGACCCAAAAAAGGAAAATTTTCAGTGCTTATAGCCTGACTTGCATGATTTTCAAATCAAAAATTGAACAAGCATGCTAATCTAACTTTCATGTTGGTCGAAATTGTTTAAACCAAAACAAAAATGGTCAAAAATGATGAACTAGGAGCACAGTTGAGTCAGGTGTTCTATCTTTTCCCCTTTGCTAAACTACTTGCCAGAAAGGGCACTATACCTGCCAGAAAGGGTACAACTGAAGCTATCGTTAAAGGGCTGAAAGCTCTCTCATCCTCCAAACAACGAGGTATCAAGTTAAGTGCGAAGCACAAATCAGAATGGATCAAAACATTCCACTCCCTCATCCAGAACATCGACTAAACGTCACCGGAGGAAATAGTTGCGAGCTAACGGTGTTGGGCATGAACCCACAATTTCCTATTTATCCATCAACCACCCAGGGGAGGGATATAAAATGAGAGATTAAGGAATAGAGAGATGTGCATTGAGAGAAAAAGTGAGAAAAGAGCTTTTTCAGAAAAACCGAGCTTGAGGGTCGAGTGATGTGAGAATCACAAATAAGAAGGGTGGGCAACAATACCCGAAGAAACTGGCTCCTCTTGATCTGAGGTCTCTCGTCTTTGTAATACGTCTGTGTGTTGTGTCTTTTGTTTTGTTTTGTTTACCTCAACTCTTGTTTTGAGACGGTTCCGAGCGTGTCTCGACGTGTTTAGGTTGTTTACCCTTTTGTTTTCCATTGTTGAGTCTTTTTCACTGTGTTCAGTCATAGGCTCAATACCCGGTTAAGAACTCATTCTTAATTTCGAAAATAAAATCGTTTGTGCTCAGAGTGCTATGCAATTCTCTACATTTGTGCAAAACAAGATTTGTTCTTTCATAAAACTGCAGGGTCCAACCCCGATAAGTGTGAACGGTAAAACCTGGACCTACCTGAAGCTTTTGGGTTCCGGATTGCGATGCAAAAGAAAATAAGGAAAGTTCAGAGCATCTGAGTTTGTTTCGACTCCTACAAATTCCATCTTCCCATCCAGCGTTTTCAAAATGAACAAAGCACCGTGTTATGGGCTGTGTGATCAGGAATGAGCAATGTACTGTAAGAGCTATGTACAGAATAAACCAATTACTGTGTTATGGGCTATGAGTTCAGGATGAGCAGTATTCAAAATGGGCTGTATGCCCACAACCAGTTGTGTGCTGTATAAACAGAATGTACAGTTATGGGTTGTGAGTTCGGAATGAACAATCTTCGGAATGGGCTGCGAGTTCAGAATAAACAGTGGTCGTTATAGGCAGAATGTTCAGAATGAACAGTATACTACATGAGCTATGTGCCAACCTAAACAGAGTACAGTGTTATGGGTCGTGTGTTCAGAAGCCAGAATGAACAGTGTGCTGTATGAGCAGTGTGTTCAGAGTAAGCAGAATGCTGTGTTGACTGTCTCAAGCCAGAATGACAACCAGATGTGCTCTCCTTGGTTACCGTTCCCCATCAGAGTAGAGCGGTTCGTCGCCACTCACCCCCTGAGGTGCTTTCTAAAGCACCGCTAGGTTTGTTCATTGCATTCCTTACACATCATTGCAATGTATTGCATGCTACCCGTCAAGATCCTTTCTCGTTCATGCACGGTATTGTATGTACTGTTCATTCGGCAAGTTTCGGTTCAGTCTGACTAATACCTTTCCTCTCTTGCGTGTGATATGTTGAGAGGTTTTCTCTTACGTGTGATACGCTGAGAAATATACCTTTCCTCTCTTGCGTGTGATATGCTGAGAGGTTTTCTCTTGCGTATGATACGCTGAGAAGTTTATCTTTTCTCTTTTGCATGTGATACACTGAGAAACTTTTCCCTTTTCCCTCTTGCGTGTACTATGCTAAGAGGCTTCTCTTTCCTCTCTCGCGTGTACTACGCTGAGAGATTTTCCTTTTCCTCTCTCGCGTGTACTACGCTGAGAGATTTTCTTTTTCCTCTCTCGCGTGTGCTACGCTGAGAGGTTTCTCTTTCTTCTCTCGCGTGTGCTACGCTGAGAAGCTTTCTTTTTCTTTTTCCCCTCCCGCGTGTGCTATGCTGAGAGGTTTCTCTTTCTTCTCTCGCGTGTGCTACGCTGAGAAGCTTTCCTTTTCTTTTTCCCCTCTCGCGTGTGCTACGCTGAGAGGTTTCTCTTTCTTCTCTCGCGTGTGCTATGCTGAGAAACTTTCTTTTTCTTCTTTTCCCTCTCGCGTGTGCTACGCTAAGAGGTTTGTTTTTCTTCTCTCGTGTGTGCTACGTTGAGGAGCTTTTTCTCTTTTTCCCTTCTGCATTATTATGCGTCACATTTAGGTTGCATTGTCATGCACCCCTTCCCTTCCGCATTATTATGCGTCACATTTAGGTTGCATTGTCATACACCCCTTCCCTTCCGCATTGTTATGCGTCATACTTAGGCTGCATTGTCATGCACCCCTTCTCTTCCGCATTGCTATGCGTCACACTTAGGTTGCATTGTCATGCACCCCTTCCTTTCCGCATTTTTATGCGTCACATTTAGGTTGCATTGTCATGCACCCCTTCCCATCCGCATTGTTATGCGTCATACTTAGGTTGCATTGTCATGCACCCCTTCCCTTCCGCATTATTATGCGTCACATTTAGATTGCATTGTCATGCACCCCTTCCCTTCCGCATTGTTATGCGTCATATTTAGGTTGCATTGTCATGCACCCCTTCCCTTCCGCATTGTTATGCATCATACTTAGGTTGCATTGTCATGCACCCCTTCCCTTCCGCATTGTTATGCGTCACACTTAGGTTGCATTGTCATGCACCCCTTCCCTTCCGCATTGTTATGCGTTACATTTAGGTTGCATTGTCATGCACACCTCTTCACTTGCGTTGTCACACACATTCCATTTGCATTGTTATGCACGCATCTTTTTGAAACACCGGGACACGTCCCTATGTTTCTTCTTCTCTGGTTAAAAGCATTTGGAATACGTTCTGATGCTCACACCATTCAGAGACACGGGGATACGTCCTTATGTCTCTTTATCTTTTTAAAACACCGGGACACGTCCCTATGTTTCTTCTTCTCTGGTTAAAAGCATTTGGAATACGTTCCGATGCTCACACCATTCAGAGACACGGGGATACGTCCTTATGTCTCTTTATCTTTCTGAAACACCGGGAGACGTCCCTATGTTTCTTCTTCCCTAGTTAAAAGCATTTGGAATACGTTCCGATGCTCACACCAATCAGAGACACGGGGATACATCCTTATGTCTCTTTATCTTTCTGAAACACCGGGACACGTCCCTATGTTTCTTCTTCCCTGGTTAAAAGCATTTGGAATACGTTTCGATGCTCACATCATTCAGAGACACGGGGATACGTCCTTATGTCTCTTTATCTTTCTGAAACACCGGGGCACGTCCCTATGTTTCTTCTTCTCTGGTTAAAAGCATTTGGAATACGTTCCGATGTTCACACCATTCAGAGACACGGGGATACGTCCTTATGTCTCTTTATCTTTCTGAAACACCGGGACATGTCCCTATGTTTCTCCCTCTTCGGTTAAAAGCATTCGGAATACGTTCCAATGCTCACTCCATTCCGAGACACGGGGATACGTCCCTATGTCTCCTCTTCTTCTTGGAATACGGGGTTGTCTCCCTTTGTTTCTCCTCCTTTGGCTTAGAGCATTCGGAATACGTTCCAATGCTTTTACCTTTTCGAAACAGCTGGGATATGTCCCTATGTTTCTCTTTGTGTCCATTCCTTACGCGATTTCAGCGTGTCTGGAATTTATCCCAGGTTGCGTTGTAGACACGCTGGGCGGTTTGTTGGACCTCCTCTCACGATTTCGGCGTGATTTGAGTGTCCCTTTCCTTACGTGATTTCAGCGTGTTTGGAATTTATCTCGGGTTGCGTTGTATACGTGCCTGCTCGGTTGTTTTTCTTCCTCTCATGATTCCGGCATGGTTAGGGTTTGCCACCCTTTTGCATCTTTACAATCATAGCATTCATCCATCGCGCTGTCTTGCGCACCTTACCTGAATGCATTTTGCATGCATTCATTGTTCGCGCTATCTTGCGCATCGCGCTGTCTTGCGCACCTTACCTGATTGCATTTTGCATGCATTCATTGTTCGCGCTATCTTGCGCATCGCGCTGTCTTGCGCACCTTACCTGATTGCATTTTGCATGCATTCATTGTTCGCGCTATCTTGCGCATCACGCATTGTCATGTGCACCTTACATGTATTGTCATGCATTTCCTTCTCCCTATTATGCATTGTCATGCATTTGCTCTATCATGCAATTGTCTTGCATTTTCTTGTCACACATCGCTATACACTTCTTTATCATGAGTTGTCCTAATTTCAATTCCTGCTATACACATTGCTTGCGTTACTGCATGCTTTACTTACATGTGTATATGTATTCCCAGGTGGTTACACATTGTGCACGTTTCGGCGTGTGCTTTACTGACATGTGTTCATACCTTTGTTTGCTTTACACATTGCATGCATTTCTGCGTGTGCTTTACTTACATGTGTTTATGCATTTTACAAGAGGTTACACATTGCTTGCGTTAATCGCGCTTGTTTTACTGACATGTGTTCATTCCTGCTATACACATTGCTTGCGTTAATGCATGCTTTACTTACATGTGTATATGTATTCCCAGGTGGTTACACATTGTGCACATTTCGGCGTGTGCTTTACTGACATGTGTTCATACCTTTGTTTGCTTTACACATTGCATGCGTTTCTGCGTGTGCTTTACTCACATGTGTTTATGCATCTTACAGGAGGTTACACATTGCTTGCGTTAATCGCGCTTGCTTTACTTACATGTGTTCATTCCCGCTATACACATTGCTTGCGTTACTGCATGCTTTACTTACATGTGTATAATGTATCTTTCAGGTGGTTACACATTGTGCACGTTTCGGCGTGTGCTTTACTGACATGTGTTCATACCTTTGTTTGCTTTACACATTGCATGCGTTTCTGCGTGTGCTTTACTCACATGTGTTTATGCATCTTACAGGAGGTTACACATTGCTTGCGTTAATCGCGCTTGATTTACTTACATGTGTTCATTCCTGCTATACACATTGCTTGCGTTACTGCATGCTTTACTTATATGTGTATAATGTATCTTTCAGGTGGTTACACATTGTGCACGTTTCGGCGTGTGCTTTACTAACATGTGTTCATACCTTTGTTTGTTTTACACATTGCATGCGTTTCTGCGTGTGCTTTACTCACATGTGTTTATGCATCTTACAGGAGGTTACACATTGCTTGCGTTAATCGCGCTTGCTTTACTTACATGTGTTCATTCCTGCTATACACATTGCTTGCGTTAATGCATGCTTTACTTACATGTGTATATGTATTCCCAGGTGGTTACACATTGTGCACGTTTCGGCGTGTGCTTTACTGACATGTGTTCATACCTTTGTTTGCTTTACACATTGCATGCGTTTCTGGGTGTGCTTTACTCACATGTGTTTATGCATCTTACAGGAGGTTACACATTGCTTGCGTTAATCGCGCTTGCTTTACTTACATGTGTTCATTCCCGCTATACACATTGCTTGCGTTACTGCATGCTTTACTTACATGTGTATAATGTATCTTTCAGGTGGTTACACATTGTGCACGTTTCGGCGTGTGCTTTACTGACATGTGTTCATACCTTTGTTTGCTTTACACATTGCATGCGTTTCTGCGTGTGCTTTACTCACATGTGTTTATGCATCTTACAGGAGGTTACACATTGCTTGCGTTAATCGCACTTGATTTACTTACATGTGTTCATTCCTGCTATACACATTGCTTGCGTTACTGCATGCTTTACTTACATGTGTATAATGTATCTTTCAGGTGGTTACACATTGTGCACGTTTCGGCGTGTGCTTTACTAACATGTGTTCATACCTTTGTTTGTTTTACACATTGCATGCGTTTCTGCGTGTGCTTTACTCACATGTGTTTATGCATCTTACGGGAGGTTACACATTGCTTGCGTTAATCGCGCTTGCTTTACTTACATGTGTTCATTCCTGCTATACACATTGCTTGCGTTACTGCATGCTTTACTTACATGTGTATAATGTATCTTTCAGGTGGTTACACATTGTGCACGTTTCGGCGTGTGCTTTACTGACATGCGTTCATACCTTTGTTTGCTTTACACATTGCATGCGTTTCTGGGTCTGCTTTACTCACATGTGTTTATGCATTTTACAGGAGGTTACACATTGCTTGCGTTAATCGCGCTTGCTTTACTTACATGTGTTCATTCCTGCTATACACATTGCTTGCGTTACTGCATGCTTTACTTACATGTGTATAATGTATCTTTCAGGTAGTTACACATTGTGCACGTTTCGGCGTGTGCTTTACTGACATGTGTTCATACCTTTGTTTGCTTTACACATTGCATGCGTTTCTGCGTGTGCTTTACTCACATGTGTTTATGCATTTTACAGGAGGTTACACATTGCTTGCGTTAATCGCACTTGCTTTACTTACATGTGTTCATTCCTGCTATACACATTGCTTGCATTACTGCATGCTTTACTTACATGTGTATAATGTATCTTTCAGGTGGTTACACATTGTGCACATTTCGGCGTGTGCTTTACTGACATGTGTTCATACCTTTGTTTGCTTTACACATTGCATGCGTTTCTGCGTGTGCTTTACTTATATGTGTTTATACATTTTACAGGAGGTTACACATTGCTTGCGTTAATCGCGCTTGCTTTACTTACATGTGCTCATTCCTGCTATACACATTGCTTGCGTTATGTAGGCTTTACTTACATGTGTATAATGTACACTTCGCATGTGTTATTACGTTCTTTTCAAATGCGTTGTTATGCATCTTCCTAACCATATTGTACCTGTTAAGTTCATTTCTTTTTCAGGCACGATATTGTATGTACGGTTCATTTGAAGTTGGTGCAACCCGACGAGCCGTACAGGTATTGTATTCACTCTGTGTGAAACGTGGTAAGAATTGCATAATTCTCTTACATCCTTTCTGCATTGTAGTGTAGTCGGACTCGTGTTCACCTGCTTAAAACTATTGCATGTCTTGCTTCATTACAGCATCCGTGGCATGATTGTTAGTCATGCCCTTGCATCTTGCATACTGTTTGCATTTTGCCCCAACCTTCGGGCGCATCTCTGCATGCGTATACTAATTCTTTGTCTGAGTCTTCGGCCTTGTCAAAAATGTGTCATCTCTGGGCTTTGACATTCACTCCCATCACTTTGTGACTTCTGAGTTCTATCAAAGAGGGGCAACTCTAGACACCCCATTTTTGACCGTCCTCAAGACATGGATGTGCTTGTAGGTACACCCAACAACTGGTTCGATTGCTTGCCCAGCATTCGACTGTCGCGGCGGAACGGCACCGGTTCAAGTTTCCCGGACCTTGTATCCTTTCTGCCTCATTTTTGGACCCTGACTAGGTCCTGTTAGAGTGGCCCTCATAGTGTACTACCGGCCATGGCATGGCACTGCCGGCCATGGATTTTCCACTGCCGGCCACTGATGAAGCCCTGCCGGCCATCAGTGTGGCACTGCCGGCCATTACTGATGGCCGGCACCCCCCTATCTCAGCTGGTTTTCAGGCAGATCTTTTGAGCCAGCTGGATTTTCATTTGCTACCCTCCATACACGTGTATGGAGGGATGGAAGCCAAGAAAAGCTTGTTCAAGAAGCTTTGGCTTTGCTTTGCTCTATATAAGGAAGAGCCTTCTTCCTTAAGCAGGGGTTCTGAGTTTTTGAAGAGCAAAAACTCCCTCTCTCTCTATATTGTTGCTAAATTGTGCCTTGAACTTGGATTTCCTTGCACTTTTACACTACAACACATAGATATACACCACCACCATTGGACTAAGCTTCTTGGGAGGGATTCTTGAGCTCTGAAAACCAGTCTCCACCCCCCTAAAGTTGCTGATTTCGAAGAGGGTCTTCAAGGGTGAGCATTTTCCGAATTTTTGCATTTTCTTGCACCTTGCTTTAGCCCTCTTTGCATATTGTTTTAGGCTTTGCTTATAACTGAAAAAAGTCTTGTTTTTGAGTGCTTTTTAAGTTTGGTTAAGGCCATTTTGCTGTTTGGGGTGTATAGCCCCCTTGCATGCTTTGTTTGGCTTTGTTTTAAGCCATATTTGGAGGCCTCTGAGCTAGCCTTGGTTTGGTCTTCCTACCACTGAAATCCAGTGGATTTTTAGTGGTAGAGGTGTGGTTTTGAGGTCGTTAATCAGACGGGGTAGTCCCCTCTCTTTGTATTCCTCTTTGCTTGCATTTTTGGCCTTCCAAAGGACCATCCCTCTATGCATCTTTGGGGCTTGGTTCAGGCCTATGTTTGTGACTTCTAGGACCTACCTTGGCCCTGTCCAAGGCTGGTTTTGTCATGCCTTGCTTGTATCTTGCATGTATAGTGTAACCCCATTTATAGCTCATCAAAGTAGCATGTGTGCATGGTCTTTGTTGAGTCCATTTCAGTCCATTTTTGGTGATGTTTTACCATGCCATAAATCTGTTTTGGGTTGGTTTTGTTACTCCATGCTTGCATGATACACTTGTAGTGTAAATCCCCTAAACTAGCTTCATATGCTCCATGCCATGCCATGTCATTTTAGCTTGTTTGGTTTGCATTTCAGCATGTATTTGGTCATCATTTGGCATGTTATGACCTTATCCATAGTTGGTTTGATCATCCTTTGCATGCTCCATATAGGTGTAGAACAAATCTTGTTTACTAGCCCTTTTGTGCATGGTGTTTGGACTCATCATACTAGCATATTTTGGCTTTGATCAAACTTGATTTTATGCTTATTTTGAAGTGTTCTAAGACTGTTTTGGGCTGCCATGACCATATCACTCATGCTTTGTATAGCTATAGTGTAACTGCTTAGGCTAGTCTTGGGTTTTGAGGTCCCTACCATGCCATACATGTGATGTTTGCATGCTTTGCTCTCATTCCACATGCTATTTCAGCCCATGAAATGTTGTTGTTCACTTGCATTTGACATGCTTTGAATACTTTACATAGCTTGTGCTCTATGCCTCAAGAATTGATCTTTGTGCATGCCACTATGCCTAAGCCTTTGGCTCATCATTTCAGTGCATTTTGGGGCTTATTATACCATGATGTAACTCTGTTTTATGTTGTCCAAGTCGTGCCATGTTTGGTTCCAATAGGTGTAGTGCATTGCCTCATTAATGCCTTGCATGCTCCTTGTGTTTAGCTTTGTGTTCTAGCCTAGGTTGGCTAGCTTTGAGCTTGGTTTTGGTCTTGTTTGGACCTGCCCTAGGACTGTTTTAGGTCCCCTTGGCCCTTTGGGGCTTGCCTTGTATGGCCATGGCTTAAGTCCCTTTGCTTACTTTGAGCTTTGAGCATCCTAACATGCTTTGTTTGCATTGTTGAGTTGATTTGGCATCACTTTACATGGTATTTCAGAGCTTACTCCATTTCCATATATCCATGTTTGTTGCTCCTTAAGTGTGCTTAAGAGTTGTCCTCTTTGTGCCTTAATACTTGAGCCATTTGGCATGCATATTTGCCTTACTTTCCATGCTTTCCATGCTATCAATTCCATCTTTGGCTACTAATTTAGACCTAATTGAGAGTTGTCCATCTTTGGTGTAAGCCCATTTTGCCATGTTGTCGCATGCTCATTACATGTAGTATGTTGTTGCATACTTGCTTAGCTTTACATGCCTTGCATGTTCATATGTTCATATTGCATTTTGTTATAGGTTGTTGCCTCACATCATGCTTATGTGCTTGTTGCATGTCATTAGCCTTGTTAGGTTGTCCATATTGCATGTTTACCATGCTTATGTGTTGCATTGTTTGGATTAAGTGTTAATCCGAGCACGAGGAACGAGGGACGTTTCATACTTCCAAGTGATGGTACGTGTCTCAATTCTCGGTCACCGAAGCTTTTGACGATTCATGATAGAGTTCTAGGCTTTACTTGCTTTATTTGTGCATTCATTTTCATATTGATTTGCACAAGTTGGATCTTTGGCCATCATGCATCGGGATGCGTGATTGATGGTCATGGACCCGACTTGGCCTTTCCCTTGATGTTTTGAGGTGATTTGGAGTGCCATGGTGCGTGTATGTCCTTGGAAAACCCTCCATTTTCTCTATTTTGTGCTTCGTTGCAGTTTGGTGTCGCAGCACACCAGTGGCTGGCAGCCTGCCATTGATGGCCGTCAGTGTGCCACCCCTGGCTGGCAGTGGGCCATCTCTGGCCGGGAGTTCTCCTTTCATGGCCGGCAGGCCACTGGTAGCTTCCCCTGCAGTGTTTTGGTAAGTTGCAGCATCAAGCACATGAAGACACCCTGCAAACAGAGCCTCTAAAGAGCAACCGGAAGGCTTTCCAAAGCGAGGAACCGAAGCAAGCATGCATGCCTCCCTTCTTCAAACAGAGCTGGAATAGCATTGTTTACTGCTTTCCCTACTTGCTTGTTGTCATTCATTAATCAGTTAATTAATTAAGTTGTGTAATAATTAGTTGTAGCTAGTTATTCATTTGGTTCTGTAATAATTAATTAGCTTGTGAGTTAGTTAGTTAGGCGGCTTGTATTATTTATTCGGACCCTCCGAGTGAGGGCCAATGTTGTAATAAGTGTGTGTGGGTGTGTGTATGTCTTCCAACCTCACGTCTTTCTTCCCTTTTATTTAACCGCTTACAATGGTTAGATTTAGGGCATATCTCAATTAGCATTCTTATGCTCCGCATGTTCGCATTCACTTGTCGTGCATGCACCGAAGGCTCGGTTCATCATTCAAGCTGCATTGCAATTTTCAATACACTTTCTTGAATATGTGTTTTAAAGCATGTTTTGAAGTGCCATGCCATGTCATTAGTAGCCGAGCCTACTTAGTTGCATTTTTGTATGCGATGCATTAGCCATTTAACATGAACTAGGGTCATGCATGTTTTGCTAACTAGCTTCATCGTTTTGGCATGGAGTACGATGTAAGTATTTATGCTTTAGCATCTCGCATGAGTGTGAATGTTAACATGACAGCATGCTTACCATGTGGCTAAATGCTTAGTTGATATAACTGCCTGAATGCCTGTGGGTGAAGGTTGGATTACTCAAATTGGGATAATCCATTGAAATCCGTATTTTAGCCTACTTGCGAGTAGCAAATTTCAAAACATTTCCAAACAAACGGATATGCAATGCTTTGTTCCAAATTAGGCGATTTAGTCTATACTTGTTTTGCTGTACGCATCACGTAGTAATTCTAGCTAATTAATCGGAATAAGAACACATAACGTTTTCAAAATCAGATATCATGGTTAGTAGAGGCCGATCTTCGGATCGGGCGAGAAGGGGTGCTCATAGCTGACCTTCCCCAATCGTACCCAAGTTCCCGAGCCGAGGTAACTTTGGTGATGACGGACACGTGGCCTTTGGCACCGAGTCAGGGTTTCCTAAATTCCCCCATAAAAAATATTTAGGTGGCGACTCTGTATCTGGCAAAGCAGTCCATGTTGGACACTTCTTTTCTAAAAATCTGTTTTTCTCAAAACGATTTGTCGGATTTGGACTCTTTGGTTCAGATTTAGAACCGTGATAATTCGAGTCCGAACTGTAGCACTGAGGCCCAAGGGCGCGTCTACAGGTATACTAAAGTAAACATGTCCTAATACTAACCATTAAAGCATGTAAGTAAAAGGGAGAAAGAAGTGGGGGTTGGAAGACATGTACACACGCACCTACACTCATTACAAATTCGCCCTCGCTCGGAGGGACCAAAACATAATAGAATTAATTAACCTACAAGCTAATTAAAATATTACAGACAATTAGCTAGTTAAGCAAATTAACTAAGCTAATTAAATAGTAAAATAGCCTCGGGAAGAGGGTCCAATGCAATGCGTGTTTGGCTCCGCTCAGAAAGCCACTGCCATGCACAAGATGCCTCTGCTTTGACTGTTCTGCTCCTCTGAAGGCTGCACAAGTCCCAGGATATGTTCTCTGCACACTATGGAACACCACCGGCTAGAAGGAATGGCCACCGGCCAAGGGGAATGGCCACCGGCCACTAATTAAGCTATCGGCCATTGATGGATGGCCGGTCGGCACTGTAGATGGCCGGCCGGCCAAAGCTTCCTGCAGAATCTGTTTTTGACAGCAGCAGAGGGCAAAACATAGCATGGCAATGCATTTCAAGCAATGTATGCACCAACCACACTCCTTATCATATTTATGACTCAAAGGGGAATGGGCCTCGATTCTCGGACCACCAATTGCGCATTTCAATGCGTGATGGCCCAAGAAACCAAGTATGCATTTCGATATGGAATGCAATGCACATAATCGAACAAAGGGGCTCAACCTCTATCATACTCAACTCAAGAGGTGAAGCATGCATGCAAATGGAATGCGACCTAGACATGGAGGCTAAGTATGCAAAATGAGCATGCAAGGCATGTGACAACTATGCTAGTGGCGAACATGCAACAACATGTAAAGTGGACTAAGCATAGGAACAATGCAAAGCCACTTAACCAATGAAATACATGCCAAATACATCATGATTTCAAGCAAGCAATAACATGTAATAGGCCAAGTATGCAACAATGCACAAGGCAAGCATGCTATAACACATGAAGGATGGACTTAAACTAATTTAGGACCTTAAACCACCATCCTCACCACTGAAATCCCTCAAGATTTCAGTGGTGAGGAGGCCCAAACAAGGTGGTCCCGGAGCTCACCAAAAACACACAAAAATGGAGCCTAACAAGGCTTAAGAGGGGTCAAACAACCCCAAATACCAAAACACTCTTAAACAACTATTTAGAGTAGGAAAAAACAAGACTTTTATATGTTATATGTAAAGCCTAAAAACAGTTTCAAGGTAGTCAAAAAAAGCTATGCAAAAATGAGGAATAAAAGGGGAAAGTGGTTACCCTTGAAGACCCTCTTCACAAATGGTGGACCAGCAGCCTCCTTAGGTCCAAACCAGCTCCAAAACTTCAAGAACAACCTCTTAGTACCTTAGTAGCTAAAGGAAGGTGTGATGGTGGGTGTTTGTGCACAAAAGTAAGACAAAACACACACTAAACACAAAAGAGAGGGAGGTATAGATATAGGATAGATACACAACTCAAACCCTAAAACCAGAGCTCTCTAGAAAATGTTGTCTAACCTAAAAGAGGGAGAAGAGGCCTC
This sequence comes from Camellia granthamiana, assembly GCA_036172215.1. Lineage (NCBI taxonomy): Eukaryota > Viridiplantae > Streptophyta > Magnoliopsida > Ericales > Theaceae > Camellia > Camellia granthamiana. The sequence goes on along the minus strand of CM069914.1, from coordinate 3,554,966 downwards.
CTCTTATAGAAGACTCAATCTTGTAAAGCTTCCAAGGCAAGCTAACAAGAGGGAGATCCCTCCATACACGTGTATGGAGGGGAGCAAAGTGTATGCCAGCTAGCATAAAAATATCTGCAAAGCAGATGCACAGTAGTCGGCCGGCCAAAAATATAATTTGACCAAAAAAGATGGCCGGTCGACCATCTATAGTGCCGGCCGGCCAAACATTTGGCCGATGGCAACAAAACACAGCCGGTGGCCTCAAGCCATGGTCGGTGGAGTGTGAGGATGGCCCACAAGCCATTCTCTGCCCCTCTAAGGCAAAACACAAGTGTTTGGTGTAAAACCAGACACAAAACAGTCAAGTCGAGAGATCCTGAGGCAAGGCGCATAGCCGAGACCTCCGGGAACTCAAGACAAACACAGACAAGGATGATCACCGGGTGTTCAAGCGGTGATGTCCAAGTCTTGAGGACGGTCAAAAATGGGGTGTCTACAATGTCCCAAATGAAATTTTGTTCTTGGTGGTCATCCACTCGAACGTCCGCCCAGATGTCCTCCCGGATGTCCGGTCAAGTCTCGGTCGTCAAGGATATCGTCCACGGTCGTTGAGCATACTACTTGTCTGACGTTTGAAGCGAAGCAGAGCTCCACAGAACCAAAACTGGGCCAAACTACCCTAACCGATGTTTGGCTAGACGTTCGACCGAATGTCCAACCCCCTTTAAGCTGGACTGTTTCGGCTACTGCTCTGGGCTGCTGTTGTTCTGGTTCTATTCTGCTACTATTTAGGCTTAATTTTACACCTGTTTATGTTTCATTTAGAACTCAAGAATAACATCGTGATTTAGTAAATTGATATGGAATGAATTATAAGATTTCAATCTATTTTCCTTTTCCAAATAAATTAAAACAAGAAATAAAACAAGAAAAAAACAATCATCAACCTATAAAATGTCTAACACAAACCTTAGTATGCAAAGCTAAGTTTAATTGGAAGATTACTAAAGCAATCACCTGGTTAACTTGGTAAAGCATTGATTTAGTCAAAAAACTTATTGCTATAAGTTAATATACAGTGTAATCTATAGTGATTGAACCTTCAAATTCTGGGTCATTGTAAGAAATTGGATGAAGTAATCAATGTATGTACATAGGAAACATACACGAGAGATTGGATCAAAACTCTTTACTTCATTAAAGTCAAAAGATTACAGGTACATGGTTTCAATCTTACAAAAGTAAGGAAAATAAAAAGTTACAAGGTCATGAAACTTGACCCAAAAATATTTTATGAACTTTTCTTCTTTTTTCAATCTCTCTGTTACCCTCTCTACTCCGAATTGCTATTCTTGGAGGGATCGAATCTTTAAAAGAGATTCTTTGTCTCGCTCAATCCTCCTACGTTCCTTAGATTTGTGAGAAGATTGCAGGGCATCGGAGTTAGGAGAGGATAGTGGTGTGATTGGTTGATCCAAATTGTCCAAGTCAGCAAAAATCCCCATAGCCTCATATTTTGCAGTGGTGTCGGTATCTTCCATCTTTTCTAGGACTTGTGTCACGACCCAAACCCGCCCCTATAGGTTTAGCGTCATAACCGGCCAAAAATCATCGGATTACTAAAGGCCTTTGACTTGAATATCATGAAATATAGGGGCTAGCGAAAGCAAATAGAGAAATATACATAGTCCATAGGGCTATACAGACATACATGGGACAGAAAAGATTTAAAACCTATATACATAATGTCAAACTTCCATACGTCATGTATCACCATACAGATATAGATAGTGTCATAAGGGACTTAGCCCAAAGTACAGATAGACAAAAACAAAACAAAAACAAAACAAAAACATCATTCACATGATTCACAAAACTTGACTTGACAAACAGGAACCTCCCCGGGAGGCATGGTGGCTGGCTGACTAAAAAAACTCTCCAGATAGTAGCTTAGGCCTAGCCACGCGCCTGCTCACCTACATACATAATATAAATAGTAAACGGAAGCCTAGTGAATAATAACAGAGTAAAGGGTTTTATGAATGATGTCCAATATCAGATTCAGAAAGCAGAAATAGATTCATAATCTTAATCGGAGTTCGGAAACATGTATTTATTCACAGAGGATCATACGTGGTACATCCATTAGTGTGAACAGATCATATACAGAGCATTAAAGGTCATACTTGTCAATTCCATAAAGAAACCTCTGGTACCGGGAACTTATAGCATACTTTAGCCACGGTATTGTTACCCTCGAGCAAGGGCTATGAGACTATGGTATTATTACTCCCGGGCAATGGCCTTGAGCTCATAAACCACAGTATTGTTACCCCCGGACTAGGGCCTTGTACTAAGGATGTCATGAATACTTTTCAATATGTGGACAATCATTCATTGATTCAGAACATAACATATCATAAAACAAAGCATTTCATCTCATATCATATCATATAAGAAATTACTTAAACGTAAACATAACTTTACAAAGTTATTACTCATAGATGGCTCCAAAGCAAAAAGATAGAGCAAACAAATCAAATAACTTGCGGCGCGTAACCTACACAGATACAGAACGAATACGTACTAAATTATACATCCGTAATCATTAACTTAGTTCGTTCTTATCTTGGTGTGTTTTTACTTCTTATCCTCATTATTGTGTCCTAATCTTGGCCTAAGAATGCCTAGGATGCAATGAGGATGCTAAAATGCACTTGGAAACACTTAACAAAACTTGCTGAAAACAGGGGTCTCGCTCGAGCGCAACTTCTTTCGCTTGAGTGGACGTTCAAAAATGTAAGTGGTCACTCGAGCGCAACTTTTGTCGCTCGAGCAATCTGTAGGCTCTGCGAAAGTACTAGCTGCTTGATTTTTCCACTTGACGCTCGCTCGAGCGTGAGACTAAGGTACTCGCTCGAGCGTAACACTTGTCACTCGAGCAATCTGCAAAATGTGTGAAATTCTGCTAGCATGCATTTCACGCTCGAGCCAATTTTTGGTCCCTCGAGCGGAAGTGCAAGATCACAGAGTGGTCGCTCGAGCGCAAGTTCTGTCGCTCGAACAGAGAGGTAGAATCTGGAATTTCCAGATTGCTATACTTGATGCAAAACTTAAATTCAAAGCCATTAAAATCAATCTTTGGGCCTCAAAACTTGAGAAAACAACTCTAAGCTTCGAAAACATTAGGAATTAAAGATCATTTCATGGAATCAAGGCCCAAAAGCATGCCTTTTGCTCAAAATCAAACTTGAATTGTATGTATGAAGAACATGCATGAATTGTTATGAATTCAACCCTCCAAAACATGATCAAACAAGGTAAAATGGCTTGAAATTTGATGAATTCCCAAAACAAAGTTAAGATGAACACATACATGAGAGACTTCTTGAAATCAAACTCAAATTGTGATGAAATTGGACATGCATGCATGGTATGATCTATGCTCCTTCATTCTAGCTCATTTTCAACTTAATTCTCTTGTATTCATGAACTCACCAACTCAAAAGTAAGACCAAAGGCTTGATTTCTTACCTTAAACCTTGAATTCACAAGTATAGAGGCTTAAACTTCTAAGTGTCTTTCAATTCTCCAAAAATTCCTAGCATTTCCCCTATTTTCTCTAGCTTTTGATCTCAATTTCTCTTCTCTTGTCTTCTCTCTCTCACATGTTTTGAAGCTTCAAGATGAAGAAATGAGGGTGCAAAAATGAACTAGTGGAGTCATGTTAGCCTTACATAGGCTTAATTAAGAGTTGGTTAATTAATTGACATTGATTATTCTAATTTAATCGTTCCAAATCAATTTTAATTAAACCTACCATAAAAATCTAAAAATTCTAACTAACACATAAATCAAGTCAATTTCATGATCAGATGTCGATAGGGCCTTCAATTTGCAGAACAAAACAAAAACACAAACAGATATTTCTATGAGAGATAGATAGAAACACAAATAATGCAATGCACATGTAATTAACTTAGGATTTCATCTTAATTACTTATTAGGCATACTTAATCAAGACTTATCATGGTTTAACAATTAATCATGGGTCAGGGTTGTTACAACTTGGTGCTCTATTTCAAAAGGGGTATACCACTTTAGAAGAGATGGAAGATAATGAAGAAAAGTCTCCATTTTTGTCAGGGCATTACAGTCAAGAATGTGGCTCTGAATGAGAATCTAACAAGTCAAAACAAAGTTCTTGTGAGGAATTTGATCTCTATGGTTTTCAAAAGACAAATGGCTAAAGGTTGCTACAAAGTGTTTTACTTTAGACCTAGGAAAACCATAGCAGGAGCTAGATGACCCTAGAGTGTCAAAAGCTTGATCTTCAATAACCAGTCGAAGCTCAAACATCCATTGAGTTCAGTACGGAAGTATGGGTAGTGTAGGCTCAGCTAGAAAGCTAGCAGGGTATTGGGCTTTAGTCACATACTCAAGCCAATTTGATGGGTATAATTCAGGTTGCTTGGCTAGAGTGGTAGGAGATAATCCCAAAGAGTCCTTATCAGGAAGAGGTATGTATCCCCATGAACCTTCATCAGTAGAAAGCTTCTTGTTGACTCGAAAGGGAGCACAAGACAAGTGCCAAGAGTAAAGAAAATGATTCTCAAGTCGAAGACTTTCAGATGGAGTGTTATAAGGGAACACAACTCTGCTCCGTCGACAAGGAGGGATGGTGCTAGATTCAATGCATTCTACGAGATGATGATGGACACTGAAACGAATAGCAAGTTCTAAATGTGATTCCCAAAGGTCCCAACCAGTAGTAGTGTCGGTTTAAGGAAGGGGAACATCCTAACCAGAGAAAGCATGTGCATCCCAACTAGAGAAAGAAGGAACATCCTAGCCAGATGAGAAACGACATAAGCCTCAACCAGAGATGGTGTTAGCAAAAGTTAAAGAGTGAGATGCCTTCCATCTTGAGTGAGATGGCTCAGGAGTGGATGTAGAATCAAGGATGGTTTCTTCTGGTTGTAGTATAGAAAAAGGGGAATCGAAGCAAATAGCCTTAAACAGAGCGCCTATATCAGGCGATGAAGGATAGTTCGAGATATCCATGCTAGTAACACCTTCCGTAACATTGTTCATGCTAGCCATTGCTTCAAAGCTCTCAAATGCAATAATAGGGAGTTGTTAGTTCTAATTCCTCAGTATGATTCCATTAAACATAGAATTCCTAAAAGCATAAGCCGAAAGATCATGGGGAGATAACATTAATGGAGGCTACATTTAAGGAAGTAGATGAGATTGTGGAGAAAATGAAACACCAGGAGATTGTAGACGCGCCTCGAGGGCCTCATGCTACAGTTCGGACTCAAATGTCACGGTTCTTAATCTGATCTCACAATATGCGATGCGAGATTGATAAATCACCAAAGAGTCCAAATCCGGCAAATCGTTTTGGAAAACTGATTTTTGTAAAGAAGTGCCAAACATGGACTGCTTTGCCAGATACAGAGTCGCCACCTAAATATTTATTTTGGGGGGAATTTAGAAAACCCTGAGTCGTTGCCTAAGGCCACGTGTCCATCATCACCAAAGTTGCCTCGGCTCGGGAACTTGGGTACGATTGGGGAAGGTCATCTATGAGCACCCCCGCTTGCCCGATCCGAAGATCGGCCTATACTAAGCATGATATCGAGTTTTTGAAAACACATGCGTTCTTATTCCGGTTATTAGCTAGAATTACTATGTGATGCGCACAACACACAAGTATAGACTAGATCGCCTAACTTGGAACAAAGCATCACATATCCATTTGTTTGGAAATGGTTTTGAATTTTGCTACTCGCAAGTAGGCTAAAATACGGATTTCGATGAATTATTCCAATTCAAGCAATCCAACCTTCACCCACAGGCATTCAGGCAATTATATCACATAAGCAATTAGCCTCATGGTAAGCATGATGTCATGTTAACACTTACACACATGCAAGATGCTAAAGCATAAACACTCACAGTGTACTTCGAGCCAAAACAAGGAACATGTTAGTAATCAAATGTATGATCCAAGTCCATGTTAAGATGGCTAATGCATCGCAGGCAAAATGCAACTAGAATAGGCTCAGCTAATCTAAAGTGGCATATGAGATGCGACAATTCGATACATGTATTCAACTTGGAATTTAAATACAATGCAGTTAATATGATGCGCCGAGCCCGGTGCATGCAATACGAATGAATGTATGCAAACATGCTGACATAAGTATGCTTATTAAAACATGACCTAAAACTAACCATTAAAAGCAGGCAAGTAAAAGGGAGAAAAACGTGGGGTTGGAAGATATTCACACACGCACGCACACTTATTACAAAATTTGCCCTCTCGACGGAGGGTCCGAATAAATAATACAGACCGAATAATTAATCAACTACCCTAGCTAATTAAATATTACAAAACCCTTAATTAATTAACAAATTAATCACAAAACAATCTAAGCATGAAATTAAAGAGGCCGCCGCAGCTCCGCCTCGAAATGATTGGATGATGCATGCTCGATTTGCCTCGCTCGGAAACCCGTTGCCATGCCAACTGTTGCCTCTGTTTGCACTGTTTTATGCCTCTGAAAGCTGCAAAAGTCCCAAGGCTGCTTCTGAACCACTCCCTGAGCACTTAGGGATGTCATTGGCCAAGAAATGGGACCACCGGCCATGTAAACATGGTCATCAACCAAAAGTGGGGCCATCGGCCAAACATTGTTAGCCGGCTGGCACTAAATGTGGCCGATCGGCCATCCTTTCCTGCAGAATTCTGTTTTACTACAGCAGAGGACAAACAGTGCATGGCATGGAATTTACAAGACAATGTGTGCACGACCACCCTCCCTATCATGCTGTGAACTCAAGGAAGTATGGCTCTCGACCCTCGGGCCACCAATCACGCATTTCGATGCATGATGGCCAAAGGTGCCAAGTATGCAAATTAATGTGGAATGAATGCAACAAAACATTTGAATGCCTAGAACTCTATCATGCTTGGATCAAGAGCGTCGGCGACTAAGGATTGAGGGACGTTTCGTCACTTCTAGTACGAACGTTCCTCGCTCCTCGTGTTTGGTTTGACACCCCAAACCAAACACAATGTAATGCAAACGAGGACGCCAAATGCAATGCAACATGGGGACATTATGCAATGCAACAAGACTAATGGCATGCAAACAAACCCAATGCAATATGAGTATGCAAGCAAGCTTGCAAACAACCCAAGCATACAACAAGTATACATTAATGTCATGCGATGCAACTAACTAAACATCATGCAATATACTCAGTATGCAAACACGGCGCAATACGAACATGCAAATACCATGAAAGCAAACATGCTCAATGGGCTTAAACCAAAAGGACAGACCTCAGCCATGCCCTAATCAGTGGCCAAAACACCCAAATCAGGGGACCAAAAGGGGAGGCACGCACACACATACATTGGTCCATAAGCTAGACCACAATGCACAATCTTCAAACATGAGCAAGATAGGATAAACATGAGAATATGATGATGCAATAAGCTCTGAAATCATGTCAATAATGATGCCAAGTCATGCACATAGGATAAACATAGCATGCTAATGGACTTAAAGCTCAAAGCTAGCCAAGGTACTTGAACTATGGCCATATCAACCAAGCCCCAAAGGGCCAAGGTGACCCAAAAGTGTAATAACCCGACCCTCGTCCATGTTTTCTGATATATTCTCAGCCCTTGTTTTGTGCTTTTAAAATGTTTACTGTAAAATCCCATGAAAATTAAGGTTAAGTAAGTGAAATCCATGTTTAAGGATGTCTATCTGTTGACCAAGCAAAGTATCTGTTACAGCTAGAATGGTTAAATCAGAAATAGGAAGCCTTAATGGCTTAATTATCTGAAATTGATTATATATCTGTGATCAGCATAATTTTTAAGTAATATTAAGTATGTTTACGAAATTTCAATCTCGGAATGATTAAACGATTGGATTTTGTCCTATTCACCTATTAGATATATCTTATATCTCATGCCTTCATGTTCTTTAAAAACACTTGACTTGGGAGGGGGATTTTCGTGGCTAGCTCCTGGAGAGGAAAAACAAAAGAAGAGAAGAAGGAAAAAGGGGGAAAAGTTCAACAAGGAAAGGAATTGGGGATTAAATTAGGAGGATCTTCGGAATTTTTAAAGCTCAAGGTATGTTAAATTTATTTTACATGAGAATTCTCCTTTCAATTGTGGAGAAGGGTTTATTAGTTTCATATGTATATTATTAGGGTTGTAGTGGAGAATTGTGTGTGATTCATGTTTGATTATAAAAGTTGTGCTCATCAATGAGTTGTTTTGGACTCTAATTTAAGTGTTGTGCAGGATTTCTACTTCAACCTTTAGTTCCATGCCAAACCCATGAAAGCATGCTTATGTGTTGTGTTATGTTTATGAACATAAGAAACTTGAATTAAAGGATGGAATTTGAAAGAATGGTGATTTGATCAAGCTTCTAATCATGTTTATTTATGATAATTTCATCATATTTATTTTGTGGTGTTCATCATGTTTAAGTTTCTAATCATGTTTGCTTTGTGGTGTCCATCTTATGATTCATGTTATAGTGAAGTTGGGTTAATGTATGCCATTAATTGAACCTTGTTTTGAATGTAAAATGAGTGGGTGTTGTTGAAATTTGGGTTGGAACTGAGCTGCCCCAAAACAGGGGTCACCACCGTACGTGCAGAGGTCATGGCCACACGTGCGGCCAAAGAGGAAAAAACTGGAAATGCATACTGCAGTTGGGCCACTCGAGCGGAGGGGCAAGACCGCACGTGCGATGCATGGCCGCTCGAGCGGAGGGTCTGGCCGCACGTGTGGTCTAGGTTCGAAAAAATATTTTCTTCTGTTTTGCATGCTCAACCCTCTGGTATTTTTAGAATATTTTTCTGATGATCTTAAAGTGGTTATAAATTCCTTGAAAGTATAATGACTCAGGAATTACTTGAACAAGGAAAAAGAAAGAACTAATGTGCAAGTTTGGATGTATGCAGGACACACCCCAGGAGGAAGTAACACGTCATCCCAACACTGTGAGTAGTAGTATCTATGTAAATGTTATGCAATTATGTTAACGTTTCAAAGCATGTAATATACCTATGTTAATGTTTAAAGTATGTAAAGAAAAACAAGTTTCAAGGGCTTAATGCCATATGTTTCAAGGGCTTAATGCCACAAGTTTCAACGGCTTAATGCCATATGTTTCAAGGGCCTCGTGCCATACATTTCAAGGGCCTCGTGCCACATGTTTCAAGGGCCTCGTGCCATATGTTTCAAGGGCTTAATGCCACATGTTCCAAGGGCCTCGTGCCACCATGTTTCAAGGGCTTATAGCCACCAAGTTTATGTTGCAAGATTGGGCCTAAGGCCGTTATGTACTTAGCACAGAATCAGACTAATGTATCGATATGTAATATGTTTCAAGTTAAGTATCGTTTTATTTATGTATTACTATTCACTAAGCCCGGCTCACTCTCTGTTATGTCTGTTTCTGTAGGTCACCAATCAGGTGGTCAGCCCTAGCCCATGACGCCGCTTTCTTTTGTCAACCTTTACATGTCCGGGCACCATACCAGGCCATTTATTTTTGTGAAACTACTAAGATGTGGGTTTACTTTTTGAGTGCCATCTAAGGCTGTTGTACATAACTTTCATGTTCTTTTTGTTTATGCCCAATCTTCGGGCTGGGACTGTAAATGTATGTGTTTGTAACCGATGTTCAGGGATATAGTTTTAAACTTTATCCGCCTTTGATGATGTATGTGATGTATGAGATCCTGGCATATTAGAAATAGCTCAATGGAGTATGTTTGCATCTATGTTATGTTAATATTTTATGCTTCCGATAAGGCCCCGTATGTTAGGTACACCAAGTTACGTGCCCGTTTCTGCATAGGTCATGCCCAAACTTTTAGGAGCAGGTTTGGGGCATGACAAAAAGAGTCCCAAGACAGGCCAAAACAAGGCTAGAACATGCATGAGATGTGGTCAAATCATGCTAGAATGGTGAGCACAAAACAAGGCGCATACAAGGCCAAAAAAGAGGGATTGCACTACACCCATTACAACCAAACATGGCATGACTCAATGAAGGAAAATCAGAGCTATAATATGCCAAAACAAACCCTAAATCCCAATGAGATAGCATCCCAAGGACTTAATCATGGTGACATGCACAATGACCCAAACATGGAGCATAAGACACCAACTCCTCAAAGCATTGAAAGGATGGCAAATGCAAGCATACAAGCATGAAACACGGACTGAAATACTATGACAAGTGATACCAAATCACTGAAATGGCCCAAATAAAGCATGTTAATGACTCACACACATAAAGCTAACAAGCTAGAATGCATGGTGGCTGTACAAAGCATGGCAAGCATGACCAAGACAACCCCAAACAGAGCTTAAGCATGGTGAAACAAGGCTAAAAACTTCTCAAAGTTAAGTTAGAACATGTAAGCATGATGGTCGAAATGCAAGAGGCATGTTATGCAAACATGCAAGGTTACTCTACAAGTATGTGAAGCATGCAAGATGACATCAAACCAACATGAAATAGGGTTAAGGCAGGCCCTAAAAACCACTAAAAAGTGCTGAAATAGAACTGAGACATGCTAAGTAAACATGCTACTCTTATAAGCCAACAACACAAGTAAATGAGACACAAAGGGAGGGGGGTGTCCCTCCTATATACAAGACCTCAAAACCACTTCTCCACCACTGAAAATCCTCTGGATTTCAGTGGTGAGAAGGCCCAAACAAAAGGGTTCCAAAGCCCAAAGAGGAAGGCACAAAAAGAGGCCAAACAAGGCCTAAGAGGGGGTAGACAACCCCCAACACAAAAGTGACCTTAATGAAACACCTCAAGCATGAAAATACAAAACGTTTTTCAGTAGGACACTAAGCTTAAAACAGCATGCAAGTATGTGTAAAAGCTTAAGCCAAAATGGGGGATCAAAAACAAGTTGACTCACCCTTGAAGAACACTTCAAGAACACCAACTCCAACACCCTTCTTGGATCAAAACCAACTCAAAAACTCTGAAATCAACCATTTAGTGCCTCAGCAACCAAGGATAGTGTAATGCTAGGTGTTTATGTACAATAGTAAGAACAAAATACACTTTTGAGCTCAAACACACACACAAATCTAGAGAGAGGGAGATATAGAGAGAAAGGTATATCTAACTTTTATATCAGATGGTTCAACCCCTGGAAAGGGAGGGGAGGCCCTCCTTTTATAGAAAATCAACTTTGCCAAGCTTCCAAGAGAAGCTAAACAAGGATGAAATCCCTCCATACACGTGTATGGAGGGCAGAGTCTGTGCTCACCAGCTAGCACAGCTGGCATGCACAATGCCTGAAAAAGGCAAAGAAAAGGGGTCGGCCAGAAAAAGTGGCCGATCGAATAAATCAATGGCCAGTCGACAACCATAGTGCCGATCGGCCAACACTCTTGGCCGATGGAAATAAAAAGCGGCCGATGGCCTCATACTATGGCCAGTGGGGTGAGGGGATGGCAAACAAGCCACCCTCTTCCTTCAGAAGCAAAAACACAGGTGTTTGGTCCACAACCAAGCACAAAATAGATAAGTTGAGAGATCTTGAGATAAGGCGCGCGACCGAGACCTCCGGGAACTCAAAACGAATACAAACATAGATGATCATCGAGTGTTCAAACGATGACGTCCAAGTCTCGAGGACGGTCAAAAATGGGGTGTCTACAGAGATATATCCACTAGTGTAACTATTCAAGCGCGGGAGTATTGTTGGGACCATATTTAAACCTACCCATTAGAGGCAGACACGTGGCAAACAAGGGGCAATGTACAAATATGATAGATCATTGAAGAACCCCTATCTTCAAAGCTACTTATGTGAGCTGCGAGTGCAAGATTTCAACCAATAGAGCTCTTAAGTCACACATAGAAGGCACATGAGGAAGAAGTTATTCAAGGAACAGTTACAAGCGTTTATGCACATTCAAATAAATGAATGGTCCTAAGAAGTAGCTAAATAGAAGGAGATCATGGTAAGAAGAATCAGCCCAACTGCTTTGAAGGCGCCAAAGGGAGACTATAAAGAGAGGGAAGCAAAGGCTACGAAAGTCCCCGACCAATCTACATCGATCTTTATCAATTTTATTTATCTTTACTTTCTAGCACTTTACTTTTATGCACTTCACTTATATTTCATAAGAGTATATTAACTCTGTAATTATAGAACTCGGTTAATTTAAAACTTTAAAATTACCCTTTCCAAAGGTAACATTTTATAATTTTTTATTCAATTAATCAATTATATTTTTTGTCCAAACTCTCACTCCCATTCTACTACGAATTCCAGTTAAAATTATTGGTTTATGTTTCGACACAATACAGAGAAAGTCATTTTTATTGAGACTATAAGAACATTAACACAATCGTCTGATAAATTTGACACTTAATATTTGTAAAAACTTTTCAAATCCTTATTGACACATTATAATTATATTTCTAACTTTCGAAGTGTCAAAAATAGACAACACAAAATAACATGGTAATTTTATTATTATTATTATTATTATAAAACAAAATAATAGATCTTTGATTTCAAAATGGTAAAGTGACAGTATGCGGCATGATTCTGAACAAAATAATTTATGTATAAAATTAGTCAATGCAAAATTGTGAACGATAAAGGATAAGACGAGAGCCTTTCTTTCATTTGTTTTTAAATGGGGACCAGCAATTAAATGATGACTTGAAAAGCAAAAGACTATTATTTGGAATTTTAATATCTTAAATATAGGGTTACTTGAAATAATGGGGAAGGTTTTACTAGTGACTCACAAATAGAAAGCGGCCCGTTTCAAATGTTCAAAGCCATTTAAGACATTTGACTTTCTCAAGCTCAACAGATCGACAACTTTGCCATCTCCAAACTTAATCGAGTTAACTTGTCCGGGCCGGTAGGATAGTTGGCTTGGAGGAGCCTCAAGGTGCTGTCAACGTAAATTAATGTGGATTTGACTTTTTTTTTTATTGCGTGAGCCTTGATTTAAATGGGGTCTTGTATCGAAGAGTCGGTGTAAATTTTTAGATTATAATCTCTTATCTAAAACGGTTAACAGGACACATTAGTGATCTTAACACGAGCGCTGTCTTAAACTTGCATGAGGATGTGAAGATTTTCCCGTAACCCCAAAAAAAAAAAAAGTTAACTTGCTGTGCAATTCTCGATATAGGTTTTGCTTGAAAAGTGAGTTCGTTTTTTAATTCTTTTTTACCTATTTTAATTTGTTTGAGTTGGATTTTTTGACTTTTTTAACTTTTGTGTGAGAAAAAGTAAAATAATTACGGTTTAAGTGTAATAGTTTTCTTATTGATTTTTTTTTAACTTGTTTTATCTTTTTGTGACTAAATTAACCCCAATCTCATTTTAGCCCCATGCCAAAGGATGACATAGTTTTGTCAAATCAAGTCCGTTGGATTGATTCACTAATTCTCATGAAATTATTATTATTGAAGTTCAAAAATTCAACTAATTTTTCAAGATTAATGATATGATAACTAATTAAAATATTTAAAATAACTATCTCTTTTATTTTTTATTTTTTTTGTAATCATCAACTAATTATTTCACTTATATATTATTAAATTTAGAAAATAAGTTTAAAAAGTGAATTTATGTCATTTTTCTTCTCGTGACTTATAAAGAGTGCATATCATATGTATCGTAAGTATGTTAAACATAAATTTGAAAGAATTTAAGAGATTTGTCGAGTCAATTACGAGGGCTCATTATAATAATTTGAACAAATTATTGTTTTAAAATTTTTGTGTATATCATTTATGAAAAAAATTTAATTGATATGATAATCGTAATAATTTTATTTTATTATATTTATTTCTAAAAAATAGATGCTTTTTTTAAGAAATATATTTGTTTATAGACAAATATTGTAAAATAAAATATTACAAATATTGAATTAATTTATTTCTTTTTCTATTAATGATTATTTTTAAAAAATTTATAAAATAAATAATTTAAAATATCAAAACAAGATCAATAATGGATGTCATAAGCTTTTTCAATCCCCTCAACTATGAATTTTAAGAGGTTGTTTGAAATAATTTAAATAAGTGTAATTTTTAATTTTTTATGAAATATAAGTTAAGTTTAAAATGATATAATAAAAAGATGATATAATTTAAATAAAATAATCACCTTTCACTTTTTAAAATTAAAACAACCAAGATCTGAACTTTGTGACTCATTTCAAATTTGTCAACCACGCTAATTATATTGAAAATGAGATAACAACGGTGTGAGTTTGCCGCTTTACACGGGTTGTCAGGTTCGGAGTCTGGCCAGTCAGGTTCAAGGTTGGGAACATTAAAAGAAGAGTTTTAGAGAGTTCTAATTAATTATATTACAGTAATGCTACGTATCATAAAAAATCTTTTATAAAAATAATTATGAAAATTTTGTGACTCTTAGATTACACTTAGAATAAAACATCACACACCAATCAAGGTAATCTAAAGATCATAAATCTTTGATGATCATTTTCATAAAAAAAAATTCATGATCCCTAACTTTTCCCATTATATTATGAGTAATGTTAGGAATCATGAAAAATATATCATGAAATACATCATGAAGATTTTTTATCTCTTGATTAGTCTTGATTAGTGTGTTGTATTTTATTGTATGGGTAATCCAAAGGTTGAGAATCTTTCATGATAATATTCATGATATATTTTTCATGATCCCTAACATTACTGCTATATTATATGTTGGTCTCACAATAATATAAGAATAATGTTATATATATATTAAGCTTTTTCAATCCCCTCAATTATGAATTTTAAGAGGTGATTTGGGATAATCTAAATAAGTGTACTTTTTAACTTTTTATAAAATATAAATTGGGTATGAGTTTAATTTAAAGTGATGTGGTAGAGACGTGATATAACTTAAATAAAATGATATGACTTAAATATGCCTCTGTTTGGAAATAGGCTTTTTGGACTTTTTTTTGCTAAAATAGCCACAAAAAACAAAATAAACTATTTTAGCCACAACAAACAAAACATCACATCTAACCCATAATCATTACACTCTTCTCTCACAAAAAAAGTCAAAAAGCCATTCACAAACTAAACTTTTTAGCCCAAACTAAAATAATTAAAAAAATTAAAAAGCTAAAAACTTAACCCACTTTCCAAACTAATTCATAATAACTTTTTGACTTTCCCTTTTTTAAAAATTATCACAACCAAGATCTGAACTTTGTGACTCATTTCAAATTTGTCAACCACGCTAATTATAATGAAAATGAGATAACAACGGTGTGAGTTTGCCGCTTTACACGGGTTGTCAGGTTCGGAGTCTGACCAGTCAGGTTCAAGATTGGGAACATTAGAAGAAGAGTTTTAGAGTCCTAATAATATAAGAATAATATTATACATACTAATTAATTTATATATTAATATATTAATTAGTAATATAATATAATTTTAAAAATTTTAAATATTTATAATTTATATAATAAATAAGATTACTAATAATATCATAATACTAATTAATATATTAATATATACATTAATTAATTTATATAACACTATCGATAGTATAATGTTTATGCATATGTTTTTTTTTTTTTTTTTTTTTTGTGTGAAGTTATTAGAACTCTACTTATAACTTTAATATTATAAAGATGTATCATTTCTACATCTTTATCCCTTGGATTCGATATGAACGGAATTGAAAGTGATTTTGATTGAGATATTTATTAAAATTACTTGGCGCGCCACGCGCTGCTTCACGCGTGGGTCTTATCATCAAAGATAAAATTTAAATTTTTATTAATGGAATTAAAGTATGTTTATAAAAAAATATAATGAGTTTGTTCGGCATATTTTAAATAAATATATTAATTTAGACATTTGTATTTTTTTTTACGTATTTTTATTAAAAAATCAAAAATTATATTTATTTAAATCATTTAAAATAATTCCTAAATTAATTTCAGTAAATTAATAATTAAACATAAATTAATCTGTTCATAATTTTTTTCATTTTCCAAAAGATATACATAATGTTTAATTTTTAAAATTCAAAAAAAATTATATGTATTTCTTGTATTAATAAAATACTTAATAAAATTGATAGGGTAAATTACACTTATACTCTCTGATATTTGGATTTAATACAGATCACTCCCTGACGTTTGAAAAATTACACTGACGTCCCTTTCATTGTAATTATTTAGGCGGAATTAACATTGGCATAAAAAAGACATTGAATCCATACGCTTTCCCTTTTCTTGCTTTTTTTTTTTTCTTCTTCCATTTCTTTTGCTTTACTTTTTTTCTTTTTCAATGTAATTCTCCGTTTTTTGACCAGAGGTTGTTGTCTTTTATGAGCATCTCCAAGGGGATAGTTAAACAAGACTTGTTAGGCATTTTAGCCAATGTAAGTCTAATTTTGAGCTCCAATGGACTAGCTACTGGACTAGCTACTTTACCATCCTATTTTTTTGGTGGTTACAATTGAAGAGCCCTAGAGGCTCTCCAAACAATTATGTATGTATATATTTTAGATTTTTGTATATTTATGTCTTAGATTTGGGATTTTATATTATATTATATTATATGTGTGTGTGTGTGTGTGTAGCAATTTTATATGTTCTTTCAATTCTATTTGATGAATTACGGAATAACTTATTTTGTATTTTGTATTTTTTTCTCCTCATTCTACAGGTTTTGTATGTTTGTATGGGCAAATTTATATTAGTAAAATATCAGCAATTAGTATTTTTTTATTTTAAAAATTAATTAAGTTAGTTTAAATGATTAGCTAAAATAAAGAGTGTGGTTGGAAAACACAATCGCTAAAATAATTAGGTAAAATAAAGAGTGTACTTTTTTTGTACTTTAGCTAGTGAAAAGTAGAGAGTGTGGTTGGTTGTGAAATGAGACTATTAACCACATAGGTGTAAATGTAATTTTCATAATGTTAGAAAATAAGACGTAATAAGACCAAAACTCAGGAGTATCAGTGTAATTTACCCAAATTGATATTATTGACTAAAATATAAAATAATTACACATTATCTTATAAATGGTAAAATACTAATAAAATTTATTATATATATTATACAAATATTCATAAAATGTAAGACTAATAAAGTTTCAAAAAATCAAAGGAGAAGTTGGTGGTGAATGCGGCTGACCAAGGAAAGTAAGTGGGTGTTTGGGAAGTGAGTTTTTATGTAGATTTTATTAGATGTAGGTTTTTATGAGATAAAAATTTTTTAATGTTTGGGAAGATAGTTGGGTTTTTATGTGGTTGGATGTGATGTTTGTGAGAGAAAAAGTGAAATGATTATGGGGTTTGATGTGATATTTTATTTGGATGTGTTTTTTTTGGTTTTGCAAAACTTTTGTCTTTTAGTGAAAAAAATGAAAAAAAAATTTGGGATTCAGTTTGCCAACTAAAATGTTCCAAACCAGTACAGAAGGTTTGGTTTGATTTTTAAAATTGTGATTCAGTTTTAATTTGAAAAATTAAGGAATCGATTTTTATGGATTTGTTTCAAATTTAAGTTTATTATTCTCAATTTGAACCAAACCGATCATACAACTTAAATTATATATACATATATTTATTTTCTAGATATTATGTTTGTTTAACTTAAACAATAAGTTTAGGAACCTAGACTTAGCTGTTTAGGTTTTTTTCAGGGAGTGATTGTGTAGTTCAAATTAAATTTGTGTAATGTAGGGTCCATACGTAAAATAAATCTGAATCACAAGATGATAATTTTAGATAATTTTTGGATAGTTAAGTTTGAATTCATAATATTACTGTTAACTTAAACTATATATTTATTTTCTAAATATTATGTTGTTGTTTGGCAAGTGGGTTGAGATTAAAAAAGCACAAAACAATAAAAATTTATGTAGTATATGGTCCATACGTAGAATAAATCTAAATTACAAAATGAAAATTTTAAATAATTTCTAAATAGTTAAGTTTGAATTCGTAATATTACTGTTAACTTAAATTATATATGTTTATTTTCTAAATATTATGCTATCGTTTGGCAAGTGGATTGGGACTAAAAAAGTATAAAAAGATAAAATTGGCTAAATAAGTCAATAAAATAAAATGTCACACTCAACTATAATTATTTCACTTTTTTTCTAGCAAAAAAGCAACAAAATCAAAAAATTAACAAATTATTTTCAAATGAAGCTAATTTAAAATTATTTTCAAATGAAGCTAAATTAACCGGTGGTGTTTGGGAAGTTTGGGACTTGGGTTTTTTTTGATTTTTTTCACAAAAAGAAAAATTTTTTGCAAAATCAAAAAAAACACATACAAACAAAATATCACATCCAACCCTATAATCATTTCACTTTTTCTCTCACAACCATCACATCCAACCACAAAAAAACCCAATTATCTTCCCAAACACAAAAAAAAAATTTCTCCAATAATATCCTACAACTAAAAAAATCTACATAAAAACTCACTTCTCAAACACCCACAAAATGTCAAAAAGTCGGGCTAAAAAAATTATTTCAATACGAACCCGTGCTTTTTTAATGTAAAACAATGTTTGCTTAATGTTATGTTTTTACTTAACTTATGAATATTATCAGAGTAATTTGTTTGATGAGAATGTTATTGTTATTTTTAAAATTTATGGTAAGTTGAACTTTTAAAAAAAAATTATGTGATATTATTATTTCTTATGAACATATTATGTAAAACCATAATTTTAAATCGAATCAAACCGTATTTAAATGATTTAGTGTAGACTATTTTATAATTTTAATGATTTGATTTAATTCTAAATTTTTTTAAAATTGTAAATAATGGATTAATCTTACTTTTATTTTATCGCAAAACCACCTCACCATGCTCACCCCCTTGGTGAGCTTCGTCAGCTCTTCTTCACCAGTTGACTGAATAATTCAAAGGCAAATGATTCAAGTAACCAACCAACAGAATAACATGAACTATTTTTATTTTTATTTTTTAAAAAGAAGAAGAAAAGAATAACATGTAAATAGCTTGGAGTGAAGAATAATAAACAACAAAAATGGACGGAAGGGTAATTTTGTATGATTGTGGTTAGATTCAACCTTCTTTCATTCTTTTTATATATAATTGATATATGATATAGATGATATTATAGATCTGTATAGCTGTCATTTGATACATATAATAATTGATATAATAGATAAACCTTCACTACATAGTTCTTGTTGAAAGTTTCTTCACGTGGAGTGTTCCAAAGAAACCGCACATTTCAGCATATACTTCCAGAATATCTCTACACATGAATAGTCGTCGTCTACCGGCACGAGTTCGGCTCGCTCGGGATCTGTAAATTTTTTGATTAGATTATTTCAAAATTTAAATGAAAATTTAGAAACATTATTAAAAAAACTACCAAGTTTGATTATATTTTAAATTTTAAATTTTATTAATTTAAATCCTAATATTTTCATTTACTGTCAATGTGAACTACAAATAAGTCTTAATAGTTGGATTTAATTTCTATCAAGTCTTATGAAAAATAAGTCTTAGTAAAATTGTCACTAAAAATAATTTTTTTATGACAATTTTTTACATATGTCGTTAAAAATTGACAATTAGTGACTTTTTTTTTGACAAATTTTTCTCATAGGACCTATTATATAATAAGTCCACTTATTAGAATTTATACGTAAGTACCCATATTAAGGTATTCATTAAACTAAACCAAAAAATATATTTTAAATATTTTATGTAGATTCGCATTAAGTTTAATAGTTAAAGTATTCTCTTCTTTTTTTTTTTGGTCTATTTTACTTGACAAAAATAGAAAAATGATTTATATTAAAAATAAATTGAAAGATTAGTGTTTAAATTTAGAAAATTAAAAATTCGGAATTTATTTTGTTACAAGAGTCAATAAATTTTATATAAAAATAGATAAATTGGTGAAAAATCCATTCCTACGAGGTCATGTTATTTTGTCTAAGGTTTAATCTTTTTTGGTGATAAAAATGTGTTGAAAAGTTGTCGATATCAGAGAAGTTACTGGAAAGTCGACGATAGTGGTTGGTGGTAGTGAGGTGAAAAGTAAGTGATATTGACAAATAGATGAATAGATGTGTCACATGTATAGATATGTGACATTTGAATAGATAATTGGAAATAGGTGACACTTGTACAAATAGGTCATATTTGAACAAATATGTGACATTTGAATAAATAGAAAAATATGTAAGGTTTCAACACGTAGGTATCCTTTTGGACAGATAATATCCTTTTGAATAAAAAAGATTTAAGCTTGAACCTATTGGCCCAACGATTTCAAAAATAAAATAGACCTTTATCCTAAGTGTCCTTAAAAAAAATGGGCGTTGTATACGTAAATTCAATATTGAATCTTTTCGGCAAAAAATGAGTGTTGTGAGTTCTTTATATCATCACACCTGCACAGACTTTTTGAAGGTCTGTGTTGTGTGTGCTCTTTTGTGTGATTCTCCTTCCTCCAAAATATTGAATCTTTTTTGTCCACTAGTGAACATGCTAACCCATTAAACCCAAAAGGATAGACATACATAAATTAACCATGGGGTAAATTTATTTGCCCACCATATAAACTCTCAGTACACACCACTAATAGTGTTCGCATATAAATTTTCGACCAAAAGTTAAATATTCATATATAAATATATGAACATAAAGCAGTTGTTCAGATATGAATAATTGAACGGAATGTGTATTTGAACAATTTACTTTTGTTCATAATTTTAAATCTGAACATTTGATATTTGTTTAGAAATTTATATCCGAACACATTTGTGGTGTGTACTGAGAGTTTGTATGATGTGCAAATAGAATTTCCCTTAACCATATTACTCATGGTTATTTTACAAAAGTACCATTATAAGAGCATCTCCAATGGTAAATGCTATAATAGTATTGTCATTGTTATAATTTGGCAATGAATAGTAGAAAATAGTAGAATTATAGCAATGGTGCTCTAATGGTCAGATGTCATTTTGGCAGAACCAAACACAGAAACTGGTGTGTTCGGACGATCGGCTTGGTGGCCGACCGGGCGGTCGTTTGGCCGGTCATCCCGAACACACGAGTTTCTGTGTTTGTATCTGCAAAAATGGAGGGAGTTAGAGAAAAAAAGATGGATGTTTTGTTGGGAGAGAGCGATGGAGGTTTTGCTTGATGAGTTGACAATTATGGTAGCTGTCAAAGCTTATGTCAAATTTGACAAAAGCTTTGACATATGCCAAATTTTGCAGCTGCCATAGCCAACCATTAAAGCTAGGGGTGTTCGCGGTTTGGTTGCAGCTAGAGAATCTCTAATTCGCCATCCTTCAGTGCAGATGGGTAGATTGGAAAAAAATCAATCTGTATCTGTCCACCGAATTAATGAATGCAGATTGAGTGAATTGGCGGATTGGCGGATGGATGCGAATCGGTTTGGCGGTTTAAACTTTTACAAATTTTGAACATAATACAATAACTTGTCAACATTTTTTTTGGATAATAATCCAACTGAACATAACCAAAAGATTATCAAATAAATTGTCAAATAATAATAATAAATACATATAAGAAAATCATGCATGATCAAAACTATTCCATTACTTTTTTTTTATTCAAAGTTTATTTAATTTGATTTTTTTTAAAATGACAAAATTAAACCTTATATTTTCTACACAAAAATATCAAATATCAACCTTTGCCATTTGATAAAAGGATTTCCAAATTGAAAACACAACAGAATATCTAAACTGTTTTTCAATTGAAAACACAAATAGAATATCTAAACAAATTAAAAACAAAAAGTTTTATAAATTACTAGAGGTATCCGCAATTTGGTAGTCCGGTTGCGGCCAAAGAAGCCTCAAATCCGCCATCTGTCCGAAACCAGACGGATTGGAAAAAATTAATCCGCAACCTTCAGCTCATCATCACGCATTAGTCCAAAATGCGGCGGATCGGTTTGATTTGGTCGGTTTGGATGGATCGGAATATCTGTTGTTCACCCCTAATTAGAGCACACTTTTCATCTCCAATTGCCAAATTATGGCAATAGTAGCTCTAATGGCAAACCATTGGAAATGCTTTAAACGCTTACAAATTCTCAAAAATAGAAACAAACGCTATTCACTTTCTCTCTCTACAACTCTGTACTTCAACCAAAAATTCAAATTTTCTACTCCACTAGGGTTTCAACAACTTTATCTTCAATGAAGGAAGAAAAACTACAACAAAATTTCACAAAAGATTATGAGGATTGATAAACAGTAAAAATCTTAACAGAAAATTATTCATTTTTTGCTTATTTGAAAAACACTCACACTAAAAAATGTAACAAATCATTCAAACAAAATTACACAACGACACACGTTTTGAGCACACTTTTCGTGAAGAAAATTTGATTCATGCATAAAACTAACAAGAAGTTGTAAAAGTTCAAAAATAGAACATCATGGCATCATCAACATCTTTAGCATCATTTTTGACATCACCTCCATTATCGTCATTGTCGCTATATTATCGTCATTGTCGCTATATGAACACAATTTGCTTTCTTCATTCATTATATCACCATACTTTTGGTCCTCTTCAACTAGTTTCCCACTTGTTAGCTAGTCCACATTAGTCGAGATGGTACTGACTATCTTCTTCAAACTAGAGAAACACCTCTCTATTTGGTTTATCAATTTAGAAATGGAATTTAATTTTGCCACAAAAGGGCACAAAGCAGATTCTATTATAGCGTCGATACTAGTTCTCAAATCACACGTTTTCAGACTAGATGTACTTTGTTTTTTAGAGGGGACTTCCTATAGATACGAACTTCTACGAATGAATATAACAATTATTTGTATCATCAAAGAATAAATAGAATTTGAAAAGTTCTACTAAACAAGTGTTTGGTGTATTTTTT
Source organism: Camellia granthamiana (assembly GCA_036172215.1). Taxonomy (NCBI): domain Eukaryota; kingdom Viridiplantae; phylum Streptophyta; class Magnoliopsida; order Ericales; family Theaceae; genus Camellia; species Camellia granthamiana. The sequence goes on along the minus strand of CM069914.1, from coordinate 3,531,991 downwards.
TTATATATGAAATATAAATGCAACATTATTTCTAATGCATAAACATAGAAAGCATAAGAAAACACAACAACAGATAGACAACTCTATACATTTCTTATTTATTATGCGCATATATCAAAATACTACACAGAAAAATACAAAAGAATACACAAAAACAAAATAAACACATAAAAAAATAAAAGCAAACAAATAGATATATCAATTCTTGTATTTTCAAATGACAAATATGTGCACACGCATAGCTACTTTGGACATGTAAATAATTTGTATAGATAGCTATTTTGAACACATGTAATTTGAACAAATATGTAGGGGTGTCAATTTGGCCCGGCCCACCTGAGCCCGGGCTCGGGCTAGTCCATGTCGAGCTGTACGGGCTCCTGTCAAAATTCGGGCATGGCTAGACCGGTCCACAGGCCAGAAAATTAGGCCCAGGCCTAGGCCTAGGGATATTTGAGCCTCGGCTTGGGCTTGGACCGGGCCTGGACGAAGTTGAACATTTTTTATATTTCTTTCTATTTTACTACCAAAAATTTATTCTTTTCTACCAAAAATGACAATAGGCCTCTGCGCGGGCCGGGCCTCGAGTCAGGTTTTGAGTGGGCCTTAAGCTGGCTGATGAATCGGGCCATGGGTCAGGTTGGGCTTCAAAATAACGGTCCAGACCCAAGATCCTAGGGTTGGCTTGAGCATAATCGGGCCTAACCCACCCTGGGCCGCAGACAATTGTTACACCCCTACAAATAGGTTATCAAATAAATGTATTTACACAAACATTTATATCACTTCTTTGAATAGATAAATAATGTATTTACAGAAACAATAATGTCACTTCTTTGAATAGATAAATATTTCGACGCAAACACAATTTACACTGATAGCTCATTTCAAATATGAAATAAATCCATTTAGAAAGATAGGCGTAATACTCTTTTGAACATATATATGATATGCACATGAACATCATTTAAACATATAACTATTTTAAACACATAGATAATTTGAATAAATATGTTATCAAATAAACTTATTTACACAGACATTTATATCATTTTTTTGAACAGATAAAATATTTGGACACAAAACGAGCTCAATGAATCTATCTAAACGGATAGCTAATTTCAAAATATACTTTATGAAACAAATCCATTTAGACAGATAGGTATATCACTTTTTGGAACAAATACGTTTTATGCACATGTACATTATTTAAATAGAGAGTTATTTTGAACACATGTAATTTGAATAAATAGGTTATCTAACGATTTATTTGTCTAGACACAACACTTCTTCAAAAGCTCAAACCATGAAAAGCAAAAGCCAACAGTCACAAAAAGGCGCCTATGAGTTGCGTCCAAAGAGAAAACCACATAGCCTCCAATACTATGTAGAATTAGAAACAACCTTTCCATCCCAATAATAAGCAACAGAGGTCTTGCCTTTGACTCATGAAACAAAAAGTGTGATGACGCTAACTTGCATATCATAATTACATTTATTTAGTTATGTGTTTATTATTAATTGTGATATGTGCCCTGTGATTAATTTGTGCATATTTCTCTGATTTGAAAACTATCTATTGCGATTTCTGTTTAGAATTCAAAATTGGTGGCTTAAATGATTTCAAAAATCTAATTTGGTTACATGAATAGATTATTTGGAATTTTTAGAACCTTATGGTGCGTTTGATTAAAAATTAATTCAAATTAATTAATTAAGACGTGTTTAATTAGCCTAATGTTCTAATTATTCTATTAAGCTATCATAGACATATATAAGTGAGCCTTAAGCTCATTTGAGCTCATTTTTTAGTGCAAAAATATGAGGGAAAGCTCTAGAGAGAAAGAGAGAGAACTCACATTCTAGATAGAGAAAGTGAGATTTGGAAGGAAACTTGAATGGTTAGCTTGAATTGGTCAATTTTGTGCTAGAATTGGTGTGTTTGAAGGCTCTAGGTGAGAATCTAACCCTCAATTCTGGAAGATAATGTGTTTTAGAATTGGATTCATGAAATATACATGATCATTTGCATGTATTTTGTTGAAGAAGGAAAAAAAGATGAAGAAACTTCACATGCAAGCATGAATATGTTCAGTTTTGTCATGTTAAGTTTGAATTCTATCATCCATGTTGAAATTGTGAGTTAATTTGTACATGCATGTTTCATTCATTATATGTTAACTCTTAAATTCATGTTTTGGAAAGGAGTTTTGTACATGCATAGAACTTTTGAGCTCAATTGTATTAAAGTTATAAGTTTTTGAGAAAAGAGTTTGTATATTTTACATGCATAAAGATTTTGAACTCAGTTTTGCTAAATTGATGAGTTTTGAGCAAAAGGGTTTGCAAATAATCATGTATATGTGTTTATTAGAGAGTTTAAAAGCTTAAAGAACAAGCCATGCATGAGTTTTGCTTTTGAATTTTTGTTTACAAGCTCAAATTTTGTTATGGAAAACCTAGAAATTTTGCAGACCGCTCAAGTGACCAAGTGGTGGCTCAAGCGAACTTAACGGGCTCCTAGTACTTTTGTAGTCTTTACAGACCGCTCAGCGACCAATATGTGGCTCGAGAGAACCCTCTACATATTGTTGGACCGCTCGAGTGACCAAGTATTAGCTCGAGTGTAGATCAGATCGTCCTAGTATTTTTGAAGTCCATGTAGTTCGCTCGAGCAACCAAGAGGTGGCTCGAGCGGCAAGCCTTTTTTAGCATATTTTGACAAGTCCTTTTGTGTTCATATCTTTGTTCTCATTTTCTTCTTAGCATTCTTAGGCATGAAATGTGAATCATTGAAGATTAATAAGTAAGAAACCGACATGAACAATTGTATTAAAAAAGATAAGAAGAGTTATTCGATTCGAATACGTGTTTCATGTGAATGGTTATGTGTAATGTGTGGGTTAAATGTTGAAGTGGACTATTGGATTAATCAAGGTGAGTAATGTCTTTGTAACGATATTTTTGTATAAACTACTTTGACATGAGTTTTACTATGTAATGAATTATGAATTACTTTGTGGGTTATGTGTAATGTGTGGGTTAAACGTCAATTGTTTCCTTGAAACTCTGAATTGTGTAAAATCAGATAATCTTTCACAAAATGTGATTTGCTAAGAATGAATGAGTTTTCTTTTAAAGAATGATTGTCAAATGTGCTTTGGTCATTTAGTAACTACTATCTTGTCTATGATTCGTAAGTGACGTTCTGTAAAAGTTATTAAACCGTTGTAAACATTCTGTATAATGTCAATCTTTGATGATTGTTCTACATGATTTCGATAGTAATCGTTCTATATAGAATCTACACGTAATTGACGTTCTGAATGAGCTCAATAAGTATAAGGCATCAAAGTGATGTTTGAATCATCAAGTGAGATGTTCTGCATTCTACAAAGTCATCAAAGTGATGTTCTGCATTCTGTAAAGGTCATCAATATAATTTTTCGAATTCTATATAAGTCATCTAATAAGATGTATTGTATAAACCGTTAAAGTGTGATGTTCTGTATAAGACACCAATAAGGGTCTTCTGAATCGAAACGAAGTCAATCTGTATGTATATTCTATGAGGCATTTCAATAAGTAAAATATAGCCTTCAGGCTCTTCAGATGTGTTAAACTCCGAAAGGTTTGGTGACCTGTTTTTGTTTTTATATGTATTCGAAACAAGCTTCAATTATGACAAGAAGCTTTTTGAATTATTTTGATAAGTTATGGAACTCATTCATTTAACCCTTTTACTTAGAGATTACTTATTGAGCTTCTAGCTCACTCTGTTTATATATATATATAGGTGAGCATCAGGAAGTTCCATATTAGAGCCAGCTTTGGAGTGAGCCTATTGTGAAGCCATCCGTGTTATGCCTCTATGTCGATGCCTTAGTTTTATTTTGGCCAAGCTCGAGAAGCTTTGGTTTTGTGCAGTCTGTTATGCTCTAAGTTTTTATCATGAGTTTTGTATCTCTAAGATGATTGTTTGTAAATATTATGGTGTGTTGTGAGATATAACATGTATGTTTTAGTCATGGCATATATGCACAGCTCAATATACAATTTTTATACTCTGCTTCTACTTCAGGCCCCGTACATTATTTATATATTTTGTTAATTCTGTCTTTAAGGTCGGGTAATTCGGGATTACTAGCCAGTTATCTCCTAAACCTATCGGGGTAGGTTTAGGTCATAACAGTTGGTATCAGAGCACGAGTTATATCTCACACACGTGTCCATTTGAGCAATAAGAGTTTGTAGAACGAAATTGAGGAGTGCATTCATCTATTAAGTATCCATTTATTTGATAAGTGTTTTGTATGCAATCATCTGTTAAGTATATGAGTAATTGTGTACTCAAGAGATGTGAAATATGAATATGAGAATATGTGCCTATGTGCAACTATGCCTATGTGTATCTGCGTATATTTCTGTATTTGTCATAATACTAGTTCATATAAAACATGGTGAGAACAAGGGAAGAGAGTTGGAAGAAACTTCCACAGCCCAACTTGATAACTTTGAAAGAATGGTACAAGAAATGGCAGAGGCCTTAAGGCAGCAACAACAACAACCATTGCAACAAGAACCTCCACCACCGCCTATGCAAGAACTTCAAGCGCATGATCGGACTATTGCATTGACAAAAGAGTTTAAGAAAATGAAACCACCACTATTCCACGGAGGAGTGGACCCTTTGAAAGTCAAAGCATGGGTTCTCAGAATTGAAAAATTATTTGAAGTCTTCCTGTGCACTGAAGCACAATAGGTTTTGCTAGCTACATTTACTTTGGAAGATGATGCTAGACGATGGTGGATGTTAATCTGAGAAAAAAAAAAAAAACATTAAATGGGCTCAATTTTTAGAGATATTTTATGAGAAATATTTTTCACAATGTATCCGAGATAAGAAAGTTTCTGAATTTGAAGGGCTAAAGTAAGGTAACTGAACGGTGGCCGAATATGAATCTTAGTTTACCGAATTGGCAAGATTTGCTCCCCACATGGTTGATACCAATTATAAGAAAGTAAGAAAATTTGAAGGAGGACTCTGGAACTCGATCCAAAAGAAAGTTAATGTGTTGAAGCTAACAAAATATGTTGATGTGTTAGACCAAGCGTTGATGTTGGAAGCTAACTGTAACAACCACCTTCTTGATTAATTAAGTTAATCATATGATTTGCATTGATCATGTGTTATGTGCTATGTGTGAATTGCAATGTGTTATTGTGAACATATATGGTTAGGATATGAATTGAACCTGTCTAAATCAATAAACCATAAGGTTGAATTAAATATTTGGATAGAAAATTAGAGCCTAATTCACATTAGACTATCATGGGAATTGATTTAATTTAAGTAAATTTGATGTAAGTTAAGTCATGTAATTTATTAATTTAAACTTCTAATTAATTAGAGTTTAGAAGGAATTAGTGATTAGTAAACCCTTAAGTCTATTCAACAAATTAAGTAGGAAAAGATGAGTTAGTGGGTTTTGTTGGAAGAAATATAATTTGAGAGAGAGAGAGAGCTCAAGAAGAAGAAGAAGAAAGAAAGAAGAGGAAGATTAGAAGATTAGAAGCAAAGCAAAAATCTTCATAGATCAACCAACTATGGTAAGAATTTATTGCTAATTTCATGAAATTAGGGCTTATACACTTATTATCTTGAAAGATTGAAGCTTAAATTGAATGGATTCATGGTTATTGAAGAGTTTTAAGGATAAGTTTAGGATTGTGAACCCTTATGAACATAAAAGAGAGGAATGGTAAGAATGAGTTCAAGATTTGAGCATGCATAGCATAATTTCATGAAAATCATGATCACAAACCTGTTTTCTTGCTTAGCCTCTCATGATTTCAAAGGAATTTCTACATATAAGCTTGAGTTGAAGCTCTTAAAGTTGTACTCCTTGATTCTACAATTTGTCTAAAGAATTAGATCTTTGTATGGAAATTGAGGTTTGATTTGAAGTTATGATTTTGTTTAAAGTTAGATATGGAAAAATTCAAGTTGTTTTTGTGAGTTTTGAGCCTTGATTTGCATGGATTTGAAGATGGATTTTGAAAAGAGGAAGGTTGTCACGACCCAAACCTGCCCCTAAAAATTTGGATCATGACCGGCCAGTAACCACACAATTAATTACGGCCTTAGGCAGATTATAGAGAATTTATAATAACGGGGCCTAAGCGGAATCAAATAAAATAACAGAACGTCCATTGACCAGTACTTATATGCCAGGATTTAAACATCATTTCATATACAGAAAGTTCACATACACAATTCATATATATAAGTATGAGTCATGCAGGTGTATACAAGGAGTCAGCAGCCCAAAAATTACATGTTAATAAGGTGTTCAAACAAAAGTCACCAAAGACTTAACAACATTTGCCATCACAGAAAATCCTAAAAGACAAAAGGCTCCTTTTGGAGGCTTATCAAAGCAAGTACACCAAAAAGACTCCTAAAGCTGACCTAGGGCTGACCTCTGAGTTGAACACCTACATAAATATATATAAATACAGAGTGAGCGAAGCTCAGTAAATAATGGTAAAATAAATTAAATGAAGGCATGCAATATAAACCCAATATTTGTTCAAAGTGCAATATTTAGAGCATTCACCATAGTCACGTTAAACATAATGTTGTTCATAATGGCCTCAGGCCCATTTATTGCAGAACGGCCTCGGGCCCACATGTAACAAAATGGCCTCAAGCCCAATCACATGATAGCAGTTGTTCAGAACGACCTCAGGTCCAAACACATCTTATCATAGAGTAGATAGAATATCGACATGTCTTCATTTCTCACATAGAACAAAATGGCCTTGGGCCCAACATAATGCAGAATGACCTCAGGCCCAACATAGTAATAGTTATTTTGAATGACCTTAGATCCAAACATTTCTTATCATAGAGAAGATGAAACATTGACATGTCTCCATCCCCCACAGCCTTAGGCCCAAAATTCATAAGCAATCCATATCAAACATAATGGCCTCGGGCCCATCACTTATAATAGAAACAGAACTACCTTATGTACACATTTCATTCATTCATTAACATTCATCAAGCATCCTTTACCATTCGTAATAAGGCATTCTTTAGCGTTAGTAGCTCATTTATATCATAATCCAATGTCATATATATATATATATATCATTCAATCGTTCCAAAATAGCTATTAGCCACATTGTTCATATCAAAATAAAATAGAGAATTAAATAAGAACATATCTTTACAATACTATTACAGACTGTGATTTGGTCGTGTAATGGTCCCTTCCGGCGGGTGACCTACACATTCAACACATACATATTTGATAAGCAATCCATTCTTTTCTTAGCTTCTTCTCTTTAATCATTTTTCCATTTCGTTCAATTTCTAGCCATCTTTAAGTATTTCGGAGAGATGCGAAACACTTATTAACAGATTCAGAGGGTTGAAAAGCTGAGCAAAATACAGTAATCTTTCTCTCTATTTTCGGCACGTGCGGAAGACCCCCACCACACATGCGACCTGCACATGCTTTTATTTCGAAATGTTGGACTTGCTTGCCCTGTTTTCCGCATGTGCGGCTGTGAATCCCACACGTGCGATTCCGGGCTCTATTTGCAGTCTGAAAATCCAACAATTTCAAGCTTTCCAAATACATTTCTAAGGCTCAATTCAAGCATTTTCACTTCAAAAACATGACTAATGAACATAATAAACATGAAACCCAAACTCAATTAGATCATAGCTTACTTTAATTTGACATCTAAATTTCTAACTTCCATGATTCCTTCATTTTCTTCATATTTTCATGTTATATCTACTTGTATAAGTTTACATGAGGTCAAAGCATGCAAAGACCCAAGATTACAAGTCAAGTTCCCATAATCAAACTCAAATCAAACAAATGTGAGGAATCTATGGTAATTTCTTTTTATTTGTTCAACCAAGATCATAACTGATAAACCCTAACTCCCATAAGTGTCAAAGCTTCATCTTAAGGCTTGATTTTAACCAATTGAAGAAAGATTTATAGTTTTCTAGTTGATTTCCACTTACCTTGAGCTATATCCCTTGAATCCCCTTTCAATTTCTTCAATCTCCAAGCTCTGGGTTGAATTTTCTCTCTCTCTCTCTCTCTCTCTCTCTCTCTCTCTCTCTCTTCTTTTCTTCTCTAAGTCTCATCCAGGAGATATTTTTGAGCTTAAGTCTAAGTGTTAACTCTATGGCTCATGTATATATCTATTAGTTAGCTTATTTGAGTCTAAGGCAAGCTTAGTTAAGAATTTAACCTAAATAAATCCAATTAATTCATTACGAATCAAATTTTTACAAAATTTCATATTATCTCCCAAAAATCATACTAATCATAACTGTAAAGTCGATTTTGGTTTATTGCGCCTCTAAGGCTGCAAATTTCCAGTCCAAATGTTGTAATTTCAACAGATTTTCTCATAACCAACAAATACAAGTTTATAAACATGTAATTCACACATTTTAACATGGAATTCTACCTCAAGCACATAAGCACACATGTAATCACACATGTAATGAGGGAATTAAAGCATATAAAAGAGTTGGGGTTGTTGCAAAGTTCCACCTTAAGAGCAGATTTTCAAATTGAAATAAACCCAGACCGTACGTGCGGCCTGAGGCCCCACACGTATGGCCAAACCTCTCATGTTCCAAGTTTCACTTTGCTAAAATTGCACGTACAGGTGCACGTGCGGTGGAGGTTCCGTACGTGCGGCCAATGCTCCTGTACGTGCAATTTTTAGGGCAGGTTCAGTTTTGTTTTCTTTTCATTTTTCAGACTTCCAGGCCTTCATTTGCATGGTTTTCACGTGTTTTTTTACATTCATATGCATAGTATGAACACGAGAGAAATTAAAGAATGAATAGAAAGAACCAAATGAACGAATCAAACGAATTTTGAACTATTGTGCTTAGATGTGTTTGTGTAGGTCAGACGCCGTATTGTGACCACGTGATTCAGGAAGCCAATAGTGAATAACAACCTTGTAAAAATATGTTTGAATTATAAGTATTTTCTGAATTATAAAATGCTCTATTTTTAAAATGTTGCTTTCTGACTGTTTGAATGATTCTATTTATGAAATGTATTCATGGCATTCATTGCATCTGTTACTGTTATTACTAGTGTTACAGAGATCTCTGTCAGTTCTAATTCTTGGAACTACTGTTTACTATATTGATGGCCATCATATATGACTGTTTGGTCTTTTAAGACCTACTGTACTGCTCTGCTAATGGATGTATCACTTATGACTGCTACAATTTTAATATGATTTGACATATCATGAGATATTGTTTTGAGAAATCAATTCACTAATGAAATTGGCTGCTTGTAATTACTGTAAGGACATCATTCATTACTCATTTACACTGTTGTTATTCACTGGGCTTTAACTCACCATTATATATATATATGTAGGTGACCAAGCTCAAGATCAGACTTAGTGGCGTCGACTTAAGCTCTGTTTTGTCAAGCCAACTTTCGTGCCTCACTGCAAGGTTCCTAACGATCAAGCTTCAAGGTTTCATGGGTGGTTTAGAATTCACCCTTTTGTGTTATGATCAAGTGTTATATGTTATTTGACTGTTGATAAGACCAGTTTTTGTTATTGGGATTAAATCCCTAAGTTTTGTTTTGCTTTTGTATACAAGCTTGACATGGACCTATGTGCACATGTATATATATAAAGGTTTGTTTTGTTCATTTAAGTCTTCACAGCTTATTGGATGTTATATTTTATTATTTATTAGCTTCCGCTAGCCCCTATTATTGTATTACTATTAAGCAGCCCTTTGGTTATCTCGGATTATTAGCTGGTCACTTCTTTAATCACTTGGGGCGGGGGTTGGGTTGTGACACTAACATGAACCAAACTTCTGAATGGAAGGTAAAGAGATAAACTAATGAGAATAAAGAATTTTCAAAGAATAAGAAACCAAAGTCTAAAACATCTAGGCAAAATGAACTCGCTGAAAGAAACGGTTCTGCACTGAATTGTTCAGAGTGTGGGAAAAGAATTGAGAAATTTGTTATCAAATTTCTGGAGCTTGTTATAGATGTGGTAAAATGGACCATACAGTGAGAAATTATCCTTAGAATAGACAAAATGCAAATAGACCTACCACTAGCTCAGCTGGTTTAGTGTCAACGATGAGACCTTCAATGATAAAAGAAAATGCTAATCAAGGGAGAGTATTTGCACTTGTCTTAAAAAACACTTAGAACACCAGGATTGTTATATCAGGAACCTTTACTGTTGTAAATGAATACCTATGTGTTAATTGACTTTAGACTTATATATATATATGCCTTTACTCGAAATGATTGTTGTATTACTTGTTTTGTTCTTAATGATTAGACTACCGAGACCATGATTTTGCGATTATGTGACTTGTTTGAATACCCCGAATAGTAAACTCTATGTTATGCATAATTGTGAACCTGCAGACCTACATGTGAGACTTGTTTTGGAAATTACTATACTGAATACAACATGACACTCATTGATATGACTTTGAGATGACTTTGAAATGATATGAATGATCATGATATGACCTTGATATAACTATGAGAACTGAAGACCTTAGAATGAATTGTGAAATTGTTGACTATCTATGTGATAACCCTGTTCCGTATTATGCTAATTGGTCTTTATTATGAATGTGATTATGTGTTTGATACGATTTTGTGTGCCATTTGTATGAACATATGTGGTTTTGAATTTCTATCTGTTCACCGTAGGAACATCTGTTTGATTACCTGCTTTGAAATTTAAATTGAAGGCCTTATCGGCCACAGAAATCGAAATTGACTACGCCATTGTGATTAACGTAATTTTTAGAGCCTACGGTGAAATTTAATTGAAAATTGATTCGGATCAAAATAATTAGATTCAGAACGATTAATTAAGTGCCATTAATTAGCTATAATCAAATTTGATTTAGTGGGACTATAAAAGAACCTCTATACACTCAATTCCTCTATTTTATTTCATTTTGGCTGATTTTGGCTCTCTAGAGAGTGAGAGAACTGAATTAGAGAGAGAGAGAAAGAGTGTGTAGGAGATTGAAGGTTTGATGAAGAAGCTTGAGAATTTGAAGACCAACTCAAGAATTAAGCATAAGTTTGAAAGATTAAAGCTCCTAGGTGAGTAAATTCATGAGTTTGAACTTGTGGTTTTGTGAATTAAAGATTGATTGGTAATCAAGAACAAGAATGGTGAGTTAGATCATGAGTTGAGTTGATTAAGTTGAAATTGAAGTTGATATGTTCATGCATGCATAGAATTGCCATGAATTTGCATTATCTAACATGTAGCATGCCAAATATGCAAGATTGAGCTTTGGATCATACATGCAAGCATGGTTTTATTGAGTTTCAAGAGAATGAACACCATTTGCATCATTTGAAATAGAAATGAAGTCAAGGACTAACATGCATGTTGAATTGATGGGGATATGAATTTGGTATGAAGTTTGCATGCATGAGTTTTGATTTCACAAAGGAAATGTTGATTAATTTGGAAGAATTGGATCATGATTTTGAGCAATTGAACTCATCTTGCTTGTATACTCATGATATATAGTGTATTTGCATGTTTTGGAACCAAAATTATGAGTGATGAACCTTTGGATGTCGAATTTGAGCTCAAGAACAAGTTCTGGAAAACCCAGAATTCTTGAAGTCCGCTCGAGCGGGGGAACCACCACTCGAGCGTAAAACACGAGCTCCCAAAAGTTTTGCAGACACGGGTGTCCGCTCGAGCGGGGAAGTTTGCGCTCGAGCGGGGAGCTATGTAGAATGACTTTCAGCTCAAGCGCCCGACTTCACGCTCGAGCGTAAAAATGAGGTAACCAGAACTTTTGCAGACCTAATGGGTCCGCTCGAGCGGGGAAGTCCACGCTCGAGCGGGGACCCCTGTTTCAGAAATTTTGTAAGGACGTTCTGTGTTTCATTTTCCGTTCTCTTTCACTTCTAAGTACTCTTAGGCATGCATTGAGCATTATGAATGAATTAAAAGAATAAGAAAGAAGCCGAAGAGGAATGTATGAATTAAGAACAGATTGAATTATTTGTGACCCATTGTGTTCATGGAATCTGTAGGGTCGAGCTCCAGGGCAAATCATCCAGCCGATCACTGTGAGTAATACCTTAATAAAGATATCTGAAATATGTTATTTGTCCAATTGCTTATCCTCCTATAAGTCTGTTAATTTGAATTGTGGACAAATGTTTGCTATACCTAATGAATTAAAGAATGATTGGGCCGAAGGCCAATTTGACACGAATGAATGAATGAATGGGCCAAAGGCCAGTTTGACAAGAATGAAGGAATGACTGGGCCAAAGGCCAGTTTGACATGAATGAAAGAATGATTGGGCCATAGGCCAGTCTGATATGAATGAAAGAATGATTAGGCCAAATGCCAGTTTGACATGAATGAAAGAATGATTGGGCCATAGGCCAGTCTGACATGAATGAAAGAATGATTGGGCCAAAGGCCAGTCTGACACGACTGAAAGAATGATTGGGCCAAAGGCCAGTCTAACATGAACGAAAGAATGATTGGGCGAAAGGCCGTTTGACATGAATGGATTGGGCCCGAGGCCGTTCGGTGTGTTTAAAACTGCAGTTACTTGACCTAAGTATGTATATATATATGTTAGATAGAAATATGAATTGGGCCCAAGGTCGTTTGGTGTATATTGTTCCAAGTACTGTTCGTGTAACTTCTTTATTTGATATTATTCACTTGGCTTTCGCTCACGCTCTTTCATGTGTCTGTAGGTGAGCCAAGGGAGGTCCAAACCCAGCCTCCGTGAAGTTTGTGTGGAACAACCAAGGTTTTGAAGAGTCAGCCCTTACGTCTCACGCACGAGACTCGTCTTCGCCCATTTGCTATCTTGTTTTACTTCGTCATGTTGGCGAGGACTTTGGTTTATGATTGTATATAGTATAATTGGCTGAGCTAGACTTGAATGATCTTGTCTGTACAGAACTTTATGTTACTGCATTTTTTTTTATGTGAGTTATTAATATGTATATGTATGGTTTGTTATGATGTGCCATGTAAGCACAGCTCTATGGACAAAGTTTTAAATTTTGCTTCCGTTTGGCCCATTTACTCTGATGAGTTATGTCCGATTTGGTTTAAGGCCATAGGTAATCTCAGGATTACTGGCCGGTTATGTCCTTAACCCATGGGGGCGGGTTCAGGTCATGACAATCTACCTAAATGAATTGACTGTGCCCTTTGTGTGATAACACAACCCGTATTATGCTTAATTAGGCATGTGATTATGTGTTTGATATGAATTTTCTTGTTTAAGTGTGTGAACTTTGTGATTTTGGAATTATATATGTTGAATGTAGGAATATCTGTTACAATTACAACTTTGAACTGAAATTGAAAGCCTTAGAGGCACCAAAAACCAAAATTGACTTCATATTTGTGTTTAGTATGATTTTTAGAACTTACTGTGAAATTTTGTAAAATTACAATTCGTAATGATTTAATTAAGTTAATGAGCCTATGTTATGTATCTTGAGATCATCTCATTTGCTAGAGAGTGAGTTAGAGAGAGGAAGGGGAGAAGCTAGGGTTTGGAAGAGATTCAAGGGGCAACTCCTAGATTTGAATTAAGGTATGGAAATCTACTTAGAATATTTGTAAATAACTCATCTGTTGTTTGAAATTAAGAGGAATTTGAAGATTCAACACCTAAAAGGGGTTAGGGTTTTGAATTTAAAGTAAGTTCAAGAAATAAAGCCTTAATCTCTTTAACTTTTCTTGAGTTGAGTTCAATCTTGTGAATACTCCATGAAATAAGCTCTAGATTGTTCATACAACAAAGATTTGTATAGAGATCATCCAAGTTTATATGTATTTTGAGCTTGATCATGTAAATCATGAACTTATGAAAAAGATGAGACCTTGAATTTGATGTTGAAGCAAGATTGATGTGTTTGTAGTGAAATTACACTTGAATCATGCTAGTATATCATGTTTTTAAGTTAGTTTTGCATGTATTTGGACTTGTAAAGGAGTATAGAAGATTTCACTTTGTGCCACTTTTGGACTGGGCTGAGTTACCCAGAACTGTACATGCGGCTAGGAGTTTCGCAAGTGTGGAACACAAAGTGAGACAGAGGCTTCGCTTTTTCTTTAATTGCAGGTACGGCTACAGGTGTGGCACCTTCCGCAAGTACGGTGAGGGGCTTCCGCACATGTGGCAAACAAGAGGGAAAACTTGTCTTTTTTTGTTAACTCCTCCGACCCTCTAAATTTGTTTATGAGTATGTTTTGACCCTTTGTAATGCCTAAAGATGAATGGAAAATGAACAAATCGTAAAACAAAGAAATAAAGGAAAAGGCTAAGAATTGAATGAATCATTTACCGAATTTGTATACGTGTTATGTTGTGTAGGTCACCTACCAAAAGGACCGCCACACGACCAATATCATTGTGAGTAATAGTATTATAAAGATATGTTCGTAATTACTTATTTCGAGCCATGAACAATGACTTATTCCGATACTATGTTTTGATTGGAATGAATGGGTTCCATGGATTTTATATGACATATGCAATGTGGGCCTAAGGCCATTCTATAAATGTAATGGGCCTAGGGTCGTTCTGTTTATATGTTGGGCTCGAGGTCGTTTTGTCAATGATATGATAATGTATGATTGGACCTGAGGTCGTTCTGAACAGTTGTTAATGTGTGGTCAGGAGACCATTCTATACTTTATGTGGGCCTAAGGCCGTTCCGATAATGATGGGCCTAAGGTCATTCTATTAATGTGATGGGCCTAAGGCCGTTCTATATTATGTTGGGCCCGAGGCCGTTTCGTAATGTGATTATGAATATTATGGGAAACTTATTCTCATTCATTGAAACATCTTTACTGTATTATTACTCATTGAGCTTCGCTCACTCTATATTATGTATGCATATGTAGGTGATTAGCAGCATGAAGCCCAACCTTAGAGTCTGCTTCAGAAGTTATTTTGTAACCTGTTTGGTCGAGCCTCCAAGGTGGATCTTTTGCCTTTGACTCATACCAAGCGAGATGTTCTGCATTCCGTATGATGTTTTGCAAAGTCATCAAAGTGATGTTCTGCATTCTATAAAGGTCATCAATATAATGTTCCGCATTTTGTATAAGTCATCTGATAAGATGTTTTGTATAAACCATCAAAGTGTGATGTTTAGTATAAGACACCAATAAGGGTGTTCCGAATCCGAATGAAGTCACTTTGTATGTATATTTTGTGAGGCATTTTAATAAGTAAAATATGGCCTTAGGGCTCTTCACATGTGTTAAACTTCGAAAGGTTTGACAAACTATTTTTGTTATTATATATATCCGAAACAAGCTTCAATTATGACAAGAACCTTTTTGAATTGTTTTGATAAGTTATGGAACTCATTAATTTAACCCCTTTACGTAGAGATTACTCATTGAGCTTCTAGCTCACTCTGTTTATATATATATGTATGTAGGTAAGCATCTGGAAGTTCCATATTAGAGCCAGCTTTGGAGTCAGCTTGTTGTGAAGCCGTCTGTGTTATGCCTCTATGTTGAGGCCTTACTTTTATTTTGGTCACGCTCGAGAAGCTTTGGTTTTGTGCAATCTGTTATGTTCTAAGTTTTGATTATGGGTTTGTATCTCTATGATGATTGTTTGCAAATATTATGGTATGTTGTGAGATATAACATGCATATTTTAGTCACGGCATATATGCACAACTCAATGGACAATTTTTATACTCTGCCTCGCTTCAAGCTCCATACATTATTTATATATTCTATTAATTTTGTCTTTGAGGCCTGGTAATCCGGGATTACTGGCCGGTTACATTCTAAACCTATAGAGGCAGGTTTGGGTCGTGATAGGAAGTTTTGAACAACAAACTAATATACCTCTCCTTGCTTTACCACCAACATAACTAGAAAAAACTCCCCAAAGTCTGAGGGAAAAAAAGACCACACCAGTGCTAATGGGTCAGGAACTAGTGTTGTTGCCTCGTTCTCTCTTGATGGCATCATTCATGCACATGCCCTCAGCTTCAGGTTTAAGGCTTCAAACAACAAAGTTGAGTATGAAGCCCTACTAACCGGGCATAGGGTTGTGGATGTGATGACCTAAACCCACCCCTATAGGTCCTAACAAGCCAGTAATCCCGGATTAGCTTTGGCCTCAATGACGAAATCAATCAAAATATAAGAATGGGGCTTAGCGGAAGCAATAATAAAATATAAAAGAGACCATTGAGCAGTGTATACATGCGAAGATCATAAATATTAAAACTTTAAACTTCACTCAAGCATAAATACAATACACTAACGTTAGACTTTTCATATAACATCATTTATAACAAATTCCAAAACATCAAAAGAAACAAAACAAAACAAAAGATGAGTTAACAAAGCTTGACTTCTCTCGAGTCCAAGCACGCCCCATCACAGAGGCATTTGAAAATGTCTTCACAAGGGTAGACTCTGAGGTTGCCTTAAACTTGACGTCCCGCTTGCTCAGCTACATATATATATATATATATAAGGAAGAGGGGATGAGCTAAAACCCAATGAGTAATATCAATAAAAAGGTTTTATATGAATGAAGTCCAGCATGTTACAAAACATATCTTTCGTTTCCAAAATAATTCATGTCAATAGGCAAACCATTAGAATAAATAATCATATCAATCTCTTTGTGGTAACAATAATCATTCATTCAATTTACGTGGTACATCCAATAGAGTATCAATGTGACAATGTGCCGAAGCCAATAGGACCACAAGGGTCAATCCAATGGGACCACTATGAGTTATTCAAAAAATCATAATTCAATGTGGACCATTATGGCATGTTTGATTGAGTGGATTAGAACATGGGATTGGGATTATTAATCTGTGGGCCCAATTATCCTATGTTTGTTTTAACATTTTGGTTTAGGATTATTAATCCAATGGATAATTAATCTAACAAATTTGTAGGATTATTAGTAATGGGGTAGGGGTGGGATTATTAATCCAATGGACATTAATCCAATAGGATAGTGAATACCACACTAATTTAATAGGATTATTAATACTTCACTATTAATCTTGTGAATCAAACATAACCTTAAGGTCTAACATCAGAGATCTCAGTGTTTCAATTAGTCCAATAGGCCATGGTATTGTTTTTCCTAAGCAAGGGCCTATTTATCAATGGCCCATGGTATTGTTCCCCTAGACGAGGGCTTTACTAATGGATATCACAATTATAATTCAAAAGGGATATTCATTCATAAATAACAAAATAGAACTCAAAAATACCAATCAAGAACAATTTCAAAATACATTTCGCACGTAGGTTTACAAAGACATTACTCACAGTGTGTTAAATCGATATTAGGCCTCGGGCGTCCACCTACACAATACACATAACAATACACAAGTCTCAATCAAATGTTCTATCTTAATTCAATTCCTGTTTAATGTATTTATAGTTCATTTCCTTATAAAGGATGCCTAAACAATGCCCAAGAATGCCTAAAAGAGCATGAGAATAAAAGCATGCACACAGGAGTGTGTTTCAAAAATGCTGAAAACAGGGCAGTTTGCTCGAGCACACCTTTGGTTGCTTAAGCGGTGTGGCCTATCTGCAAAAGTACTGGATGCCTGAAATGTGCATTGGTTGGTCACTCGAGCCATGTCGAATAAAAGGTGATTTTGTTCGAGTAGTCATTAGGTCGCTCGAGCCATGTGCAATGTGTCTGCAAAATATTGGATGCATGCGAAGTGCGCTCGAGTGACATTTTCATCACTCAAGCGAAGTGCACAAATTCTGGGCTTTCCAGAATTGAATTTGAAGTTCAAAACACCAATTCAAAGCTCCAAAGCATGCATGGCTGGACTAAGAAGATGAAACTCTTTGAATAACATTTAAACATAATTTGAAATCGATTGATCAAAATCATTGTCAATTCTCAAAATGAAACTAAAAACTCCATATTTTAGCCATGCATGTAATGAATTCAATTCTTTTCTTATCAAAACATGTTTATATGAGATGTTTAGTGTGAAATCATAAAGAATCCTCCAGGATAGCTGGTATAAGATCATGCATGTAAGGATTTTGTTGAGAATTAAGCTTGAAAATGATGAATTATGAATGCATGTACTCAAATAGCTCAATTATTTCATGAACGAGTTGATTCTAACTCTTTTCTTTCAAATTCATGCAATTGATTCTACAAACTTGGTGAATTCAACTTCTACATAAATTATCTTCATGAATTATGGTTAAAGATCATACCTAGAGCTTGAATTAAGATGTTGCTAGCTTAAATTCTTCAAACCCCCTTCAAATCTCTATAATTCTACCATTTCTCTCTCTATAATTGTTGTTTCTCTTCTTCTCTCTCAAATTTTCAGCTCAAAGTTGTAAAACAAATGAGTTCATAAGCTTATATCTCATATTTACAGGTTTGATTAAGTTAGGCTAATTAAGAGAGATTAAGGTTAATTAATCAAGCTTAGTTCTAATTAATTCTAATCATCTTTAATTAAATTATTCTAATTATTTTGATTCAAATCAAATTTTAATTAAATTTTTCATATGGTTCTAAATATTCTAATTAGCCTATTGAACTAGTCAATTTCAATTTCTGAATCTGTTTCGGCTTTCAATTTCAAATTCCAAGTAAGTACTTGGGCAAATTTTCAATAAACAAACAGATAAGAACAAATTAAACACATAATTATGCAAATATGCTCAATGAAATAATATATAAAAATAATATGCACGTTGGGGGTCGTGACAGTTTCTTCCCCTTACAAAGTTTGGTCCTTCAAACTTAAGCTACCTCCATTTGGAAACAAATATGGATACCTTTGTTGCATTTCATCCTCTTTTTCCCATGTAGCCACTTTTCCGTAATGTTCTCTCCACTCTACCTTCACCATTGGGATCAATTTGTTCCTTAGTTACTTTACTTGTCGGTCAATGATCTGTATCGGCCATTCTTCATACTTCATATCATCATCTAAGGCTATTCGGAGGTAGTCAATGACATGGAATGGATCCTTGAGATACCCATGAAGCATGACACGTGAAATACATTATGCATCTATTTCATTCCCGGTGGTAAAGCAATATGATAAGCAACAAGGGCAAGTCTTTCTAGAATATGGAACAACCCGATGTAACGTGGAGTCAACTTCTCTTTTCTGCCAAATCTTGTTTTCCCTTTCATCAATGTTACTCTGATGAACATATAATCTCCCACTTCATATTCCAAACCCCCCTTCTCTGATCAGCATAGCTTTTCTGTTTGCTCTGAGTAGTCTTGAGCCTCTGTTGAATGATTTTTATCTTCTCAGTTGTTTCTTGCACAAGTTTAGACCCATATATAGCCCTATCACCAACCTTAGTCCAGCAAATTGGAGACCTGCACCTCATTCCATACAACGCTTCATATGGTGCCATTTCGATACTAGTGTGGAAACTGTTATTATATGCAAACTCTATCAACGGCAAGTAAGTTTCCCAACTACCTTGAAATTCAAGAACACACATATGAAGCATATCTTCTAGCGTTTGGATAGTCCTCTCAGTTTGCCCATCGGTTTGTGGATAAAAGGCAGTGCTGAATCTCAACTCTATTACATTGCATGTTGCAAACTTTTCTAAAAGCTAGAAATGAATTTAGGATCTCTATCCGAAACTATAGACACCAGAACCCCATGCAATCAAATAATTTCATCAATGTAGATTGCAGCAAGTCTATAAGCATTGAAGGAAGTTTTCACAGCAAGAAAGTGGGTAGACTTTGTCAATCTATCTACTATATCCCAAATAGCATTCATACCTCTAGACGTTCGAGATAGACTGATGATGAAGTCCATGGTAATATGCTCCCATTTCCATTATGGAATAGGGAGGGATTGAAGTAAGCCTGCTAGTTTCTGGTGTTCTGCTTTGACTTGTTAGCAATGGAGACATTTGGAGTTAAAGTCGGTAATCTCTTTTTTCATGTTCGGCCCCTAATACACTTGTTTCAAATCTTGGTACATCTTGGTATTTCCGGGATGCATGGCAAACATTGACTTATGGGCTTCCTCTAGAATTCTTCTTTTCAATTCTACATCATTAGGTACACAAAGTTTTCTCTAAAACTTCAATACTTGTTCTTCAATTGTGAACACTGGTCTAGGCTTGGTTTCAAACTCATCACAAATCTTCTTAAATAAATCATCATTCACTTACTTTTGTTTGATCTCTTCTACGATTGCTAGCTGTGCTAAAATTGTGGCTAATAAATGTTCTTGCTCATAAGGTACCACTTCTAGTTCAAGCCTTTCAATTTCTTGCAAGAGCTCTCTTTGATCTATAAGCAAACAAGCCAAACTTTCCATGTTCTTTCTATTGAGTGCATCGACTACAATGTTGGCCTTGCTCGGATGATATTGAATTTGCAAGTCATTGTCATTGATCAATTCAAGCCATCTCCTCTGTCGCATATTTAACTCTTTATGTGTAAAGAAACATTTCAAACTCTTATGATCTGTACATACCTCACATTTTGCCCCATAAAGGTAATAATGCCAGATTTTGAATGCAAAAACAACAGCGGTGAGTTCTAGATCATGTGCCATGTAGTTCTTCTAACTGTTGGGATACATAAGCAATCACCTTGCCATTCTGCATTAAAACACAGCCTAACCCTCTATAAGAAGCATCACTAAAAATCACAAATCCCTCGGTACTTGATGGTAAAGTAAGGGTTGGAGCTATGGTCAATCTTACTTTCAACTTTTGGAATGCGAATTTCCTTTGGTCCGTCCACACAAATGGTTCTCCTTTTCGGGTTAATTATGTCAATGGCACATCAATCTTTGAAAAATCTTTGACAAATCTCCGATGGTAACCTACTAATCCCATAAAACTTCGAACCACTGCCACGTTTGTCAGAGTAGGCCAATCTATAATCGTTTCAATTTTCTGTGGGTCAACTGAAATGCCATCTCTGTTAATAACATTCCCCTCAAATATAGTTTCATCTAACCAGAATTCACACTTTTAAATTCCTATAAAATTGTTTCTCCCTAAGTGCCTAAAGGATTATTTTTAAGTGTTGTTCATGGTCATCTTTACTTCTCAAATAGATTAGAACGTCATTAATAAATACAACAACAATGTCATCTAATAAAGGTTTAAAGACTCTATTCATCAAATCTATGAATGTTGCAAGTGCATTGTTGACTTCGAAAGGCATGACTAAGAATTCGTTATGTCCATACCTGGTTCAGAAGGTAGTTTTCTCAATATCTTCAGCTTTAACATTTAATTGATGATATCCTGATTTTGAAAATACCTGAGCCCCCTGTAACTGATCAAACAAACTGTCAATCCGAGGCAAAGGATATGTATTCTTAATGGTTACCTTGTTGAGTTCTCGATAATCAATACACAATCGGAGAGTGCCATCTTTCTTCTTTACAAACGATACAGGTGCACCCCACGGTGATGTGCTCGATCGAATGAACCACATATCAAGTAATTCTTGCAACTAAACTTTCAATTCTTTCATTTCAGCAGTTGACATACAATATGGAGTTTTAGATATGGGCTGAGTACCCAGTATCACATCAATCGCAAATTTAATTTCTCTATCAATCAAGTATCCAGGTAACTCTTCCAGAAACACATCAGGAAAATCTCTTACTATTGGAATACTATCTAAAGTGATGTCCATGGTTTGATCATTTATTAAACTACACAAGTACCCTTGACATCTCTTACTAATCAGTTTACAGGCTTTCATTGCAGATTTTAAATATGGTGGAGGAACTACACCCTTACCCTCAAAATAAAATCTGTCATAACCCGGAGGTTGAAATATCACTCGTTTAGAAGCACAATCAATAGTTGCATACCCAAAATAACATCAAAGTGTCTCATATCAAGGGATAACAAATTATCATTTAAGGTGGCATTTCCAAGTAATAATTTACATGTAGAATAAATGGATGAGCACAACATAGATCCCCTTGTTGGTGATGCAACACGTAATATGTATCTTAAGGATTTCATAGGTTTATTCAATTTACTAGCAAATACCATATACACAAAAGAATGTGTGGAACCCAAATCAATTAATATATATACAGCTTAGCCACAAACAGAAAGTGTACCTGAAACCACAGCTTCTGTGTTCTGAGTGTCCCCTGGAATAAATGTGAAGACTCTTCCTTGCTTTAAATCATTTATTATTGTAGCAGGTGTTGCATTTGATCTCATTATTAGGACTGACCCGGTCGAACTTGTATCGCCTCAGTTACTTTCTCATCGAGGTTGTGTACAATCTCTTGCCATGTGACCAACTTTACCACACTAATAGCAAGCTCCCGTTGTATGATAACAAACATCCTGATGCTTTTTTCCACATATGGTGCAAGTGGGTACTGAAATGACACTCTGATTTGAACTTGAATTACTGGATTTTGATTTCTTGCTCATTGAAGACGTTGATCCCTTATTGAAATTTTGTCTCTTACCTCTCCATTCAAAATTCCGATTTTGAGCAACCATATTTGCTTCTGACATCAGCATTATGTCTAGTACATCAACATAATTTAGCAATTTAAGTACATTAATTCTTTCCAAGATTGAATCACGAAGACCTCCTTCAAACTTTGTAGCCTTTTTGTAGTTTGTATTAACCATATGTGGTCATGCCAATTCTGTAAATTGGGCTTTGTATTCAGCCACTGTCATGTTTCCCTGCTTTAGTTGCTCAAATTTGGATACTTTTCTATCTCAAACACACTGTGGGAAGTACTTCTCATAGAAAATCTCTAGAAATCGAGCCCAATCGATCCCCTTATTATCTTCACGAACTAACATCCACCATCTCATCGCTTCATCCTCTAAATTGAATGCAGCTAGACCCTTTTGTGTTTCCGTGCAGGGAAACACTTCAAACAACTTTTCGATTCCCAACACCTAGGCCTCAGCCTTTAGTTGATCAGCTCCCCTATGAAACAAGAGTGGCTTTATCTTTTTGAATTCCGTGGTAAGGGCAATAGTTCTATTATCTGCTTGGTTGTCCTATACCAATGGTGGTATGGGCATTGAAGGTAGGGGTGGCGGTTGCTGTTGCTGCAATTGTTGTTTTTACCTTAGGCTTTCAGCCATATCATGCATCATTCTTTCCATTCTATCAAGTCTTGAGGAGGTTGACCCCTATAGCTCATCCCCTCTTGTTCTCTTCATTATCTATATAAAACTTGTATTATAATACACATAGTGTATGAACACATATATGCACACAACTACAAAAGACATCTTATTCTGATATTCAAATGCATATGAATGCAATCCTTAAGTCTTTTCTAGACACCTTATTGCTCAATGGACAAATGAGTGAGACGTAACTCATGCTCTGACACCACTCTGTCATGACTTGAACCTGCCCTTATAGGTTTAGGTCATGACCGGACAGTAATCCCGGATTACCTTTGGCCTCAATGATGAAATCAATCATAATATAAGAATGGGGCTTAGCTAAAGCAAGAATAAAATATAAAAGAGATCATTGAGCAGTGCATACATGCCAAGATCATAAATATTAAAACTTTAAACTTCACTCAAGCTTAAATACAATACACCAATGTTAGACCTTTCATATAACATTATTTACAACAAGTTCCAAAACATTAAAAGAAACCAAAAAAAAAAAAAAGATGGGTTAAAAAAGCTTGACTCCTCTCAAGTTCAAGCACGGTCCTTCACAGAGGCACTTCAAAATAGCTTCACAAGGGTAGACTCAGAGGCTGCCTTAAACTTGATGTCCTGCTTGCTCACCTACATATATATATAAAGGAAAGGGGTGAGTTGAAGCCCAGTGAGTAATATTAATATAAAGGTTTTACATGAATGAAGTCTAGCATGTTACAAAACATATCTTTCATTTCCGAAACAATTCATGTCAATAAGCAAACCACTAGAATAAATAGTCATATCAATCTCTTTGCAATAACAATAATCATTCATTCAATTTATGTGGTACATTCAATAGAGTATCAATGTGACAATGTGTCAAAACTAATAGGACCATAAGGGTCAATCCAATGGGACAACGATGAGTCATTCAATAAATTATAATTCAATGTGAACCATTAAGGTCTAACATCAGAGATCTCTGTGTTTCAATTAGTCCAATGGGCCATAGTATTATTTCCCCCAAGCAAGGGACTATTAATCAATGGGTCATGATATTGTTTTCCCTAGGCGAGGTCCTCACTAATGGATGCCATGATTATAATTCAAAAAGGACATTCATTCATAGATAACAAAATAGAACTCAAAATACCAATCTTGAATAATTTCAAAATACATTTCAAACATATTTTTACAAAGACATTACTCACAGTGGGTTAAATCGATATTAGGCCTCGAGTGCCCACCTACACAATGCACATAACAATGCACAAGTCTCAATCAAACCTTCTATCTTAATTCAATTCCCTTTTAATGCCTTTTTAGTTCATTTCCTTATAAAGGATGCCTAAACAATGCCCAAGGAAGCCTAAACAATGCCCAAGGATGCCTAAAAGAGCATAAGAATAAAAGCATGCACACGGGAGTATGTTTCAAAAATGATGAAAACAAGGCAATTCGCTTGAGCGTACCTATGGTCGCTTGAGCAATGTGGCCTATCTGCAAAAGTACTGGATGCCTGAAATGTACGCTCGATGGTTGCTCGAGCCATGTGGAATAAAAGGTAAGTTCACTCGAGTGCTCATTAGGTCGCTCGAGCCATGTGCAACGTGTCTGCGCAAAATATTAGATGTATGCGAAGTACGCGCTCAAGCGACATCTTCATTGCTCAAGCTAAGTGCACAAATTCTAGGTTTTCCAGAATTGAATTTGAAGTTCAAAACACCAATTCAAAGCTCAAAAGCTTGCATGGTTGTACTAAAAAGATGAAAACTCTTTGAATAACATATAAACAAAACCAATTGGTCAAAATTATTGTCAATTCTCAAAATGAAACTAAAAACTCCATACTTTGGCCATGCATATAATGAATTCAATTCTTTTCTTTTCAAAACATGTTCATATGAGATGTTTAGTGTAATGACCCCAACAAGCATATCATGATTATAATTATTTAATTATGTGTTATTTATTAATTGTGATGTGTGCCATGTGATTAATTTGAGTATATTGGTTCAATTCAGAAACTATCTATTGATCGTAGGAAAATCAATTGTGATTTTCGCTTTGAATCTGAAATCGAAGGCCTTAATGGCTTCGGAAACCAAAATTGTCTACATGATTAGACTAATTGGAATTTTTAGAACCTTATGGCAAGTTTGATCAAAAATTGATTTAGATTAATTAATTAAGTTGTGGTTAATTGATCTAATGTTCTAATTGTTGCATTATGCTATTCTAGCTATATATTTGTGTCATACGCTCATTTGAGCTCATTATACCTCTTGATTTGAGTATAAGAAATCTAAGGGAGTGCTCTAGAGAGAGAGAGAGAGAGAGAGAGCGCTCATATTCTAGAGAGAGAAAGTGTAGAGATTGAGAGGAACTTGAAGATTTAGCGTGGAGATTATGGAATTATGAGGAAGAACTCAAGAATTGACTAGAGAAAGCTTGATTGAAGACCTTAGGTAAGAGTTTGAACAAAAATTGAAAAGTTTAAATTATCTAATATGAGAATTCAAGGAGCTTATGCGCTTGAATGAAAGAATTAAGCTAGAATTGTTGGAATCAAAGTCAATTTGTACATGCATGCATAGTTTGATAGAATTTCATAAGTTTGAACATAATCCATGTCATCTAAGTTGAGTTTTGAAGTCATCTTTCACATGCATTCATGAATTATGAAGTTTTGTATAACGATTCTAATTTAAACCCGACCCATTCATTGTTTTGGATTCGGGTTTCCTTGTCTTGATGTTTATTCATGTCTTCATTCGTCTCATTCCTTGTTGAGTTTGGTTATTGGAGTGTCTTGGTTATATTTGAAACATGTTGGAAGTTAGTTTTTCAAAACTGTTGCTGCCCAGATTTTGGCTTCTTTGCTTAGGCAAACTTTATTGCGCTTGAGCGAACTTTGAAAGCTTCCAGTACTTTTGCAGGTCTGCAAAACTACTGGGAGTATGGCATTCTTAGCTCGAACGGTGTGTCTTGCGCTCGAGCGATCTTTTGGAACTCCTAGTACTTTTGCAGGCCTGCAAAAATACTGGGAGGGTAGTGATCTTTGCTGCGGTACTTTGTTCGCTCAAGCAGTCTCTCTTTTTGTGTCTAGTCGCTCAAGCGATGTTTTGGTTGCTCAAGCAGTCTACGCGTATATCAGCCCGTAAAATTACCTTTTTTAGTCACTTTTTCATATCTCTGTCTCTCTATAAACATTTCAAAACTTTAGAACTACACACTCTCTCTCTAGTTCTTGAACATTTGACCCAAATACTCTCGATCCTTACATTTTCTTACCTTAGTCCCTTTGATAAAAAGGTAGAGCACGTCAAGAGCTTCATTTTAATCGGAGAAGTTCGTATTTTTGGCTCCGTCAAGTTCTACTAATCCTTCCATTGTGTCTTCTTCCTTGAGGTGCGAATTTCTCCACACTTTAGTATGGTTTTCAACTTAGTTATTTGTCCTTTCAAAGAAATCATGGGATTTGGGGATTTTGATTATAAAAAAAAAAAAAAAAAAAACGGGGGTTTTGGTTTGAAATCAAAAGAGGGGTTTTCAAAATGAGTTTTTTAATATGATTATGGGTTTGTAAATGTTGTTGGGTTGTGGTGAAATGGTGGATTTTTATGCTTGGAGTTGATTTTTGATAAAAGGAGACTTTGCCCTAAATTGTGAATATTTGACTTTTGTAAAGAGAATATGAAATTGATGTTGGTTTTATGAAATTGGAACGATGATGATGATGGGGTGGAGTTGGATATAAATTGTCACTCCTACCCTGAAATGTTCGGAAGTATATCTTTATTGGAAATTAATTGTCTGTTTAGAGATATCTGTTTTGAGCTATTAGTGGAGGATAGCTATGATTGTTGTAGAAATGGCATGAGAATTAGGCGAATTGAAACAACTTTCTCATCCATTTGCATTGAGTATTGTAACATATGTAACACATTGAAAATGGTTATTGTTTTGAGAAAAATTGGTGAATGCCTTAGTGAATCTGGGTAGGGAGTGTAGTTGTGGTATTATGTTACCCTGTGTGTCCTTGGTGAAAGTCCAGAAACCCGTGCTGATAGGTGCTGAGCCTTCCAATTAGTACCAGTAAAAATCGCAATTGGTAGTGCTTGTAGCCTACTTGCAGACACATCTTAGAGATTCCTAGAGTTGTATCCACTGCCCTGTTTTCTATTGTAAAGAAAATGATTTCATGAATTGTGATATAAACCTGGCATTGCATGGTTTTGGAAAGAGATATAAAATGTTTTGAGCACGAGCATTGCATATGCATCCACCTTCTAACTCTGTTAAGATTCATACACTGTGTTAGAGTTTCTCTACTGGGCTTTGGCTCATCCTATGTGGAAAATCATTTTCAGGTACTGATGATATGCCTCCGGCAAGGCAGTAGCTTAGGCGGACTAGGAGCGAAGAGCTTTATTGTTGTTATTGTTGTATCTATTTTTGTACAAGCCTAGGGCTTTATATGCATTGCGTTTAAACTCACTTTTGTTGTAACCAAGAACCATTTGGAAAGTTGTAGCCATCAAGGCATTAATTTATCTTTTCTAACTTTTATTTCATATCTCTTGCTTGTGACACATGCTATAGATTCGGGGTTAGGGCTTATGAATGTATGGTTGCATATGTCATCTTTTGTAACCATTGACGCATATGAATGTAAAGAGATCTTATTCTGAAATGTATTGTTAATTGGTAATTATTGTGAGATGGTTTTGTTGTTATATTTTGCGCACGTTACAACTTGGTATCAGAGCTACCGGGTTTGAATACTTTGGGATCGTGGGAAATGGTTATTACCACAATGAGTTCCCTTGCTAGATGATATTAGGAGTAGACCTGGTATGCTTATGTGACTAAGTAGGTATGGAATTTGATTTCCAAGATACTGATTGGGTCTACGAGTTTGTAGAAGTCTTGTTAGAAGAGCACTCGATCACTGCTATTTCTAACTGGAACTCTAGCAATGTCACGGTATGATCATTATCTAGAAAGGAAGTTCGTATGTGTTTATGTGACTATGTGCCTATGTGGAGTGAATTAATTGTTGTCCACCGCATTAGGACACAAATAAGTTAGTCTTGGCACATTTGTAAATGTGCTAATCTCTTGTGTCACCTTTGTTAGGAAGTCAGGATGTGGACGTGGATGTGGTGGTGATAGGGGTGGCAGGCCTAGACGGCAGGAGGTGCCGTTACCTGATAATATTCCAGCACAAAAAGAAGGGGTTGGTCAGGCCAATATAGCAAAATTGGTTAGTCAACAGGCTATGGGTGCTTTAGCCCGTGAGATGGCTGGAGCCTTGTAGGAATCCATGGACATTCTCAGAGTTGTGAATCAAGTCCAGGCCCATGTTACTGAGACAGGGCCGTCATTTTTTAAGAGGGAGTTTTTCCGATCGAATCCAGATGAGTTTTTAGGGGATCCGAAGGAACCACTAAAGGCGGATGA
Source organism: Camellia granthamiana (assembly GCA_036172215.1). NCBI lineage: Eukaryota > Viridiplantae > Streptophyta > Magnoliopsida > Ericales > Theaceae > Camellia > Camellia granthamiana. The sequence continues at coordinate 3,503,278 of CM069914.1, read as the reverse complement.
GTGGTTGGAGTAGATGGTGAAGACGTTTGAGATGCTTTGCATCAAGGACGATGAACTGAGAGTGACCTTGGCATCCTTCCAGCTGAAAGGGAGATGCGGGTCAGTGGTGGAAGTTTATGCGTGGGCACATTGGGGTGACTTGGGAGGCTTTCGTCAACGCCTTCCAGGACAAGTTTTTGCCTCCCACTATTAGGAAGAAGTTGAGGGAGCAGTTTTTGAAGCTCAAGCAACTTAATACACCAGTGTTAGAGTTTGAAGTTGCCTTTGGTAGTCTGTCGAGGTTTGCACTGGAGCTTATGGCAACGGAGGAACGCTGTTGCTTGGAGTTTGAGAAGAGGTTAAGGATCAAACTCCTTTTGAAGGTGGTCGCGTCCATGATTAAGGATTACGGTCATCTTGTAAAAGCGGCTGCTCACTTAGAGACCGTGATTCAGACTGAGGAAGAGAGAATGAGGGGCTCCAGGCAGAGGAATTAGGAGGTTTAGGGGGAGCCTCGTGGCAGTAATAGGCAGAGGGGTTCTACCCCATAGTAGTCCCATGGAGTACAGTCTAGGTCCACTTTCTCAATACCGAGTTTTTGTTCTAGGAGCGGTGGTCAAGAAGGGATCACTTGTTTCAAGTGTGGTCAATTGGGCCACAAGTTTGTAGTTTGCCTGCAGAGGGGTAGAGGGCAACAGTCTGCACCATCTTCAACTCGTTCTCAGAGCTAGAGTCAGGAGAGAGGGCAGCCGCCTACCTGTTACCAGTGTGGGCAGTTAGCGCACCTGAGTAGGTTTTTTCCTCAAGCAGATGGCACATCTGGGGCGCCTGGTTCGAGCCAGACACAGAGCCATCAGCCTGCACCATCAGCTTAGGCCTTAAAGGCCAATCAGGATTCCTCTTTAGCTCAGTCAGTGTATCCGACTCATGCTCCGAGGGGTAAGCAGGTGGAGTAGAGACCTATAGGGCGTATGTATGTTGTTACCATGCCAGATTTGTTACCAGCACCTTCGGTAGTGAAAGGTAACTTATTGTTGTGTAATTCTATTGCCAATGTGTTGATTGATACTAGCGCATGCATTCTTTCATTTCGTTTGCATTCGCATCAACATTGGGGTTAGAACTGGCTCGGTTAGCATCTCCACTCAAGGTAGAGTCACTTGTTGGTGGTGAGGTTGTGTTGGACTAGGCATATTGGGGTTGTGAGATAGAGGTTGCCGGTCGCCGACTCCCTTTTGCTTTTGTGTTGATTGACATATCGAGTTTTTATGTTATCTTGGGCATGGATTGGTTGTCATCCTATCGGGCTATTATAGACTGTTACTATCCGAGAGTTACAGTATGCACCTCGAGTGGTGACTGTTTTTATTTCTTGGGAGATCAAGTTGATAGGGCCTTGTTGCCAGTGTGTAATCCGCGTAGTCAAGGCGAGCATAGTCTCGTTCTCTCTACACTTTTGCGTGTTAAGAGCAATGTGGTCCGAGTTGAGTTGTCGAGGGTAGTTTGTGAATACCCAGACGTTTTTCCCGAGGATCTCACTAGTTTACCACCTCACCGTGAGATTGAGTTTTCCATTGACTTAGTGCCTAGCACGGCACCGATCTCTATGGCACCATATAGGTTCGCACCCGCTGAGTTAAGTGAGCTGAAGATTCAACTCCAAGAATTGCTAGATAAGGGCTTTATCCACCCTAGTACTTCACCTTAGGGAGCACCGGCTCTTTTTCCCAAGAAGAAGGATGGCACATTACGACTTTGTATTGATTACCAAAAGTTGAACCAAGTAACTGTTAAGAACAAGTACCCATTACCTCGTATAGATGACTTGTTTGACCAGTTGAAGGGGTCTTGTTGCTTCTCTAAGATAGACTTGAGATCAGGTTATCACTAGTTAAAAGTGAAGGAGGAGGATATCCAGAAGATAGTATTCCGTACGCGGTATGGCCATTATGAGTTGTTAGTGATGCCTTTTGGGCTAACGAACACACCGGCCTTGTTTATAGATTTGATTAACAGGATCTTTTGTTAGTTCCTAGACCGTTTTGTAGTTGTCTTTGTGGATGACATTTTGATCTACTCACCCTCTGAGGAGGAACATGAGGAACACTTGTGAATTGTACTTGAGTTTCTTAGAGCCCATAAATTGTATGCTGAGTTCGGGAAGTGAGTTATGGTCAAAAAAAGTGAAATTCTTAGACCATGTGGTATCTGGGGAAGGGGTGATTGTAGATTCTTCCAAGATTGAGGCAGTGCAAGGTTGGGAACAACCTAAGAATGCCTTTGAGATCTGGAGTTTCTTTGGGTTAGTTGGGTATTACTGACGTTTTGTGAAGGATTTCTCTATATTAGCCTCACCTTTCGCTAGACTGACGAGGAAGGGAATCAAGTTTGTGTGGAGTAAGACTTGTGGGAAGTTATTTCAAGAGCTTAAGATTAGACTTACCACTACTCTAGTGTTGATTATTCTGAAGAGGGGTTTAGGCTATTCTATGTATTATGATGCATCTCGGGAAGGTTTAGGTTGCGTCTTGATGCAGGAGGTGAAGGTAGTAGCTTATGGCTCATGACAGTTGAAAACATACGAGAGAAACTATCCTACTCATGACCTAGAGCTAGCAACTGTGATCTTTGCCTTGAAGATTTGGAGACATTATCTGTATAGTAAGAGGTTTGAGGTATTCTCTGATCATAAAAGTCTGAAGTATCTGTTTTCACAGAAGGATTTGAATTTCACGTAAATGAGGTGGATGGAGTTTGTGGAAGATCATGACTTCGAGTTGCATTATCATCCGAGGAAGGCCAGTGTAGTGGCTGACGCCTTGAGTAGGAAATCCATTAGCAATATAGCTAGTATTGCTATCTGGCAATGGGAGATATTGGGCACTATTGACGAATTTGACTTGCATCTTGGTGACTCTATTGAGTCGGCAGCTTTGTTTACTATAGTTGCACAACCTACCCTTGTGAGCTGAGTTATGGAAGCACAATGGGGTGATCATGGAGTGGAAATCCTCTCAAAGAAGATATCTAGTGGGAAGGTAGAAAAAGGCTTAAATGCATATTCTGACTCGACTGTTGGATTCTTTGACCGTCTTTTTGTATCGAAATCTTGTAGGGAGAAAGTACTCTGAGAGTTTCATCATTTACACCTTGCAGTGCACCTGGGAGCCACAAAGATATATCACGACCTTAGTCACCAACCTTGGTGGAGGGTGATAAAGAGAGATGTAGCCCTGTTTGTATCGAGATGCCTTACTTGTAAACAAGTGAAGGTCGAGCACCAGAGACAAGTGGGTTGGTTGCAACCCTTGCCTATAGCTGAGTGGAAGTGGGAGCATATCACGATGGATTTTGTTGTGGGTCTTCTGAGGACTCAACGGGGTAATGATGCCGTGTGGGTGATAGCTGGCCGATTAACTAAGTTAGCACGCTTTGTACCTATGAGCACGAGTGACTCGATAGATTACTTTGCTGACCTTTATGTTAGGGACATAGTGTGACTTAACGGGGTCCCTTTGACTATTGTTTCGGATAGAGATCCGCGTTTCATGGCTCGGTTGTAGCAGAGCCTACATAATGCCTTGGGCACTAAATTGACCTTTAGCACCGTTTATCATCCTCAGACTAATGGGCAGTCAGAGCATACCATTCAGATCCTAGAAAATATGCTTTGGGGTTATGTTCTTGAGTTTAAGGGGTCGTGGGAGAGACACTTGCGTTTAGTGGAGTTTGCCTACAACAATAGCTTTCATGCGAGTATTGGCATGACACCGTTTGAGGCCTTGTACGGCCAACCGTGTAGATCTCCTATGTGTTGGGCTGAGGTAGGTGATGCACCTATGTCAGGTCCTGAGCTAGTCTGAGAAACAACAAAGAAGGTTGCACTTATCCGTAAGAGATTGGTTTTGGTTCAGAGTCATTAGAAAAGTTATGTCGACCGTAGGAGGAGACCGTTATCATTTGAGGTGGGAGATCACGTCTTCTTGAAAATATCACCTAGATGGGGTTTATGAGGTTTGGGAAGAGTGGGTAGTTGTCTCCTAGATTATTGGGCCTTTTGATAACTTAGAGGGCATTGGGGATGCAACTTACCATTTGGCCTTGCCGCCACAGCTTTTTAGGGTTCATGACATGTTTCATATCTGTATGCTTCAGAAGTATGAGTTGGATCCATCACATGCGTTGGATTGGAGCGAGTTAGAGGTAGATAAGGATGCCTCGTATGAGGAGAGACCGGTTAGAGTCCTAGACATACGAGACCAAGTCTTACGAGGCAAGACCATTCCCTTGGTAAAGGTGTTGTGGTGACACCACAGGGTTGAGAAAGCGACTTGGGAACTTGAGGCAGAAGTCCGTGAGAAGTATCCAAACCTTTTTGTTAATGTTTGAAACTTTTGATGAAAATCTTACTATATTGATTAAATGTGAACATTGTATATGTTTTGGAAAAAGTGAATTGTATATTCAATGTTGAGGACCTTGTTTATCATTATTTTGAGATTGAATGACTGATGGATAGGTCATGGTTATGAGGATGGTTGGCTCTTTGTTTTGTTGATTTAAATACAGTGGTTTTGTGTTAGTTTTAAAATTTCGGGGACGAAATTCCTTAAGGGGGGAAGGTTATAGCGATTTTGGTTTAAACCCAACCTGTTCATTGTTTTGGATCCATGTTTCCTTGTCTTGATGGTTATTCATGTCTTTTTTTGTCTCATTCCTTGTTGAGTTTGGTTATTGGAGTGTCGTGATTGCGTTTGAGATAGGTTGGGAGTTGGTTTTTCAAAACTGTTGCTGCCCATATTTTGTCTTGTTCACTCGAGCGAACATTAAAAGCTTCCAATACTTTTGCAGGTCTGCAAAACTATTAGGAGTACGGCATTCTTAGCTCAAGCGGTGTTTCTTGTGCTTGAGCAGTCTTGGCTTAAGTGGTCTATCTTGCGCTCGAGCGGTCTTTTGGAACTCTTAGTACTTTTGCAGGCCTGCAAAAGTACTGGGAAGGTAGTGATCTTCACTCAAGCAGTACTTTGTTCACTCGAGCGGTCTCTCTTTTGGTGTTTGGTCGCTCAAGCGGTCTGCGCGTATATCAGCACGTAAAATCACCTTTTTGAGTCACTTTTTCACATCTCTCTCTCTAAACATTTCAAAACTTTAGATCTACACACTCTCTCTCTCTCTCTAGTTCTTGAACATTTGACCCAAATACTCTCGATCCGTATATTTCCTCACCCTAGTCCCTTTAAAAAAAAAGGTAGAGCACATCGAGGGCTTCATTTTAATCAAAGAAGTTCATGTTTTTGGCTCTATCAAATTCTACTCATCCTTCCTTTGTGTCTTATTCCTTAAGGTAGGGATTTCTCCACACTTTAGTATGGTTTTTAACTTAGTTATTTGTCCTTTCAAAGAAATCATGGGATTTGTGAATTTTGATAAAAAGCTAGGGTTTTGGTTTGAAATTAAAAGAGGGGTTTTCAAAATAAGTTGTCGAATATGATTATGGGTTTGTATATGTTATTGAGTTGTGGTGAAATGGTGGATTTTTATCCTTGGAGTTGATTTTTGAAAGAAAAAAAAAAAAGAAGGGATTTTGCCTTAAATTTTGAATATTTGACTTTTGTAAAGAGAATATGAAATTGAGGTTGGTTTTATGAAATTAGAACGATGATAATGATGGTAAAGGAGTTTGATATGAATTATCACTCCTACCTTGAAATGTTGGGCAGTATATCCTTATTGTAAATTAATTATTTGTTTAGAGATATCTGTTTTGGGCTATCGATGGAGGATAGCTATGATTGTTGTGGAAATGGCATGAGAATTAGGTGAATTGAAACAACTTTCTCATCCATTTGCATTAAGCATTGTAACATATGTAACACATTGAAAATCGTTATTGTTTTGAGAAAAAAAATGGGGGGTGATTACCTTGGTGAATCTAGATAGGGAGCATAGTTGTTGTATTATGTTGCCCTATGTGTCCTTGGTGAAAATCCAAAAACCCGCGTGGATAGGTGCCAAGCCTTCCGGTTAGTACCGGTAAAAATGGCAATTAGTAGTGCTTGTGGCCTACTTGCAAACACATCCTAGAGATTGCCAGAGTTGTATCCATTGCCCTGTTTTCTGTTATAAAGAAAATGATTTCAAGAATTGTGATGTAAACCTGGCATTGCATGGTTTTAAAATGCTTTGAGCACGAGCATTGCATTATAACTCTATTAAGATTCATACACTGTGTTAGAGTTTCTCTATTGGGCTTTGGCTCATCCTATGTAAAAAACTATTTTCAAGTACTAATGGTATGCCTCTGCCAAGGCTACTGGAAGGACTAGGAGCCAAGAGCTTCATTGTTGTTATTGTTGTATCTATTTTTGTATGAGCCTAGAGCTTTATATGTATTGAGTTTAAACTCACTTTTGTTGTAACCAAGTATCGTCTTAGAAAGTTATAGCTATTAGGGCATTAATTTATCTATTCTAATTTTTATTTCATATCTCTTGCTTGTGACACATGTATAGATTTAGGGTTAGGGCTTATAAATGTATAGTTGCATGTGTCATCTTTTGTAACCATTAGCTCATATGAATGTAAAGAGATCTTAATCTAAAATGTATTGTTAATTAGTAATTATTGTGAGATGGTTTTATTGTTATATTTTGGGGGCATTACATTTTGGAACTCTACTTGTATGGTTTACAAAGTTTGAAGTTCAATTTTATGATTTGAAAGCCAAGAAAAGGAATTTGGTATATGCATGAAAGTTTGAGTTTCAAATTGCTTTGACTATGAAATTTCAAGTTTAAATTTTGAGTTAAAGGTTGTAAATGATCACGGCTCATGTCGTCTAAGCTTGCATTGAAGGTTAGAACATCCATGCATCCATGATTCATGAAGTATTGATGTTAAATTCCATATTTTGAGCTTTGATGTCTTCAAATTTGATGGGTATCCATGTTTTTGGAAGATTTTCTAAGAGTTTTCAAAGTGTTGTCAAGCCATGCAAGAATGGTGTTTGAAATTGCAAGTTTTGAAACTTAACCCTATTTTGGAAATCCCAAAATTCTGTCTCATCGCTCGAGAGACAAATCCATTGCTTGAGCACACTTTGCTAGCATCCAGTACTTTTAAAGACATTTGGCTGTCAGATCGAGCGACTAAGTGTGTGCTCGAGCAAACTCACTTTTGTTCATCACTTGGCTCGACCGACAATCGAGTGTAAAAATTGAGTATCCAGTACTTTTGTAGTCTTTACAGACAGCTCGACCAACGAAGTATGTGCTCGAGCGAACCCTCTGCATATTATTGAACCACTCAAGTGACCAAGTGTACACTCGAGTAGAGACTCTATTTTCAGCAAAATTTGGTCAACACTTATACGTGCATATTTGCATCCTCATATTCTCTTAGGCATTCTTTTGCACCATTGAACATTCAAAGTAAATTTAAAAGGTACAATGAAGCCTAAGAGAATTGAAAGAGTTAAAGAACAAGCCGGGTGAACAATATGATTCAACGTGTGTACGTTAATGTTTGTGTAGGACCATCCACAAGGACAAGTCGATAACCGAATCACTGTGAGTAATATCTTAGTAAAGATATTTTCTTACTTACTTTATTTTTTGTATTTCCTACTGTGATAAACCTTCTGAAACTGTTAAGTTGCAAAAGTGAATGAGTTTCTATCTGTCTGATCATTGTGATATCTGTAAATGTGATCGATGAAACACAAATGTGTCTGATGGACCCAAGGTCATTTTGTATATCTGAACTGGACCCAAGGTCATTTTGTACAAGTGATAATATGGACCTAAGGTCATTCCAAGCATCTGATACGACTAACTATCTATTATGAGTTGATCAAATAATTATTATACTACTATAAATGAATGGACCAAAGGTCGTTCCGTTATGATATGATCAACTCCACACTGTACATCTATTATCTGTTGGACCTAAGGTTGTTCTGTCATCTGTTGGACCCAAGGTCACTCCGTTATGAAATGTGTATAACCCAAAAATGCTTATATCATGTACATATCTCATTCACATAAATCCTTTACTCTGATGTTATTCACTGAGCGTTAGCTCACTATATTTTTATGTACGTATGTAGGTGAGCAGCGTGATGTCTAGCCCTAGCCCTAGTGAACCTGATAGGGATACCAAGTTTTGAGGAGTCTATTATGAGCACCTCACGAGCGAGGCTTTTGTTCTTCTGTCCTTTTGTCTCTTGATTTTCTGTTTCTTTCTTTTGTCGGTCATACCTGGCTGTTTTTGCATATGAGTTTTGACTATGGTAGTGATGTTTGAAAGATCTTGGACATATGGAATCTTATTATGTATGCATTAGTGTGAGTTATAAAGGCTTGAAAAGTTTTCTATTTTCTCCATTTATACACAGCTCATTAGACAACATTTTATAATTTTGTTTCCACTTCTGGCCCCCTTATCATTAAATATGTCCATAATCTGACTAAGGTAGGTAATCTCATGATTACTGGCTAGTTATAGTCTAAACCCTTAGGGGCAGGTTTGGATCGTGACAGAGTGGTATGAGAGCACAAAATAATAACTCACACACTTGTCCAAATGAGCAATAAGATGTCTAGAAAAGACTTAAGATTGCATACATTTGAAATATATGCTTATGTGCATTTCGACTCTGCAAATATGTGAACACATGAAAGTATGAATATAGTTAAGTATGCAATCATCTGTTACACAAATGATTATTGGTGCACTCACGATATGTAAAATGTGAATATGAGACTATGTGCCTATGTGCAAAAATGCCTATGTATACCTATGTTTATTTCTGTACTTGGCATTTCTATACTTGGCATGGCATAATATGAGTTCATGTAGAACATGGTGAGAACAAGGGCTGAAAAGCTAAAAGAATCCACCACTGCCCGCTTAGACAGAATGGAAAAAATGATTCAGGAATTGACTGAGTCATTGAGACAATAACCACCTCCACCAATGCATGTACCACCTTCGGTACAAGAACATTAGGCGGATGGCCGCACAATTGCTTTGACTAAAGAGTTCAAGAAGATGAAACCGTCGTTGTTCTGGAGAGAAATTAACCCTCTGAAGGCTGAGACATGGGACCTTGGCAATGAGAAGCTAATTGAAGTATTTTTGTGTAATGATAAACAGAAAGTTCAGTTAGCAGCCTTTACTCTAGAGGGTGAATCCCATAGATGGTGGATGTTAGTTCGAAATGAGAATGTGGGAATCAATTGGGCACAGTTTCTTGAAATCTTCTATGAGAAGTACTTTCCTCAATGTATTTGGGATAGTAAAGTGTCGAAATTTGAGGGGTTGAAGCAAAGTAATCAAGCTGTAGCTGAGTATAAGGCACGATTCACTGAATTGGCCAGATTTGCACCACACATGGTTGACACTGATTACAAGAAGGCAAGAAAATTTGAGGGTGGACTCCGAGATGAAATTCTAGAGAAAGTGAATGTTTTGAAATTGCTAAAGTATGTAGATGCAGGGCTTTGATGTCTGAATCAAAGATAACTTCACGTAACCAACCTTCTGCATGGAAAAGGAAAAGACAAGACTCTTATTCACATAAGGGGTCGACGTCGTCTAAGAAGCAAAATTGGGGAACATCCAGCACCTCTAATTTCACTAGAGATTCTGCACCAGAGTGCAATGAATGTGGTAGCAAACATCGGGGAGTTTGTTACCGTATTTCGGGAGCTTGTTTTCGGTGTGGTAAAATAGGCCATTTGGTGAAGGATTGTCCTAAACAAAGAGATGGAAGGTAGACTGTTAACTCGACCGCATTGGTACCTATGCTAAGAAATACCACAGGAATTGCTGCTACAAGGGATACACTCAGGCAAGGGAGAGTTTTTGCGCTCATCCTAGGGAATACTCATAATACTGAGACCGTTGCCCCAGGTACCTTTTACCGTTTATAAACGAATGCCCATGTGTTAATTGATTCTGGACTTGTACATGTATACATCTTTGCTAGGGATGTTATTTGAGTCGGTTCGATACATTCTTTTATATTTGCTACATGTGCATCTAGATTGGTTAGACCCACAAGATCAATACCTTATTTATTGTAAGTATCTGCTTCATTTGCGCAATCTGTGAAATACACATGAGGGATATTGATTAACTCTGTACATATATATATATATTTCTAAACCTATGCTCAGGATGATTTTTTATATCAGTGTCTTTATTGACTAAACCACCGGGACTATGACTCTCTGATGTGTGACTAAGTTGGGCACCCCAAATAATGAACTCTATAATCTGTGAGACCGTTTACTTTGATTGTTAAAATTGACTGGACTATTTGAATAGACTAGACTAGTAAACCTATGCTTTTGTAAGTGTATGACTGATTTGGAACTTCTGCATAACGAACAATACACTAGGTGCAACCGAGGAACTTTATATGATGCGTTACTGTGTACCGTATACTTGCATATAAGGCTTATTTGGGAACTGCTATATTGACTATGATACATACCTCCTAATATAACCAACTGCATGCCTATACACCTACATGTGAACTTATTTGGGACAATGCCATATTGTATATAACCTGAAACACTTTGATATGAACCATAGTGATGTATGACTCTGATATAACTTTGAGAACTGATGAACTTAGAACAATTGTGAAACTATTGACTATATACCTAAGTATGGAGTGTGACTGACAAAACCAAATGTACCCTATTTGAGAATGACTAATAGAACTTTTATCTAATTTGATCTGATAGAACCTTTGTTTGGTTTGACCTAATAAAACCTTCATCTGATATACTTTGATGGGACCTTTGTTTGATTTAATTTGACAAGACCTTTGCTTGATTTGAGAACCGTTATCTGACTTAATATCATTTATGGAGATTATGAATTGTTCATGAACGAATAACCGGATTATTCTTGACGCGAAAATTGATAGACCCAAAACTTGAATCTTTTTTGAAAACTTGACTTATTTAGAAGACTTTACGCGGACTGCCAACAAACTACATGACTATAAACAGTGTTGAACATTTGCCCTTGACTGATCAAAATATATTTTATATGAGAGAATAGTTGATTCAATATTATAGGACTTTGGGGAATTGTGTACATCATGTGATTGATTACTTTGGTATCGCATGTGCTACTGTGGGATGGATGTCTGGATCTACTTAATAAACCTGAATGATTTTGAATAACTGTGATGAGTCCCTAAACTGAATAATTGAATTGAACTGTGAATTGTTGAATAATTGAGAAACGAATCGAACTCCTGTGATAAAGGAGAATGGATCGAATTTTTGTGATAGGGTGATGAGAAAGAATCTGCTTGCAAAAAGGAAGAATAATATGATATTGAGGTATTCGATTTGTTTTTGATACAAGGTATCCCGAGTCATTTCTAACATAAGGTAGTACAAGTTTGAAGGACCAAACTTCTGAAAGGAGGGAAGACTATAATGACCCCAACATGCATATCATGATTATAATTATTTAATTATATGTTATTTATTAATTGTTATGTGTTCCATGTGATTAATTTGAGTATATTGGTTCAATTTGGAAAATATCTGTTGATTGTAGAAAAATCTGTTGCGATTTTTGCTCTGAATCTAAAATTGAAGGCTTTAATGGCGTCAGAAACCAAAATTGGCTACATGATTAGACTAACTGGAATTTTTAGAACCTTTTGGAAAGTTTGTTCGAAAAATCATTCAGATTAATTAATTAAGTTGTGTTTAATTGGTCTAATCTTCTAATTGTTGCATTATGCTATCCTAGCTATATATTTGTGTCATAAGCTCATTTGAGCTCATTGTACCTCTTCATTTGAGTTCAAGAAATCTGAGGGAGAGCTCTAGGGACAAAGAGAGAGAGAGAACATATTCTAGAGAGAGAAAGTGTAGAGATTGAGAGGAACTTGAAGATTTGGCTTGAAGATTGTGGAATTGTGAGGAAGAACTCAAGAATTGACTAGAGAAAGCTTGGTTCAAGGCCATAGGTAAGAGTTTGAACAAAAATTCAAAAGTTTAAATCATCTACTATGAGAATTCAAGGAGTTTATGTGCTTAAATGAAAAAATTGAGCTAGAATTGTTAAAATCAAAGTCAATTTGTACATGCATGCATAGTTTGATAGAATTTCATGAGTTTGAAAATAATCCATGTCATCTAAGTTGAGTTTTGAAGCCATCTTTCACATGTACTCATGAATTATGAAGCTTTGGAACTTTATTTGCATGGTTTACGAAGCTTTGAAGTTCAATTTTATGTTTTAAAAGCCAAGAAAAGGAATTTGGTACATGCATGAAAGTTTGAGTTTCAAATTGCGTTGACTATGAAGTTTCAAGTTTAAATTTTGAGTTAAAGGCTGTAAATGATCATGGCTCATGTCGTCTAAGCTTGAATTGAAGGTTAGATCATCCATGCACCCATTATTCATGAAGATTCATGAAGTATTGATGCTAAATTCCATGTTTTGAGCTTTGATCTCTTCAAATTGGATGGGTGTCCATGTTTTTGGAAGATTTTCTAAGAGTTTTCAAAGTGTTGTCAAGCCATGCAAGAATGGTGTTTGAAATTGCAAGTTTTGAAACTCAACCCTATTCTGGAAATCCTAGAATTCTGTCTCATCGCTCGAGCGACCAATCCATCACTCGAGCACACTTTGTGAGCATCCAGTACTTTTACAAACATTTAGCCGTTGGCTCGAGCAACCAAGTGTGCACTTAAGCGAACCCACTTTTGTTTAGCACTTGGCTCGACCAACTATCGAGTGACCGTCGAGCGTAAAAGTCGAGTATCCAGTACTTTTGCAGTCTTTACAAATGGCTTGAGCGACCAAGTGTGTGCTCTAGAAAACCTTCTACATATTTTGAACCGCTCGAGCGACCAAGTGTGCGCTCGAGCGAAGACCCTGTTTTCAACAAAATTTGGCCAACACTTATAAGTGCATATTTGCATCCTCATATTCTCTTAGGAGTTCTTTTGCACCCTTGAACATTCAAAGTTTATTAAAAAGGTAGAATGAAGCCTAAGGGAATTGAAAGAGTTAAAGAACAATTCGGGTAAACAATATTATTCAACGGGTCTATGTTAATGTTTGTATAGGACCATCTGCAAAGATAAGTCGACAACCGAATCACTGTGAGTAATATCTTAGTAAAGATATTTTCTTACTTACTCTATTTTTGTAAGCGCTACTGTGATAAACCTTCTGAAACTATGAAGTTGCAAAAGTGAATGAGTTCATATCTGTCTGATCATTGTGATATCTGTAAATGTGATCGATGAGACACGGATGTCTCTAATAGACCCAAGGTCATTCTGTATATCTGAATTCGACCTGAGGTCCTTTTGTACAAGTGATAAGATGGACCTATGCTCGTTCCAAGCATCTAATAAGACTGACTATCTATTATGAGTTGATCATATAATTATTATACAGCTGTAAATGAATGAACCCAAGGACGTTCTGTTATGATATGATCAACTCCACACTCTACATCTGTTATCTGTTAGACTTGAGGTCGTTCTGTTATCTGTTGGACCCAAGGTCGTTCAGTTATGAATGCGTATAGTACAGAAATGCTTATATCATGTACTAGATCTCATTCACTTAAACCTTTACTCTGATGTTATTCATTGAAGATTAGCTCACTCTGTTTATATGTACGTATGTAGGTAAGTAACGAGATGTCCAGCCCCAGCCCTAGTGAACTTGATAAGGATACCAAGTTTTGAGAAGTCTGTTATGAGCACCTCATGAGCCAAGCTTTTGTTCTTCTGCCCTTTTGTCTCTTGATTTTCTATTTCTTTCTTTTGTCAGTCATACCTGGCCATTTATGTATATAAGTTTTGACTATGGTAGTGATGTTTGAAAGATCTTGGACATATGGAATCTTATTATGTACGCATAAGTGTGACTTATTAATGTTTGAAAAGTTTTCTGTTTTTGCCATTTATGCACAGCTCATTGGACAACATTTTATAATTCTACTTTCATTTCTGGCTCCCTTATCATTAAATATGTTTGTAATCTAACTGAGGCCGTAAGTAATCTCATGATTACTAGCCGGTTACGGTCTAAACCTTTAGGGGCGGGTTTGGGTGGTGACATTTAGCGTGGAATCATAAAGAACCCTCAAGGATAGCTAGTATGACATCATGCATGTAAGGATTTTGTTGATAATTAAGTTTGAAAATGATGAATTATGCATGCATGTACTCAAATAGCTCAATTCTTTCATGAACAAGTTGATTCTAACTCTTTTCTTTCAAATTCATGCAATTCATTCCACAAACTAGGTGAATTCAACTCCTACATAAATTATCTTCATGAATTATGGTTAAAGATCATACGTAAAGCTTGAATTGAGATGTTTCTAGCTTAAATTCTTCAAATCCCTTTCAAATCTCTACAATTCTATCTCTTCTCTCTCTACAATTGTTGTTTCTCTTCTCCACTCTCAAATTTTCAGGTCAAAGTTGTAAAACAAATTTGTTCATAAGCTTATATCTCATATTTACATGTTTGATTAAGTTGGGCTAATTAAGTGAGATTAAGGTTAAATAATCAAGCTTAGTTCTAATTAATTCTAATGATCTCTAATTGAATTATTCTAATTATTTTGATCCGGATCATATTTTAATTAAATTTGCCATATGATTCTAAATATTTTAATTAGCTTATTGAACTAGTCAATTTTAGTTTCTGAATTTGGTTGGGCTTCCAATTTCAAATTCAAAGTAAGCACTTAGACAGATTTTCCATAAACAAACAGATAAGAACAAATTAAACACACAATTATGCAAATATGCTCAATGAAATAATATATAAAAATAATATGCACGTTGGGGGTCATCACAACGGAGCTCTTGGGTGTCAAAGAAATAATTGTGCAGCACAACTCCCACCTTGTCCTCAACTAGCTATATGGAAAGTGCATCGGTAAAGATGAGAGGATGAAAGCCTACCTAGATAAAGCTCACGAAACAATCAATGGCTTCAAAGACTTCAAGATGGTCCAAATAAAACAAACATAACTCTCATTTTGATTCCCTTACTAACCTAGCTTCTGCGGTAGAAACATTGAGGTACGAACAATGGTAGTTGAGTTTCTAGCATTTCCAAACATCATCAATCAGTCCGCGCAATATGTGCTCTGTTTTGACCTTGGCCTGAGCTGGATAGACCCCATAATGGAATTCCTAAGAAATCGAAGCCTGTTAGAAGATAAAAAGGAGGCTTATAAGATCAGGAGAAGATCGACAAAGTTTTGGTTCTTAGATAAAAGATCATTTTACAGAAAATCCGTTACTTATACTTGGTAGAGGGCCTCTTTTATGAAATCTATGAAGGAATTTATGGAAGTCATACTCAGAGGTAGATCACTGGCCTACCGAGCTATCACCCGGAGGTACTGATGGCTATACATTCAAAAAGATGTACAAGCCTACGTTAAGAAGTGTGAGAAATGTCAAAAGTTCTCCCTATTTATTCATCAATGTGGAGTAGACCTAAGCCTTTTGACCAGTCCCTAGCCTTTTGCCCAATTAGGGTTTGACCTGGTCAAACCACTCCCAAAGGTTTAGGATAGAAGGAAGTATTTAGTAGTGCCAACTAATTACTTCTCTAAATGGATTGAAG
The DNA here is from genome assembly GCA_036172215.1 of Camellia granthamiana. NCBI lineage: Eukaryota > Viridiplantae > Streptophyta > Magnoliopsida > Ericales > Theaceae > Camellia > Camellia granthamiana. The sequence continues at coordinate 3,487,645 of CM069914.1, read as the reverse complement.
CTAAGCCTTTGACTATATTTTGGGATGTGGACACCAAAAGGTTCATCTAGAATACCGTAATCACCAGGTATAGCATCTCTAGAGCCTTTATCTCAAATAACGATACCCAATTCGACTACAAGCTCTTCTAAGGTTACTATTCAAAACTTGGCATCAAGAATACTTCTCAAGTCCAGTCTTTTCTCAAAGCAATGGTGAAGGATAAGCATAAAACAAAACCATACTCGATGGAATAAAGGAAAGGCTAGAAAAAGCTAAGGGAAGTTAGATGGTCGAGCCCCCCAAACAACCCCAAGGAGATAAACTAGAGAGACCACTTATGCCTTAGCTTTCGATATGGAGGCAGTCAACCTTTTGGAGATTGCACTTCCCACAATCCAAACACAGGTCTTCAAAAATGAGCTTAACAACTGTAATGCCCCAAACTAGATAGATATTCAATTCCATCACAATACTCTTAAAACATGTGGAAGCTTATCATTTAATACAATTATTTGACATTCATACATAGCAGTCCCTTAAATCCTTATAAGATTCTATCACATGCTTATTATATTCATTAAGTTTACAACATGAAACCAAAAGATGTGATCGAAATAAAATAATATCTAAATTAATGCAAGTTAATGCCTTAAAGGCTACAAATTTCCAAGGCCTTTCCCAATACAACAAAAGAGTTACAAACTCAATACAAAGAAGCCGTTGGCTTTAATATATAAACAAAACAACAAAATAAGCCTCTAGCTCCAACATCCTCCTAAGTCATCATCTTGGTGGAGGCACGCCATCCCACCTAAAAATGGTTTTCCATGTAGGGTGAGCATAAAGCCCGGTAAAGATAATCTTAATGACTTGTATGCCGTTTAACAATGCCATAGGGTGAATGCATATGAAATGCCATGATAAAACATGCATTTTTTCTTTTGAAACAATGTCGTGCAAGAGTTCAAACCTCAATTCATTATTCTTTCCTTTAAAATAGAAAACAGGCTATAAATATAAACACTAGAATCTCTAGGTATGTATATAAATTTAGGCTATAAAAGTACTACTAAAAGCTATTTTACCAGTACTATCCGGAAGGATCGGCACCTAACCGCGTGAGTTTCTGGACTTTCACCAAGGCCACAAAGGTCAATATAAATAACCATAACCACACCTCCTAACCAGATTCTACATGGTATTCACCTATTTTTTTCAAAACAATACAACTTTCTCAACATAACGTTTTCAAAATGTAAAGCCGCCAGTTTATAAATCCATGATATGCACAACGCAATGCATGATTTGTAAACAGATTAATCACCTCACCACATGCAATTTCTAACACACGATAATGCTATCCTCTACTGATAGTTAACACAGTTATCTATAATACATTTATAAAAGATAACAACAATAATATAATTCAATATGATATCAAAATCCAGAATTTCCATGTTTTTCCCAAAATCTCAATGATTCCCAATAAACAACATTCACACTCCTTACGAGTCTTGTGTATCCCAACATTTAATGTTCAACCCAAAAAAAAATGATATAATTTTCTCAACAAAACTCAATATTTCAAAAAAAAAAAAAAAAGTAATCAATACTCATTATTTCCAATGGTTCGGAAATATTTTCAACCAATCTTCTTTTTTTCCAAAAATCCCACAACATCAACAATATATATACCATTTCGAAAATGCCAAACATTTGGGGGTTTCTTTCCAAAAATACAATTTTCCTCAAGATCTCATTATACAACAACCATGTGATAGCTAATTTCAAACAACAACAAAAAAAACAAGAGTTTTCCCCCCCAACTTAATGCATTAATATAGCTATAATCAAAACCTAGCTTTTCGAAAACTCTAATAATCAAAATTAGCATATAATAAAGCTAAACAATATGCACATCGTGAAGAAAATTCCTACCTCAAAAGCAAGAAGAAGAAGGGAAGAAGAACGCCCAAACTAATAGAGACGAAACTCAAACTTCTTCAGATTAAAACACTTCTTTCCTCGAACTCTACCTTTAATTCCAAAGTGTTAGGGTGAAGAAATTAGCAAATTTGAGTATATAGGAAGATTTGTGCAAGTTTTAGAGAGATTTGGAAGGAAAAAAAAAGAAAGATATTTGTAGAGAGAGAGAGAGAGAAATTAGAAAAAGTAAATAAAAAGATCTTTCCTTGTAGCTTTATACAAACAAACTGCTTGAGCGAACAAAACACCGCTCAAGCATTAGACACAACACATCGCTCAAGTGACCAAAATTAGGCTCGAGCAAAGAAACCAAACTCCCAGAAGATCAACTTCGTAGAATAGACCGCTCGAGCGAACGAAACACCGCTTGAACGAAGAAATCCCCACTCTTAGAAGTTCATACTACAAACTCAGAAAATGGGAAAAAGGAAAGACCGCTCGAGCTACCAAAACACCGCTCGAGTGAACCCAAGAACAAACAACCAAAACTCACTCAGATCATCATATCAAACCCAGATAGATATCACTCACACCAACAGATACAAAAATCCACACCGAATAGCATAAAAGGATCACTTGGGCCACTATAACAACTAAACAATAGCTCAAAATCTAGACCTAGTTGAAAAAAGAAAATTCCTTTGATCAAATTGGCAAATTACCAAAAATAAGTGCAAAAAGCTACAATAAGAAACTTCAACCGAGGGAATTCTGGCTCAAAGATTTGGTCTCAAGGAAAGTTTTGGGCAACACAAAAGGTCCAATAGATGGGAAGCTCAAACCATACTAGGAAGGTCCTTACAAAGTCAAGGACATAGGAGGAAATAGTGCATACCATTTAGAAGACATGAAAGGAAAAACTGTTCCACGACCTTAGAATGCATCCGACCTTAGCATTTTCTTTCAATAATTTATTTTTCTTCTTTCATGCAGTTTGCTTTCAAAAAACAAAGCTAAAACCTTAAGACTAAGCCTAGGTGCATTGCTTGTTGGAACAATTTCATAATATGTATATATGTTTAAATAAAAAATTTAGTTATATGAATTATTAGAGAGATGTGACTTTTGGGTTTAAAGCACGGGGTATAACCATTGGATTCAAACCAAAAGATATGACTCATGGGTCTAAAGGATGTGACTTTTGGATCCAAATGACACAAGCTCATGCATAATATGTATATATGTTTAAATAAAAAATTTAGTTATATGAATTATTAGAGAGATGTGACTTTTGGGTTTAAAGCATGGGGTATAACCATTGGATTCAAACCAAAAGATATGACTCATGGGTCTAAAGGATGTGACTTTTGGATCCAAATGACACAAGCTCATGCTTATACAATTGGATATAAAAAAATCCATGGAATTTCTGTCAAGGATTCATATTGTTATTTTTCTCGTCTACTTGGTGGATTAGAAAATCCAAAGGTATTCATGATCTAATTTTGTTCATGTATAACACAGTTAAACATCAATATTTATATTGTACTTCATTGTATCTTGGAGGCGGATTCACGAGTAACCTAGTGCACACCATATTTGACAGAACTGGTGCGTGTAAATATCGTCTTAAGGAAAGCAACGTTGTAACGCACTTTGAAGCAATCCTAATTATTTTCTATTTTATCTCCTTCCATCACATTTATGAATTTTGCACTAGTAATCTTTGGGTGATACTTCAAGAGATGGAAATAGATAAATATTTATTTGGTGATTCAAGGAACAAAGGAAGTCCTTATATTATGATTGTTGCAAAAGTTTACTTTGTCTCAGGTATATCAAGTTTTTTTTTTTTTAATTAATTAATTTATTTATTTGTGATTGAGTTTGCCATGAATAAAATATGTGTGTAAATAGGTACACGTTTTCAAATGATTTATTTATATTCTTTATTTTATGGAAAATTAAAATTCATATGATATTAGTTATATGTTATCATTTGTTTGCATGCAATTAATATATATAAGTTTGCACCAATAAATTTGAGGTCTTTATTTCTACTGAAAATTTATGCTCCTTTGCTTTACGTATTATTGGTACTGAAGGAAAAAATGTGGATAATCATATTACGTAATGAGGAAACGATTTGGGTCGGATGCTTGAATTACGAGCCTTATCTAGAAAATCATTCGTCGTCAATTGAGAAGCTACCAAAGTTTCTCAATATATTATCCACACTCCATATCCCTAGGTTCTACAATGGTGACCTATAAGGGAATAATGGAGAGATAAATATTTTATGCAGGGATTTTCGGGTAAACTCACACACAGAATACGTATCCCCAATAGCTTATATATATGGAAAATCTCTATAGATAGGAGTGATGTTGTAGTCATCTACAACAACTCAAACAACCTCCAAAAGATAATCTCTTAATTATCTTATTTATTAAATATGTGAATTATCAACAACCCATGTGGACGCTCCATGGGTAATGGGTCAGGTCAATTCCGACCCAAATTCCAACATCTCACACTCATCCATATCATTAGTTACATTCACAACCATCATTTCTAAATCTCTCATTCAGTCAACTCCTTATGCGGAAAAATGAAGCGTGCGACCAGACGAGAATGTATAAAAGTAGGAGTGTCATATTAAGCCACCATAATCTAACATAGCACATCACTCAAAATATCTCGTCTACACCCCAGATTCATTAGATCACACTAGATCAAACATTTTAAAACCCCTTGTGAGTTATAACTCATAAACATGCTTGACCTTAACTGTCATGACCCGAACCCATCCCTATGGATTAAGGTCATAACCGGCCAGTAATCAAGAGACTACCTACGGCCTCAAACCCAATAAAACATATTTCAATAGAGTCAAGGGGCTAAAATGGAAGCAAACTTAAAAATTTTATCCATAGAGCTGTGCTTACATGGCACATCATAATGTCTTACATATACTCGTTAATAACCCACACCGGAAACATAACATAGAATTTTACACATACAGGATCATTCAAATCATAGTCAGCCAAACCAAAAGCTTATATACAAAGGTGGTGCAACATGTTCACCAAGATAACAAAAGAGCAAACCAAAAGAAGCAAAATGGTGTCTCGTGAGTGAGACATTCGGGCTGACTCCACAAAACTTGACTTTCCTCACATACTTCACCGAGGTTGGGTTTGGACATCTCTTTGCTTACCTACATAAGCATAAATGAGAGTGAGCGAAAGCCCAGTGAATAATATCAAATAAAGAAGGTACATGAATGAAATTTGAAACAAACGTATCAAACGGCCTTAGGCCCGTCCATGTTTCTATCTGGTACATTAACAGCTTCAAGCCCAAACATATCAAACGGCCTCTGGCCCACTTTGTTCCTAACACACGGCCTCGGGCCCAATTCATTCATGTTAAACAGCCTCGGGCCCAATTCACTCTTGTCGAACGGCCTTTGGCCCAATCATTCCCATCAAACGGCCTTTGGCCCAATCATTCATGTCAAACGGCCTTTGGCCCAATCATTTATGTGAAACGGCCTTTGGCCTATCATTCATGTCAAATAGCCTTTGGCCCAATCATTCATGTCAAACGGCCTTTGGCCCAATCATTTATGAAATGCACATTCGTACTTGAGATCACAATCACATCATAATCATAATTATAATCCAACGGCCTTATCCAATCATATGGCATAACGAATATTTGTCCACAATTCAAATTAACAAACTTGTGAAACTCAAATAGGAGTAAGCAATTGGGTAGATAGCATACTTCAAAATATCTTTACTAAGATATTACTCACAGTGTTCTGCCGGTGGATTTGTCCTTGTGCTCGACCCTACATAATACATAACACATATTGGGTCATAAACGATTCAATCCATTCTTAATTTATTTCTTTCTCGTAGGCCTCTTTCTTATCCTTTTAGGTCATATACAAAGCTCAATGCATGCCTAAGAGTGCTTAGAAATGGAAGAGAGCAGAAAATGAAACACAAAACAACTTTTTAAAAGTTTTAAAACAAGGCTTTCCGCTAGAGCGTAGCTTCTGCCGCTCGAGTAGACCCCTTTGGTCTACAAAAGTACTGGTTACTTCATTTTTGCGCTCAAGCGTGACTTCGGATGCTCAAGCTGAGAGTTAAACATGTGACTGGACGCTTGAGCATAACTCTTCTCGCTTGAGCGGACATCAATGTCTGCAAAACTTTTGAGAGCTAACATTTTACGCTCGAGCAGCGCCTTCCCCGCTCGAGTGGACTTGACAAATTCTGGAATTTCCAGAACATAATTTGAAGCTCAATCTTGATGTTCAAAGGCCCAAAACTCATGTTTTTTATACAAAGGCATGGAAAGACATTGTATAACATAAGAATATTGGTAATTTGAAACCAATTGTCCAAAATCATGGTTTATCTCTCAAACCATTTCCAATTCTTCTTGTCAATTTCAAAACTCAAATAATCAAACTCCTTACTTGCATGCATCTTGCATGCATGTGAAATATTGACTTCAATTCCATTTCAAATGGTGCAAGTGGTGTTCAAAATCATGAAGCTACACAAAATTATGCATGCATGTGAAATTTGGTGCTCAATTCTTCATGCTCAACATGATAAAATCATGGCAATTCTATACATGCATGTGCATATAGACTTCAAATTCTTCATATTCATGTTAATTCTTGTTCTTGATTACCACTTAGCTTGAATTCACAAAATTACAAATTCAAACTCATGAATTCATATCCAATTACTCACCTATGAACTCCAATCTTCCAAATTCTAGCTAGTTCTTGAGTTAATCTTCACAATCTTCAAATTTCTTGCTCAATTCTCCAATTGCCCTACACTCTCTCTCTCCAACCGACCCTCTCTCTCTCTCTCTCTCTAGAGTAATCTCAGCCAAAGGAGAGAAATAAGCTCAAAAATAATGCTCATAAGTGTAAATAGGCCACTTATATAGGCTTGCCTAATCAAATTTGATTAGGGCTAAGTAATAGTGCTTAATTCAATCAGTTTAAACTAATTAATTTGTTCCGAATCAGTTTTCAATTAAAATTCACCATAGGCTCTAAAAATTACGCTAATCACAATGGCGTAGTGAATTTCGATTTCTGTGGCCGATAAGGACTTCAATTTTCAATTTATAATAGTAAGTTGAACAGATTTTCCTACGGTGAACAGATATAAGGCCAAAATCACACTTAATCATGCAATTAACACTCAAATTCAAATTAATCACATAATCATGATTAATTAACTTAACACAAGACAGGGTCATCACAATCTTCCCTCCTTTAGGAAGTTTGGTCCTCCAAACTTATTTTACCTCCGTTCGGAAACAAGTGTAGGTAGCGCAGTCACATCTTATCCTCTTTTTCCCATGTAGCGTCCGTCCTATAGTTTTCTTTCCACTTTACCTTTACCATTGGGATGGACTTGTTTCTCAACTGTTTCACTTGCCAATCAATGATTCGTTTTAGCCATTCTTCGTATTCTATATTTTCATCGAGAGCTATCTGATGGTAATCAATTACATAAAACAGATCTCGAAGATAACCTCTCAGCATCGATACATGAAACGCATTATGCATTTGTTCGAATCCCGGCGGCAAAGCAATCTTATAAGCAACTGGACCAAGTCTTTCCAGAATTTGAAATGGCCCAATGTAACGAGGTGACAATTTACCCTTCTTTTTTTTTGGGTGAATAAGACATAAATAAAGACAAGAATAAACAAGAATACAAGGGGAATGCCCTAGGCCCTACATCAACTATACAGAGAAAGAACCGAACCCAAACCAAAAGCAGCGAGAATAAAGAGAAGCAAAGCCCAAGCACAATTTACCCTTCTTACCAAATCTCAGCTGGCCTTTCATCAGAATCACCCGAACAAACACATGATCACCAATCTCGTATTCAAGAGACCTTCTTCGAACATCTACATAGTTCGTCTGTCGACTCTGAGCCATCTTGAGCCTTTGTTGAATACTTTTAATCTTTTCAGAAGTGTCTTGCACAATTTCAGGCCCAAGTAAGGCCCTGTCTCCGACCTCTGTCCAACAAATTGGCGATCTACATTTTCTACCATACAAAGCTTCATAGGGTGCCATACCGATGTTAGAGTGGAAACTGTTATTGTATGCAAACTCTACTAGTGGCAAATAATCTTCCCAACTCCCTTGAAAATCCAAAGCACACATTCTTAGCATATTTTCCAAGGTCTATATTGTCCGTTTTGATTGCCCGTTTGTCTGTGGGTGAAATGCGGTACTAAACCTAATTCTGTTCCCATAGCTCTTTGCAAACTTTTCCACAATCTAGATACAAATTTCGGATCTCTATCCAAGACAATGGGCACCGGAACCCCATGTAGGCAAATAATCTCATCAACATATATAGTAGCCAGTCTATAAGCATCAAATGTAGTTTTTACAGGCAGAAAATGTACAAATTTAGTCAGTCTATCAACTACAACCCAAATAGAGTCCATACCTCGAGGAGTTCGAGATAGACCAACAACAAAATCCATGGTTACATGCTCCCATTTTCATTCCGAAATAGGGAGAGGTTGAAGTAGACCGCCTGGCTTTTAGTATTCAGCTTTAACTTGCTGACACTGAAGGCACTTGGACACATACTCTGCAATTTCTTTCTTTATTTTGGGCCACCAATAGCTTTGCTTCAAGTCCTGATACATTTTGTTGTTACCCGGATACATAGCAAACACTGATTTGTGGGCTTCATCTAAGATTTTCTTCTTTAGTTCAAAAATGTTTGGAACACACAGTCGATTCTGAAATTTCAACACTTCACCATCAATGCTGAATTCTGATTTCGGGTTTGCCTCACACTCATCAATTATCTTCTTGAGGAACTCATCCTCTTTTTGCCTTTGCTTGATTTCAGTAACTGTTGCTGGTTCAGCTGAAATGGCGGCCATCAACCTAGCTTGTTCATGTAACACAACTTCAATCCCAGTTCTCTCTAGATCCAGCAAGATTCCTTTTTGTTCAGTAAGCAAGCAAGCTAAATTCCCTGTTGATTTTCTGCTCAAGGCATCAACAACTGTATTGCCTTTCCCAGGATGATACTGAATCTGAAGATCATAGTCTTTTATTAGTTCAAGCCATCTCTTTTGTAGCATATTCAGCTCCTTTTGCGTAAAGAAATACTTCAAACTTTTGTGATCCATGTAGACTTCACATTTTGCCCCATACAAGTAATGCCGTCAAATTTTTAAAGCAAATACAACTGCGGCCAATTCTAAGTCATGTGTTGGGTAATTCTTCTCATATGGCCTCAACTGCTGAGAGGCGTAGGCGATCACCCTTCCATTCTGCATTAATACACAACCCAAACCTTTATAAGATGCATCACTGAAAATCACAAAGTTTTCCATACCTGTGGACAATGTCAATACTGGCGTAGTGGTCAACCTCGTTTTCAGTTCATGAAAGGCAGATTCTTTTTCGTCATTCCATTCAAATGGTTGCCCCTTGTGTGTCAGTTGAGTAAGTGGCACAGCTATTTTCGAAAAATCCTTCACAAATCTTCTGTAGTACCCGGCTAAGCCCATGAAACTGCGAACTTCTGTTACATTCGTTGGAGTGGGCCAATTCACAATTGCCTCTATCTTATGTGGGTCTACTGAAATCCCTTCCTTGTTGATAACATGCCCTAAGAAAATGACTTCATCCAACCAAAATTCACATTTCTTTAGTTTGGCAAATAGTTTCTTTTCTCTAAATGTTTGCAAAACGATTCTCAAATGTTGTTTATGTTCAAGTCTATCCTTCGAATATATCAGAATATCATCAATAAATACTACAACAAATTCATCAAGGTAAGGTTTAAAAATTCGGTTCATAAGATCCATAAATGTTGCGAGGGCATTAGTCACTCCAAATGGCATAACAAGGAATTCATAATGACCATACCTCGTTCTGAATGCAGTTTTCTCTACATCTTCTGCCTTTACCTTCAACTGGTGGTACCCAGATCTCAAATCAATTTTAGAAAATACTTGTGATTCCTACAACTGATCAAACAAATCATCAATATGGGGCAAGGGGTATTTATTCTTTATCGTTACCTTGTTCAATTCATGATAGTCAATACACAGGCGTAAAGTTCCATCATTCTTCTTCACAAATAGTACTGGTGCACCCCATGGTGAAGTACTTGGTCGAATAAACCCCTTGTCCAGTAAGTCTTGCAACTATTCTTTTATTTCAGTAGTAGCCACTCTGCAGGGAGTTTTGGAAATAGGTTGAGTGCCTGGCACGACTTCAATGGTAAACTCTATTTCCCTGTCAACTAATTCTCTTGGCAACCCATTTGGGAATACATCTGGAAACTCACTAACCATAGGGATACTGTTCAATTCAACATTCATAGATTGTTCCGATAATACACAACACAAATAACCCCGGCATCCCTTCCTAATCAATTTACATGCTTTCATTGCAATTATTAAATAAGGTGGAGGTACTACCCCGTTACCTACAAACACAATTTCTTCCTCCCCTAGTGGTTTAAATATAACCCATTTCGTTACACAATCAATGGTGGCGTAGTATTTAGTTAGCCAATCCATGCCCAGAATTACATCAAAATGTCTAAATTCCAAGGGTAATAAATCTACATACAAGGTAGCATTCCCAATACGCATATCACAAAATTGACATACAGATGTACACAACACAGATTCCCCGGATGAAGCAGATACACATAACAAGTATGGCAATGATTCTAAAGGTCTACTCAATCTAGATGCAAATGCATAAGTTACAAAAGAGTGTGTTGATCCGGAGTCGATTAATACAAAAACATCCTGGTTGCATATAGAGATAGCACCTAAGACAACAGCTTCTGTGTTCCGTGTATCACCCAGAACAAGCGCAAAGACTCTCCCTTGCCTCACAGTATTTCCAATAGTAGTAGGCCTTGTAGTATTTCCCAGTTTTGGGATTGATGCAGTTGAAATTGCAGCTAACTTTCCACTGTTCTGATTACAATCTATGGCCATATGCCCCATTTTACCACATTTAAAGCAGGCTCCTGACACACGGTAACAAACTCCGCGATGCCTTTTACTACAAATATTGCACATTAGAGATGTATCTCGGGATGAATTAGAAGTGCTTGAGGAGGCCATATTCTGTTTCTTTGATAATCTCTTCTTTTAGAAGAAGCCTTGTCTTTTACTGCTTTTCTAGTCAGTTGATGATTTGGCTTGTCTGGCTATATTAGCTTCTGATATTATGGCCCGATCTAGTACACCAATATAAGTTTCTAGCTTTTACACATTCACCTTGTCTAAGATATCATCTCGAAGGCCTCCTTCAAAGTGCCTTGCCTTCTTATAGTCAGTGTCTACCATATGTGGTGCAAATCTGGCCAATTTAGTAAACTTGGCTTCATACTCGGCCACTGTCATGTTATTTTGTTTGAGTTCCATAAACTCCGACACTTTCCTGTCACGAACACATTGTGGAAAGTATTTGTCGTAGAAAATTTCTAGAAATCCTGTCTAACCAATGTGTTTATGATCCTCACGCATTAACATCACCACCTTCTTGCTTCGTCTTCCAGTGTAAAGGTGGCTAGCAATACCTTTTGTATTTCTTGACAAGGAAATACCTCAAACAATTTTTCTATCCCAAGGACCCATGCCTTTACCTTCAACAGATCCAATCCTCCATGAAACTGTGGCGGTTTCATTTTCTTGAACTCTTTGGTGAGAGCTATTGTTCAGTCATTATTCTGTAGGTCTGGCACAGGTGGTGCTGGAGGTGGAGGTGGAGGTGGAGGTGGAGGGTGTGGCTGTTGCCACTATTGTTGTTGTTGCCTCAACGTTTTCTGCCATTTCCTGAATCAATCTTTCCATCCTATCCATTCTGGCAGTAGAGGACTCCTCTATTTCATCACCTCTTGTTCTCACCATTATCTTCTTAGACTTGCATTATTCTATATGCAAAAATGTTCACAAATATGCATATACAAAAGTGCATACGTATCCAATTAATTCACGATGCAAGTCATTCACAAAACATATAACACATAGTCATTTATTTTAAAGCATTTAAGCATATGTTTGATGTCTACAAGTTCACACTTATCTCATGAATGCATCCTAGATCTTTTCTAGATACTTATTGCTCATTTGGACAAGTGTGTGAGTTATTAACTCATACTCTGATACCACTCTGTCATGACCTGAACCCGCCCCTATGGATTAAGGTCATAACGGGCCAGTAATCAAGAGATTACCCACGGCCTCAAACCCAATGAAACATATTTCAACAGAGTCAAGGGGCCAAAACGAAAGCAAGCTTAAAAATTTTGTCCATAGAGCTATGCTTACATGGCACATCATAATGTCTCACATATACTCGTTAATAACCCACATCGGGAACATAACATAGAATTTAACACAAGACAGGGTCATGACATTAACACTGTATCTGTACTCATGATTATATCGTGATCTTAAAACTGACACACTTACTCGGGCAATGAGCTACAATACAAAGGTATGATTTCCAACAATCTTCCTTAGCCACTCATGTCAATTCACTCAAACTTGACCACTTTCCTAGACATGGTCCTTTATATCATATTCTTCATGACCATTGGATGACATGCTAAAGTAGCGACATCAAGTCATCACTTCATGACATAGTTCTAGGTTCAAGGGTATAGAGTAGGCCAATTTTTGGCCTAACAAGGCTCACATATTGCTAGAGTAGGGATCCATCTAGCTACTCCCTTAAGTGGTCGACAGTAGCACATACAATATGATATGTATGCTATGGCAGAGCTCCCACTAAATTGGGCCTGTCGCTCTCTAACGCTATACAAATCTTAGTATAATCACTATACAAGCGCCTAACCTAAGTTTTTTAGCATATTCGCTCATCAAGTGCCTATCTAATTCATGAAGTTGTGGATAATTTCTTGTTCTACTTTTTAAAGTCTCATCTTAGCCAATGATAAGGCAACATCTAATAATAAATCAGTTTTGTTCACTTCTCAAGTTACAAAACATTTACCTCACTCACTCTCTAAGCAGCAAGATAATTAATGTCTCATCTCGCTCATTGTACAAGCGCTAGGGTGATCACCAGTGTGAGAAGGCTGATCTAAGCCTGGTGACATCATATACAATACGTGCTAATAGTATCAGTTACACCACAAAACCACATGAATAAATAATTATGCATAAGATACTCATAAAATATCCAACAAAGTCAATGAGGTATCCAAGATATATCAAATCCTACAAAGTCCTAAACTCCCAATATGAGTCTAGAAAGTATCTCTAGTAGTGGGTTAGCCACCATCCTACTAGTGGAGATATGTTGTAGGACTACCTCCCCTCCTACAATCACACCTCGAATAAAGTGAAATGAATGTCGATGTGTTCGGTCCTACCAAGACACTTAGAATCTCTAGAATATGCTAAAGTTGGCATACTATCAATATGGATCATAATGGCTTCATCTGTAAGAACCATGATCCCAAGGCGCTATAGGAATCTCCTCAACCAAAAAGCCTCTAGTACTATTGCTGAACAAGCAACGTACTCTTACTCCATTGTAGACAACGATGCCAAAAAAATCCTCTTCACTGCTTGCTAGTGAACAAGTCTTATGTTACTCTAGTAATGGATGACCACACCCACTGCAAAGCATATGTCTGGTCGAGTACACACCATAGCGTACACTAGACTACCAACTGCACTCGCATAGGGAACCTTTGCCATTTGTTTCTTTTCCTCATCTATTCTTAGGGCAAGAGTCAATGCTCAGATTATGTCCCTTGTCAATGGGTTTGGAATAGTGGAGTAAGAGTACATAGAAGTCTCTTAGAGCGATATTTTAGGATCTTAACTCCGAGCACATAATTTGCCTCTCTCATGTCCTTCATTTAAAAAATAAAGGACAACCACTTCTGAGTGGCGACAATCATCTCCATGTCATTTCCAAATAATATGTCGTCAACATACAACGATACAATGGTCTTCCTCCATCATCTCAAACCTAGTCGAAACGATGGTTTTTATGGAATCTAAAATACCATTATCTAGATGATTGCTTTAGGCTATAAATGGAACGTTTGAGACGGCATGCTTTGCGCTATTGTCCATTGACCTCAAAGCCTACTGGTTGATCTCTGTAGATCTCCCCATTCAATTCTCCATTGAGAAATGTATTCATAATACGCATTTGGAAAAGTTTCAAATCCAAATGCATGACAATAGCTAGAATTAGGTGAATAGGGGTAAATCTCACCACCAGGGAGACTGTCTTATCATAATCTATACCCTCTCTTTAGGTGTAGCCCTTCACCATGAGACGAAATTTTGACCCATGAGCCTTGTGTTTAACTTTTAAGACCCACTTGTTGCTAATGGTCTTGCGCCCAGGTGGAAAGTCAACCAACTCTTAAACTTAGTTCCGAGCCATAGAACTCATTTCATCCTTCGTAGCAGCCATCCACTTACTAGCATTCGGTCAAACTAACGTTTCCTCATAGGAAGCAAGCTCTTCAAGCAAGCTCATCAAGATCCAACAGAGCACACGTAAAAGATTTCCCCTCAATCTTATAAGACAACAAGGAATGATTCCATGTTTACCTCTACGTAACTGGGATCCTTATTGAGTCATTTCCAAGCGAAACGCTTCCACTAGAAGGTAAATCACTCCTACTATCTTTGGCGATTTTAGGATGAGTCTCTAATTCTCCACCCATGCCAAAAGATGGTGTGACTTCCTCAAACTCCTACAACTCAAATAGCACAAGATCTTTCTTTACTTCACCAATACTAAAAAATTCACTCTCAATGAGCATTCTGAGTATCTAATAAACACTTGTTCATTTGCTCTAGGGCCTAATTTCTCATGTTATTCACCCAAAAAAAAATTCTCGTGTTTATGAGAAGTACTGTGAGCAAGACCCGTACAACTCTAAGACTACAAATGCTCCAAATCAGGTTTTATGCCTTTCCATAATTCATATGGAGTCTTGGAATTGACTTTGAAGGCACACGGTTAAGGATGTAGGCAGTAGTCATAAGAGCATCCCCCAAAAAAGATATAGGGAGGTTGACTTGCGCCATTATCGATCTAACCATTTCAAGCAAAGTGTGATTCCATCTCTCCACTACACCATTTTGTTGTGAAGTGCATGGACTACCTGCATATCCTTTTTTCCTCATACAGTCCCTAGACCTAATGCGATAAATATTCAAGCCCTCGATATGTTCGAAAGATGCTCAATTTCCTATCTGTCTGATTCTCAATCAATGCAATAAAGCTCTTAAAGCAATCTAATGCCTCAAAGCGATATGAGATCGAATAGAAACAATTGGACCGTGAATAGTCATCAACAAATGTAAAGAAATAAGAAGCACCATGGCATGCCTTTACATTTATAGGTCTGCAAATGTTAGAGTTAACTAACTCTAGAGGATATAATGTCCTAAGTGCCTTTCCAAAAGGCTTCCTACAGGCTTTTCTTGCCAAACAAGGCTTATACACAGGAAGACTTACATTAGCAAGATGCTCCAACAGGCCTTCTTTAGCTGGTCTAGTCATTCTATCTTTTCCTATGTGACCAAGTCTAGCATGCCAATTAACAGAATTTAATGAATCATTAGAAGACACATAAGAATAGGAGGGAAAATCCAAATTTAGCATAAACAAACCATTAGAAAGAAAACCTTGTCCATACAAGACCTTATTCAAATAGGAATCCAACTGGCACCAATAAAACCAAATCCTAACAAAACAATAATTGATAAAAAAAAATTACATTAGACACGAGATGCATAAACCACATCATGGAGGAGTAAAGTGTGCCCCAGACGCATCTTGAGCTGATAAAAACCAACTCCAAGGACATCCTCTCGAGTTCCATTACCCAAAATAACGTACTGATTGCCCACAGGTATCTTTCTGTAATCCATGGAGTTAACTCTTTCTTTAACTATGTGGTTGATTGCTTCTGAGTTGTACAATCCAACAATGGAGAGAATTAGCAACACATACATGTGAACAAACATAAGTATTTAAAGAGTTAAGTGAAATGTCTATCTTTTTTGCATCAAGGCATTCCCGAGCAAAGTGACATCGCTTCACACAGTTATAGCACTTGACTTTGGCTTTGTTTTTATTTCCAGCGCGCTTGCCTCGATGATGCTTCTCCACATTACCTCTCTTAGGACCAAGGTTACTAGCTACACCATTACGTTTTTCTTGTCTGTTGAGCTTAGGCCTAAATGCCTGATGCTATCCTGCTTGGGTGACAAGGACAGTGCTGCGGTGCGACCCCAGGTGCTCCACTTTAAGCCCAAATTGCTCAAATTTCAAAACAAGAGCATGCAACTCCGTTATAGGTGTAGTCCCGTAGGTAATATTTAGTTGATTCCACATGTCATGAGCAATGGGGTTTGTCTCAAACTCCCCAGTGAGATCATTGTGCATGCTGCAAAGCATAGTATAGCGCTCGCATCAATCTCCCATGAATATTTGACGGGTCTCCGTGTCACAATGATATTGGGCAGTGGTCTTTTCTTCAGATCGAATCTTAAGGGTGGTCAATTTTTCCATAACTTCTTGTTCATTAAGAAAATGTTGCATTTCATCTTTAGTGAGGTCAGTGACAACATTCTGAGAGGCCATTTCACTACATTGATTCCATAGGGTTTGACATTAGCACACTTTTATAAATTTTATTCCTAAAAACACAATTGGCATACAATATTTCTACTTACATAGAGAGATCAAAAATTTCGCTAAACTCACAATCATCTCCCTCTATGTGAGCTTAAATATGGCACCCAATTAATTTTGAATAAAAGTATATAAGAGGCAAAATCATCTCTTAAATTCACAACATTAAACCATGCATAATATATGAGTCCAAATAATGCGCCATACAATTTTGTGTGTGGGCTCCACTTGAAGCCCTATTAGTAATATGGTACAACAGGTTAAGGCAACCTTGAAATCTATTGGTAACAGTGAAACACATCCCCTTCCATGGCTATGAAAAAATACATCCAAAAATTAAATAATTACAACCCTAAAGAATCCTAATACATTGATTCTAATAAATAAAAAATAAAAAAACATTTGTGGGGTCTACCTCTAACATTTGTGGCACCAATACATTTGCGGGGTCTACATCTAACATTTGTGGCACCAATACATTTTTGGAGTCTACCTTTAACAATACAAAAATAAATAAATAAACATGTGCCCAAAAATTACCAACATTAGCATCATCCATCCAAACGTACATCAACAATAAATAAATGGCCAAAGGATAGAGGTCAAATTATAATTCCTACGAAGGAAAAGAGTATAGTCATGAAAAATTAGGACTAAAAATATATATTAGTTCTCAACTAATACGTATATATTAAATAATTAATAAATTAATTCCACAATTTAATAGTACAAAAATAAATGCTAAAACAACCAAAAGGAATTAACAAATTATGCATAATTATTGATAAAACAGAAAAATAATTTCTAGATTTTTTTATTTTTTTGCAATTTCCAAAATTATATTTTTAATTTTTTGTAATTTTTATAATTAAAAAAATATAAACAAATGATAATATGTAAAGATAATTCAAATATAAATAACCTGAGGAACCATAGACAAAACAAATTACACAAAAAAAATAGAACACGTAGTGAGGATCCCCCATGTGCCGCATATGTAACACACATGCCTGCGGAAACATGCCATGCACCTTCACGCGCTCTGGCTGTTGGTCTGCGCATGTGGAACACGTAGGCACGTCTACACGCGCCACATAGCAAACCTTCATGCGTGTGCCCGTGCATGCTGATGACATCAGCTGTATGCAGTGACGTCATACCTTGTGCTGAGTCCCGCCACCCCGCGTCGAGCCGCACTGAGTCGACTTCCGCGTTCTTGCTGATGTCATGTTGACCTCGGCCTCTGACTTCCCAGATTTTCTAATTTTTTTCAGAATTTCTCAAAAACAGTTATTTTTACCCAAAAATCTTTGAAAAATAATAACTTTTTTAATATAATTCTAATTAAAGCCCATTTTCTATGAGTGGAAAACTTACAAAGAGTACTTTCATCATGCATAAATTTCAGTCACAGAAAATGTCATGACCCCAACCTATCTCAAATAATATGGAGGTGACTAGCCAGTAGTCACTGACTATCAAAAGCCTAGCTTGCAAAACAAGTTGGACTCTTAAAATAATTGGAGCAAATTTTCAATTTTTAAGTATGGAAGCGATTACTTACTTATATTGAGTCCATTTGAAATATCTATTCAAAGCAGTGCATAATTATATGAATTGAAAGCATGCATTCTTCTTGGATTATTATCTTACCTCATTATATGATCCATATAACAAAAGTAAAATACAAAACTCTTGGCAAAGCTTATACGAAACCATCACAAGAAATCCAGACAACTCTTAATCAATTTTTTGTCATAACCAAGCTCTTCATCACCTGCATATATATATATATATATAAAGGAGAGGGGCGAGCCATTGGCCAGTGAATAATATCAAAGTAAAGTAGTAAATGAATGAATTCCAATCAGATTTGCAAAGCATAATTTCACATCACATTTCCAAAAGTGACGCGTACAAGCCCACAAAGGCCATGGACCACTATAAGCAACCCAAGCCCATCAATCGGAGCCCAATACATAACCTGGCTGGTGAAGTCCAGAACAGCTGGAATCCAACATGGCATAAAGAGCCAATGGCATTCAGGCACATAGCAGGTGAAGGACGGGTCACATCAGCAGACAAAGATCTGCAAAGTTATTGCTACTGCACATCACCATTAATGCAGCCCATCACAACATTTATTACGACAACACCTCCCCGTCGGAACAGGACCCCCTTGCCCTGAACAAGGTAAGCTACAGCATAGACTTTCGGTGAGGAGGGCAGGTCGAAAGGGACAGCGAAATGATTACCAAAGGATATAAGCAAACGTTGAAGACAATAAGAAGGTTAAGCTTTCTATCTCTAAACTCTCCTTACATTCTAATTCTCCTTCTAACTTGCTCGTCGGAGGGTTCACTGAGGGACTACCCCGTTCCCCATTGGACTTGCTTGCAGGTAACCCGGTGGGCTTGATCAACTGGACGTGGACGCTGAAGAGCTTAAACAAGTCCGACCCATTCACTTGGACAAACTGTATTATCAGTTGGCGCCGTCTGTGGGAAGGTCTTTGCTCCGTGCGCCAGTTGTGTTCACTGTCGCCGGAGACCCAATCCCAACAACCTTTTCCTCCTACCCATCAAAGTGTATGGTCACGACTAGATCCATGGCTTCTCATAATAATGCTGTCGACCATCAGGCCGACCCCTCCCATCCAAACAACCCACCGCAGTATTTCATTGAGCTTACCAACAGTATTAACCACATGGCCGAATAGAACCAGGCCCTGATAAATGCCTTACTCCAAAGAAACCTCCCGATGCCTCCGCCACCACCTCCAGATATCCCACCCAACCAAGAAAGAGCCCCGAGCCATACTGTTCTGCAACCCTATCCACCCAACTTGGAAGGTTTGCAATCCTCCTCCTCCTCCCCACATAAATCTACCACCCCCACCCCCACGCCCGTCGGTCATACTACCAGCCCCTGAAGGGGAAGCCAGTAGTGTCCAGCCCCCATTGACTGACCATGGTGACAACATTCCCCTCTGGGACACTGAACTCCGAGCAATGAAGCTCCAACTCCAAGGGGTCATGCAAAACATTCAGCATAAACCCTCCACCACAGCAAGCTCGCCATTTGTTGCCTCCATCCGGGACAAACCTCTGCCCGCCAAGTTCAAGATGCCCACCATAGACTCTTTTGATGGTACGACAGACCCAGTCAACCATCTGGAGACCTACCGAACCCTTATGATCCTCCATGCCTTCCCTGACGAGATCATGTGTCGGGCCTTCCCTGTGACATTGAAAAGGTCAGCTCGACTGTGGTTCAGTCAGTTACCGGCAGACTCTATCTCTACTTTCCAACACCTCAACGACTCCTTCCTTAGCCATTTCATTGGAGCCCAGCGCCAACGCCGCCCAGCAACCCAACTCCTCAACATCCGACAGACCGAGGGGGAGTCGCTGCGCAGTTTCGTGACCCGCTTCAACAATGAAGCCCTGCAAGTAGTGGAAAACGATAACAAGGTCATCCTCACGGCTTTCATGGCTGGGCTACAATCGTCCGATTTCCTCTTCTCCCTCTCAAAAAACCACCCGACCTCCATGGCAGCCCTACTCTCCAAAGCCCAGAAATACATGAATGCTGAAGATTCACTAGCCGCTCGGCAGGATCCAATAACCAAAAACCCGACCCGCAGGGAGAAGAGAAAAGACCCAGAACCCAGAAACACCCAGTATAATAACCAAACACCCCACTATACAGACCGACCCCCCCCGCGCTGACCGGTCGGCAACAGCCCGACCGCCCGGTCCGGTCAGTTCGAGCGGTACACCCCCCTTAATTCTCCCATGGAACAAGTCCTCAACCAAATCCAACGGGACTACCCCCTCAAATGGCCCCTACCCTCACGGACCCCTTCCAATCGGAAAGACCAGTCCAAATATTGTCGTTTCCACCAAGACCATGGCCACAACACTAATGACTGCGTCAACCTCAAGGATCAGGTCAAGGCCTTAATACATCAGGGATGTCTCAGCCGCTTCACGGACACCCGCCCACAGCAAAGGCAAAGAAACGAGCCCCTCAGAAACGACCGCCGGCGCACCCCACCCCGGCAGCCAGCTCCAACTAACCAAGGCCATGATCGCCCTCCACAACAGCATCGGCCGCCAGGTAATCCCCCTCCGCCAGTTAGCGAAATCTGAGTCATTTCAGGTGGCCTTGCCTGTGGCGGACCATCCCGCTCGGCTCAGAGGGCAGAGCTCAGAAAGATAAGGCAAGGCTGAGACAGAGCTGTTGCCACGGTGGACCGACCCTCCAAACAATCCAAGCAGTGGACAGAGCCCATCACCTTTACGGACGCCGACTGTACAGGCATCCGTTATCCTCACGATGACCCCCTCGTCATTTCGGCCCTCCTCTCTAACTATAAGGTCAGACGGGTTCTGATCGACAACGGCAGTTCTTCAGACATCATATTCCTCAACTGTTTCCGCCAACTCAAGATTGGGGAGGAAAGCCTGTCGCCCCTCCAAACCCCTTTGGTCGGTTTCACTGGCGACCGGGTGACCTCCATCGGCTCAATCAATCTCCCCATTACCATCAGTGAATACCCACGGCAGACTACGAAGTTGCTCACTTTTCTTGTGGTCGACTGTCCCTCTGCCTACAACATCATCCTTGGTCACACTGCCCTCAACGCTTTCCAAGCTATTACTTCAACCTACCACCTTGCCATAAAGTTCCCTACTGACCTGGGCGTCGGGACAGTAAGGGGGGAACAGACCGTAGCCAGGGAATGCTATGTCGCCTCACTCAAGGAAGTCAAGTTGAAGGAGGCCATGATCATTGAAGGACTCGACGTACGAGATGAGGACGAGCCGGTCAGAGGGGAACCGGTGGAGGAGCTCGTCGAAGTCCCTATCGATCCCATCGATCCAATGAAAACGGCCAAGATCGGGAGCCAACTGTCCCCCCAAGTAAGGCCGACCTTACTGCCCTCCTGACCGAGCACAATGATGTATTTGCCTGGACTCACTCAGACATGCCCGCATTGACCCCTCTTTCATAACTCATCGCCTCAACATTGAACCCCATTTCCGACCTTACCACCAGAAGCAGCGTATTTTTCATCCGGAGCGCAACACCCTTATAGCCGTAGAGGTTGACAAACTCCTTGAGGCCCAATTCACCAAAAACGTGGACTACCCCCAAATGGTTGTCAAACGTCGTCCTAGTCCGCAAGAACAATGACAAGTGGCGACTCTGTGTTGATTACTCTGACCTGAACCAAGTCGGCCCCAAAGACAGCTATCCTCTTCCCCGCATAGATCTGCTGGTCGATGCTACGGCCGGTCATCAAATGCTCAGCTTCATGGATGCTTTCTCTGGTTACAACCAAATCCTGATGCACCCGTCTGATCGGGAACATACATCCTTTATTACTGACCGAGGTACCTACCACTGCTGTGTGATGCCATTCGGTTTGAAGAACGCCGGGGCCACCTACCAACGGTTGGTCAATGCCATTTTCCATCATCAGATAGGTCGGAATATGGAAGTATATGTCGACGACATGCTTGTCAAGAGCAAACTTTCCACTGATCATCTGACCGACCTACGAGAAACCTTCGCCACCCTCTGCAAGTACCAAATGAAGCTCAACCCAGAGAAGTGCGCCTTCGGCGTAGGATCTGGGAAGTTTTTGGGTTTTATGGTCAGTCAGCGGGGCATTGAAGCTAACCCTGAAAAGATCAAGGCCTTGATCGAGATGCAGTCACCCAGAACGGTTAAGGAGGTCCAAAGACTCACTGGCCGAGTTGCAGCCCTTAACCGTTTCATTTCCCGCGCAACGAACAAATGCCTGCCATTCTTCAAAGTTCTTCGGCAAACTTTCGAATGGACGGCTGAATCCGAAGAGGCTTTTCAACAGTTGAAGCAGTGCATAGCTAATCCTCCCCTCCTTTCGCAGGCAATTATGGGCGAGCCCCTCTTCCTCTATCTAGCTGTATCCAACACTGCTGTCAGTGCAAGTCTTATCAGGGAAGACGGCTCCGTCCAACGACCGGTCTACTACATCAGTCGAGCCCTCAGGGGAGCAGAGCAGAACTACCCTCTGTTAGAAAAATTATCCTTGGCTTTGGTCACCGCCTCCAGACGACTCCGTCCTTACTTCCAAGCCCACTCCATAGTGGTCCTCACCGACCAACCCTTGAAAAAGGTCATGCAACAACCAGAACTTTCCAGCAGACTCATGCAATGGTCAGTGGAACTCAGCCAGTTTGACATCTCTTACCGGCCTCGAACAGCAATTAAGGGGCAAGCTATCGCCGATTTCATTCTGGAATTCACTAACCCTACCCCAACCACTGCCTCGACACCCCCACCAGCTCCCATCGAACCAGAAGACCCTTATTCTTGGACTCTCAACGTCGACGGATCATCTCGCAGGGAAGGTAGTGCGGCTGGCCTCATCCTCACCGCCCCTGAGGGTGGTTATTTCAAATGCGCTCTCCGTTTCCTGTTTGAGGCCAGTAACAATGAGGCCGAATATGAGGCATTGATTGCGGGTCTTCGCCTAACCAGGGATATTGGTGTCAGCCACATCCGAGTGTTCAGCGACTCCCAGCTCATCGTCGGACAGATCACGGAAGAATTCGATGCCAAGGAGGACACAATGCGGGCTTATAGGGATATTGCACTTCCCCTTGTTTGCCTTTTCAATTCCTTCCACATCAAGCACATTCCTCGGGCAGAAAACTCTAAGGCGGATGAGATGGCTCAGTTGGCTTCCGCAGACCAATCCGACCTCAGCCATGGTATCTGCCTAGAATACCTATCCCACCCCGCCATTCGCCCCGACCAGCACGAAATACAATTCCTCCAAAATGAGCCCATCCCTTGGGTGTCGGACATCTTCCTATTTCTGACAACAGGGCAACTCCCAGACGACCAACAACAAGCTGCCAAAGTCAGGGCCCGGTCGTCCAATTACATCCTCGTCAGCGGTATTTTATACAAACGCGACTTCTCACGCCCCTATCTGCGGTGCCTCAATCTGACTCAAGCAACTTATGTGATGCAAGAGATTCATAAGGGTATCTGCGGCAATCACTCAGGCGGCAGGTCCTTGGCCCACAAGATACTTCGCACTGGATATTTCTGGCCTACTCTCCACCAAGATATGGCTGACTTCGTGCTCAAATGCGACAAGTGTCAGCGTTTTGCCAATGTCCCTCATGCTCCTCCCACCGAATTGATCACACTCTGCAGCCCCTACCTGTTCGCCAAATGGGGGATCAATCTGGTTGGCCCTTTACCCACTAGCTGAGGCCAGACCAAATTTGCCATTGTCGCCATTGATTATTTTACTAAGTGGGTCGAGGCAGAACCCTTGCCACCATTACCGAGCGGAACACAACCAAGTTCATCTGGCAGTCCATCGTTTGCAGATTTGGCATTCCTCAGGCCATTATTTCCGACAACGGTAAACAATTCGACAACGCCAAGTACAGGAAGTTCTGTGCAGACCTCCAAATTCAACCCTGTTTTTCTTCCCCCGGTCATCCCCAAGCCAATGGCCAAGTCGAGGTCACCAACCGTTCTCTCCTGAAGATCATCAAAACCAAGCTAGAAGCTGCTAAGGGCCTTTGGGCTGAGGAACTACCAAATGTACTCTGGGCTTACCGAACTACAGCTTGGACTCCCACTGGGGAAACTCCTTTCTGCCTAACATACGGCGCTGAGGCAGTTATTCCGGTAGACGTTGGTCTGCCTACCCCTAAAGTTTTACATCCGGATCCAGCACTAACGGAAGAGCTTCGTCGGGCAGACCTGGACCTAATTGAGGAACTCAGAGAAACCACTGCTATCAGACTGGCCTCATACCAATAGAAAATGAGAACACACTACAACCGCAAAGTCCGACCAAGGGAGTTCACTGTAGGGGACCTTGTCTTGAGAAAAGCAACCCTTGCCACCAAAAATCCGTCTGAGGGTAAACTGGCAACCAAATGGCAGGGACCTTACGTTGTGAAAGCCCGACCACGTCTGGGCACTTACCGACTTCAGGACATGGAAGGTCAAGATCTCTCCTCATCCCTGGAATGCCGAACACCTGAAGCGCTACTTTCAATAAGTTCCTACTGTTGTATTGCTCAGTTGCTGTATTTTCTTTTTGTTACATAATGTAAAACTTGGATCGACAGGATTACATTGTCCATGACAACAATTCTCTACCTTAGCTATATGTATATTGTCTCAATAACATTCTCATTTGCAGCACTTATTACAAGCCTCAGCCAGACTGAGCACTAAAAGCCTCAGCCAGACTGAACACTAAAAGCCTCAGTTAGACTGAGCACTACAAGAGCCTCAGCCAGACTGAGCACTACAAAAGCCTCAACCAGACTGAGCGCTACAAGAGCCTATGCCAGACCGAACGCTACAGTTTCATTTGCAGCACTTATTACAAGCCTCAGCCAGACTAAGCACTAAAAGCCTCAGCCAGGCTGAGCACTACAAGAGCCTCAGCCAGACTGAGCACTACAAAAGCCTCAGCCAGACTGAGCACTCAAAGCCTCAGCCAGACTGAGCACTAAAAAAAAAAAAACCCTCAGCCCGATCGAGCACCAGAAGCCTCGGCCAGACCAAGCATGAAGCACTCGGCTTGCCTAACAAGTCTTAGCCAGACCGAGCACCAGAAGCCTCGGCCAGTCCGAGCATTAAGAGCCTCTGCCAGACCGAGCATAAAGCACTCGGCTTGCCTAACAAGTCTTAGCCAGACCGAGCGCCACAGTTTCAAGGTCAGACACAGGTTATTTTCTCCTCAATCAAACTCTCACAAGTTAGCCCTCTCCTCCTCACAAACCAAGCCTCACTCCATAAACCACTAACTTACTTGACCAGTGTGGCAAACACAAACTTGTAATTTTACTACATTTTAAAATTTCACTCTACCTTGAGGAGTTCCTAACTTTACTCTGCATTGAGTTTTTATTACAAGTTTACCTTTACTCTGCATTGAATTTTCATTACAAGTCCAATTTCACTCTGCCTTAAGGAGTCGTTAACTTCACTCTGCACTCAGTTCTTATTATAATTTCAATCCCATTCTGCCTTGCGGAATTCCTAAATTCAGTTGTTATCACAAGTTTATCACAAGTGTTTATCACAAGTTTTCATCCATTTCAAACAAACAAGCCAAAACAGTCAAATGCAAAACACAACTGAAATTTTATTTATTCACAACTTTGTACATAAGTTCATTACAACAATTCCAAAAAAAAAAAAAAAAAAGAGAAAACAAACAAAACAAAAACAATGTCTGTGCAAAGTCTCCTTCTCCTTCTTCTCCAATTACTCCTCCTCACTGGAGATGAGGTCTCCTTCTTCAATCCCCTCATCCAGGGGGGTTTGGGCCACATCGTCCTCACCAATTGTTACACTACTGAGGTCTAAGTCTAGGAACAGTTCTTCAGCTCTACGTTTGAACATCTTCCAGCCACTGTCCCAGAACTCAGCCATTTCGTGTTTATAAAAGTCTGACTGCTGGAAGCTCTCAATAACTTCTGCTTCAGTTCTGCCTCCAACAGTCATCCTCGATGGGCCCACCCCCCCAGATTCTTGCCTAGCCAAGCTGCTGGCGACGGCGGCATCAACTGCCATCCGAAACTCAGCAGACCCTTTGAATTGCTCCACAGCTGCGACGCACAGATCGGGATAAGCCGCCCTCTCAGAGGCTGCCTTCGTCCTCTCTTCGTCCAACTCCTTCTGCAGGGTCGCCCTTTCAGACGCAGTCTTTGCTCTTTTCTCCTCCAATTCCTTCTTCAGGCTCTCCTTCTCCGCCGTCGCCTTCACTCTCTCTGCCTGCAACTCCTTCTACAACCTCCCCCTCTCCTCCACTACCTTGGCACGCTCGCTCTGTAATTCCTTCTGCAAATCGCCAATCTTGACATCCGCCTCATCTTTCTGCCTGACCAGCTCTTCATTGCTGCTTATTGCTTCTTCATGGCGTTCGATCGCGACTGCGCAGGCCTTTTGGGCCTCATCCACCCTCTTCCACTCGCCAGCCAATTGGAACTCGAGCGACACAACTTGGCGGCGTGTGTTCTCCAGCTCCACCTTGACTGCTTGCAGATCAGCGTAGACAGTCTCCCAACTTGCACTCTCCTTCTTCAACTTTGCAAGCTGAGCCTTAGCCTCATCTACCTTGAGTTTGGCAGCCCCCGCTTTCCTCAGCAGAGCCCCTGCTAGGGTGGTTACCTCCATTTGAGCGGAGTATAACCCCCTTAGCAGTTCGGCCTCGTTGAATCTAGATGCTGAGCGCAAGTGTAATGACCCAAAAAAATGCGTAGAGGAAGTCATCCTTATTTAATAATGGGGTTAACGTGGTTTAAATCAGTTATATCTATTGGAATTGACGACCTTTACTGTAACGATCTGAAGTTTTCCTTCCGCTCGAGCGGGGGAGTTGGCGCTCGAGCGGACTTTTGGGGTTTCCAGTACTTTTGCAGGCGGACTGAAATTCTGGGAGTAGTGATTTTGCGCTCGAGCGTATAAGTGGTCGCTCGAGCGGACGACTTTGTTGGCCTCCGCGCTCGAGCGCAAGATTGGACGCTCGAGCGGGCCACCTGGTTAAGTTTGAACTTCTGAGGCACGTGGGCTCATTTTTGACACTCTTATTAGTGTATTTGGAATGTTTTTACCTTATTTGGGGGTATTGATTGAGGTAGTGGTATGATGGTAAAGTAAGATTGGACCAAAGGATATAATCCGGAGAGTTATCATTTGCCCTTTTCTTTTTCCACACTTTGAATTTGAATGTGAGGTTAGAACCATTGGAAAGCTTATTTCCGGGGCTTCAATTTGGACACAAGAATGACCTAAAACGGAGTCCGGATGGGAGAGTTATACCTGTTTGAAGTTTTGAAATCTGTGCTGGAAGCAGGTACGCTTGAGCGGGAATATAGACGCTCGAGCGGGGTTTACGGGTCAGCAGCTTAAAAAACGGGATTTTTGGATCATTTCAGATATTTTCTACTTCCCTCTTCCTTCCTCTCTTGCTAGGTCCGAAAACCTAACCCTCAAACCTTTGATTTCAGCCATTCTCACCAACAATCCACCATGGATCGTGCATCAAAGATGAAGAAGAAGTGAAGATCAACTTTTCCAACCGATTAGATTTTGGGATTTTCGAGAGGACGTTTTTGACCTAGCTTCTTTGCTCCCAATCTTGAGGTAAGGGGGTTCTCTTAGCCTTGAATGTTTATGATTCAAAGTGATTTTGTTGACACTTTGGGATTTTGTTGACATTTTGGAATTTTGAGTTGATTATGGGTTAGAAACATTAATGGCTTGTTGTTTATTCACAAATGGGGCTTCTACTCTAATTTTCAAAGGATGTTGAATGTTTTTAGCATATTGATATATAGTAATTGTTGATTTGAAGATTTAACTAAGAAATGAGGAAAACCCCCAATTTTCTTTAAAACCCTAGGTTGATTAATGATGATAACCAATGAGTTGGCCTAAATTGAAAGTAGAATAATGAAATTGAGGTATTGAATTACATGTGTTCAAGTTTAATTGGAATTTAGAAATGTTTGAAAGTTATGTTTAAATTTTGTGAATGAATTTTGTTATGAACATTCTGAAACATGCAACTATGTAAGATGAAAATTGGGGAACAAGATTATTAATGTTATGGGTGATAAGAGCCTCAGGATGAAATGATGAAATGGGAATTTAAGACTTCACCTTGAAAGATGTTGAATTATATTTAGTGGTAATAAGTTAAATCATGCTGAATAGCGTGAATTATGTTGGTTTGTGTTGAGATATGTATGGCGAAGTGTATTGAGTTAATGATGTTAATTGCAAATTGATGTGTAACTTGGTGTAGAGAGAATTAAACAAGTTAAGAACGGACTAAATTATGTGTGACCCGATTTTTATGTTTATTATGTATTGCGTAGGGTCAGCTGCAGGGGCGGACCAAGCATCTGAACACTGTGAGTAGTAGTACAGAAATGTACATCTTATTTATCGTTGATAATTATTGTCACTAACATTCTGTTCTTTGTAAGTGTTATCAACGTTTATGACAAGTGGAAATCAATATGAATTTCTATAAATATGGAGAGATTTGCGTATGTCGGTATGACTTTGGAACCCTTTTGTTCTATCAATAACAAGTATTAAACCTCTGTTATTTACCAGTGTATTATGTGCTTCTTAAGAATAAATGGAGCTTATGATCATCCATGAATAATGATACCTGTATGAGTCCAAGATTATTTTGTTGTGTTACGTATGGACTCGAGGTTGTTTAGAACCTACGATATGAAAACAAAGGTTTAACATCATTATGTAACCCACGTTAGAATGTAAATTGTTCTGTCCTTGCTAAGCATGCTCTATGTTCTGATATGTTACGTTTTGACTCAATGAACAGTTGACCATAAATGTAAAGTATTCATGCCATCCGTAAAACACGGTCCTTACCCGGGGGTAATAATACCGTGGTTTAAGTAACTAAGTTACAAGTTTATGTATGTTGCAAGTTTATGTTGTTACAAGCTTATGTATGTTACAAGTTTATGTTGTTACAAGCTTATGTATGTTACAAGTTTATGTTGTTGCAAGTTTAAGTCTATTACAAGTTCAAGGATGTTACAAGTTACTTTGGCCTATGGCCAACATGTTTCAAGGGCTTTATGCCATTTCAAGTTACAAGGGCTTTATGCCATTACAAGTTACAAGGGCTTTATGCCACATGTTTCAAGGGCTTTTATGCCACATGTTTCAAGGGCTTTATGCCAACACGTTTGAGGGCTTCATGCCATAAGTTCAAGGGCTATATGCCAACATGTTTAAAAGTTTAATATAAATGATATTCAAGGGCTTAAAGACATTATGTTTCAAGCTATTATGTTTTAAGATTGGGCCTAAGGCCGTTATGAAATTAGTCCAGAATCAGACTAACTATGTGGACTCTGCAATTTCACACGCATTGATATATTATGTTTAAAGTTAAGCATCGTTTTGTTTATGTACTATTATTCACTGAGCTTGGCTTACTTTGTGTTGTCTGTTCTGTAGGTGATCACCTTGGAGGTCAGTCTTAACCCTTGATGCTCGCCTTTCATTTGTCAACCTCAGTGTGTCCAGGCACCCAGACCAAGCCCATGCATTTCTGTAAAGATTTTGTTAAAATTTTGGTTAATTGTTTATCCAAGTAAAAATGTATGTATATGACCCCTTTTCTTTAATAATGATTAGTCTTACGCTCAGTAAAGGGGCTGAGTACGTATATGTGATCCTGGCATGTTAGTAATGGCTCAATGGATGTTATTCTATGTTTTTTTTTTATGTTATTAAATGCTTCCGTTTAGGCCCCGTATGATATGTATAACAGGTTTGGTGTCCGTTTTCGAATGGGTCATGCCCAAACTTTTAGGGGCGGGTTTGGGGCGTGACAGCAAGGCTGCCTCTTCTACGATCCCCACCAGGCGGTCTGCCCCTGCCCTAGCTGGGCCTTCCTCTCCCTCCAGCCGCCCAGCCACCGCACGAGCGTGGTAGATCGCTGTGGTCAGACTGACTCCCCCACCTTGGGTTGCAAGATCCTCCTGGGGCCGTTCTTCCCTTCTTGCCCCAGGGCCACTTGCCCCATCTTCCACTTGCCCTTCAGGGGTGGCCCTCGCGACCCCTACGGCGATCGCCGCCACCACTGGCACCACTTCCATGCCCTCTGAGGCAACATCCACCACTTCTGGGGCACTTACCCTTTCTGGGGTCTCCTCCACTTCTCCCCCCTCTGCCCCCTTGGCAGTACTGGTTTCCTTTACAATCGTCTCCCTCCTCCTCTTCTAGGCAGACTTTTCTTCACTCCGTCTCACCCTCTTCTTCTTCTTTACCAACCCCAATGCCTCCATCTCCTTCAAAGACCTCTCCTTCAAAGGGTCTATTGGAAGCGGTCGTGGCACAAATTCACCTAAGTTTTTCTTGCCCAAGGGTTTGGGGCGAGGGCGAATCCTCTCCCTTGCAATCGGTTTTGGTGGTCGGTCGGCCTGGGACTCTTTGAATTTTTGGGCTTTGGCAAGGATAGTCTGATCCTCCGCCTCTTGAGCCCTTCTCCTCGCCTCCAACTCCGCTCGGTCGAGGTCCCCACCGCTCGGCTGTGGACCCAACCCTGCCTCAAACAATGCAGACGGCTGAACGAGCTCGTCCCATCTAGCCCCTTCTTTCTCCCTCCACTCCTTCACCCTCTTCACCCTCTCCTCCGCTGCTGCCCCCAGCTTTGGCTCCATGGACTTGGTGGGCACCTTCCAAATGGTATGCACCCCAACTCCTACACTGGCAGACACATAGAACCACCGTGGTCTCCACCCTTTGATCGACGACGGCAGCCCCGCCACCAACCCTTTCCCTGCTGCTACCTGCAAAGTGACCCACGTCTCTTACTGCCCTAAGGCCTTGTAGCATGTGAAGAATTCGTCCACTATCATGGCCATCCCTTCGTTCGCCTTCGGCCAGGCACTTGCACAGGACAGCAAGATCTTCCATGCATTGGGCATTAGTTGGCCCGGCACCACCCCCAAGCGATTCAGAATATCTACTACCACCTGTGGCAGGGGCAGCCTCAGTCCTCCTTTCAACGCCTCCTCATAAAGGGCAAACTGCCCTGGCCTGGCATCGGATGGCCGCTCCGTCGACATCGGCAACGACAGCTCTATTTTGGCAGGCACTTGGTATTTGTCGCAAATAGCCTCCAAATCCGCTGCAGTAACCGTTGATTTATCTGCCTTTGTGTGCCAGTGATCAGGTTCCGCCTGGTTGATAGGCTTTGGAGCTGCTATCATGGTGGAACCATGGGGTCGTACAATCGACTCCCCCACCCTCTCCATCCTGTATTGCTGTGCTAACTCCACAGCATCATCATCGCCAAGTGGATCTACCCTGACATTCGCAGTTTCTTCTTGGGCCATTTCAAAGGTATGTCTGCGAATCGCTTCGGAGGCAGGTGCAAGGAAATTGAAAAAGTGTTGCAGAGGTGTATCATGAGCAAGAAAGGAATTCACACTTTGAATATTTTGATTTTTCGTAAACAAATAGGTGAATCGAATAATGCCAAAAGCCCACGGTTTACCCGTATTCCAAGGATCCCAATTAATTTTCGCTAGCTTGAAAACTTTTCAAATCATCCGCCAAAACTGTCTTTTCAACACCCACAGTGTCCTAACGTTTCATTTCCGATCCAACGCCTAATCTTCCCCCATCACGGGGTATTGCCACGTGTACGACCACGATCCACTGTCTCCTGTCCTTATCCTGTCTTTTCCACTTCAAATCACCACGTGACACGCCGCCTCTTGAGCCCCATGCCCCTCCACCTCACCCTTCGCAGTCGGTCCTCCTCCTGGTCGACGCTCCCGCTGGACCAACCCTCGCGATCGACCCTCCTCCTGGTCGACCCTCCCGCTCGACCAACCCTCGCAGTCGACCCTCCTCGCGGTCGGCCCTCCCGCTCGACCAACCCTTGCGGTCGACCCTCCTCGCGGTCGGCCCTCCCGCTCGGCCAACCCTCATGGCCACCCCTCCTCGAGGTCGACCTTCCCACTCGACCAACATTCGCGGTCAACCCTCCTCGCGGTCAGCCCTCCCACTCGGCCAACCGTCATGGCCGCCCCTCCTCGGGGTCGACCTTCCAACTCGGCCAACATTCGCGGTCGGCCCTTCCACTCGGTCACCTTGCACGATCGGACCGCCTCCCGATCGGTTCACCCGTTCGGCCACTCCCGCCGGCCAACCTCCATATTACCATTCCCTGACACTCTCACCCTCTTCATTACTATTGCCTTTGTTGGACTAAAGCTGCACTCGGGAATGGGGGACTACTGACGCGTATAAGCCCACAAAGGCCATGGACCACTATAAGCAACCCAAGCCCGTCAATCGGAGCCCAATACATAACCCAGTTGGTGAAGTCCAGAACAGCTGGAATCCAACGTGGCATAAAGAGCCAATGGCATTCAGGCACATGGCAGGTGAAGGACGGGCCACATCAGCAGACAAAGATCTGCAAAGTTATTGCTACTGCACATCACCATTAATGCAGCCCATCACAGCATTTATTACGACAACACCTCCCCGTCGGAACAGGACCCCCTTACCCTGAACAAGGTAAGCTACAGCATAGACTTTCGGCGAGGAGGGCAGGTCGGAAGGGACAGCGAAATGATTACCAAAGGATATAAGCAAACGTTGAAGACAAGAAGAGGGTTAAGCTTTCTATCTCTAAACTCTCCTTACATCCTACTTTTCCTTCTAACTTGCTCGTCGGAGGGTTCACTGGAGGACTACCCCGTTCCCCATTGGACTTGCTTGCAGGTAACCCGGTGGGCTTGATCAACTGGACGTGGACGCTGAAGAGCTTGGACAAGTCCGACCCATTCACTTGGACAAACTGTATTATCAAAAAGCATTCGAATATTTCATACGAATGGCTTATAGTCAAAAGCATGATAACATCCAATAAAGTAAACTATCCAACCATACATTGTTGTCAAAGGGAGATCTCTACAAATCAAATAATCAAAGGGTCGTGGTATTATATCCCTCAATGGCTGGGCCTCACTAAAGGATGCCACATCTAGATTCATAGAAATATGGAACTTTCATTCATTCCAATTAAAATAAACATTTCATAAATGAAGAACTTTTCACTTTATAAAACAATGTTTCAAACATAACTATACTAAAATATTACTTACAAATGGCTTCTTGAACAAAGGGTTTCCTCATCCGAGTGCTTGACCTACAGAAAGCATAAGCATGACATTAAAAACGTATAGACTAGCAAGTTTCTAAATTCATTTCAAGTGTTCTAACTTAGCTTAATGTTTCTTAATTTTTTCTTAGATTATCCAAAACTTTTCTAAGCCTAGTTCATATCTAAATCAAGTGCAGAATGAATGTTTAGACATACCCTAGGTGATTAAGGTCTGAAGAATATCGAAGTGTGCCGAAAACATATGTTGAAGGGTCCTAAGTATTCTACTTCAATTTTATGTACTACGCATTTAAAAATATCATCTTTATATGTTTAAGGTTTAAGGAGACAGGAAGAAATGAAAAGAACTAAGCTGGAAGAGGAATTAGCATGAAACGATTAGGAAGAAAGTGAACAGTCTTCACTAATTTAGACATATCTCTTTGTATACTTAGAATTTAGATGTTAGACTACCACCATTGAAAACTAGACTTCTAGGGCTTGAATTTAAACTCAAGAATTGCTTAAAACAAAGTCTCGATAAGAGAGAGATGGCCATTTGAAGTTAGGCTAAAATAGGGGTTCCTCACATGCGGGAAATCTAAGGGCACGTGCAGTTATTTCAATAGCAAAAATTGGTTTTTGGAGGAGTTGGCCACATGCGGGAAACCCAAGGCTCATGCGGAAAAATCTGGGTTGGACAAATTCTTCTTGTTCTTGGCTATTTTGGAGCTTCCTAACTCATTTTTCTTCACTTCCAAATCCCGAAACATGTTACACAACATCCTAATATGCAAATACATGGTGTGAAACTAATGAAAAATGGATTTGAGATCAAAACATATGAAATTCAAGATTTAACTAAAGTTTCAAACATTTTTCCAAACTTTTCTTTAGCTCCTCTCTTTCAATCTTCAAAAGCAAAGCTTTAAGGTCTTAAACATAAAGAAACAAGTATAGGTTTGTAGAAAAGCACTCGTGTGCCATGATTTCAAAGTAAAAACACATCAAACCATGTTATTGATGCAAATCATGCAACCTTTTTCCTAGTTTTTGAACTTTTCCATTTTCTTTCATTTTAATCTCCTCAAAACCAATTTCAAATGAATTTCTAGCTAGGTTATGATAAAAAAACAACATGGAAGAGGGTTGAATTTCTTACATAGGAATGATTTTTCCTTGATTTTTCCTAGCTCAAATCTTGAGTTTGGTTCATTTCTCCTCTTTTTCTTCCTTTTCTCCTTCTTTCTTCTTGTTCTTATTCTTCTCTAGCTTTCTTTCATTTGTTCTCCATCCTTCTTTCTTTTGTTTGATGAGTAGTAATTAGATTAGGTCACTAATTGCTTTATTAGCTTAGTTAACCTTGCTTAGTTTTAATTAATCATGTTTAGTTCTTAATCTTCATTAGTCTAATTAATCATACTTATGCTTTAGTTAATCGTACTTCACTTTTGCTAATCTTGCTTGATTTCTAATTAAGTACTCATTAGACTAAGATTATTAAGCTCCTCACTTAAAATTTTCTAAATCACGTAAGTGTTCAATTCTCAAGTCCAAAAGGAATTCCCCAACTCTTCAACATATACCCAAATTTTCTATACTGTAGTCTCATATTCAAATTCTTCTTGGGTACTTAGGCTCTCTATCAAGCACCGATATTCCTAAGCTTTCCAGTTAATATATTCATCTCCTAAATTGTTATCCTAAAAATTCATATTTTTATCTCGAGAACATTGTAAGGTAATTGAATTAGGGTATCCTATGATATGAATTAGTCAATGAGATAATGATATAATTATGGTACATGACATTCTTTGGGGTGACACAGAAAAATAAATAATAAAAAATAAAATAAAATAAAAATTATACTAATTTTTGAGATCAAAAAATTGCTCTAATAGAGTTTTCCAAAAAATAGGGTTTTCAAAACATGCCATGATATTCAACAATATTTAAGCATATAATATTCAATTAAATATGAATAAATCTAATCTATGGCATGCAAGTCATGAGGCAAAAACAAGCAAGGCTCTGAAACCAACGAAGGAAAAAATGCAGGTAATCATATTACATTATGCGGAAACAGTTTGGATCGAATGCTTAAATTATGAGCCTCATCTAGAAAACCCTTTGTTGTCAATTGAGAAGCTATTAGAGTTTCTCAATATATTATCCACACTCCAAATCCTTAGATTCTACAATGCTGACCTTGGATGGAAGAACAGCTAGAGAAATATTTTTTTGCAAAAATTTTTGGGTAAACTCACACACAAAATATGTATCCCCAATATCTGATATATAGGGAAAATCTCTATAGATAGGAGTGATGTTGTAGTCTTCTACAACAACTCAAACAACCTCCAAAATAATCTCTTAATTATCTTATTTATTAAATATATAAATTATCAACAACCCATGT
Source organism: Camellia granthamiana (assembly GCA_036172215.1). Taxonomy (NCBI): domain Eukaryota; kingdom Viridiplantae; phylum Streptophyta; class Magnoliopsida; order Ericales; family Theaceae; genus Camellia; species Camellia granthamiana. The sequence goes on along the minus strand of CM069914.1, from coordinate 3,451,837 downwards.
GAACGCTTCATCGATAATAAGTTGAGTCAAATCCGACCCAAATTCCAACAGGTACTGATATACATGGATGAAAATTTTGATTGGCATTTTTAGTGGTCATCATATGAACACTCTTCTTGTATATTATTATTGTTGCTTATTTGTTTTGCAAAGTTTCATGAAGAAAATATACAGGTACTATTACAAAATCATAAATAAATTGCACTTTTTATATATGATGTATGTTATTTAATCATACATTTTCAATTTTGTCAAAGTGTGATTTTTGAGAGTGTGATTGAAAAAAGTCACTTTTAATTACACATTTTGAGTGTCATTAAAAGATGATTCCATCACACGTTTTGCGTGTGATAATAAATATTTAGATCACATCTTTTAAGTGTGATTAATAACATTTAGATTATATTTTTTAAATGTGATTAATAACTAATAAAACATGTGATAATAAACATTTAGATCAAATATTTTAAGTGTGATTAATATCTAATAAAACATGTGATTAATAATGAGATAAGATCACACGTTATATGCATTTGACATTACAATTAATGCGTGTGATAAAAAAAAGGGTTCGACATGTTTGAAGAATAATCAATATTATTTTTCTACGTGCATTTAAAGAATGTAATACACACTATATATTATCCTTTGAATCGCAACCACATATTGATTGGAATAACGTCATATATTTCATAAATAAAAGTTGCATGATCAAAAGTATATACAAATGAATTAATAAAAAAAATTTAATTGTGATTACATATATTAAAAAATGAAAAAATTTGAAGCACAAACTTCTTGAATTCTTTGATTATATTTTGCATCTTTCCAAGCAATTTATGACCTAAAAAATGAAAACACAAATTAATTCAAAGACCGCTAAAAACATATGAATAAACTTACTATTTGTAGAGACTATTCTAGTCTTAGAAAAGATAAAGTTGGACCTTTTCTTATCACACTGACTCTTCATCTCCTGCATTAACAAAAAAGGAAGAATCACTTTGACTGTTACTAGTATAAAATGTTTGGATTACCATATAGATATGACATATACATAGAATCATAGAATCAACAAATCCAAAATGAAAATCTTCAGTGCATGGTCAAATATTTTAAAGCCATAAAACCAAAATGAAAGCCAATTATTGTTTAAATATAATAAGCGGGGAAAAAAGCACTTCTCAAGGCTTCTGTCCTCAACTAGTAATAAGGTAAGCTCACTTGTCCTCGGAGAGAAACATAAATGACCACATGGTTCCTTGCAATTTTTCATTTCACATAGTTGGTCAATCTATAGTATAAAGTTCAAACACCAGGTCAATCTAGTTTTTTGTATCTAAAATAATTCCACCATTGGAATGAGTCATCTAGTTTTTCTAGCAGCACATGGTTGATGCACTCAGTTAAACTTCGAATAAATCAAGAAAAGATCGTATACATCAAACTGGTTACAAATCATAGATTTCCCATTTCCTTGATATAAGCCTTAACTATTACAACAGTGTGAAGAATCATTTGACTTTTGGCAACTCCAAAACCAAACTATCAACCTATATGGGAATCAATCAACTCTGTTGTGGTTATGCATCAACTGACAGTATATGTGGTGATCAACATCAAGCAAGCATGACATGTTAGAGTGACACACACATTCGCAAGAATTATTGCATGAATGTTAAATCAAATATCATTATACTTAATCCTTCCATACAAAATTTTCCAAAATGTAGTGATGTGACATTGAATGTGTTTGTTAGCAATTCATAGTATTGGTTTAGTAATAATAATGCTTGGGCAAATCATGAAAATGATAGAGAGAAATTCACAAGCTAATAAGATCAATAAAGTTAGTACTAATGAGCTTTGAACTTCAGACTTGAATTTGGACAAAGTGGACTCCTGAATCATCACACTCTACAGAAAAAGCACAAAGCACCCACAAAAGAAAGTCAAATTAAAACAAGAAAAATTTATGACTTTCAAATAACCCAAAAATAAAAAATTCATGAATAGATGAGAAGTATCATACTTTCTGCATTTCAGGCTTGGAAACAAAAGATTGGGCCACATTTTCCAAGCTGTCCTTTAAAACTTCAGTAGTGACTGAAGCATGTCAAACACTCGTTCAAAATAACAATCAAAATACAAAAGAAATTTACTTGTAGAAACTCAAAAAAAAAAAAAATTCTTATCACCAGAATCAATTAAGTTAGCTTCATATCCATTTAAGCAATACTTCCATGCAAATAATCTTTGTCAACCTCTAAAGACAAAATTTTAGAACTCAACTCAGCGCAAGAAGTCTAAGTCTCAACTAAAACCCAAGTTTCCACAATGTTTTAGTAATCACATCTGAAGTTTGAGCAAAAAAGAAAATTGTTACCTAATGAAAATGGTATAATAATCAATCAATTACGGAAATCAACCTAGTGGCGAGGAGTATGTGTTATTCGACTGCCTCTTCCTTGGCCTTTGCAATTCTCTTCTTATTCTCTGCAATCCTAGCTCGCTTCCTCTACAGAGTCAGTGGAGTTACCAGTCGCTGTATCTTTGGAGCCCTACTCACTAGCAGGTTTTTGTCAATAATGCCCATGTAGATATTTTGTTTTATGCTATCCTACATGCCATGACAATAAATCCAAATTCAGAAAATAGCACACACAAAGAAAGCACAGATATAAATGTGCTTAAGCTATTACGTGGTAAGTGAGAAACCATATAAATGTGAATGGGAAAAAGAATTAAAGGCAGCTTCAACAATTTATTTTATCTATTTAGTTTTAAAAATAACCTATTAGTAGATGAAATTGCATTTCAATGATGCAGCAACGACCAAATGACTTGACCTGATATAGTGAAAAGTAATTTAAGAATGAAACAGGCAGGAAACAAGCAACTCTTACCTGAAAAATAACTACGAAGTACACCACAGAAGTACAATCACGAACATACACAAACAAAAGCTAGGTCAAAATGTTCATTTTGCAAGTGGAAAAGATTACAACCACACACCTGTGTTTGATCATGCTATAATGACACGCTCACACACTCAAAAAGTCATATTTCTAGTAGTGGTATCTGATATCTGAATAAAAAGCCGAACATATTGAGCCAGTACTAAAGTGAAAAATAAATAGTTGATTGCATCATATTCTAGATAAAACAGGCTGGAATTATATGGAACACAATGGTCTATCATTCAACCAAAGCCAAATACAAATGCTGATTTGTAATGCACATGAACCGTGAAATCCCTCCCATTATAGCTTAGCCTCAAAAAAAAAAAAAAACTCTCTTTGATGCAATTTCAATGACTGGTGGTCAAACTGGAGCTTAGATCACAGTAAAGCTGTACACAGCAACACTAAAAGCATTAGAAGGGATTTTCCAGGGATAAGGATTAGCAGTATTCATTCATATTAATGACAGATGGGCTTACCTCCTCCCATGTGGATTTCTCTAATCAAAGATAGATAGTTAATATGATACAGCTAGGTCTTATGTAGCTTTCAATTTCAGTAGGACTGTGAGATAACCAGTCAAGTATCTAAAAATTTGAAACAATTAACAAAATAAATCAATCAAAGAAAAGGATGACTCGCAGAACTTCTCTTTGAACCAGAAATGAAACAAGAAGTTAACAATAGTTTTAATTTACGAATTGCCATCTCTACATCCTTCAGAGTCATGTGGTTCTTTTGGCCCCAAATGCACCGCATTAAGCGCATGGGTGCCTACATCCAGACCTTCCATAATATATTAACATGACATCTCACATAAAAAGAAATAACACCTCTAACACCAACAAAAGCAACAACTTTTATCAAATATCAAAACTCACGAAGACAACATTATGGCCATACAACTGCAAAAGTTTATTATGAAACATTTAATTGATGATGGAGCAACATTCATGATATATGGATGGTTGTATTCATCAATCCATGCTACGTGTAATTTCACAGTTTAATTTCAAATTTCAATTAGAAACCTGAGCCTGGGCCTCCCTGCTCGAACTAGATAGTGACTGGGTGGATGTGGAGCCTGTATTCCTACTTGTCTGAAGAGGGCTTGACTTCTGACCATCATGATGTCCCCATAGAGTGCAATAAAGAGACCCAAGCCCCAGATTTACAGGAGCATGATAACTCTCCAGGTTTTCTGAACAATCCTGAGAATCATCGTAAACAGTATTCAAGTCTATGTCATTCAATTTCATCCTTCCCACTCCATTGTCTGGGACACTTGCTTTGGCAGGAATGTTGTCTCTTGTAGGACATGGAATTGCATATGGAGTTTGAAACAGTCCACCCTGTGTATTGTCTCTGATAGTTCTCTTCTCTGTCCCTTCAAATGCCATACATTGTCCATTAGGCCGCAGAGGATCCTGAATATCAATGCAAACATCCTTCTTAGAAATAGAACCAAGCATTGAGGTGCATTTAGGACCGTTTGAAATCAGATCTGGAACCTTTTCTGGAGTTCCAAGAGACATCCCAGCATTTTGCAAGTCTTGAAAACCAGGCAATAATCCAGATATGTTCCTCCCATTAATTGAGCCATCAGTACTAGTAAGGTTTCTCAATAGATGTGATAGCAGATCCTGATCCTGATCCTTCGTTTGATCCAAGCTACTAGCTGCATTACCATGAAAGGACAACCTTTATTAGTTAAATTAAGTGTAGCAACCATGAAAGGAAATAAATTTATTATTAACTACGAAAAATGGCATCATTAGTTCGACGCTGTTCTCAAAATTTGGAATTCACTTTTCCTTATATTGAATTTTCAAAAATACAATGTGGATGCCTCGAAAGCCAGATCCAAACAGTGCACAAAGAACTTACACTATATCAATTTTCTTTTTATTTTTTATTTTTATTTATATTTTTTTGGCGAGGGGGCAGGAAATAAGTAATCGATGGCTTTCATGATTAGGTGGACCTGAAAGCCATAAAAAGATCCATGCCCATCATAATTGGACGAATAGTAGAGCAGACAATTCACAACACCGTTAGTGGTCACAAACTACCATATAACACCTTGCACTGACAAATAAACTACCTTGATAAATACCTTAGATTGTACAATAAGTTCACAATTACAAACATAGATTTACAGTCAAAACTATATTCATACGGAATAAAGGCAATTTGATTCACGGCTAACAAGGAATACTACCTGCAAAGCACAATGCATGAGTTAAACCTTGAAATCTAATAATGCCATTGCAGACTAGCCTGTTACATAGCAAGACTTAAGGACCTACCTAGTGCCTAGTATCAGAAGCAATTTATTTGAGTTATTCTCTTTTTAATGGCATTTTCTTCAGATATGAATCTTAAATCTGGAAGAAATCCACATTTTGGCTGTATTTTAGAAACAAGAAGAAAATGAAGGCAAAAGAAAACAAGTAGCATATTGGATGGTTATCACAAAAATCAAAGAGCAGAAAAACCAAGATGTAGATTGAGGAAAAGCACCTTTATCTCAACAAAGATGCTGAATTTTCCCTTAAGATTACCTGGACAGAAAAAGAAATCATAATACCACTCATATAAAAATGTAATTAAGAAAACTAAACTAGTTTTCAATGTTAAGCAATGGAAAATTTACTACTTTAAAAATCAAACTAGCTATTTCCTCTGTATATATTATATAAGAACTTTTCAACACATATATAAAAATTAAAAAAAGAAAAAAAGAACTAGTTTCCAACATTTCATGAAATCATGTGCTTGCATATTCTCCCATGAAGACACCAGCCATGTCTTGCTAAAGCACATTGTAATATGATTAATAAAAAACTAAGTCAAACTTGCAAAACTTAATTCCACAAGGCCCATTCTAGATTTTTTTTTTAAAAAAATCTATTATTTCCATAGCCCACCAAGCAGAAATCTACTTCAATGGGGGCAACCTATTGCTATGTCGGAAAATATTCAACAAATATAAAACAATTAAGAAACAAAACACATAAGTTTCAATTAATTTTATTTATTTTTTTCTACTTTGACAGGAAGCCTTAGATACTGTTCAGCTTTGCAAAGAAGACCAAGACAATGCTTTTGAAATGCTTGCTGCAGTGTTGTGGCTGGGAAACATATCATTTCAAGTAATTGACAATGAAAATCATGTAGAGGTAGTGGCTGATGAAGGTAAGGCCTATATCTTGGTTCCTAGTTTTTTTTCTGATAAACAACCTCCACGGACAAAATTTCCACAATGCAAAAGTGATATACAACAATCACTCACTATATCAGCCTTGAGGCGGCCATTGACGAGTTTCGAAGCTCGGTTTCTCGATTTAGGGTTTGCTGAGAGGGAATTGAGGCTGAAGTTAGGATAGCATTGAAACGGAGTCTTCACGTCGGTCGGAAAACAGAGAAGAAGAAGGGATTAAACCCTACTCTCTCTCTCTCTCTCTCGCTCTCTCTCTCTCTGTGGTTTCAGAGATGCCAGACTGAGAAAACTGAACTAGGGCCCCGAGCATCGCCATCCATTCACTTCTTTTTTAATCAAATCTAAGTAAAAAATAGATTATTTTTTCAATTTGATATTTCTTCTTTCAACGATGAACATTAAAGCAGAATTGAGGAAGGTGGTCGATCGGTTAGTCGACCGGCCGGTCGACTAGTAAGGGCAAATTTTTTTTTTTTTTTTATCTGTTTAAAACTTTTTTGACCGGTTTGAACCTACCTATTTGAAAGGGAACCGGTCGACTGGTTGGTCTCCTCCAACGGTCACGCACAGTAATTTGGTGAAACCTGTATTCTGTTCTCAGTTTGATATTTTTTTGTTCAATTCTCATTTTGATACTAATTTGGTGAAACCGTTAGAGCTCCAAAAAGTATATTTTTTATCAAATTTCAAATTTGATGCCAGGTTTGCTGAACCGTTGGAGATGGTCTAATGAATCAGAAACAGAGGCAAAGAGAATTGGAAAGGAAGCGTCATGCTGTGTGTGGAAATTCTATCTTGTTTGGAAAAGGTTTAAAATGTTTTTTAAGGTAAGTGATGAATTTTCATATAATTTACTCGCTCTTTAGTAGGGTTGAGTAAGGAATTTGTAAAATCCGTAATTCGATCAATTCGATCCAGTCCAGTCTAATTTGGTAGGTTTGGATTATTTTTTGAATCCGTGGTTCGATTCCGAATTGAAGAATTAAAAATCCGTAGTCCACGGATCGATTCCGGATTGAAACCGATCCAGACCGTATACAAATAGTCTATATTTTTATTATACACCATCCCACATAATATCTTCTCTTATTCCATATAAAACCTAAACTCAAACTTAAATCCATATAGTATCTTCTCTTATTACTTTTTATTTGTTATTTTTTAGTTTTAATTAGTAATGGTCTAAATACCTATGGTGCAACTAGTTTTATTATAGTTGCTTAAATTCTAATAGTATGTCACTATTATAAAAAGACATATTACTATTGTGGAACTAATATAGTGTCATGTTTATATTTTTATGAAATTAAAGTGTTATATATATTTTTTGTTATTTAATTATGTAAATCCGTGGTCCAAAACCAATCCAATCCGTGTTTAAATGGATTGATTCGGATTGGTTCCACGATTTAAACGGATTGGATTGGTTTTAATTTTTCAAGAACCGTAAATGACGAATTAGTCCTGATTTTACCCCAATCCAATTCAATCCAGACTATATTCACCTATACTCTTTAGGCATTGCAATTTTACAAATTTCCAACCGAAACATCTATGAAATTGATTTGTTGCTAACCAGAAATATGCAACATGTTGTTGCATTATTTGAACTTGTCGACACCATATTTAAATCATCCAATTTAAAGGTGACATGTGGCAAACAAAGGGCATCATACAAAATGCAAGAAATCATTGAAGAGCCCTACCATTGAAGCTACTCACGTGAGCCACGAGCACAAGATTTCAATTGGTGGAGCTCTTAAATCACATATGGAAACCACATGAGGGAGAAGTTATTCAAGAAGCAATTACAAGTGGGTATGCACATTCAAATCAATGAGTGGCCTTGTGAAGTAGCTAATAAGAAGAAGATCATAGTGAGAAGAATTAGCCCAATTGCCTTGAAGGCACCAAAAGAAAACTATAAATAGATGGAAGTAAAGACTAAGAAAGCCCCCGACTAAATCCAAACTTTATGTCTTTGTCAATTTCATTTATATTTAAATTCCTACACCTTACTTACATGCACTACACTTACATTTTATAGAAGTAACTTAACTTTATAATTCCAAAACTCGATCAGTTTAAAGTTTCGAAGTTGCCTTACTAAAGGTAATACTTTGTAATTGTTTATTTAGTTAATCAATTACAATTCTTGCCTAGTCTCTTCCGCACATTCTGCTGTGAATTCAAGTTAAAACATTGGTTCATCTTTTCAACACAACACAATAAAGTCCTCTTCATTAAGGCTAAAAGAACTTTAGCACAATTGTCTAGTAAATTTGACAATTATTATCTGTAAGGACTTTTGAAATCCGTGCTGGCACACTCCAATTACATTTTTAACCTTTGAAATGTCAAAATAGCTAACATATATTTTTTGGTATGCCCGATGGGACCATTTTTATGTTGAAAATGTTGTTCAAATTGTGAAATTAATAAATAGATTTATGAAGAAAACAAAATTATATACCAAGAACATATGCTGATAATTACAACTAAATTTCAACAGAAATACACAAAACAATAAAATGGTAAAGAAACCAAACCGAAGTCTGCACGATAGCAGTTTTCTTAAAACAGATTTTGCCGCCTCACGGATCGAGTGCTTGAGGAATCTCGGCGTCTGTCTCCCAAAATACGACGATCAAAACCAGCTACGGCAAAAGCACTCTCTGTCTAGCTTAGCGAACAAAAACAATGGCAGCACTCTCTCACTGTAGAAATTTCTAGCAAACTAACTAAAGAATGGAAGAAATAATTTCTGTATTTGAGACTTGACAGGAGGGTCTCAATTTATACATGTATAGGGGAGAGAGGAGAAGCCTCCAGCCTTTCTGGCTGGTCACTAATTGTCATGACCCGAACCCGCCCCTATGGGTTAAGGCCATAACCGGCCAGTAATCACGAGATTACCTATGGCCTCAAACCAAATAAGACAAAACTCATCAGAGTAAAGGGGCCAAACGGAAGCAAATTTAAAATTTTGTCCATAGAGCCATGCTTATATGCACATTATAACATTCCATACATACATATGTTAATAACTCACAGCAGAAAGTATAGTAACATAAAGTTCTGTACAGACAGGATCATTCAAATCTAAGTCAGCCGAACAAAACTATATACAGACATACTCAAAGACTTCGCCAACATGACAATATAAAACAAAATGACAAAAAGGTGCAGACGAGTCTCGTGCGTGAGACGCAAGGACTAACTCTTCAAAACCTTTGTTGTTCCACACAGATTTCACTGGGGCTAGGTTTGGACTTCTCTTGGCTCACCTACAAACACATGAATAAGTGTGAGCGATAGCCCAGTGAATAATATCAAATAAAGGAGTTATACAAACGGTACGTAGAACAACATGCTTCAAACGGCCTTGGGCCCAAATCATATTTCTATTTAACATACATATATACAATTTAAGTCAAGTGACTGTGGTTCCAAACATACTAGCCTTTGGCCCATTTATCTTCCATTTGTTAAACTGGCCTCTGGCCCATTCATTCATGTCAAACTGGCCTCTGGCCTATTCATTCATGTCAAACTGGCCTCTGGGCCATTCAAACGTTCGTTCAGATCAAACTGGCCTTTGGCCCTTTTCAAACTTCTATATCAAACTGGCCTTTAGGCCTTTCAAACTTTCATATCAAACTGGCCTTTAGGCCTTTCCTTCCATGTCAAAACGGCCTCCGACCCATTCACTAATGTCAAAACGGCCTCCGGCCCATTCATTCATGTCCAAACGGCCTCAGGCCCATTTATTCTTGTCAAAACGGCCTCTGGCCCATTCTTTCATTCATATCAAACACTTGTCCATAATTCAAACTGGCAAACTCATAAGGCTTATAAGGTAATAAGCAACTGGACAAATGACAAGTTTCAAATATCGATATTACTCACAGTGATCGGCTTGTGGATTTGCCCTGGAGCTTGACCCTACACATCATATAACCCATATGGGTCACAAATAATTCAATCCGTTCTTTAATTCACATATTCCTCTTTAGGCTTCATTCTTATCTTTTTGATTTAATTACAATGCTCAATGTATGCCTAAGAGTGCTTAGAAGTGAAAGGGAACGGAAAACAGAACACAGAATACATTTTCAAGATTTCAGAAAACAGGGTCCCCGCTCGAGCGTGGACTTCCCCACTCGAGCGGACCCTTAAGGCCTGCAAAAGTGCTGGTTATGTCGAATTTACGCTCGAGCGTGCATTCTGGCGCTCGAGCGGAAGGCCTCTCTACATGGCTCCCCGCTCGAGCGTGAACTTCCCCGCTCGAGCGGACACCATGTCTGCAGAAAAGTGCTGGGAGCACGAAATTCACGCTCGAGCGGCGGTTTCCCCACTCGAGCGGACATCAAACTTTCTGGAAATTCTAGAACTGTTCTTGGAGTTCAATTTTGATATTCAAAGGCTCTAATTGCATGCTTTAGGCTCAATCTTCACATATACATATACTAACATGGTATAAACACCCAATTACAACATTTTGAAGCTCAATTTCACAATATAATCACATGCATGTCCCAATCAACACCAAACTCATTTTCAACATAACAATTCCATGTATTTCAACTCATATTTCCATAAATTGTACATGCATGTGGAATATAACTCCCATTTCAACTTACATGGTGCAAATGGTGATTACAAACATGAGCTTTAACCAAAATCCTACATGGATTACACACATTGTGCTCAATTATGGAAATTCATAGCAATTTCCTACATACATGCATCAATTGACTTCAAATTCATCAAATACTACACAATTCCTTCACTTATGGCACAATTCTTACTCTTGATCATTAATCAACTTTAATTTTACACAATTACAAACTAGAATCCATGAAATACTCACCTAGGAGCTTTAATTCTCACAATCTATAGCAAATTCTTAAGTAATCTTCAAGACTTCCAAGATTCAAGAGCAAAACTTAGATGATCTCCCTTTCCTCTCTCTAATTTCGGGTCTCTCTCTCTCTCTAGAGAGTTAAATCAGCCAAAATGGACAAAAAGAGGAATTGAGTGTGTATAATGCCCCTTTTTTAAAAGCTCCCTCAAATACATTCTTTTAATATAAAATAATTGGGCACCATAACATTAATTTAATCCATTTAATCTGGTCCAAATCAATTTTCAATCAAATTTCACCATAGGCTTTAAAAATTACGCCAATCACAATGGCGCAGTCAATTTCGGTTTCTACGGCCGATAAGGCCTTCAATTTAATTTCCAAAGCGGATAATCAAACAGATATTCCTATAGTGAACAGATAGAAATTCAAAATCACATATTTTCACACAAATGGCACACGAAATCATATCAAACACATAATCACATTCAAAATAAGGACCAATTAACATAATACGGAACAGGGTTATTACAGTTTTCCCCCCTTTAGGAAGTTTGGTCCTCCAAACTTACTTCACCCTTAGTCGAAAACAATTCGGAACACTTTTCATTCAACGGTTCCAATCCTTTTTTATAGTCATTTACTTAGTCTCAAAATCAAGCAACACTCTATTCTCCATCAGTCAGAGACTTACCTTTTCCACCATACAAGGCTTGTATGGTGCTATGCCGAAACTAGGATGTGAGCCGTTGTTGTAGGCAAAGTCTGCCAACGATGGATAGATTTTTCCAATTCCCCGAAAATCTAAAGTACACATTTGAAGCATTCCTCCCAGAGTCTAGATAGTTCTTTCTGATTAAACATCAATTAGCAGGTGGAAGGTAGCGCTAACTCATAATCCAGTTCTCATCGCCTCTTAAAGGCTCGTCAGAATTCAAACATATTTTAGGATTCCTGTCTAAAACAATAGATACTGGGACCTCATGCCAACAAGCAATCCTATTGATATAAGCAGTGGCTAGTCTACAAGCATCATAAGAAAATTTTACAGGGAGGAAACGAGCAAACTTAGTAATTCCTTATACAATAACCCAAACGGGACTCATACCTTGGGCGTCCGAGGTAGTCCCACAATGAAATTCGTAGTCACATATTTCCATTTCTATTCCGAAATAGAGAGAGGTTGCAGTAGTTCCGCTAATATCTGTTATTCAACTTTGACTCGTTGGCACCGAAAACATTCAGACACAAATTCAACAATTTCCTTCTTCACAATAAGTCGCCAACATATTTGTTTCAAATGCCAACTAACCTTACCATAGAAGTTTGATCCATTTCCTTGTCACAGAAGTTCAATTCATTCCTCAATAATTCCGCAATTCACAACCTAATTCAGTGCTTAGTTTAGTGACTCATCACAGTTATCCAAGATTAACCAAAAGTCTTCAGGAATATGAAGTGAATCTAGATACTGATTCCCGAATCAACAAAGGTAGCATCGAAGCAATCAATTTCTAACACAATACGCGTGTCTTCAATTCATTCAACAGTTTACGGTTTACAATTAAGTCCACATTCAATCCCCTGTTCTATCGGGTCTTTCCATATTATCTGATAATCGTCAAAAGCATAAGGCAATGCATATACAAATCCCCATTATGTCAAGGACAATATCAAAGGAGTCAATCACACATTAAGCACAATTTACACATCCCCAGAGCCCCAATTACAGAACATAAGGCACTGAGCAGTTATTTACACAGAGCGTACTGAATTCACATACTTTCGGATAATCAAGGTTTTTCAAAGCTCCTTTGATGCTAATAACATCCACATAATACCCAAGGATGACATTCCAGACAAAACAAAGGAATAATCGTCTCGGAATCAATGCACACCCGTTCACGACCGTCAGTGGCCGACTCGAGATCGATTAAGCAAACCCACCCATACCAAACTGTCGGTGACAAAAGAGATATCTCAACAAAGGTGCTACATAGGCTTAACGTCCCCTAGCACGAAAAGACGCCCCAAGAATGTCATCAAAACAAACATAATACCACTCACCATAACCTGATTTCCCAAAATCCGATAACACTGAAGCAGACATACGAAACATATTCTGATTAGTCGAGGATAAATATTCAGTACTGTTTATAATCAAATCAATATGTTGTCATCGGCTTCCGTAGCGTCAAATAAGCAAGGATATGGTAATTCAGAAGCATCGTTCCTTAAGATACCCAATCACGGGATTTGCACAATTCAGTTCATTTATAACACATATGTCCTCAATAATTGAGGGTTGGTTCTCAATGGTGTTCATGGTTAGATCAATCTGTCGATAGCCCACAAAAGGTCTTTCAAATAAGTCAAGTATTCCAAATGGATTCAAGTTTTGGGTCTATCAGTCTTTCTGCCACGAATAATCTGGCTATTTATTTATAAACAATTCTTAATTCCCTTTAATAAAATCAAATTAGATAGAGGGTCTTATCGATCAATCCAAGCTAAGGTCTTCTCAAATTAAACCAAACAAAGGTCCCATCAAATTATATCCAATGAGGGTTCTATCAGGCCAAATCAAACAAAGGTTCTATCGGATCGAATTAGATAAAGTTTTCTCAAATAGGGTACATTTGGTTCTGTAAGGCATACTCCGTTTGCTTAGGTACATGGTTAGTAGTTTCACAACTGTCCCAAGTTCATCAGTTCTCAAAGTCATATCAGAGTCATTCATCACAACTGTTCATATCAAAGTATTTCAAATCATATACAATATGGCATCGCCTACATAAATTCAGAGGTAGTTGCATAAGCATGCAGTTATTCAGATCAGAAGATATGTACCATAACCAATATAGTAGTTCCCAAACAAGTCTTATATGCAAATATATGGCGCACAACAACATATTAAACAAAGTTTCAAATTGGTCATAAAAGCATAGGTTTCTGAGTCAAGCTTAATATAATCACATAATCTAGTCAATTTTCTACCAATCAAGGTACGTGATCTCGCAAATCATAGAGTTCGCTATTTGGGGTGCTCAACTCAGTCATACAATCACAGAGTCATAATTCCAAGGGTTTAGATGTATATGTGCATGTACAGAGTTAATCAATATCCCAATACGTATTTCACAAATTTCCCAAACGGGGTAGATATATACAGTAAATAAGGTATTGATCCTGTAGGTCCGACCAATCTAGATACATATAACAGATATGAAAGGATATACTAATCCGAATCAAATAATATCCCAAGCAAGGATGTACGCACGTACTAGTCCAGCATCAGTCAACATATAGGCATTCGTTTATAAACAGTATAAATACCTGGGATAGCAGCCATAGTATTCTGAGTGCTTTCTGGGACAAGTGTAATTACTCTACCTTGATTAGCAATCCTTACCATTGGTATGAATCCAACTGGGACAGATGATCTATTCACATTTTGTTCATTTCGGAGACAGTTCCTTACCAGATGGTCCATTCCACCACACCCATAACAAGCCCCAGAAATTCGATGACAAACTCCTCGGTGTTTCTTACCACATTCATTATATGTCGGTGCTGTATTCTTTGTAGAGTTTGAAGTACGCGATGATCCCGTATTTTGCTTTTTAAATAACTTCTTCTTTGAAAAAAAGCCTTGTCTCTTGCTTTTCCATTCAGAAGATCGGTTCATGTTAGCTTTGGTCATCAGCGTTCGGTCTGGCACCTCAACATATTTTGTGACTTCCAATACATTCACTTGGTGCTCTTGCACTGGTGGTAGCCAAGGTTCTTGCCATAGCGGCAACTGATACTGTTGTCTTAAGATCTTTGCCATTTCTTGTACTGTTCTTTCCAGTCTATCCAGTCGGGCTGTGGAAGAGTCTGCCAACTCATATGCCCTTACTTTATCCATAACCTACACAAACTCTTATTAAGCCTTGCCAAATACTAGAATGCCCAATACAGAAACAAACACAGATACACATGGTATATTCGCACATAGGCACATTGTTATATCCTTATTTTACGTATCGTCAAAACACACTTAGTCACATACGTAACAGATGATTGCACACTTATCAGATATCGCATGCTGAACATTTACTAAGTAATTATATACTCAAATCACGTTCATATTTCACATATACACCCATTGGCAGAATTGAATGCACATAGGCAACTTTTCATGATTCATATGTTCATGTATGTGCATTATAACAAAACAAACTTGTTGTACACGTTAGTGAAACAATTCATATCTCAAATAATCACATGTTCTAACCATCTGATTAAACTTGCATTATACTCTATACAGAAGATTCACAGGTATGCATATACTAAAGAGCATACGTATTTAAATAATTTGCAATGTAAGAGAATCACAACTTATAATACATAATCGTTCATATTAAACATTTAAGCATATTCTTGATGCTTTCAAATTCATCCTTATCACATGAATGCATCCTAGATCTTATCTAGATGCTTATTGCTCTTTTAGACAAGTGTGTGAGTTATTAACTCGTGCTCTGATACCACTCTGTCATGACCCGAACCCGCCCCTATGGGTTAAGGCCATAACTGGTTAGTAATCACGAGATTACCTATGGCCTCAAACCAAATAAGACAAAACTCATCAGAGTAAAGGGGCCAAACGAAAGCAAATTTAAAACTTTGTCCATAGAGCCGTGCTTATATGCACATTATAACATTCCATACATACATATGTTAATAACTCACAGTAGAAAGTGTAGTAACATAAAGTTCTGTACAGACAGGATCATTCAAATCTAAGTCAGCCGAACAAAACTATATACAGACATACTCAAAGACTTCGCCAACATGACAATATAAAACAAAATGACAAAAAGGTGCAGACGAGTCTCGTGCGTGAGATGCAAGGACTAACTCTTCAAAACCTTTGTTGTTCCACACAGACTTCACTAGGGCTGGGTTTAGACTTCTCTTGGCTCACCTACAAACACATGAATGAGCGTGAGCGATAGCCTAGTGAATAATATCAAATAAAGGAGTTATACAAACGGTACGTAGAACATGCTTCAAACGGCCTTGGGCCCAAATCATATTTCTATTTAACATATATATATACAATTTCAGTCAAGTGACTGTGGTTCCAAACATACTGGCCTTTGGCCCATTTATCTTCCATTTGTCAAACTGGCCTCTAGCCCATTCATTCATATCAAACTGGCCTCTGGCTCATTCATTCATGTCAAACTGGCCTCTGGCCCATTCATTCATGTCAAATTAGCCTCTAGCCCATTCATTCATATCAAGCTGGCCTCTGGCCCATTCATTCAAACTAGCCTCTGGCCTATTCATTCATATCAAACTGGCCTCTGGCCCATTCATTCATGTCAAATTGGCCTCTAGCCCATTCATTCATATCAAACTGGCCTCTGGCCCATTCATTCATGTCATACTGGCCTTTGGGCCGTTCAAACGTTCGTTCAGATCAAACTGGCCTTTGGCCCTTTTCAAACTTCCATATCAAACTAGCCTTTAGGCCTTTCAAACTTTCATATCAAACTGGCCTTTAGGCCTTTACTTCCATGTCAAAACGGCCTCCGGCCCATTCACTAATGTCAAACGGCCTCCGGCCCACTCATTCATGTCCAAATGGCCTCAGGCCCATTTATTCTTGTCAAAACGACCTCTGGCCCATTCTTTTATTCATATCAAACACTTGTCCATAATTCAAACTGGCAAACTCATAAGGCTTATAAGGTAATAAGCAACTGGACAAATGACAAGTTTCAGATATCGATATTACTCATAGTGATCGGCTTGTGGATTTGCCCTGGAGCTTGATTCTACATATCATATAACACATATGGGTCACAAATAATTCAATCCGTTTTTTAATTCACATATTCCTCTTTAGGCTTCATTCTTATCTCTTTTATTCAATTACAATGCTCAATGTATGCCTAAGAGTGCTTAGAAGTGAAAGGGAACGGAAAACAGAACACAGAATGCATTTTCAAGATTTCAGAAAATAGGGTCCTCGCTCGAGCATGGACTTCCCCACTCGAGCGGACCCTTAAGGCCTGCAAAAGTGTTGGTTATGTCGAATTTACACTCGAGCGTGCATTCTGGCGCTCGAGCGGAAGGCCTCTCTACATGGCTCCCTGCTCGAGCGTGAACTTCCCCGCTCGAGCGGACACCATGTCTGCAGAAAAGTGCTGGGAGCACGAAATTCACACTCGAGCAGCGGTTTCCCCGCTCGAGCGGATATCAAACTTTCTGGAAATTCCAAAACTGTTCTTGGAGTTCAATTTTGATATTCAAAGGCTCTAATTGCATGCTTTAGGCTCAATCTTCACATATACATATACTAACATGGTATAAACACCCAATTACAACATTTTGAAGCTCAATTTCACAATATAATCACATGCATGTCCCAATCAACACCAAACTCATTTTCAACATAACAATTCCATGTATTTCAACTCATATTTCCATAAATTGTACATGCATGTGGAATATAACTCCCATTTCAACTTACATGGTGCAAATGATGATTACAAACATGAGTTTTAACCAAAATCCTACATGGATTACACACATTATGCTCAATTATGGAAATTCATAGCAATTTCCTACGTGCATGCATCAATTGACTTCAAATTCATCAAATACTACATAATTCCTTCACTTATGGCACAATTCTTGCTCTTGATCATTAATCAACTTTAATTTTACACAATTACAAACTAGAATCTATGAAATACTCACCTAGGAGCTTTAATTCTCACAATCTATAGCAAATTCTTGAGTAATCTTCAAGACTTCTAAGATTCAAGAGCAAAACTTAGATGATCTCCCTTTTCTCTCTCTAATTTCGGGTCTCTCTCTCTCTAGAGAGTTAAATCAGCCAAAATGGACAAAAAGAGGAATTGAGTGTGTATAATGCCCCTTTTTTAAAAGCTCCCTCAAATACATTCTTTTAATATAAAATAATTGGGCACCATAACATTAATTTAATCCATTTAATCTGGTCCAAATCAATTTTCAATCAAATTTCACCGTAGGTTTTAAAAATTACGCCAATCACAATGGCGCAGTCAATTTCGGTTTCTACGGCCGATAAGACCTTCAATTTAATTTCCAAAGTGGATAATCAAACAAATATTCCTATGGTGAACAGATAGAAATTCAAAACCACATATTTTCACACAAATGGCACACAAAATCATATCAAACACACAATCACATTCAAAATAAGGACCAATTAACATAATACGGAACAAGGTTATCACACTAATGCACTATTAACCTCTGCAATAAAGGCAGGAGTTACAAACTCCATTAATGCACTATTAAACTCTGCAATAAAGGCATAAGTTACAAACCCCATTAACTCTTTCATGAAGCTAACTTCATAGGGCAATTTCTCATTCAATTCTGAATGGTTTTTGGCCATTCTATTTGTGGTGTAAAGATCTCATTGCAAAGTATCTAGACCCACTTAGACCCAACACAATACATGGTTGGGACCCACTTTAATATTTAATTAAAGTCACCAAAAAAATCATTTTTTCCAACAGAAAATAGGGTACGAGCAAGGCGCCATGGTGAAGAACATCTAGATTATTGTAACAACCCGAATAATGTCATTAAAGATAATTAATATTAAGCACCTTTAAATACCTTAAATCAAAATTAAGCTATTTAATTATGCAGAATAATTAAAAACATAGTGAATAAGTTGTGTGCACATGAATTCCTTTGTCAAAATAATCATTAACATATATATATATTTAATTGAATTTAAGTACTTTAAATTATCAAGGGATATAAATGTAAATTGGTGAATAGAAACTAAGGCCTTGTTTGACATGATCTAAAAAAGTTAAAAAGTCAAAAAATCACTATCCTATTTAAGTCACATCACCTCTCTAACACATCACTTTAAACCCAACCCATATTTCATAAAAAGTCAAAAAGTACACTTATTTAGATCATCCCCAACCAACCTTAATTGGAAATGAATACAAATAGTTAGGAGGTGAAGGATATATATATATGTCAAAAAAATTATAAGACTCAGAAAAATTAGATCAATTTCAAAGCTTTTGTATAAATTTTAATAGTTCAAATTAAGCTAAGAAATAACTTCGGATTTGAAATTGAAACGTTTATACACTTTAGACACATTAATTGAGAAGCTTGATAACATTGATTTGATGTGTAGAGTATTTTGGGCATTTTATAAGAAAATCAATTAGAATTAACGGAATTACGTAAAATTAAATTAGCTTAATTGAGATTAAATTAGTAATAGGAATCAAGAATTAATTATAATTGAAGGGAGCTAGACATGATTAATTAATTAGAGTTCATATGTTATTTGTAATATGTGTATATTGATTCACTTAATAAAAGAATTTTATTTTGCATTAGAAATTGAAGCTGAGGTGATTTGATAAATCAAAATTGACGAGTTCAATTAGTTTAATTTAGTATTTATTTTTGCACCATAGGAACAAGATTACCAAATAATAATATTTTGACATTAATTACCAGATGCTCAAAGAGCATACAATGACTTTAGTTCAAAAGACCAAAGACATAATCATCGATGCTCTTTGCTCCTTTTAGCTCATGGGTTGGGTAAAAAAAAATAAAAATAAAACATACAATAGTCAGATGTTGAGTGTGAAAACAAAATTCCCATAACCCAAAATTCCCAGAACCCAAGATACAAGATTAAACTATATACCAAATCATCATTATCATTTTATTATATACTTTTCTGTGGCTAGCTTTTTAAATTACAACAATTTTTAATAAAAAAAAAAAAAAAACTTAAATATAAACGTTGATTGAGGCAAGAATTAGGCAAGAATTGAAGACTTGGCAAGAAACATACGTGGAATATATAATACAGCCATGCACATTATGTGCAATGCTATGATGGCACCACATTGATTACCATGATTAAGTGATATGTATGATTTCATTTCACCTGATTATTTGTGACATGAAACTCAAAAGCCCAATTAGGAGGATGAGCTGTATGATTGTATCAAGGCCACCAAAAATGAAAGCCAACTCATTGTCATTTTTTCTTTAAACTTTTAAATTTCTTTTTAGTAATAAGGGAAGTGGAAGCTGTATAGTGCAACCATAAGACTTGAACTCAGTATCTAGCCTAATAAAAGAGCACTTCGCCTATTAAAACAACCGTTTGATCTTAGTTTATTGTCCTTAAAAGACTATAATTTAGCTGGCTCAAATCGAGAAATTCGAGTCCAACATGTAAAATTTTAGGAATTAAAATAAGTTAAAATTTGGTATGGGCAAGGGATAAAATTTACAAACTCAAATAAATTTGGTCAATGACCACTAGTACAATCCGGGTAATCTGAATTTTATTATTAATATATATAAATTATTTCCCCACTATTGGCTATAATGTAATAAATTCTACTATGTGATACATATAAATCATTTTTTTTTTTTAAAGAGTACAATACATGGATGAGGACAACTAATTGCATAATCTAATATAATTTTTTTTGGTGTTAAATTTAGACATTATTTGTTGAAATTTTTTAAGAAAAACTTAGGCTTCAGCCTGGACAAGCCTGTTCAAACTTGTTTCAACAAATCTCTCTAAACTTTAGACTGAGCTTGGACAAATTTTCAGTTTGGTTAGATTATGTTCTTATGATTGCAAATATACTATTGAAAGATTATTAAGGAGAGATTCCATGTTTCTCAAATTTTAATCTAAAATATGACTCAAACTCAATTTTAGTTGTGAATTTTGACATTTTTGTCTGATTCAAAGCACATTAATGGAGTTAGTTTGAGTTAATGATGGCTGTTTTTGACTGGTTAGGCTATATATTATTGACTTGGACAAGATAAATTTCTCAGTTTGTGAACTTGAAATTCCAGTGCAAGTTGTTCCCTTAGGATCTCACTAAAAGTAGGCATGTTTTTCTTATGATTAGTGTAACCATTTGTCCACTTTGACTAGGCAAAAATGGTGCCTAGGATACACTAATAGGCTATGGAAGATCAATTGCAGTCATGGGGTGGTATTATTAGAAGCATCTTATTAAAATACTTCTTTTATTTTTATTTTATTTTATTGTAAATATGCCCATTTTATGAGGCTAGGGAGGATAATAGGGTGACTATATATCATTTTTTTTATTATATCATCGGAATATATGATTAATTATTTAATAATTATTTTTTAACATGAATGAATCATAAGTAATAAACTAAATGAAGACACCAAAATAAAGCAAGTCAAGACCCTCGCATTAAGTAGTGGGCCCTATACCCTTTTTATCTATTCTTTCATTTTTAATTTTTATTTAATTAAATTTTTTTAATTTATTTTTGTATTTTAGTAAAATTAGATGTGAATAGTGGTGTCACCATTTTTTTTAGAACTAGAGAAAGACGAAAGGACCAACACCTAAATTCAATTTGAATTGCTAATTTTTCATATCTCAAGAGGAAGGTTACAAAAAAGCAACTTTTTTTTTTACTTGCTTTTTTTTTTTTTTTTTTTAATTAACATGATGATATATTTATTTACTTAGCTACTAATGATGAAGGGACAGTGGGCTTGTATCATTAGCATAATTTTTCAACATAGTGACTTTTTTGGGGAGTAGTGTGTAGAAAAATTTGGATACAAACATGGAAGTCCTTACTTTTTTTAATCTTTTATTTATTCTCTTTTTTCGTTCTTCTTCTTTTATTATTACTTGTTCAACTAAGTTGGAATTCCAGATGAATATCAAGAAAATTAATAACTAAAGTCACACTTTCTCCATCAATTTAGTGTGTTTTTGTTTTCAGTCAATTATATAAAAATAAAAATAGAACAGCTAAAAAATAAGCAAATTATGTTATGTATTTACCTTGCCTCCTACTTAATAATTGTAGGGCACATGAGAGAGATTAAGTTAGTTATTTGTTCTACCAATATATTTCAAATTTATTTGCATAATTTGAAGATAAGATAGCATGTTGACATATATTTCACAAATGAAAATAATTCCCATACGAGACGAGATGTCCCAATTTGGTCCCCAAACATGGGATATGATAGTATATATTATCTCTCACAAATTTTCTTTATCTCAAGGATAGTCATATTCTCCTTCGTCCTATCGGTAACCGAACATAATATTTACAAATTTATCAGAGGGGGTCAAGTAATTTTAAAATTATAAAACCATGTGATTTTAAAGTAATAAATAAATGGTGAGATATTTTGGGTTAATATGCAAAATATAAAGCCTATATATTTGCTAATGTTCAAGTAATTAGTGGATCCTTAATTGTCAAATTCTCAGAAAAATGTTGATCACATCAATACAATCCTCCCTTGTACTATGAGAACAACAAAAATATATCAAATCCCATCTTTGCCCCCTTTCACTTTTTTTTTTTTTTTTTTGAACTCTTTTTCAAAAAAAGACATGACACCACTTCACACCATCCACCAACAAGCATGTGCTTGGCTCGTGATATTGTCATCTCCAAATGGGGACTTAGAAAAAAGCATATGGGGATTTCACTGTTGAATCTCTATTGATTGAGATTGGGCTCTCTCTTTATCAGACATGCATCATGACCTTTGTATCATGCATTGTCTCACCTATCTCTTATTCTCATGCATCCAAGGGTCCCCTCCCGCCTCTCTCTCTCTCTCTCTCTCTCTCTCTCTCGGTGCTATTTACCTTTCTGTTGAATATATCTCTATCAGTTTTGATTCTTTCAAACTGTTCTTTTGATCTTATCTACATTCAGCAAGAAGGAAAATAAAATAAAATAAAATAATCTGGTCCATAATAGGAATGGGAATCCTAAGGGGCCTTAGTGGGCTACCAAATGGCCCATTTTAATGATTCATATCGTTTATTTGTAGAGTCTTTTAATAAAATTATATATGTAAAAAATAAAATAAGATGGAATAGGTTGTAATCACATAATTGGATCATATTTATTTTCAAAAAAATTAAGAACAAATACGATTTTAAGAATAAACCAATCATTTATTGAAAAAAAAATGTGATTTTATCATGTAGCTACTATTGCATGATCAATTTAATATTTCTTATGAATGATCTAATCAAAAGGCTCTATAAGATAACAATTCGGATTAAGAAGGTTGGTGGGTCTTTTGATAGACCATAGTATTCCTCAGTTAGGAGAGAGTCCCACTCTAATTTGGCTTGGGCTCCTCCACTCTCTGGGCGCCTAAAAGCCAATTGCGACGTTGCTATCGAGCTTGGAACTTCGAAAGCTGTTATTGCGGTGCTTTTCCACGATTGTCGTGGTAACCTGGTCGAAGGTGATGTTAAAAGAGTTCGGGTCCATTCAATCATGCAAGGGGAAGCCTTAGCTGTCAAAAAGGCTTATCTTATGGCCCAAACTCTTAATTTGTCTCAGGTCAAAATTGCTAGCAACAACAACTCTGTAATCCTTCTGTGTGTTTCAGAGAATGCTCCCCTTTGGGAGTGTGCCACTATTATTGAAGACATCTGATGGCTTGTAACGCCCCCAAAACTTACAATAAATACATCCACAAGTATATGTAAGTGATAGCATAAATTGAAGTATTAGTCATTTCATTACATAAAGTTAATGAACACAAAGAGTTTAGTACAATAATATGCCCCGTAGGCTTACACCTTTCTAAGTCTTAACTTGATTACAACAAAATGAGATTAACTCGTACAACTTAAGCCCTTTGCTTTACAAAAATAAAACAAAACAAGAAGCTCTTGCTTCCTAAAAAGTTCCCTCCGGTGTTATTGCCTTGGAGGAGGCATTCCATCATCACCTGAAAATGTTTTTCCCAAATAAGGTGAGCCACAGCCAAGCAGGAATAATCTAACACAGTATATGAGATTTAACAAAGGTATATGTGCAATGTGTATATAAAACGCTAGGGGTAAAATGTTCACATTTTATATAGTCATCGAACATCAAGTCCATGTTCCATTTCATTCCTTTTCTTCAATTCATTTCAATACATCATTATTTTTCAACAATCCAAACGAGACTACAACTCAATAGTTCAACAATTTCACAATCAACACATAAACACTTCCAATTACCATTTTACAGATATTTCGTCAGCGGGATCAGCACCCATGTATAATTTCAATTTTTCATTTTACAGATATTTCGTCCGCGGGATCGGCACCCATGTATAATTTCGGGACTTTCACCCAGAACACTCGGGCCAACTTAATTATAATGGAGTCCATCCCCTTTCTCCTCCCAAACAATCATACATATACAATGTATATAAACACATAATCACATATGGAGTATATCCCCTTTCTTCTCCCAAATAAATATACATATACAATGTATCTAAACACATAATCACACATAGAGTACATCCCCTTTCTTCTCCCAAATAAACATAGATATACAATGTATATAATCATAGTTATATTCAATGACAACTACCAAAAGATTAGTTTCAATTTACCTAATCCACATGCAATTTCTACAACAATTAAAGTTATTCTCCACCGATAGCCCAATATAGATATTTCTAAACAGATATACAATCTCAAGACAGATACATTGTCCGAAATTTCCAAAGATGTGAAGTATTACATACTCAATTCCATCATCTATTCCAATACTCACTCAATTTCATGTTTACTATGCCAATTTCAATTATTTATACAAAATAATTATGATAATAATTTTAGGGCAAAATTTTCCTTTTT
Source organism: Camellia granthamiana (assembly GCA_036172215.1). Classification (NCBI taxonomy): domain Eukaryota; kingdom Viridiplantae; phylum Streptophyta; class Magnoliopsida; order Ericales; family Theaceae; genus Camellia; species Camellia granthamiana. The sequence goes on along the minus strand of CM069914.1, from coordinate 3,427,033 downwards.
CCAAATATCAACTCATGTACCAAAATGAACCATTTTAAAACAATATGGTCGCATATTCAAATCTCATACTTATTTATCTCATGTTTACCAAAACCCCGCTTTCCATTTTATACCCCAAACCCTAGGTTTGTTCACATTTCCCCTAAATCCCACCATTGATACACAATTGACAAATAATTAAGTTAAAAACTATAACAAAGTGTAGAAAATCCATACCTCAAGAAGAGGAGACGAGAAAAGCATGGTTGAAACTCCAAAGACACTGAAATCCAAGTTTGTTCGGATCAAAATGAAGATCTTGAAGCACTCTACCTTTTTCTTAAAGGCACTAGGGTAAAGAGATCAACGGATCTAGATAAAATCAAAGAGAGAATGTGAGTTTCAGAAAGAGAAATTCAACATCTAGGTTTTTGAAAAGTTTTAGAGAGAGAGAGAGAGGAATGAAAAAGTGTTTTAAAATGTCATCTTCACGGACTATTATATACGCAATCCGCTCGAGCGTGGAAAATTACGCTCGAGCGTCAGAAACAACATTTCGCTCAAGCATGGAAAGTGGCGCTCGAACGTGGGATACGCACTTCCAGAAGTTTTGCAGACAAAAGACCCCACTCGAGCGTGAGACTGGACACTGGAGCTTCCAATGCACTCTTCCAGCATTTGCAGAACTACAAAAATACTAAGAGTTGACAAATTCTGCTCGAGCACAAGAATGCCCGCTTGAGCAGAGGAGCAAAATTTGTGAAGCCCGCTTGAGTGCAAGAATACCCGTTCGAGCGAAAGAGCCAAAATCTGGGCATCATATGTTTGGAAAAACAAGCAAACAACCTATTCCAACGCACAACTACAACTCGATATCCAAGATAAGGGGAGACAAGGGAAACAAGACATGAATAACCATTCTAAACCATACCAACCCGAGTCCAGAATGCAATAGGTAACGGGTCAAAACCAGAATCGTTATATGGCTTGTAGGGAATTGTAATTTTTTCTTTCTGTGGTCCCCTTAGTCGGCAAATGGGGCTGCCCATTGGACAGCCAGAGTAGCTCTTAAAGGCATGTTGCCAATCCAGTGGGTAGCTAATCCCCCTTATGCCGTTAAAGGCTGTGTTGAGCTAGTTTTGTTCCCTGTTTTTCTCCGTTCAAAAAAAAAAAGACTATATTCTTTATTATTGTGATTCGCATTACACCAAATTTGAATTTGCATCATATATATTCGTAGTTTTTCCTAATCTACTTTAGGATTGAATACAAAATAGTGAACAAGTTGGTATAGAACAGTTAATAGAGGTGCAATGGCCCATGGGCCTGGTTGGGCTTGTAATATATGAAGGGTTGGATTTGATCTAGGAAATCAAATAGGAGGCCTTGGTTGTGTGGTTGGACTTGGCTTTCATAAATGATCTAATCAAAAGGTTCTATAAGATAAACAATTTTGATTATTAAGGTGGATCCCTGTAGCTCGACTTTTCGCGCTTATTGAGGATTCTGTGAGAAACACATTCTAATTGTCATCATCGGGTAATTAAAAGAAAGCACCCAAGTCTTACGAACGGTCAAAATTGGGGTGTCTACAATCCCTTGATAGACCATAGTATTCCTCAGTTAGGAGAGAGTCTTACTCCTCCATAAATGATTGTAACCCGTACCAAATTTAAATTTGCATCATATACTTCATTTTTATCGGGATTCTTGTCTAATATATATATATATTCGTAGTTTTTCCAAATTGACTTTAGGATTGAATGTGTAACTAAATGCCTAAAATACCACAAAATAGTGAACAAGTTGGTATAGAATAGTTAATAGAAGGCAATGGCCCGTGGGCCTGGTTGGGCCTGTAGTATATGAAGGGTTGGATTAGATCCAGGAAATCAAATAGAAGGCCTTGGCTGTGTGGTTGGACTTGCCCTTTTAGTTTGTCACTAGTTGTTGAATTTAGCCCATTAGATAGCTCAGTTACAATTGTTGGTTGCAATAGTTAAAGCTTGGACTATCTGAATAAGATTCAAGGAGTTTTGTGGTGTTTTGCCTTTTGTTTTTTTATTTAAAATTTTCAAAAAATACATAAAAAAAAATTGTTGGGCAAATCCTTTTCAAAAATTGTTTTCAGAAAATTTTAATATGTAGAAAAAAAAAAAAGATACAGAAAATGAAAAATGAAAAAACTAATATAAAATCTACTAAATTCACTTTTGTCTTCTCTTCACAAATCCAAGGTGCAAACACAGCTTAAAAGTAATCTTCATGATTATTTTGTCTTAAACTAAAAGTTTCCATCATTCTGTATGAAAATCTTTTTTATTTTATTTTTATTGTATTGCATTACTCAACTATGTATTGAATAGATATTTTGTTTTAAATATATATATATATATATATGATACCAAACTGTCACTACAAAAAAATACAAAAAAATAAAAATAAAAAAAAATAAACAAACAAACAAACAAACAAAACTGCTGAAAAAAGAAGAGAAGAGGAACCATAAAGTCTAAACACTTTTTTTTTTTTTGGGAACAAGAATTAATTTTTTTCTGTACTTTGCCTAGAAATTCAAAGGAACATCACCATGAAAGAGATCAAGATCAAGATTGTCCAACAAGTCGGGGTTAAGAATGGAATCCAACGATGGCAATTCATCAAGATAGTCAAGATAATTGTCATTATGAGCACCATCAAAACCAGATGCACAGTCAGAAGAACTTGGCATGCCATGGTGATCATAATGGTTGTTGTACATTATTCCACAAGATCGAAGAGGCGGCCATTGTTGATGATCTTGTTCAGCATTTGCCAACCCTTCGCTACAATCACTTCACCACCTTGATGTTGATGATTTTGATTGTTGTCGTCATACATTATTCCAGAAAATGGAAAAGGTGACCGTTGTTGATGATCTTGTTCAGCATTTGCCAACCCTTCGTTGCAAATTACTTCACCACCTTGCTGTTGATAGATGATGATAATCACCATCTTTTTTTTCTTTTTTTTTTATCAGCAAAAAAGCACTTTATTGATGAGAAAACATACATTACATATGAAAAAACATCAATAAAGAAAGGAGGTGCAAAAAGCATCAAAGTACGCCCCCCCAATCCCAACTAGGTTGGCACCAAGGAGGATACCCAATCATTTGCTAGCACCACTGAAAGTTGGTGAGAAACCAACAAGAAAAGAGAGAAAAAACAACACAAGCCCCAAGGCCATCAGATGATACACCAGCAAAAATAAGGAAAGAAAATTCCAAATAATAAACCCAGTAGCACCAAGCGGCTGTAGTTCTAACTCAAGAACCACTCTTAATGTAGATTCTAACATCTTGATGTTGTTGTTCGTTGCGAATTACTTCACCACCTTGCTGTTGATGATGATGATCACCATCTTGATGTTGTTGTTCGTTGCGAATTACTTCACCACCTTGCTGTTCTTGATGATGATCACTATCTTGATGTTGTCTGTGTCTATGATTGTAGTAAATTTTACAAAGAACCCAATCAACCAACTGTAGGAATGCTATAAACAACAGTTAATGTTGAAAATTTGAGAATATTTTTATAAGCATGCATGCAATGGAGCAAAACAAAGTACCCAAGGATTACTAGGGTGGTGGTGTGTGGATGTCAGGTATATGTTGAATACTTCTAATCTTCGGTGTTAGTTGAACAGAGTGTATCCCTTAATTCTGTTTGGTTTTGGAGTTTTCGAAAATAATTTTTTAGTTTTTAATTTGTATTATTTTATTTTTAATTAAAATTTTTAAATAATTTAATTAATATTTTTATTTTTTAGATTAACTTAATCTAAATACAGTTAAACAATATAAATTTTAAAAAAAAAATCTTTAAAAAATTCACTAAATGCTAAAAAATACAAAAATTCATTACATTTTTTTGTATTTATTGATTTTTTAAAAAATTTCTTCACAAATATTTTATTTTTTAAGTATATCTAAATTAGATGCATCTAAAAAATATATAAATAAAATTAACCAAAATATTAAAAAATTACTAAAAATAAAAAATATAGATTAAAAACTAAAAACCAAACAATAATTCATGTTTTAATCACTCAATCAGTGAGCCCTTCCACCACCATATTATTCTAACAAAAAAACAATGTACAAAGATTCTGTAAAAATAATATTTTCTTTCGAAAACACAATTTTAATTAATTTATTGTAAAAAATAATTGAAATCAAACTTTGAAACACTAGCTTCGTGAAATAACTTGAGTTTAAAAAACAAGTACAAATCTACTTATATTTTGTCAATAAGTTTCTTGAAAAAAATGAATCTGATAAATTACTAGGACACATCAACATGCATGCAATGAAGCAAAAAGAAAGGAGTTCACCAAACCACAATTCACCATGTAAGATGTATTCAACATATCACTTGATATTGTCCGATATATGATTCATATTACTATGCGGTTTTTTTTTTATATATATATTTTAAAATAGGGAAAATTATTAGAAACTCCCATTTTGGAGAGTTGTAGTCTACCAGGTCTTTTTTTTAAATTAATACATGTCCAAGTCCTGTTTTTTTGGTAATGTGATCCGAAAGATCCCATTATGTAATTATGGAATGGTTTTTGTAACTAATGTACCCTTTTTTGTGTGGTTGGAAACGGTTTTTGGAAGGGTGTTTGAATTATTTTGATTACATTGATTTCGGTGTGCACTATGGGAAGATCTTGTGTGTCCAGATTTTTAGGGATGACGAGAGTCATGAGTATTTGAATGTTGCGTGGTGGGAAGGGAGAGGTTAAGGTGTGTGAGTTGTGTAGTGGTGTACTCAGTTGTCTGCTTCGACGTTGTTGGGCGTGGGGTTGTGTTCTTCGATTGCGGCCACAGTAATGTTGTTGGGTATTTGTTATGTGTGTTAATGTGTGTTATTTTGGAGGTGTAAACGTTGTCATGATGTTCGCAATGTTGGCGGTGTGTAAACACATGTATCATTTTCCGATGTTTACATCCCACAAATAATCAATATGTTCTATTGGTGTTTGCGGGAAGCATAATGGCTGAATGTTTTTACATTTTCCGATGTTTACATCCCACAACTAATCAATGTGTTCGATTGGTATTTGCAGAAAGCATAATGGTTGAATGTTTGTATAGTTTGTTCGATAGGTGTTTGCGGAAAGCATAATGGTTGTATGTTTTTATAGTTTGTCGGTGTGATGTTTGTAGTGTACTTATAATGCGAAAGCGACGAACGTGATTTTCCATATTTAATCTTTATTTTTCATTCTGTCTCGATGCAAGAATGGCAGACAACATCATATTGTTGTGTTCATACGGGATTGAAAACGTTGCCATTGTGGTCCGTACTGATTACACGTTTAGCATGTTGGTTGATCATATTTGCAGATGTTTTGGTGGGCTACATACTGATTCTGCGTCCATGTCATTCAAGATTCTTGGGTACAATAATTTCAAGATGGAAAATGATTCCGATTTCGAGAACATGGTATGTCTCGCTAGGTCATTTCGATTGGATCATATCGACCTCCATGTGGAGGAGCGTGGTGAGTCACAGGGACTCAAACGTGGCAAGGGTGTAAACAACGTACTCGACGACATAGTTAGTGATGTAGGGGAAATGTCAGCATATGTTGATGAGGAGGCTGATTTGTTACCTAATTTTTGCCCACACTCCGGCAAAGTGTTATTGTCGGCGGATTGGGTATATGGCATAACTAATATCGGACAATGTTTCAAGGGTGGAGTGGATGAATTTCGCAAGGTACTCAACAAATATGCCATCGAATGCGGGTTTCAATTTAAGTTCATGAAGAACGACTTAGTTCGAATTACGGTGGAATGCATGTTTAAGGAGTCAAGGGGATGTCCATGGTCCATCCATGCAAGGGTGTTGAATGCGAATGGATATTTTTACCTCAAAAAATGGCACCGTCAGCACACTTGTGGGGTCGCTGTGCGTACTGACCGAAACCCGCGGATGGGGTCCGAACTAGTTACGGACGTTATTGCAAAACGTATACACGACAAACCGTTGACTCGCCCAACCGATGTCAAACATGATTTCCAAAAAGATTACGGTTTGCAAATTAGTTACTGCATAGCTTGGTTGGGGGTCGAAACGGCGAGAGGAGGACTTTATGGTCATCATTCGATGTCGTTCGACCAACTGCGTTTGTATAGCAATGCCGTTATGGAATATAATCCGGGGAGTTATATTAATCTTGACTTTAATGAACACAACACCCGTCGTTTCAATAGGCTTTTCATATCATTCAAAGCATGTATTGATAAGTTTAAGCACTGTCGGCCGTTATTGTTTTTGGATGGTACCTTTCTGAAAGGGCGATTCAAGGGGAATCTACTTGCGGCGACTGCAAAAGATGGGAACCAAGGTAATATACTCACTGTGCACGTTATGTGTTTTTCGGGTTCATAGATTTTGTTTTCTTTTTTTGCTAGTCGATTGAGATTGGATATCAAACGTGGCTAGTTATGTATTTGAACGGCTTCTAATTAATATTTATATTATGCACACAGGTTTGTTCCCGGTTGCTTTTGCAATTGTTGATTCTGAAAAAGCGCAAAATTGGGCTTGGTTCTTACAGAACCTAGCTAACATTATTGATGGGGATCGGGTTTTGACGTTTGTTTCCGACCGTCACGTCGACGTTATGGAATCCACGCCTACTGTCTTTCCAACGGCCCACCACACTTTTTGCATGCAACATTTACAGAGGAATTTGAAAGACAAGATGAAATATGTGAACAAACTATACCGCGTTGGAATGGTAAGTAAGTTGCGTACTTGTGCATATGCACCGACCGTCACTGCCTTCAATGAAAAAATAGATGCATTCATACAGTCCGGTCGGCACATTGCTATAAATTTCTTAAAAGATTTAGAGCCACATCGATGGGCCAATGCATACTTCAGGTGAGGGACACCATATAATTCGAAGTTCATTCTTTTATACAACTTTTTACCGTCTACATTTTTGTGCTTTTGCTAGTATGTCACACATCCATTTTTGTCACTCACATCTTGCAGGGGCAAACGTTACGGCGAGATGTGTTCCAACGCCGCTAAATTATTTAACAATTGGATAAAAGAAGCACGCAATTTGCCAATCACTCAATTAGTTGACGCAATCAGGACACAGATAATGAATAAGATGTCTGAACGTAGGGGAGTGTCAAGTACATGGGATGGTGCCATATGTCCGGTCATAGAGTCCAAACTGGACAAGGCGTACAAGGATGGAAGGTTGTGGATAGTCAGTCAGTCGAATTATGACGCGTACGAGGTTCACTCACACCCATCAGTGTTGGTGGACATTGGCAGGCGTACATACTCATGCTTCCAATGGCAAATCAATGGGTTTCCTTGTCAACATGGAATGGTTGCCATCCGCAACAGTGGCAGTGACTTGAATGCATTGGTTGAACCTTATTTTCATGTGTCAACCTATCAGTTATCATACTCCCACACCATATATCTAATCCCAACAGTTGAAAAACCACATGCTAATCCAGAAAATTTTGTTATTCTACCTCCGGTAGTGCGACGACCACCTGGCAGACCAAAGAAGAAACAGATACCGTCTAAAGGTGAAGAAGTGCAACAAATTCGATGTGGCCGTTGCGGCCGCCTGGGAAACCATAACAGGAAGACATGCAACAAACCAATATAGTGCCAACCATTGCGTGGCCATGTTTATTTTCGAACTATTTCTACAATTTCTAATGTTTTATGTTAGTTTAGTCATATGCAATAAGATATTTCACTTTGAATTTTCAGACTACAATAAAGTGGTTAGTTCGTTTTAAATGTTGGTGTTACGTTTTTAGATTCATATCATGCTTCTTTTTTTTTTTTTTAAATTTTGGCCCTTCTACATTTGGTGTTATGTTTCACTTTCAGACCATGCTGTTTGTGTTGTGTTCAAAAAAATTTAACATGTTTTAAATGAACAAACGATGTCTCGTCTTTTGGGGGTGTCACATTCAAATTTGCTGACATGCTTTAAAACGGAAAATTCATTGGACTCATTTAACGCATAACTCAGCGACTCCACCACAAGGCTGTCCAATGCCATAGTATCCTATCCTCAATGTAACAACCCCAAATTACCTACTCAGTCCCCACAACCATCAGCCCTCAATTTCTACAACTTTCACACCACAAACAACACAACAACTACTCCTTCATATGTCCACCAATAAACACAAACACAGAACATTGTACTATTGGAAAACCCATGCTAGAATTATGACTACTTTACAGCAAATCAGCCCACATAAAACAGTTTTGCTCTTTTGAATTGGCGCACATAATTCCCAGACGCATTTGCGACTGGATGTATAAAATAACCTGCATGACATTACGAGGACATCACAACGTATATTCCAAGTCACTTCAAATTACATAATCAATAAAACCAACCAACAACTAAACACACCATAATGTGCAACTAAACAAAATGAATGGGAGCATTAATGTTCCAACGTCATCCACCTTCATTGCATGTCTCCAATGTCAACCACGACACCACATCAATATGAGTCCATTACAAAAAAACTTGCACCCTAATTATAATGCAACATTTGTAATTCATTAGCCCATAATATAACAGACGATGATAGCGCAATCAGGCCTATTGTTGACAACCACACCACATACAGCAACAAACATTTCAGACATAAATGTTGCACACAACAAACATTTCAGCAACAAACATTTCATATTCATCACCCCATCAACATAAGTCCATAATTCAAGTTTAGATTATTCAAACATAAATGCTGTACGCAATGAACCAAGGTCCCAAAAAAGGACTTGCACAACAATACCGTGCCACAAAAATCGTACCATCAAAGTTACCATCACTGACTTTCTAAACAATTCCAAGCAAAACCTAAGTTACCCAACAAAACAAAACCAAAAAAAAACAAGGAAATAAACAAAAAACAAAATACTACGTGCTGTATTCAGCCACATTCTGCATCTTCCACATTTTGTAGCCCCCTGGTAAGGTCATTCACAAACGTTTCCACCATCGTCGCCCACGCTTTGACGTAGTTCGTACCTTCCATTGTTTTTTTGATCCTGTTGTGATGGACATATTGTCGCATAACATAACAGACGATGATAGTGCAATCAGGCCTATTGTTGACAACCACACCACATACAGCAACAAACATTTCAGACTTAACAAATGCTAATTGTAACAATTACGTAATAACTTAAATTCACAAAGTACACTTACGAATCCAATCGCTGTTGTGGGAAGTCAGTTACTATTTCCAGCACACAATCCCGATCCTGCGTTAACACCACGTCACCGCCACTACTTGAAAGCTGCTTCTCTCGTACAAAGTTAACCACATTTTCTTTCTGCCACATTTTAAAAAACACCGTCATCACGTAACATCACACATGCTTACCAAAACAAAGAAAACAAAACTTCAGTAAAACACAAGCCACCTGTAAACTTACAACCACACATCTTCCAACAAAACTTACAAGCACCAACGCCTCATTGTAGTGTGTGTCTTCCAACCCAAGGTGCGACCTAATTGAATTGTAATGCTTCCAACTACCAACTTCTGTGTCATAAACAACTAAGGTCCAGTGTGATTTGTGGCATTTAGGAAAATGCCAGAACCTGCAACCAACTGATGCACGCATGTTGGCCTCGAGATACAGATCTCTTGTTGTTTTGCTTACGTTATTCACCATACCCTGTGTTTCAGATCGTTTCCAATTATATCAACCAACATCAAACTCCCCAATACCCACATTTACAAACGTGAACTGTCCATATACTTACCAAATAGATACTACTGAAGAAGTATGACTTTTCAGCAAAAACCACACCAGCAGACAACACATTCTGCTTACTCACTAGAAGCTTTACACATACATCAATAACTTGCCATCAGCCAAATTAACACATCAGCAAAATGCAATACAAACATAAAGTTGACAAAGAACTGCCTGGATACACAAATGTGTGCAATGAGTGTGTGTGTGAAAGGGGGTGGTTAAGCAAAACAAATGAAAAATGCATTTTAATCATATCATATTGGTTGCCACATACATTCCCCCTTATCACAGATTGTCGCACTAAATTTTTGATGTCTGAGAAGTAAACAAATACATCCCCAATGCTTCCAATCCACACAACGGCCCTGCAAAAGTAGCACCCACTAGTCAATCTTGGATAATACACAACGTATATACTATAAATGTGACATGTGACATGTGACTTACTCGTCTCCACCTCTGTCGTACGCGTTGCTAAGTTTACGTTTCACTTCTTCATTCACTAATTTCCACACAGCGAAACGATTATTCAACCCAAACCCCGACCTTTGCTTCTCCTGCTCGCCAATCCCATCAATATCGATCACATCATCGCACAACATAATCTCACAATTGCCCCCACCATCGCCTGCAACACGTTGCCCATCATTTGAATCTACCTTACGAAGTTGCCTACGCAACATAGGGTACTCAAATTCTGGTAACTTTCTCTCTTGTCTCATTTTCCCTTTTATGTTTTGGACAAATGAATTTTGTAATTGTCACGACCCAAACCCGCCCCTAAAAGTTTGGTTCATGACCGGCCCGTACATAGGCCTCAAACATAATTTAGAATAATATTTAAATACATACAGGGCCTTAAGCGGAAGCAATATCAATAAAAGACGACATCCATTGAGCTTGTGCATACATGATGGTTTAATTAGATTTAAGCATTTAAATACATTCCCAGAGTTACAAATACAATCACAGAATTTATATATATCTCACACACACTTACATACGACTTAATAATTTATATGACTCCCAAAACAAATTAAGGCCTCAACACGGAGGCGTACCCCAGGTGGCTTGGCAGACAGGTAGACCTCAATACCATTCTAGTGTTAATCTTTGATGGCTCACCTACATAAATATACATAAAAACGGAGTGAGCAAGGCTCAGTGAATAATAGCAATGTAAGGAGGTGAGTTAAACGGGTATAGGCTTAAAGAATGTAAACATGCATATCAAACCATACGCAGATCTTATTCATAATCATATTGTAAAACGGCCTCAGACCCATGTGTAACACAGAACGGCCTTAGGCCCATATATAATACAGAGCGGCTGTAAGCCCAGATATGATACAGGATGGCTGTAAGCCCAGATATAATACAGAACGGCTGTAAACTCAGATATAAGACAGAACGGCTGTGAGCCCAGATATAAGACAGAACGGCTGTGAGCCTAGATATAGGCCCTGTTTGGTAGGGCTGTGGGAAAGTGCTTATAGCTTATGCCTAAACAGCTTATGGCTTATAACTATGAACATAAGCTGATTTCTGACTTATAAATTAAGCATCTCCTGCCCCACTCAAAGAATAAGCTGATTTTTGACTTCCAAAAAGCTATAAGTTATAAGTTATAAGTTAAACCAAACACATCAAAATAGCTTAAATTAAGCTGAAAGCTGAAATAAGCAGCTTTTAAGCTACACCAAACAGGGCTATAATACAGATCGGCTGTAAGCCCAGATAAAATACAGATCGGCTGTAAGCCCAGATATGATTCAGGATGGATGTAAGCCCAGATATAATACAGAACGGCTTTAAGCCCAGATATCAAGAGATTGGCCTCGGGCCCATCATTAGCAAAACGGAATGATTCCAGATACACAAAGATATCATTGTTCTATAATACACATATGTTCCATTTGTTCATCATGAATTCAAATAGTTAACTTACAATAACAGAACGTCAGTATTAACTATTAACGGTAAGCAAAATGTACTGCTACAGTACTATTACTCAATAGTGCACAAAGATTTTCTCATGGTTTATTACAAGTCGACATAGTTGTCTTGCGGATAACAGAACATTAATAATAACTATTAACAGAAGGCAAATGTATCACTGCATTAATAGGAACAGAACAATTCACATCATAACGGCCTCAGGCCCACTTCTATCAATAGGGACAGAACGACCTTAGGTCCATACCAATGCCATTATTCAATCATATCCATTAATTTAAGCAAAGCACAATATTAATGGAATAGGTCATTCACAAATGACAATACATAAATCATAATCACAGGAAGTAAGTGAAACATATCATTACACTACTATTACTCACAGTGATCGACTCCCGGTAGTCATGGGACGATGTCCTCGTCTCGACCTACAAGCACAATGCACAACACATAATATGAGATTATAATCGATCCTTTACTTATTCTCTTGACCATTCAATCAATTAGCCATGGTGGTACCAAGCTCATTATTCCTTAATAAGTTATAATCCATGTCTCAGAAAACAGGAGAAATCGATGGGAAATGGTTTAGGTGAAGAAATGGTACAAAACTGGTTGACAGAAAGTGAATAGTCGTCACTGATTTGGGCATAACTATTTCTGTATTTAGAATTTGGGAGTGAGACCACCACCATTGGAAACTAGACTTCCGGGGTTTAATTTCAGGCTCAAGAATCACTCAAAACGGAGTCTGGAGGCAAAAGATATGCTTATTCAAAGTTGGCTGAACAGAGTTGTCTCCCGCACGTGCGGAAAATAGAGCCGCACGTGCGGCTCTGGGCAGCTTACAGTCCGAAAATGGCTGTATAATTGGAACCTCTCATTTTCAAAATCAAACCTCAATTTCATGTAAATCAAAGCCCAAAACCCTTTAATACATGATAAATTTCACATTATTAATTTCCATCAAACATCATAACCTCAAAATACTACTCAATTCCCAAGCACAAGAACACAAAGGCATAAAATAGACATAGTTGGGGTTCAAAGTTCACATCTTCCATATCAATCCTTGATTTCATGTAATTGATGCTTTAAACATAAGGATTCAAGATAAATGGTCATACCTTAGTTCAATCTTTGTCTTTCTCTTAGCTTTCTTCAATTTCCTCCAAGTTTCCCATGGGTGATCTTCTTTTTCTTTCTTCAATTCCCTTCAAGCATCTTCAAAACCACCATGGATATTGAGGAGCTTGTATCTCTTCTCTCTCTCATTTTCATGGTTTCCCCTCTCTCTCCTTTAGATATTTTTAGGTTCCGAGAGATGAGTTCAACTCGTGCCTCTCATATACATATATACATTAAATATACACACATATAAGTTTAACACAATAGGGAGAGCCAAACGCGGCCTTACGAATCGCACGAAATCAAATTCCTATTAAACTTCCCAGTTGACTCTAAAAACTGTGCTAATCATAAATATGTCCCCTGTTCTAGTTTCTGAAGCCTCTAAGGCCTTCAATTTGCAGTACCAAGTTAACCACCCAAACGTGTATTAACGAATCAGACAAATTAGATTTCCAATTAATTTTCCCAAACAGTTCTAAAAATTCACATTAACATACCCAAGTACTCAATTTTGATTTCTGTACCCGTAAAGGTCGCTAATTTAAATTTTAAAGCCGTAACTCAACAGATAATTCCTCAATTCGAACAGATATCATTAAATTAAAGTGCATTAACCCACAAGGGCATAAGGGTAATCTCTGATACGGATTTTGGGGTCGTTACAGTAACGAAGTGTCAGTCCGCACCTCGTCTGACAGTCCCCCAACAAGTTGTAATTCTGGTACGTCTACGTCGTCGTCTACACACTTTTCAGTAACCACATGTGTGTCTCTAACCACGTCTGCCACCCCCGTGGCTTCACTTCTAAAGTTGAATTGCCCAACAGCATTTTGTGTCACATCGTAAATCACTTCCTCCGCATTTTTTTCATCAGCAAATGCAAATGAATCAAAATTGTTCCCTCCAACATCTGCATGCGGACTTCCTCTAACGGTACAACCAATGTTTGCTCCAATTTGCACCTCAAGCCCAGTTATGGTTTTCCTCAGATCGCTGATAACATTTACCATCCGTGCAATTTCGCCTTCTTTCACCTTGAGGCAATCATTGAACCCAACAAACAAGTTTGACGCTTACTGCTCAAGTACCTTTGTTAATTTTGCAACTTGGTCCTCTAATTTGGCGATTACAAAATCTTTCGCTTTCAGCTCAAACTCTAAAACAATGATTCTTCTTTGTGTATTGTCAATGTTGGAAGTAACCGGTATACTATCACCACTTGGGCAACGCAGTACATTGCCTTTTGCCATTTCGTCTACCCCATTTGTTTTACTACTTTGCTGTTCATATACCAATTGTCCGCGCACAACAACACCCTCGCCAACCCCATCACCAAGCACACCACAATCACCGTTTGCATCTTTCACAGTTCCACTGGGTGCCTCACATCCCCTATTACCCACTACTGTATGCACATCATTCACATCAACAAAGTCATCGTCTCCCAACTCCATCTCGCTACATCCCCCGGACAGTTGTGCCCTCTCATACGCCGTGACTTATAATCTACCCGGGCTGACCTGTTTAACCATGCCATAATTACTAAATTACACACCTATGCGTTCATCAACATTTGCATTCACTTACAGTTCACACAACATCAAATGTGGGACTTAAATGGAAAAGGGTTACCTGAAATGCATCACCATCTGTCAACGTCACTGTACGCATCTTCGTCAACAAAGCACTAACATTCCATTTCAAGAATCTAGGGAACACATCGGGGTTAGCAGCATCCACTAACGTCGTGTGCTCACACAGGAAATACTACAAAACAAACATAAAAAAATCAAAAAACGCGTTCTAACACTACAAACAAACGCAAAGTAGACAAACAATAACGTAAATCTCAAAGTTACACATACCAGTAGGACAACAACGCATCCAGTTACTCTTTTGGTGTACGATGGAACTCTTTAATTGACCCCATCAGTGCACTCCATATCGCAGCAGTCCAATTATACAGTTTTATAGAACTCAATTTGTCTATCAGGCGAATAAACGTCCAGCTCACAGATTCGCCCGATGTAGAAAAGAAAAGTTTGACACACACGTACAACATTAACAGCTTCACAGCATCTTCAATATCAATGAGGGAAATGCCATGAACTGCGTCAAGGAACAGTGTTTTCACGAGCTTTGAACTCATTCGGCTAGACCCATACCTCCGCTAAATGAAGTCGGAAGCTGGCTGGGGCTCGGATGCCATCACCAACGGTTGGTCACCACATTGGAGCCCAAATATCAATCTGGCGTCACTGTCCCTCAGTGTCACCATGTCATTTCCAATCCGAAACAACTCACTACTCGACATGTACATTTCAATCAGCTTGAATACTAAGTCATCACATTTTCTGAAATCTTATTACTTCAGATCATGTTTCATAATTGCTTCAAACAATAGCCAGAATGGTGTTTTCTTCATATGGATACGATGGGCCTCTGTCAAACCTGATGTGGACACAATCTTCACAATTCCTACAATGTTTGATCGGTAATTTAATCGCATTTTCCGACATGTTAGACTTCTCGCCACACTTCTAAAGGGTTTCACTTGTTTGAACAATATTCGTCCTTGGATCATTGGCCCAATTTTCTTCGATGGTGAACCAGCAACAACACACAAACGAGTCCTGTCTCTTGATCTTGTCCATGGACTCGACGTCCTCACACCTTCTACAGTACAAAAAACAAACAACCATCATATTCCAACACGAAAATGCGTAAAAACAATAATCTTGAACAAGCATCAAAATAACGTACATACACAACAACAACCTGCGAATGTCATACATCCAATTTTTTGCAAAATATTATGCATATGTCACCTAATGAATATTACACATATAACACACTCATGTACCACACAGACATTACAACTATAAACGCCCCTCGCCCACAACATATTCACCACATACCCACACCATGTCCAACATTTACAGAGCCGTTACGATAATAGTAACAAACATAACACACCAACCACCATTGTTCCCCTACACCCCCAACCATATAACAATACAACAAATACGTTATGCCCAAAAATACAACCACCATATCAACACCACAGCCAAACAATCATTAAAAAAAATAACAACCCCAGCCCAAAAAACACCCGTCGAACAAAACACTCCAACGTACACAATCACAAATTGTGTACCACACTACAGAACCAACAAATCAATCACCCCAAATAAACCGCAAAGCTTTCCCCTCCCCTAATGTTTCCAATACCACCAATCACCCACCCCCCACACTTATCGGAATGTTGGCCACTCCCGTCCAACGGTCACACAATCAGAATCCACATCAAAACATCACCCTAACAGTATCCCAAAAACAAACTCAAACATAAACATAACATCCCAACTATGGTTATGTACACTAATTTCACAAAATAAATTTTAGAACACTTTTTTCCGAAAACACATTATCAAACCACATGCCAACATCGCACCAATAGTACCCCCAAAACAAAAATAAACAAGATATGACAATGTTGGCCACTCCCGTCCAACGGTCACACATTCATAATCCACATCAAAACATCGCCCTAACAGTATCCCAAAAACAAACTCAAACATAAACATAACATCCCAACTATGGTTGTGTACACTAATTTCACAAAATAAATTTCAGAACACTTTTTTCCCAAAAACACATTATCAAACCACATGCCAACATCGCACCAGTAGTACCCTCAAAACAAAAACAAACAAGATATGACATCACAACACACACAAACACAACACTTATTTCACAAAACGCTTTTCAGAATAGAGAAAACTTACTGTTTTGCAGAGTCCTCATCGTTTGTGGGATCCTTACAAGCACAACGCAGTGTATCACAATTGTTGCAACCACGACAGCCACACTTAAATACTAGTAAATATCTACAACTTATAAACCTAACCAAAGAAAACAAATCTAGCCACAACAATTTAGGGGTTTGCTTTGCGTTTCGGATTTGGTGGGATTTTGGGGTATTTACTGGCGTAAATCACTCAATCGAAAACGGTTCTACCAAATATTTAAACCATTAAATGTGGGATCTAGTTACGCGGATTACGAAGACAATACGATCCTCCGGTTTTGGAAACAACAATTCTGTTTCCAAACCCTACACTACTCTCATCACACCATGCTACCCGCCGTATTCCTCAATTACAGTAGAACACACTTCAGAATCAAGGCCTCAATCTTCAAAGACTGTTCGTAATGTGAAGCTTCAAAGATTGGGCTTGTGTTATGATGTGGGCCATCCAAATGTGGTTCGTGAACTTGATATGGGCCATCAAATTCTGCTTCATCAACTTGATGTGGTCCACCAAAGTATGGTTTTTGCAAAATGATGGGTTGTGTTCAAATGTGGGCTTTAAAAATTATGTGGGCCACCAACGTGTTACTCATAAATAACGTGGATTCCCCTACATACACTACTAAACCCAAAAAGAACTATAGTAAGCTTTTCCCAAATGTTACATACACCCACATCATTCAAACATAATATCACCAAACCAAGAACAGTATGTTCATGGGCAAAACTGTCCACCCCCAAATAATGGGACCTTTGGGTGAACAAAATTAAATATGGGACTGATTAGATTACAATTCCACCTTTTAGGATTTATGGGTCAATTCCCCTTTAAAATATCGGAATATATCCTTCATTATCAATATCAATTTGTATTTTGATACTATTATTTAACATGATGATGTGTAATAAATTTATAAAGAGAATTAGTGAGTTACCTGTCACACCCCAAACTCACCCCCTAAAAGTTTGGGCATGATCACTTCAAAAACGTACATCAAATTTGATATGTATAACATATAGGGCCTGAACGGAAGCATTTAACAACACAAAATAACATCCATTGAGCTAATACTAACATGCCATGATCATACACTTAATATCAGGTAATTTATCGTATAATAAACACACATGTAGTTATATATATATATATCTATATATACACAAATATACAGACCCATCCCTGAGTCTGAGGATGTAACAAAACTAGGTTAAGGGAAGTTAATCATGTTTTACAACATCAGACAAAAGGTTCAGTGCACGAAGCTAAAAGCTCTGCAAGGACTCCACAAAATGAATGAGCTTCGTCTAAGTGTTTGGTCGTGGTGTAATGGGCAAAAGACAAGTGGTCCAAGCTGGACTAGGACTGACCTCCAGGCTGAGTACCTACAGAGACAGACATAACACAGAGTGAGCGAAACTCAGTGAATAATAGTACGCAAGCAATTTAATGATTAAACTTGAATTATAATATGTATAAGTGCAGAGGTCGCATGAGTAAGCTTATTCTGTATAAATTTTCAGAACGGCCTTGGGCCTAATCTTTATTCAGAGCGGCTTCAAGCCCAGTAACATACAGAACGGCCTTAGGCCTAATAGATTTTACAGATAGGCCTTAGGCCCAACAGAGTTTACAGATCGGCCTTAGGCCCAACAGAGTTTACAGATCGACCTCGGGCCCAGATACTAACAAAGTAGAATGCTTCCAGTGTTGTACAGATGTACACAGATTTTCCATTCATTCAAATAGGTTAACATAATTAACTGGCGGATAACAGAGCATCAATAATGATTATTAACGATAAACAAGTGTACTACTACGGTACTATTACTCACAGTGCTGTGGTGGAGCGGTAGTTACTTCCGGTATGCCCCCTACATACACATGCAGTTCAGGAATTAGTCCATTTCTTTCTTTAAACAGTATCTAATTCATTTCGCTTCGAATGAATTACAAACATTGGAAATGCATCGAATACAGATTTTAATAACACCAGAGGGTCAAACACGTAAAACGGAGCAGACAAAATTTTACAGCATGGGCCGCACGTGCGGCTATGAGTCCCGCACGTGCGGTAGTGGTTCCCGCACATGCGGCTGTGAGGTCCCGCACATGCCTTTTTTCCAGTAGCTTCAGTCCCAAATCCCCTATTTTCCGCACGTGCGGCAGTGCTTCCTGCACGTGCGGCCATGACCCCCGCACGTGCAGCAATTAACCCAGTTTTGTGCAGTCCGAAGCAAAACATTCCTACAACTTGGTAAGCACATACTAAGGCACAAAATAGGGGAAATTAAGGCAATACAATAGCTTAACATCATGATAACATGGATTACAAGTATATAATGCCACAATAATCATGAATCACACGCTCAATTACATTAATCCTTTTCAATTTCACAACACAATTCAATTCTCCTTAACATATAGACAATATACATGTACAAACATGTAATTTCAACATGAAAATTCAAGGAATAAGTTACAACTCCTCCTTATAACCCAATTTACCTTCAAAACAACTAAATGCGAAGAATACTTCCCAAGAGAACAATACCCACACACTTGATCTCAATGACAAACTCCATGAAAGTAAGAGAAGTTTAAGAAGAGGTCAAAGAGAAGGTGATTCATACATACCTTGGCCCAAATCTTTACAAACTCTCTCAATTCCTACTCTTCTCCCTTGAAGGACTTCTTTCCCCTTGGTTCTTTCTCTCAACCTCACCTTTCTCTCACAAAAGAAGATATTTTGAGTTAAAGAATCCTAGGTCAATTATTTAAGGGGTTAAGTATATATAAAAGATGAATAAGGACAAAAATCACCCAGTTTAATTATTCCGAATCATATTTTTATAGGAAATCATATTATGATCTAAAAATCATGTTGATCCCAAATATAAAGTCAATTTCAGATTATTAAGCTTCAAAGGCTTTCAATTTCTGATTCAAACATCGCAATTGTAACATATATTTCTCTTATTAGACAGATCTGAACCTATAATTGCAAAATTCACTCAATTAAACTTAATTTCAAATAAAATTTCATAATAAGCATATAAATGCACAGAGTAAGGAACTAAAAGTATACCAGAAACATATACGAGGGTCGGGTTATTACACTCTCCCCTCCTTAAATAAGTTTGGTCCCTCAAATTTGTTTTACCTTAGGATAGGAACAGGTGCGGATACTGGTGTTGCATTTCCTCTTCTCTTTCCCAAGTAGCTTCGGTTTCGTAGTGTTCCTGCCATTCAATTTTCACCATCGGAATCTCTCAGTTTCGTAGTTGTTTCACTTGCCGATCCAGAATTCGAATCAGCTTTTCTTCATAAGTCAACTTATCATCCATAACAATTTGGTGGTGATCAATGACATGAGATGGATCCGGAAGACATCCTCGTAGCATAGAGACATGGAACACGTTATGCACTTGACTCATACTTGGAGAAAGAACAACTCGGTAAGCTACCGGACCCATTTTCTCCAAAATTTGAAATGGACCAACATATCGGGGTGTTAACTTACCCCTTTTTCCGAATCTCGGATGTCCTTTCATCGGGGTGACTTTCACAAAAACATGACTATCCACTTCAAATTCCAAATTCCTTCGTCGGTTATTCGCATAACTCTTCTGCCTACTTTGGGCAGTTTTCAATCTTTCTCGAATAGTTTTAATCTTTTCAGTTGTCAACTGAACAATTTCGGGTCCTAACAGTAATCCATCTCCGATTTCAGCCCAACACATGGGAGAACGACATGGTCTTCCATACAGAGCCTCATAAGGTGCCATCCCAATACTCGAATGGTGGCTACTATTATACGCGAACTCTACCAACAGTAGATGAGTTTCCCAACTTTCCTGAAAATCTAAAACACATTCGAAGCATATCCTCTAATGTCTGTATCGTTCTCTCGGATTGTCCGTCTGTCTGAGGGTGGAAAGTTGTACTAAACTTTAATTCTGTACCCATTGCTTCCTGTAGACTCTGCCAGAATCTAGATACAAACTTCGGATCTCTATCTGATACTATTGAAACTGGAACACCATGGAGTCTCACAATTTCGTTCACATAGATTACAGCAAGTTTATCTGTATTGTACTGAGTTTTCACAGGTAGGAAATGGGCGGACTTAGTTAATCGGTGTACAATGACCCATACAGAGTTCATATCCTGAGGAGTCCGTGGTAACCCTACAACAAAATCCATGGTCAAATGTTCCCATTTCCACTCCGGGATTAGAAGGGGTTGCAATAACCCTGCCGGCCTCTGATGCTCTGCCTTTACTTGCTGACATTGCAAACATTTAGAGACGAACTCCGCGATCTCCTTTTTCATACTTGGCCACCAAAAATTTTGTTTCAAATCCCGGTACATTTTAGTACTTCCTGGATGCATTGAAAATCTCAAGGCATGTGTTTCTTCCATCAATTTCCGTTTAAGTTCCGACGCATTGGGAACACATATTCGGTTTTGAAATTTGAGTACTGAATTTATCGAATTGAATCCCGATCTCGGTTTTTTTTCTAGCTCATCACATATTTTCTTCAAAGTTTCATATTTCATCTGACGTAGTTTGATTTCTTCAATTAATGTCGGTTGGGCCATTACTGCTGCTACTATGGCCTCCCGTCCATGCATCACAAGGTCCATATTCATTTTATCCAATTCAACCAGTAACTCTCTTTGTTCTGTAAGCAAATTCGCCAAATTTCCCATACTTTTCCGACTAACTACGTCTACAACCGTATTGGCTTTACCAGGATGGTAATGGATCTACAAGTCATAATCTTTAATAAGCTCTAACCACCACTGCTGTCGCATATTCAACTCTTTCTGGGTAAAAAGGTACTTAAGGCTCTTATGGTCGGTGTATACTTTGCAAGTAGTGCCATACAGATAATGCCGCCAAATCTTCAAAGCAAAACTACTATGGCTAGCTCAAGGTCATGTGTGGGATAATTCTTTTCATGGGGTTTAAGCTGACGTGAAGCATAAGCGATAACCCTTCCATTTTGCATAAGCACACAACCTAATCCTTTATGGGAAGCATCACTGTAGATCACAAATCCTTCGGTACCGGATGGTAAGGCAAGAACCGGAGCTATAGTCAACTTTATTTTTAATTCCCGAAAAGCAGATTCCCGCTATTCTGACCATTCGAATACAACTCCTTTTTGAGTCAATTAAGTAAGTGGTACAGTGATTTTAGAGAAATCTTGAACAAACCTCCTGTAGTACCCAGCTAATCCCAAGAAACTATGCACTTCAGTTACATTGGTAGGAGTCGGCCAATTTATAATTGCCTCGATCTTATGCAGATCCACAGATACACCCTCCTTCGTTATCACATGCCCCAGGAATGCTACCTCATGTAGCCAGAATTCACATTTCTTCAACTTTGCATACAATTTCCTTTCTCGAAGTGTCTGAAGAATTAAACAAAGATGATTCTCATGAGCTTCTGCATTCTTCGAGTAAATGAGGATGTCATCGATAAATACTACCACAAACTCATCCAGATAAGGCTTGAAGACACGATTCATCAAATCCATAAACGCTGCTGGTGCGTTAGTAACTCCAAAAGGCATAACCAAAAATTCATAATGACCGTATCGGGTTCAAAAAGTTGTCTTCTCCACATCATCAACCTTGACCTTCAGTTGGTGGTATCCGGACCGTAAATCAATTTTTGAAAAGACTTGTGCCCCTTGTAGCTGGTCAAACAAATCATCGATCCGAGGCAACGGGTACTTATTCTTAATCGTTACCTTATTAAGTTCCCTATAATCTATACATAATCGGAGTGTTCCATCTTTCTTTTTCACAAACAGAACTGGTGCACCCCAAGGAGAGACACTCGGGCAAATGAACCCCTTATCAAGCAAATCTTGCAACTGAATCTTTAATTCCTTCATTTCAACTGGTGACATCCTATACGGAGTTTTGGAAATGGGTTGAGTTCCCGGTACTATTTCAATCGTAAATTCAATTTCACGGTCTACTAACTCCCCTGGTAACTCTTCCGAAAAAACATCCAGAAATTCACAGACCACTGGAATCATATCAGTACTCCCATTCATCACTTGCCCCTCCAAAAAAGTGCATAAATACCCCTAACACCCTTTCTGAATTAATTTACAGAACTTTACTACATAAATCAAATAAGGTGGAGAAATCACTCCATGTCCCTGAACAGTAAATTCTGATTATCCCGGAGGGTGGAAACTAATTTGCTTAGTCAGACAGTCAATTGTTGCACGATATTCACTCAACCAGTCCATTCCCAGAATAATATCAAAGTAAGTCATGTCAAGAGGTAATAGATTGGCATATACCCGGATATCCCCAATTAGAAGTTCACAAGCAAAATATACAGAAGTACAGATCATAGAGTCTCTCAAAGGTGAAGACACACATAGCATATAAGATAATACTTCCTCAGATTTATCTAAATTTTGAGCAAATAGTTTTGACACAAAGGAATGGGTAGAGCCAGAATCAAACAATACATTGGCAGAATGACCGTGAACAATAAATTTACCTGACACCACTGTTGCAGCATTTTGCACATCTCCTGGAACCAATGCAAACGCTCTCCCTTGTCTTGCGGTGTCTTTGTTATTAACAGGCTTGGCAGCTGACTTGGCATTGGGAGCTGGTGCAAACCCTACTGAGCTTGTAGTAGCCTTATTCCCGTTTTGCTGATTTCTTTGAGGACAGGCCTTTATCAAGTGGCCCGTTTTGCCACACCTAAAACATGCTCCCGTCACCCGATAACAAGTCCCACAGTACTTCTTTCCACATTCTGAACAAGCAAGAGTTGAATCTTGAGTAGGGGTGAAAGTACTAGAGGTCCCTGAATTTTATTTCTTGTTTGGTGCAGTGGTTGACCCCTTTGATAATTGAATGTTCTGCCTCTTTCCTTTCCACTCGGAAATCCGATTTTGAGCAGCAATGTTTCCCTCTGCTATAACAGCTCTCTCCAACACATCAACATAGGTGGGTAACTTCAACATGCTGACTCGGTCAAGGACAGCATTCCGTAGTCCCCCCTCAAATTTCTATGCTTTCTTATAATCTGTATCCACCATATGGGGTGCAAACCGGGCTAGTTTTGCAAATTGGGCTTCATACTCCGCAACGGTTTTATTGCCTTGTCTGAGGGTTTCAAATTATGTCACCTTCTTGTCTCGCATACTTTGGGGAAAATACTTGTCATAAAATAGTTCCAAGAACCTGTCCTATGTTAATCCTTGGTGTACAGTTCTCGTAAGAATCTGCCATCTCCGTGCTTCGTCTTCAAGAGTGAAGGCAGCAAGTTGCACTTTTTGGGCTTCAATACAAGGAAATACTTCGAATAGCTTTTCTATTCCCAACACCCACGCTTCAGCTTTCATCAGTTCTATTCCTCCCTTGAATGATGGCGGCTTCATCTTCTTAAATTCCCTCGTGAGTGTGATAGTTCGGTCCTCAGCATGAAAATCTTGTACCACAGGCGGAGGTACCGGTGGCGGTGGTAGTTGTGGTTGTAGCTGTTGCTGTTGTTGTCGTAAAGTCTCCGCCATGTCCATCATCATTCTTTCCATTCTGTCCAACTGTGCAGAAGTAGCGTCTTCTGGATCTTCCGTTCTTGTTCTCACCATATTCTACATGACAATCAATTACAACATACACAAGAAATATACAATAGACATGGGTCATAATCATTAGCGTTAGCAAATTGCATTTAACGTTGCCATCAATCTTTCCATATACATTCAGAACATTATGCATGATGCGTAAGTCTTTTCTAGACATCCTAAGGCTCAATGGATTCGTGTGTGAGATAGCAACTCGTGCTCTGATACCACTTGTCACACCCCAAACCCGCCCCTAAAAGTTTGGGCATGATCACTTCAGAAACGAACATCAAATTCGATATGTATAACATATGGGGCCTGAACGGAAGCATTTAACAACACAAAATAACATCCATTGAGCTAATACTAACATGCTAAGATCATACACTTAATATCAGGTAATTTATTGTATAATAAACACACATATAGTTATATATATACACACAAATATACAGACCCATCCCCGAGTCTGAGGATGTAACAAAACTAGGTTAAAGGAAGTTAATCATGTTTTACAACATCAGACAAAAGGTTCAGTGCATGAAGCTAAAAGCTCTGCAAGGACTCCACAAAATGAATGAGCTTCGTCTAAGTGTTTGCTCGTGGTGTAATGGGCAAAAGACAAGTGGTCCAAGCTGGACTAGGACTGACCTCTAGACTGAGTACCTACAGAGACAGACATAACACAGAGTGAGCGAAGCTTAGTGAATAATAGTACGCAAGCAATTTAATGATTAAACTTGAATTATAATATGTATAAGTGTAGAGGTCGCATAAGTAAGCTTATTCTGTATACATTTTCAGAACGGCCTTGGGCCTAATCTTTATTCAGAGCAGCTTCAAGCGTAGTAACATACAGAACGGCCTTAGGCCTAACAGATTTTACAAATCGACCTTAGGCCCAACAGAGTTTACAGATCGACCTTAGGCCCAACAGAGTTTACAGATCGGCCTTGGGCCCAGATACTAACAAAGCAGAATGCTTCCAGAGTTGTACAGATGTACACAGATTTTCCATTCATTCAAATAGGTTAACATAATTAACTGGTGGATAATTGAGCGTTAATAATGATTATTAACGATAAACAAGTGTACTATTACGGTACTATTACTCACAGTGCTGTGGTGGAGCAGCAGTTGCTTCCGATATGCCCCCTACATATACACGCAGTTCAGGAATTAGTCCATTTCTTTCTTTAAACAGTATCTAATTCATTTCGCTTTGAATGAATTACAAACATTGTAAAGGCATCGAATACAGATTTTAATAACACCAAAGGGTCAAACACGTAAAACAAAGCAGACAAAATTTTGCAGCATGGGCCGCACGTGCGGCTGTGAGGTCCCGCACATGCCTTTTTTCCAGTAGCTTCAGTCCCAAATCCCCTGTTTTCCACACGTGCGGCAGTGCTTCCCGCACGTGTGGCCATGACCTCCGCACGTGTGGTGATTAACCCAGTTTTGTGCAGTCCGAAGCAAAACATTCCCATAACTTGGTAGGCACATACTAAGGCACAAAATAGGGGAAATTAAGGCAATAAAATAGCTTAACATCATGATAACATGGATTACAAGTATAAAATGCCACAATAATCATGAATCACATGCTCAATTACATTAATCCTTTTCAATTTCACAACACAATTCAATTCTCCTTAACATATAAACAATATACATGTACAAACATGTAATTTCAACATGAAAATTCAAGGAATAAGTTACAACTCCTCCTTATAACCCAATTTACCTTCAAAACAACTAAATGCTAAGAATACTTCCCAAGAGAACAATACCCACACACTTGATCTCAATGACAAACTCCATGAAAGTAAGAGAAGTTTAAGAAGAGGTTAAAGAGAAGGTGATTCATACATACCTTGGCCCAAATCTTTACAAACTCTCTCAATTCCTACTCTTCTCCCTTGAAGGACTTCTTTCCCCTTGGTTCTTTCTCTCAACCTCACCTCTCTTTCACAGAAGAAGATATTTTGAGTTAAAGAATCCTAGGTCAACTATTTAAGGGGTTAAGTATATATAAAAGATAAATAAGGACAAAAATCACCCAGTTTAATTATTCTGAATCATATTTTTACAGGAAATCATATTATGATCTAAAAATCATGTTGATCCCAAATATAAAGTCAATTTCAGATTATTAAGCTTCAAAGGCTTTCAATTTCTGATTCAAACATCACAATTGTAACAGATATTTCTCTTATTAGACAGATCTGAACCTATAATTGTAAAATTCACTCAATTAAACTTAATTTCACATAAAATATCATAATAAGCATATAAATGCACAGAGTAAGGAACTGAAAGTATACCAGAAACATATACGAGGGTCGGGTTATTGCATTACCTTTATGTCAATCTCCTTGTAAAGTTTATATTCATGCATTAACGAATGAGTTTTACCTTCTCTCCTTGCATTTCTTGACCCTTCATAAAAAACCAGTGCCTTCTTATAACCCACTATTTTTTCATTGCTATAGATGGGGATATCAGCTGCGATCGCCTTCCAGAATCCATTACCAGCCGACCTATCGGGCTGGTTACCCCCTGCATATTTTTTAGTTCTTGGGGTGAAGAAATACCACTCTTCCTCTCTAATTAGATCATACTCCTTTGTTATTCATTCAAAAAACAAAAAAACAAAATTGGTTGGTAAAAATTTTAAATAAACGGTTCAGATCATTGAAGTGAGACGTAACAGCGCCATCCAATCGATTAGTTGCCTCCTTAAGTATTTATGAGAATTAATTAATAATTTACATTACAAAACATTGCATTAGTTTACTTGAATTAATGGTAGATATGAAAAGAGGTAGAGGGTAACTATTTGAGTCCTAATGGACAGTGAACCAAATTTAGATACCAAAAAAAAAAAAATACACAACACAATCATGCATATATTATTAATTTATATATATATACATATATATATTTGGGTTAAAATGAAAGTATCAATATATTAAAATGATTTAAGAAGTATAAATTAGTAACAAAATATTCAAGTTATCACATTTATATTTAAAAAATAACTCTTTTTAAAAATAGATCCTTTTTTTGTAATAAATATGATAAATTGAATAAATTGTGATTATTGAATTAATCTAACTTTTTTGTATAAATAATATGTATAAATCACCCTACAAAATGAATAAATTGAATCATAATAGATTCATAAGTTCAGACAACACCATCTGATCATCTAAAATATGAACTGGAGACATGGCAAATTCTAACTTAGATTTACGGACTACCAATAAATAAAAGACACATCAACTAACTTTAATTACATCCTAAATACCACACTTCGCTACATGAGATTCTACACATGCACCATACCATATGTGATTACCTCCCCCTTCCTCTCACCGACCATACCTCTACTTATGTGGCAGCTCGTGATTAGATGCCTAATAAACCAAATTTTCATAGCATCCGATAATAATTTAATCTAATCTAATCTAATCCCATGCTTTTATCATCAACAAAAGGAAATATTTTTGGAAAAATTATTCATCAGTGAACTTGTCAAAAAATTATTATAGATTTATAATATAAAAAAAATTATATTTTTAATGGTTAACACTGATAAAGTTTATCACTTGTTTATAATTTTTTTTTTTTTTAAACTCTACCTTGCATTGAAGTTTTCCTCGAGGCTTTTCCCATATTAAGCCAATTTATCATTTTAATTCCCAAACTAAGTCTAGTTTGGACGGAATTCCCAAACTAGGCTAAAACGCTATTACAAATCACGCTTTCACTGTTCGGGGCCGAAAATTTGATGAACAATGAAAACGCTATTAGAAACCACGCTTTTAATTAAGAAAGCGTGGTTACAAACCACGCTTTTAACATAAATTTTTTTCCTAAAGAAAACGTGGTTCCAAACCACGCTTTCACTGTGCATGTCATTTAATTTGTTTTCTGAAACCACGCTTTCACTGTGCAAATTGTTTAAGTTTGTTTTATGAAGAAAACGTGATTGTGAATCACGCTTTCAATGTTCACTACAAGAAGCGTGGATTGAAACCACACTTTCACTGTTCACTACAATAAGCGTGGATTGAAACCACGCTTTCACTGTTCATTTAAATTTTTTTTATTACTTTTTTTTTAATATTTTTCTTTTTCTGTTGTCATTGTTTTGGTGATAATGTAATTCATTAAATTTTTTTTTTTTTTTTTTCTCTTTGTTTTGGGTTAGAAGGTGTAATTTAGAAAAAAAATTTGTCTTTACTAAAGCCATTTTCATGTAAATTTTTTTTGTTTTTTGTTTTGCCTTTGTTTTGGGTTAGAAGGTGATAATGTAATTCATAAATTTTTTTTGGCTTTACTAAAGGCATTTTCATGTTAAATTTTAATTTTTTCTTTTGTCCTTGTTTTGGGTTTGAAGGTGTTATTTAGAAATTTATTTTGGCTTTACTAAAGCCATTTTCATTTAAATATATATATTTTTTATTTTGTCTTTGTTTTGGGTTAGAAGGTGATAATGTAATTCAGAAAACAGGTTTAGTAAAACCGTTTTCTAGTCATTTTCATTAAAAAAAAAAACAAAAAAAATTTCCTTTTGTCTTTGTTTTGGGTTAGAAGGTGATATACATGCTCTACAGTCCGAAGCACACCCACACACTGGGCAGTTCGACAAACAACGACGAAGGGTGAGACGCGAAGAGCACCGCGAAGTAGGCCAAGAAAACGAAGGCCACCGCGAGAGCTGCAGCAAGAAGGAATAAGAGAAAGATCTCAAATTTTGGTGATGTATTTTTTACATATGAATGGTACTTTTTCCGTTTTTTGCTATGTAATGTAACTTGTATGTAATTTGAATTCTGATTACGAATAGGAACTTATGTAATGTAAATATTGGGTTGGAGTTGATGTTATTGTGATTCAATTGGTTTTGCTTATTTCATAAGACTGATGTTGTGCAATGAATGAATGAATGTAAAGGTTATTTGTTTTATTCAATTGGTGGTGTAGTTTTTTGTAAGAATGAGAACGTTATTTGTTGTATTCAATGAATAATGGTTACATTATTGGGTTCTCACGATTGAGAAGATGAACAAGTTAAGAGAATGTATATTTCTCCTAAAATAAATTTTGTCAACATTTTTGTAATAAAACTTAATACATAATATATGAAGTCACTAATTTACTAAATACTCATACAGGCATGAAAACAACATAACTGAAGTTGCAAATGTAACAGTTTTCAGTTACATAGGTAGTACAGACATAAGTCTCCCACAAAAATACATTCTGGACACCATGAACTGAACACACAATACATACATCCTAGACACCCTGAACTGAACACACAATACATAAACATAACAGTTAGACAGACAAATATTAGGCAGACAATCTGACAAACTCATTACGGAAACACTTAGTCTAACACAGACATTACATATTAATGCATGACCTAATATTGCCGAAGTGTAGACATTAACACCTAATTCGCGCTTAAATCAGCAAGTGCCTCAGAGTCTGAATAATCTGAAAGCTCAGCGTCAAAGACAAGTTCAGGATCCTCCATGATACCCTTGATAGCCGCAACATTTGGTTCTGTTCTGTTCTTCTGGGCATCCTTCTTAACTATGTATAGCTGCATATCGCGGGCTAACCTACGGCGCATTTGAGAAATCTCACGTTGTAGTCTTTCACATAGTCGATCAACATTATTAGGATCTTCCTTTTGGATCTCAACAGAACGTGCTTTTGGCACCTTCAGTCGATTTTCCCAACATAATCTTTCCATTTGCACTCGCTCTATAAATAGTGCGGGCCACTTGAGACAAGCAGCGTCAGATAAACCATATCCTGTTTGATTGTCAAATGGCTCCATACATGAACCTCCTTGAACTCGATAATACTTGGGCATCAAAAAATGTCGCTTCCCAAACCTATCACGATAACCACAAGCATAATCTAAAACAGGTATTCCCACTCCCTCCCATGAATCGTCTTCAGCATTGCCACGTCCCATTCCCCCTCCTCGTCGTGAACTGTCAACCCCTTTACAAGTTCCTACCACCTCTGCGATTCCCACTCCCTCCCATGAATCGTGTAGCCATGCTAATTTTTTAAAACATATGAATGATAATTTCGTAGGGCGAAATGAGTTGTAAGGTTGTGTCTTCACCTTTAGTCGTTTATATAGTTGGTTATGAACGGCTTTAGAAAGATACCTCTGCATGACAATCCCACATATACGAACAAGGTATGAGTTGTCACTAGAATGAAAAAACAGAGAAAAGCAAATACTGTGTACCAAGTCACGTGACTTGAAAATCCATCTGCATATACGGACAAAATAAGGGCATGCTCACTGTAAGGTAAATCAGTGAATTCACTGTTGCTATGTGACTTTCTGAATTGAGAATCCCACATGTATCAATAAGAGATGAATTGTCACTGTAATAAAAAAATCGAGCAAAAAATCGAGAAAACCAAAGCCTGTGCACCAAGTCACATGACTTGACAATCCATTTGCATATACGGACAAAATAAGGGCATGCTCACTGTAAGGTAAATCAGTGAATTCACTATTGCCATGTGACTTTCTGAATTGAGAATCCCACATATATCAATAAGAGATGAGTTGTCACTGTAATAAAAAAATCGAGCAAAAAATCGAGAAAACCAAAACCTGTGCACCAAGTCACATGACTTGGCAATCCATTTGCATATGCAGACAAAATAAGGGCATGCTCACTGTAAGGTAAATCAGTGAATTCACTGTTGCCATGTGACTTTCTGAATTGAGAATCCCACATATATCAATAAGAGATGAGTTGTCACTATAATAAAAAAAGAAGCTTATATAGGCAATGTTGTGTTTCACTTAGCTATGCATCATTCGTTGTTGCAACCAACTATTTGTATTTCATTGAAAAGTGTGACTATTTGAATTTTTTGTGTCATTTGGAATTATTTTAAAATCAACTTTTGAATATTCAATTTGTAATATTTTGGGAAACATTTACAATCTCAACTTTTGAAATCAACTTTAAAATAATGGTGGATCTTGTGAGTGAAACGTGGGTTAGGTAGGAGTACTTACCCACCAATGTTTGTGAATATCATGGTGCATTCAAATCTGTCCAGAAAACTGGTGCATTCAAATCTGTCCAGAAAACTAGTGTTACACAGTAATTTCAGAAGTGTTGTTCTGTTTGGGTATAAATCCGAAAAATATCAAATCAGTGTCATTAGAATTGGTTACAAGTCTAGTTTCTTACATTTTTCACCTTGCGTTGATTGCTATTCTATACTAAGAGAATCGTCAATTTCTTTAAAAAGGTGCAGAAAACAATCTATTTGGGTATAATTAATTGTAAATAGTGATTTTCACAAGCAAATCAAGTAAAACCAATTGGGTTTTAAACTTAGTCCCCCAACTGGACCAACCACTTGGCTTTGAGCTTGTTTGTCTAGCCCCCGAAGTTTAGTTTTCTATCAACCCCCCATTCCTTACCAGAGTCATCATTTTGACTGGACTTCTAGGAATTGGAAGGCGACTCTTTCTTCTTTCCTAATGGAGATTGAAATTCTTTACGTAGAGGATCCCTATTTCACGAGCCCCAGTTAAGGGAAGCTTTTCACCGAGCTACCTGTTCTGTTTTATGTGTTGTTGAAGGCGGTAGTTCATTTGTCTGAACTTTATTAGTCCTCCAACTGGACCAACCACTTGGCTTTGAGCTTGTTTGTCCAGCCCCCGAAAGTTTAGTTTTCTGTCAACCCCCCATTCCTTACTAGAGTCATCATTTTTACTGGACTTCCAGGAATTGGAAGGCGACTCTTTCTTCTTTCCTGATGGAGATTGAAATTCTTTACGTAGAGGATCCCTATTTCACGAGCCCAAGTTAAGGGAAGCTTTTCACCGAGCTACCTGTTCTGTTTTATGTGTTTTAAGTATTCACATAATTCAACATACATTAATCCATTCATTAATCCAGAACATTCATTAACTCATTGCAATTCAATAAAGAAAGTCATGAACTAATAAATGTGTAATTATAAATGTAGTTATTTCATAAACTTCAGGTTCATAAAACAAATACTTGAAATACATCCGTACGTTAGATGATGAACAACATTGTCTTACACTCCAGTAACGAAGATACGACACAACATACAAACATATATGAAAGATAAAGGTGTTTGATTTCTCATTCCTCATCTGACATGTAGTAGTCAGAGAGATGTTTTTCATTGTTTAAGACATTATTTCGCTCAATCACTGTCAAATCTCTGTTGCTTGCTTCTGCCATTTCGGTGGCTAGCTGAAGCATGAAATGTCGACATCTCCGCATCAACATTCTGTTGTTCTCCTTCTTAATTCTACTAACTGATTTTTCATAGTCACTCACATTTCGTCTAGCCATGGTCAATGAACGACGATAAGGTACCGGTGCTCCAAAGTTACGTAGATCATTAAACAATCCTTCTTGCTCCATTACCCTGAACGCCCATTCTGCTCGGATACCAGCATAATAATCCTTCGGACTCGAGTACTTTTCGCTCTTGTAGTCATAAGTAAATAAAGGTAGCAGCCACACTTTCGGATTTCTTTGCCGGCGTGAACTTCCTGCACCTCTTGAAGACATTGTTCATAAAATAAACAAACAAATAATAAAAGTAATTGTAGATATATTACTATTGTTATGACTTGAACAAACATCATCCTGGGTGTATCGCTATTTATAGACATCATAGTGGGGGTTAACTAGAGATGATCTAGTGACGATAATGCATGTTGGGACACTATGGAAGAAGTGATACCCGTGATATTATTTTATGTTATTCATTTCATGCAATCCTAAGTACCCGTGACTTTGTGTACCTGTGATGTAGTCACGGACGTGGTTGTCAGATAAAATCATAATTATAGGCCAGAGGATCACAATGCAATCCCTTCATATTCGAGCAGTGAGTTGTCAAATAAAACAAAATGCAGTGAGTTGTCACATCGCCACATGAAACTATTTTTTCATGCTTACTTTTTTAATACAGTAAGTAGTCACTTAGAATTGACGATTTCAGTACAAATTGGTGTTTTCAAAAAATTATAAATGAAATCATAAAATGAAACAACAGCTTTAATTTTCTTTGTTTTAAAGTAATATTGTTCATAAACAACTATGAAACAGAGTGCAAGTAAATACACAACCGTCCAACTCACTTCGACCTGCAAAACTATCGTTGTTTTTTTTACCAAAATAATAAAATGGTTACCTGATATGTAAACACGATTGGAACTTTGCAGCCTATATTTTATCTTATTTTCACGTAATGAACTTCACAGTCATCCCATTTTCTCCTCTTTGCATTTTCTACTTCTTTTTATATTCGGTAAATTACACTTCACTCCTTCAGTCCATCACATAATTGTTTATCAACACTATTGCCATATGGTCGTATTAATGTGACTTAGATGAATTCTGAAATGTGAGGAAAAAACAAAGCATGTAAGTTGCGTTGCACAAAGTCACATGCATCACGTAATGTGGGGAAAAAAGTCACAAAGTATACAAGCATGGCAAAGTCAGAAAGTCACATGCATTACTGCATCACTACATAAAGTGACATGCATCACTGCATCACTACACAAAGTCACATGCATCACTGTATCACTGCACAAAGTCACATGCATCGCTGCACAAAGTCACATAGCATTTGAGGAAAAAACAAAGCATCCAAATTATTACGTCTGTTCAAGTCACTGGCAAGCATCACTAAGAAATGTTGGACGTATCACTGTGCCGAGTTACAATTTATTATCGTACCATACCTACTGTGCCCATGTGAATTATGTAATTCATAAAAATTTTGAGGGGGTGTCAGAACAAAATAGCAAAACAATTAAACCCTT
Organism: Camellia granthamiana; assembly: GCA_036172215.1. Classification (NCBI taxonomy): domain Eukaryota; kingdom Viridiplantae; phylum Streptophyta; class Magnoliopsida; order Ericales; family Theaceae; genus Camellia; species Camellia granthamiana. The sequence goes on along the minus strand of CM069914.1, from coordinate 3,392,805 downwards.
TGTGTTTAAAAAGCCACCCTATGCAGCCCCAAATAAATTCATAAACGTTGAAGATGAAATATTATACAATTAGAATGTATTGAAGATTAATTTGTAGTAGAGTTAGAATAAATGGGTTTTTCGATATACAGAACTTGAAAGTGTTACAGACAAGAACAACACCGACTTAAATCAACACATAATTAACTTCAAATTAAATTGGTCAAATTTTTCCAATTAAATTAAATGAAATATGTAAGGTAAAAAATGAAATTAAATATGTTGTCAAGGCAAAATAAATTGAATTATATTTGTAAGCGGAAAAATTAAATTAAATTTCCAAGCGGATTTAAACTTTGCTTAAAACCTTCAAATATGCACTGAGTAGTAAATAAAAGTCGAAGTGACAACTCTTATCAAGTTGATGCATAGTTGTTCAGGTCATAAAAATTGACGTGACAACTCTGATGCATAGTTGTTTACAATAATTTCATACATACAGCTACCATGTGTATATATGGTATAAATATCGCATCATACCATAATAAAAGTTTTACAGCTATTTCGAGCGATATCATCATGAGATATACGGTGGTTGATCTATATTCAGCAATGGATCGCTATTGGGTTGCAGATGGAGATGAATTTCAATACCCATTAAATCCAAATTTGCGTTACTCACGTGCCACTGTCAATACCATGAGAGCTGAGTGGGAATTTCGCATAACTCGAGCAAACGTTCTCATTGAGTTATGTTGTGAAGTTAATATTAAATTTCCTCGCCGTTTAGCCATGCATATGCCAACTGACACTCCACAGTTGTTGCAAAGGGCATTGCATCGTATCCGCGACGAAGTTAATCGCATGACCCAACATTTGCAAAGGTCCTCACTAATGAAGACCGCAAATGAGCGTGCCGAAGATGGGTTAATGGATGATGCACACCAGTACTTCGTCTGGAGCATGGATGTTATGTATGAATCTGATATTGAGATGTCAGATGATGATGATAATGAATGAAATTGTTTGGATGAATGACCAAACCATTTATGTTGTAATGGATTTGTAATGCTTATCCATGACTTATTAATGAAGGAAGATATTTCAATTGTTTTTGAAAAGTTCTTGTAATTCTACAAATAACAAATACGTTTGCTTTCTCTCCGTTATTGTTATTTTGAAGAACGCTTTCAATACCAGCCACTCCATGCACTCACTTTACGCATGCACTCACTCTTCTCTTCTCTCTCTCTCTCTCTCTCTCTCAGACACACAAACACTCATCCCACACACACACACCAAACCCCACACACACACACCAAACCAATATAATTTTTAATATATATAAATTTTATTTTATAAAATGAAGACCAATATTAAATATATATATATATAATAAAATTTATAATAGCAAATAATAATCAACTATATGAAATTAAGACCAATATTTTCAAATAATTTTTTTTTCAATTCATTTTTTTTCTATTAATTTTTTTTTCAATTAATCTTTTATTTCAATTAAATATTTTTCAATTAAATTTTTTAAAATTATTTTTTTTTTCAATTATAATATGTGTGATCCCATTGTTATAAATAATAAAAATAAATATAAATATTTTAGACCTGAACAAACATATTTTTTATTTTATGTTTTTATGGGTTTTTAAACATTTTGTTCAAACCAAACACGTTTGTAATTTATGTTTTTCTAAAAATAAACAAAAATCAGTTTTTAATTTTTTTGTAAACATAAACCAAAAACGTAAACGTTACCAAACGCTACCTTATTTATTTTTATTTTAGGGTTTAGGATTTATAGTTTAATTCTTAAAATTTATTTGAACTTCAATTTTATAAATGGTTGTCTCAATTTGTTCGATAATTTTTTTGGTTTATAAATGGTTGTCTCAATTTGTAAATTTGAGGAAAAAACGTAAATTACTATAAATAATGCAGAGACTACAGTGAATGAGAGAGGTATAGAGATGTGAAAGAGATTTGTGTGATTCATCAAAATAAGTAAGAATAAAAAATTGTGAAATTATAATTTCGAATAAATAAGTATGACACATTTACATCATCTGTACAAGTTTAATTTACAAAAACTATAACAGTTACTACAAATAAAAAAAACTATACAGTCCATATCACACCCGCTAATACCCTAACCTGCCCCCAGTCCCACAACCCCGACCGTGGACCTCCCTCCTTGGTCTCCTGCGGTAGACTCTCTGAATATCTGGCACTCCCTCCCCTGCATGTGGCCCTCCACTGACTGCCTATGGAGCCTGTGAGTGTGACCTCCCTTCTTCTGCATGTGCTGCCCCTGATCCTGCCTCTGCCTGAAGATCGGATACTGCTGTGAGCTGTGAAACTCCCTCATCTGGTGCAACTGTATCACGATCTGCAGCTGGACCTCGACCTCTGCCTCTGCCCGCACCCCGACCTCGGCCGCGACGTCCGCCACGACCATAACCTCGGCCTCTCCCTCGCGCTCTTGGGGGGGCTCAATATGGGCCTCATCCTCAACGTGGGAGATGTCAGTGAGAACTGCATCATGTGTACTCATGGGCGTGGTTGAAGTAGTCCCCAGAAAAGCAGGTCGTGATTGGTGGGTGGGGTAACAACGTCATGCATGTATCAGAGCGGTGTCCAATCAGGGTCAGCATGCTGGGTATGATGTACATGTGGGGAATCTGGAGAAATGTATGGGGTATTATGCGGTGGGGTGACTGAAGTCCAAGGACCTGCTGTGGCTGGCGCTGAAGTGGAAGGCACTGACGTGGACAGGACTGATGTGTCTGGAGCAGCTGCTGCACTGTGTACACTATAGTGGCCAAAATGCAGACGATCTACCCGATGGGCATGCTGGATCCCCTCGTACAATAACTCTCGGATCTCTGCAAGGGCCTGCATCGCATCCTGTCTATCACGTCTGAAAATGGCGTCCTTAGCCAAGTGATATGACCTCCCAGCTCGAACCACCTGAACAAAAATTCAGACATATTAGGCTATAGTTGACTGAAAGTAAATCAATTATGATATTAACAATTATCTGACACATACTATGATACTCACCAATGCCTCGAGAAAAGGCCCAACTCCCTGATATCCGGACTCAGACAGGTGGCTCGGATTACCCACTAGTAGGTGTGTATGTCGCCGATACCACAACATGTAAGGGTCGGGAGAGGGGAGGACCCCATCGCTCCAGTCAGCCTGTACAATACTGTCGCGATGGGCATCCCACAACTGTATGTATCGTATATGATACACACTCCCGTCAGTGCCGGCTCGGCCACGTCTATCAGTCGCATGCAACCGCCACTCGGTGTCGCACCGATCCGGCACGGACTGGACCCGACCAAACTGTCGGAGGACATGATCAGGGAGATGCCACTCAACCACGTCAAAACAAATGAGTGGCACTCTCGCCATCCATATCTCCTCACCTAGTCGGCAATAGTTTGGGAGCGTACCGAGGACCCCAGCATAAGGCTGCCAGATAAACTACAATAACGACAAGTCTATTAAAAATCGCTCATGAACATATACACTCCATATGACAATTAAAATTTAGGTATTTAAATTTCATACCTCGCCCTCTATCATCCGGTCAAGCTGGTCTCTATACACGACGACTACGTGGGTCGATACGACCTCGTGGCCCATGTCAACCCTCCACCGGCTACCTCGAGGTCCGGTTGGCAACTGCATATCTCCCTGGCCGATAGAAACCTCACCAGGAGCAACCAGTTGCCGCCTAGACGGGGCAATGCGAATCAATCTCTCCCACGCCCAAATCTACAATAGTTTGAACGCAATTACAATACTGATATATGCCATACAATATGAATTGACATGTAATAAAATTCTTACTAACCTGTAGCAAGACAAGGGGTCCTTCAATCTCCTTCGCACCCACCTGAGCTGCTCGACATAGCATCCTATACAAGTACGCCAAAGCCGCGGCGCCGCAGCTGTACTGGCCGATCACGTCAATGTCTCTCAACAGTGGCAAGTACATCAGCTTGAGCAGGTTCTATGACTTATCAGGGAGAAGTACCCCCCCAATAAGCCACATAATATATGCTCGGGCATGCTGCTATACTAACTCATCTGGAGCATGATCTGGAAGATGGCCCTGAAACTGCTCGGACAGCCACCTCACCCTCACTCTACCTGCTTGTAAGTCTACAAGTGTAGGTGCTACTTCCAATAGCTCAGCATATAGGGCTATCCACTGGTCCCTCGTCAATGGTGGGTCAGGTCCAGTAACTGCTCGTCCATTAATCCGTAGACCATATAGGACAGATACGTCCTGCAATGTGACGGTGGCCTCCCTGATCGGGAAATGAAATGTATGAGTCTCTGTGCGCCACCTCTCGACGAGAGCAGTGATGAGTGGGTAGTCCAGTCTAATATGGCCTATACGATAGACACCATAGAATCCCGCGCGTAGTAGACACTGCAAGACTCTATAGTCCAATGGACACTTCCACAGGCCGGAATCTCCCCGCCGGCATGTCACCACGGTGCGTGCCTCGTCCTGCATAACAGAATGAGTAGTTTAAATTATAGCATTATCACGTAATATAAAACAAAATGCAAGGTATTTTCATTGTAAGCGTAAAGTCCAACAAACGTTATTGCATACCGGATCCTCCCAAATACTATCAGCCCGATGTGGATGACTAAAAAGTGGGACCTCATCAGGTAGATGTGCCATGAAGCCTGTACAGTTGAAAAACAAATACATTTAAAAAAACTGTATTGGTGAGCATGTAATTTAACTATAACAATTAAACTCAAATTATTCCATACATGACGACTTGAAAAACAAATGTGGTCGATTATTTTAAAATTATCAATTTGTGTGCCACTAACATGGAAGCAATTCACTAAAATCTAAATTTATCAATTTATGTGCCATTAAATATGATAAGCAATTCAACAGAACCTATCGTTATCTATGCTATAACTAATATAGAAATTTTTTACAAAATCATTTTAGGGTCTCAGTTACATAAGCTTAATAATGACCAGTAACATGTGGATAGTTTTCGTACAAAAACAAAAACTATAGAAATTGAATGAGAATTTTTTTTTCAATAAGAGGTTGCTAATTACATTTATGGCATATTTGACAAAACTTCATTATTGATTTTGTAATGGTAAAAGTTCCAATAAAGTATAAAATTTGTAAATTACGTTGATTTGATTCATAAATTGTAAATGTAAAAAATGCTTGCAGCAGTCGAAATATTAAAATCTTAAAATGGTAGAAGAACTATGTGATTTTCACTACAATTTTGTAATAGACATTTTTAATCAAGTAGAGAATAAAAAACATAGGCCTATGTGGTATAGTTAAATGTTTTTGCATACATATTTAGTTTAATTTATTTGTTTAGTATGTTAGTTGTAAATTTTGTCAAGGAAATCAAACAATTACAATATATAAAGAATTAAAAAATAGAAATGATCTATTAAAAATAAAAAATGATCTATTTAAATGTACGACCCCGTTTACAAATAATGAATTACAAAATGAAGAATTAAATGATCTATTACAAATAAAGAATTAAAAAATGATCTATTACAATAAGTAAGTATTACATAGTCTTCATCGACCAAGTCGCGCCAGACATGTTCGCCTGTCATGACCTGTCTGCTGGCACTCACTGCAACGAGCGGTCAAACGCCTATCTAATATATTCATCTCATTCGGAATACGAGACATAGATGTACGACCCCGTTTTACTTCTCGCAGACGAAGTACATTAGGCATTAAGGTCCACTGCGGATCATCCCAATAATCTTGATGCGGTATTGGATTGATTTAGTTTCCCAAACCCTCATGTATACAAGAAGCCTATATACTAGATCAACGTACTCGAATGGATTGTCACCGCATTCAGACATTACAGCGAGCATATGGGAACATGGATAGTGTCTTATCTCATATTTCCCACAACTACACGTGGGTTGATTCATCCACACAATTTATGTATTGCGACCTCGTCCATGGCGAAAAGATGTTTGCACCTCAAATACGCGGCGTGGCCTATCAGAAAATTGTAATATAAACTAATCAAGTTCATGTTTTTAGGTGTACTTAACTTCACAACATAATAACAACAATTTAGTTTATATTACAAACTAACCTGTCATACGATATCAACTTGAAAGTAGTTGCCCTTGCGATGCCATCCTCAATAGTTTTTTGCATCTCTCTAGGGTATTGGAACTCATTTCGTACATCTATTTCAGCTTGGGCTCCCATCTCGTCAAAATATTTTACGAGCCGCCGAAATGTAAATTCAACCATAGCTGAGATAGGTAAGTTCCTTGCATCTTTCAAGATGCTATTGAAGCACTCTGCATCATTGCTGGTCAATACCCCCCACCGATATCCACCGTCATACAAAAGGGCCCACTCCACAGGATTCATCTTGTGAACCCAATTGATGGCATCTTGGTCAATAGCCTATATCTGTTGTAAGTAACCATTACACTTTCGTCGTTGATGAGCACTCACTGCTTTCCACAGAAGTTGTTTCAGCTCCTTATTTTTGAACCTAGTGTTAAAGTTACTACAAACATGTCGAAGGCAGTGCCGATGATATCCAACAAATTGGAGCGAAGGATTCAGCCAATGCCACCTCACAGCAACTAAAATACTCTCAGCTCGATCAGATATCAAAGTCACTCCCTATCGATCCATGACAATATGTTCCTTGATATTTGAAATGAAGAACGACCAAGACTCCAAACTTTCCCTGTCGACAAAAGCGAATGCAAGCGGTAATACTTTGCCATTGGCAGTGACAATCGTTGCTACAAGCAACACACCAGTGTATTTCCCGTATAAGAATGTACTATCTATGGTTATAACAGGCCTACAATATCTGAAGCCATCGATGACGGGTTTGAAAGACCAGAAAACAAAGTGGAAAACGGGCATAATGGTTGTACCTCCGGTATATCTATGCTTCCATTGCACGATGTTGCCAGGATTAGATGTTTGTAATGCATGCATGAATTTAGGCAACTGCCTATATGATTCATCCCAATCCCCGAATACAATTATAATTGCCTTTGCCCTTGCATGCCATGCCTTCTTGTATGATATACTATAGTTCATGGTCTTTTTGATATCTTCGATGACATTCTTAATTGGCATATCAGGTTCATTCTGTGTACGACAATACCTATGAGTCAGATTATTTTGGTGTGAACACTATAAACAAACAAATATGTATATATATGTAAACATTTATTTTGTATACTCACCGCAACTTGTCCCAAAAGATGAGAAGCAATGTAACTGGAGCTAATATTAGTGTGGTCCCTGTTCATTCGTGGGTATAAACAATGGTGAGGACTCATATACTGCTTTATTTCAAAAAGACCATGTATCCTACTAAGAGATGCATGCAACCACCATCTGCAATCGTGCTTGCAAGCACACACCCAAACGTCTCGCTTGGAGGTTACGACTTTATACTCTCGATTATTTGTTGCGTGGTACAATTTTACAGCATGTACGAGTTGCTTCTTATCAACGAAAACCATCCCTTTGTCCAACTCTGGATTTTCAGCATTCCATATTCGATTACGGGGAACGACATCGCGGTTACTAATGTCAAAATCACCACCCATATGAATGTTTTCATAGAAAGGGATTTCAGGTCTAGGTGGAATGGGGGCATTCTGAATATCAACGGGAGCATCGACATCATCTTCTTCATCATCATCATCTAATCCACCCAATAAATTTTCTTCATCACACATTTCATTCTCATCATTGTCTAGGGCGACATCAGGACCGTACATGTCACTGTCAGCAAACTGCACAGAATTAACCATTTCAGCCATATTACCAGCAACTTCAACTGGAGTGGTATGATGGCTGTAGGTGGGCACATCTTCGGTGTTATTGTGAAATTCAGTCTCATGTCCACCACGTGAACTTGATTCTCCACCATGGCCATGAAATGTCTGTTGTGTGTAGCTCGCTGTATAACATTCATTTGATTCATACATAGGAGACTGAAACGCTGTTGTGTCAATCCCATGTGTCAGCAATGTAGTGAACGGACGAGAATCCATCTGTGTCATATTTGGGAGATTGTGTACAACCTCTTTATCAATGTACACTTCCAAACAATTTGGTGGTTGGAAACTTCCACCGATACTTAATACGGTGTTCAACGCCTCACCGTTATTGATCGGTAATATTTTGTATTTGCTGGTTGTTTGCCACTGGCGATAAGGATATCTACATTTGAAGATCAATCGGACTATTTTCCCGTAACTTGCCACCTTTGACATAAACATCTCCTCCAAATTGCTAAGTGTGGTGCCAAGTTGCACCCCATATATCCCTTTCGGCTCAGTATCATATGACACACCTTCATCGGGATCCCGAATTATGTTTCCCCCCCAGTAGAAGATAATTGGAACAGTTGCCATATACTTGTTTCAATGAAACAATAAACATTAAAATATGAACAATATACATATATCGAATTCTACTTCTAAAATAATTATATGAACTTTAAATCATTTAATTCGAATTACTGGTGGGGCAATAACTTTATCTAAGTAATCAGTATTTGTAATCCAACAATCATTATTAAATTTTTAATTATAATATGAGTTAAAATAAACCTTATGTTTTGGATTTTTTAGCTTTTTAAGAAAAAAGCTTACAACACATAAAGAATGTTGGTTTGTTTGGACATAACTGTCTATGGAACTCCTGTGTTCTGCTTTTTCCATTATTTATTACGATTAACATAATGCTCTTGTGCACAGTAAATGTAAATTTTTCTTTTTCCATGTTTCTTCTTCTTTGTTTTGATAACATTTCAGTGTTGATTTGGTTTTTACAAGTAGATTTCCAAACAAGTTTTTTGTGTTAACAACCCATCCCTAAAATGAAATTTATAAAATATAAATTTCATTCACAACACTTAACAAAATTTCTAGTGTCACCACTAATTTTGAATGTCATGGTCAGTGATGGAGCTAAGGAATTAAATTAGATGGGACACTTATTAATTATAACATTGAAAATTTTTATAAAAATATTTCACATAAATTTTTACGATTGATTTCAAGAAAAATAAATAAATAAATATATATATATTATTTGTAACTAGTATATCATAGATAATATAGAAAAAAATGCCATAGATATAAGTAGATATTGTTTGTTGTCATTGCTCTCTTGTCTTAATTCAAAACACTTATTCAGACTGATTCAAAAAAGACCAGAATTCAGTATAATTTTAAAAACACTTATTTTGTTTTGTTTTCATAAATCTTGATCTATTTTTTAGTATTTTGATAAAGTAGACAGATATATCACACATTTAAAAAATCACCACCCAATCAAATATTTTTCTTATTTAGTGAGATTGGACAAAATTGGACAAGTCATACGAACATCTTAAATCATAGTATAAGTTTTGTATGAAATTATTATTTTTCTCATTGAGTTAAAAGAACTCGATTGATTTGGACAATATAAAATAGAGGTTTCAAACATTGTTCTTCATTTTTTAAAACTACTGATCCAATTCTTCAGATTTATGGACAATTAAAGATAAGTTAATTTGATTTGCTCAAACTTGTGCCATTAGGGACCTTAATGACAAAGTTATTTCCTATGTGAAATAGTAACCCTCGTCCACTTTTTAGAGGTCATAGAGGCTTTGTTATGAAATTCAAACAAAAAGCTCATTTTGACTCGTTCAATACCCATTGAAAAAACTTTTTCTCAATTTGTTAAGTTTTGTGATGAAATTTTAATTTATACTATAATGCTATTATATGTATTACAAATTCAGCTCATTAAATTTTTTAAAATTTCTATTACAAGAATATAAAATTAAATGTTAGTTTCTTATGATGAAATGTCTTCAAATTATTCTAATATCAAAGTTAATATTTTTTATAAAAATTATTAATTTCATCGAATGTATATTAAAAATAATACATGATATAGCAGTTTAGTTTGATTTTTTTAACTTTTTTTTGATTTTTTTGGAAAAATATAAATAAATTTGACCAAAAAAAATTTGTTTGCTTTGATTTTGAAAATGGTTGTGGAAGAATGTGGCACCTCCCAAAAATCAGTTTTTTTTGTTGGTTGGCTTGAAGGGGCAGAGTGCAATCCGGTCTAAGTAGAAACCTTTAGCGAAACCCAAATGAAAATAAATCCTAAGAATTTTTTATAATATTTTGGGTGCCTCACCCCAAATACAGTGAAATAAACCAAACGAAACTAAATCAAATAAAGCTTTATGTCCCAATCAAGTGGGCTACGATACGTGAATAATAATTTCGTCATTTCGTACTATTAAAAGCTATATGCTCGGTTAAATTAAATAAATTCGTTTAATTTTTTTACTTATCACATCCCAAGTCAATTTATGTCTTCCCCTAACATTTCCTTTTACGGTGATTCTATCACATTCTTCTATACCATTTCATCTGCTACTCTACATTGTACATACCAAACCATCTTAGTTTGTTCTCTCTGAACATATTTTCGATTGGTGCTACTCCTACCATTTAATGTATATTCATTTCTATTTCTCTCTGTCCAAAACTTACCAAACACCCACCTAAGCATCCTCATCTTAACTACACTCATTTCATGAGTTTGTTGTTTCTTAATTGTCCAATATTATGTGAACTGCAAAGTATCACTGGTCTTACAATTGTTTTATAAATTAACAACGTCAATTTTGTTAGCATCATTGATCACATAATATGCCAAAGGCACTCCACTTGAACCGACTTTGATTCTATTACAGGTGGGAATTTGTAACACAACATGAATCGTACACGAAATTAGGGGTTAGGGTTGAACATTTTCAACACAAACACAAATATGACACTATATAACAACATGATAAATAAATAGGGTTATGTCAAACCTGCATAATATGAAATTGACACAGATAACCCATTTAATAGATAATTAGTTACAAATTTTAATGTTATTTTCATTAAAGGATGGCAGAAATGTTTAAATCTTTTGTGTAACCTACACAATTAAATAAAGAAAATACGTAAAATAGTATTTTCAGGTTAATATAGTCATTTTGTCTTTTATTTGAGAGAACATGATCTTTTGATTTATTATTTTAAAGTCAATAAAAATATTTTTTTTGAATAAAATAGAGTCAAATTAAATATTTTTTTTTTAATAATTTCATTTAGTAGAGATTAGTTTTATGAAATTTAACTTAGGAAAAAACGTTAATCTTTCCATACACTTAGTATTTTTAATTGAAATTCATATTATGAAATTCATATTTGTCATTTTTTTGAAAGATAAAATTGACTTTAACCCCCTTTGCTTTACTCCATGTGTGATTTACCTCTGATATTTGAAAATAAGAACATAACCCCCTTATGACCTGGCACATGTTTCACACTTGATGTTAACTTGGATTGAACGTCTGACGGTATACTTCATTTAGTCCACAAACCACAAGAACATTATAGTTATTTCCAAATTATATGGGTAGTTTGCACATGCACCTTGAAGTGACATTTGCCCTTTATTAAATATGCACAATGTCTTGAATTGAATAAATACACCTAGAGGGTAAAATAGTATAGTGAAATTAATCAGGTGACAAATACCATTTCTCATATAGTATAATAGACGGCAGATTTAAGTATACAACCCCACCTTCATATTACCAAGTGAAATACTGAATAAAGGTGTATATATATCTAGTACTATTATAAAGAGAAGTCTTGTTTGGGTGTTTATGTCTCATATTTTGGGTTTTCTATTAGATAATTAGATAATTTTCTCAGTTTTGTAAGATAATTTCGCAAACTGAGAAATTGTTAGTTTTGTATAACTAAAAAAATAATATTTTATTTTTATTAAATTTTATATTCAATATTGGTCATGTTTGATAAATCTCATTGTGTAGACTCGAAAAATATATATTTTATTAAAAATAATTGTGTATAATAAAAATTATGAAATTTGTAAGTTTTGAAAAAAAATTTAAAAAAAAAGCGAAAGTAAAATTCCACATCAGCAATACTATTTGAATAAGAGAAAATATCTAGTACTTTTGAGGCATGGTTAGGTGATTTTCAAAATATTTATGATTGATGGGGAGGGTTGGGCCTACAATTTTGTATTAGGGCATAAGGTATAATACTTGGTGATTAGTGGATAACATTGTCATGTGGTGCACTTGTAACACCTAATAATTTTCTACTAATGCTCAAGGAATTGACACAATTCCTTCTTCTTTTAATAAAGGTAAAATAGTTTTACATAAATAAATATTTTGAAAATAAAATTTTATGGGTTAACAAAAAAGAAAGAGAACTTAATGGAACATGAACATTACCAATAGGACTTTTAAGTAATTAACCCAATTATTAGGACTTCTTCCTTAAAATTTAAGAAAGACAAAAAGAAAATTTGATATTGAAGATTAAATTTAAAAATAAAAAATTAATAGAGCAGCGATATATACTGACAAAATTTGTATAAATTTTTTGATGCGGATCTTTCCCCTAAAAAAAATGTAGATGATTTTCATTTGTAATAAAAGGCAAATTGAATCCCTAGTCGTGCAGTTTGCTTCTTGTCTCAAATCAATTTGATTCTTGAAGCTCTAATTGCATCAACTTTTATCCTTTAATTTTACACAATGCATGAATTAAGTGCAATGAATAATATCTATTAAGAGATTAGACCAAAATCAAAGGCAAAATAATTCATTCAAAAGGGAATATATCACTCACACTAATCCCTTAATTACTTTGAGAATAATAAATTGACTATTTTAGTCTTGATTTTAATCCAATTTCTAAACACTGAATAAAGGTGAAATACTGAATAAAATTGACTTTAAAATTGACTTTAAGAGAACATGATTTTTTTTTTTAAATTGACTTTATGAGAACATGATTTTTTTTTTTTTCAAAACTCTCAAATTTTGAATTTTTCAGATTCATTTCAATTTTCAGATTTTGAATTCAATCATACAGTTTACAGTCTTATTTTCTAAAACAAAATGATCATATATATATGTAAGCATGTGGACCTCGAATTGAAATTGCCAGTCCACCTTAATTCTCAATTCATGCATTTCATAATATGAATTTCAATTCTCAATTCTCAATTATATGAATTTCATAATATGATATTAACAATTCTCAATTATATGAATTTCAATTCGCATAATTTTATTCTTAATTAAAAAAAATTCCTTTTATTTACAAGCAAAAAATAAAATTTCCAATTCAACAAATATAGGTTGGTTTATTCACAATTCAAAATTCCAAACCCTAATTTCAAAAAATATAGAATAATTTCAACAAATTGAAAACCCTAAGTTAACCACAAGCATAATTTAACCACAACAATAATTTCAACAAATTGAAAACCCTAATTTCAACAAATTGAAAACCCTAATTCCAAACTCTAATTTCAACAAATTGAAAACCCTAATTCCAAACCCTAATTTGGAATTTCTGCATAACACAATAATTACCAATTCAAAACCCTAATTACCGATTCAAACCCTAATTACCAAACCCTAATTTCTGCATAACCCTAATTCCAAACCATAATTACCAATTCAAAACCACACATTCACAATTTCTGCATAACACAATAAATACATCAGATTCAAATGAGACAGAGAAAGATAGATGCCATACCACGGAGAGAGAGAGAGCAGAGACAGAGAATGAGAGCAGGGAGAGAGTCTGAGAGCAGAGGGAGAGTGAGAGCGAGAGTGAGAATCTGAGAGCAGAGGGAGAGCTCGAGCAAGCAGAGGGGAAAGCGAGAGCGAGAGTCTGAGAGGGAGGAGAAAAAAACGTAAGTGTAAAAACATGATTGCAAATGAGGGCGCTTGGGGTTTTATATAAATTGTAAAAGCGTGATTTCAATCCACGCTTTTATTAATCAACAGTGAAAGCGTGATTGTGAATCACGTTTTCTTAAGAAAATGAATATGCATAGTGAAAGCGCGGTTTAGAACCACACTTTCTTCAGAAAACAAATTAAACGACATGCACAGTGAAAGCGTGGTTTGGAACCACGTTTTCTTCAGAAAAAAAATTTATGTTAAAAGCGTGGTTTGCAACCACGCTTTTTTAATTAAAAGCATGGTTTCTAATAGCGCTTTCACTATTCATCAAATTTTCGGCCCCAAACAGTGAAAGCGTGATTTGTAATAGCGCTTTAGCCTAGTTTGGGAATTCCATCCAAACTAGACCTAGTTTGGGAATTAAGATAGTAAATTGGCTTAATATGGGAAAAGCCTCGTTTTCCTGATATATTAACTCAAAAAGAGAATTGCATCAAGATAATAAATATTAAAAGGTTAAAAGGAAGAGAACCCAAAACAGAAGAAACCAAAACAGTAAAGAAGAAGAAGAAAACTCTAATCCAAATAAAAAGAAAGAGATACAATCATGTATCCATTGATATTAAATAAAGATAAAATTAAAAAATAAATAAATAAACAATGAAAGGGAAAGAGAGAGATTGTTATAACTAACCAGAGAGTTGTTGAGAAGTGTGGAAGGGGAGATTAATATCATTGAACCTGTTTATAGGTAAATGCTGGTTGAAGACTTTATTTCTCAAGTAATGCTCTATCAACTCTTTGTCTGTTGAATTGAACCGGTATCCCGATGGCAAAGACTTGAAATATTCATCTATATCTTTTTTGTTATATCCATTAGGTTTCATTGAAGCTCTATTATTACCTTCTTACCAAGGTTCTAAATATCGGCCAATTCGTAACGGAAAATGGGAGTGCCGAGTCGGATACTCACCGGTATACCGGTGAGACTGAATTTCACGTCCGTAGCGGCCGATTCCTGACACGTATCGGCTTGAATCCGATACGTGAGCGATACAGTTCCGATATAGTCTGATTCGGCTGAAAAACGAGCAAAGCATGGAAAAATAATTGAGGAAAGCAAATCACTTGGACAGCAAATCACCTGCAAAAGAAAAAAGAATCGACCAAAGTACCTGCAAAAACAAAAGCAAAAGCAGAAAAGAAAGGATAACAGACTCACGGGCTAAACATTTCACTTCAAATTTTTTGTCTTCTTCAAGCAATAATACATACACACAGACTCACGGACACCAGGACACCATAAATGTGTAAAAACCTCTAAAGTTTTCCCTCAATCAGACCAAACTCAACTCCCCAATCAAACCCAAATCCATCTCCCAGGGCCATCGATCTTGTAAAGTGTTGCAAGGAGAAGCATCGAATCGAACCCAAACCCATTACCAATTTCAAGCTTCTTCATTGAAGGTTTTTCTCTCATGCTCTATTTGCATTTGTTTCCTGCTCTGTTTTTTGTTTTGGCTGTAGACTTCTTCAAATGGTTTTGCTTGCTATTCTCGGTTTGTTTATGTATATATAATAAAATATAATTTGATTTATGTGGGGTTGTAGGGACTGCCACATAATAGTTTTTAATTTGTATAATAGTTTATAATAGTTTATAATTTGTATGTAGATAGGATTATTATTTGATTTATGTGGGATTGTAGGGACTGCCACATAATAGTTTATAATTTGTATGTAGATAGGATTATTATTGTGTTGAATATTTTTTTTTATTTGATGGGATCCTTGATTTTTTTTTAAATAACCAAACTATATATAATAAAATATTAATAATACAAATAAAAAAAATTTAAGAGCTTTTGTTTGCTTGATGGGGGATGAGACTAGAGTCACCCTGATTATTGATTGAAAGTGCATTAAAATAGATAAAAAAAATAAAAAAATAAAATAAAAAAAAATTAATATAGAAGATCCCAAGCCCAATTTGATATCATTTCAGTCTCTCGTGCTTCATTTGAGTCATAAAGAATTAGTGATCCATGAAAAACTTAGAAGCCATGACAATGAGTTGATTAGGATAATTATTTTCTTATAGTGTGTTTGTTTGAATCTGTCAAATTTTTGAATCTGTCATATCTTTTTATTTCAGATTATTTTTATATCAGATTTTTTTTAAAGAAGTTTCATCTGTTAGATTTTTTTAAAGAGGTTTAATTGTTAAGTAAAGAGGTTTAATAGTTTAGATTTTTTATTTTTATTTTAAATGCATTATTATTAGTAACTAAATTAGAATTACAATATTTGTTAATTGAAAACTGTTATTGTAGATAATTGAAAGTTATAATGGCGCACGGAGGTGGTTCTAGTGGAAAACTTCCAAGTGATGATATTGGTTAGAAATTTGGAATTCCACTAGAAAATAATAGGTATAAAATTAGGTGTAAATTTTGTGGAAAAGAGCTAAATGGTGGTATAACTAGGTTGAAGCAACATTTAGCCCATATGAAAGGTCAAGTCGCACCTTGTGCTAATGTTAGTGGTGAAGTTCGAACACTAATGATGGATCATTTGAATAATTATAAGGGCAAAAAGATTGACAAAAGGAAGATGAATGAGGAATTGACAGAACAAATTAGAGCCAGTCAGTGTGATGATGATGAAAATGATGAGGAGGACTTAGAAATGGTTATGGCCCGACAAAATAGGGCTAGTGATATTGAGGTTGCACCTCCTCCTGGTTTTGCTCGGCGATGTCATAGTGTTCGTGAGGCTAGTACAGGTAGGAAATGATTGATACATCCTCTCCAGAAGTTCAATTATTAGACATAGATGTGGATCTTCATAGGACCAAAGGCAACAAACAATCCATGCTCTCCTCTAGATTCTTGAAAGAAGCAAAGAAGAAATTAGGAAGAGCAGTTAGCCAATTTGTATTGTTCACTCCAGTGCCTACTAATGTTGTTAATTCCAAATGGCTAGAACCAATGTTAGATACTGCAATAGAGGTTGAAAAAGGAACAAAGCTACCTACTTCTTATGAAGTAAGCCTCTAACTTAATGTTTGAAAAAACTCTATCCAGGTTTAAAAATAAATAAATTATTAAGATGCTTGTTAATAGTTTTTGTTTGTTATTTATTATTAAACAGGTAACTGAAGTGTATTTACCAATGGAGTATTAAGCTTTACAAAATTGGATAAAATCTCATAAATCTAGTTGGGCTGAGAGAGGTGTTACAATTATGTGTGATGGATGGTCTAGGCCCACAAGAAAGCACATTGTTAATTTTCTTGTGTATAGCAATCGTGGAACAATTTTTCAGAAGTCTGTGGATGTAACTGATGTACCTAGTAGGACATCTGATTATTACCTAAGCCTCATGGACAAGGTAGTGGATGAAATTGGAGAAGAATATGTTGTGCAAATCGTAACTGATAACGAAGCTGCGATAAAGGCTGCTGGTTACAAACTCATGCAAAAAAGGAAGAATCTATATTGGACAGGATGTGCAGCTTATTGTATTGATCTTATGTTAGAGGATATTGGGAAGAAAAAAAGTGTAGCAAAGGTGTTGGATTGTGCAAAAGTAATCACACGCTTTATTTACAACTCCAATTGGGTCGTTGATTTCATGAAAAGATTCACAGGAGATAGAGAGTTGTTACGTCCTGTCATCACACGCTTTGCCACCAATTTCATTACTTTGGAAAGCATTGTTAAACATAAGACTGCTTTACAGGATATGTTTCATTCTCAAGAGTGGAAGCACAGCAAATGGTCCAAAAATGATGATGCAAAAGAAGCGAAAAAAATTATACAAAGTAAAGATTTTTGGACCAAGGTGGCAGATGTATTAAAAGTTCAAAAACCACTTCTAAAGGTGCTTAGACTTGTAGATGGGGATGAAAAGCCCACAATGGGTTTTATATATGAACCCATGGATAGAGCAAAGTTGGCCATCAAACAAAATTGTCGCTATTATGTAGATTATTGGAAGATTATTGATAATCGATGGGCTTTCCAACTACACACGGACTTGCATGCTGCTGGTAAGTAATTTTTAATTTATTTAAATTATAAATCATGTGTTCCTTGTCTCACTTTTATTATTATTTTATATTTGAACGTAGGTTATTTTTTAAATCCCATATTCCAATATGGGGAGCACCTTTCTAATCATCGAGAAGTGATTAGTGGAGTTAGAAATGTGATTTCGAGACTTCTACCAGATTTAAACGAGCAAATACAGGCGATAAACCAAGTTAGTCATTATTTAATATTAGTTAAATTGATAACTTATTATTTGACTTGTGAATTGTGTTTGTAAAACTGCTTATTGCCTTTTGTTCATTGCATATCTTTTTATTTTGTAATAAAGAAGATTCTTTTGGTGCTGTGTTAGCACAAAGAGCAGTGAAAGCAACAAATCCTGGTAATTATTATGTACTCAATGAACTATTAACTATTTGAATTACATATTATTGTTATATTGTCAACACTTCTATATCAAATTATAACATAATCACTAATATTTGATTGATTTGTATAAAGCTGAATGGTAGATCCATTATGGTACATCGGCTCCGGCACTCCAAAAAGTGGCTGTGAGAGTATTGAGCCAAACCACGTCTTCTTCTAATTGTGAGTGCAATTGGAGTACATTTAGCCTGATACATACAAAGACAAGGAATCGGTTGAAGTATAAAAAATTAAATAAACTTGTTTATGTGTATTACAATATGAGGCTAAAGATCAGACATGCAACACGAAAAAGCCAAGATGACAGAGAGGAATCTTTTAACCCCATCAATCTTGACTATATATTTGAAGAAGATGATCTATTAACTCCATGGCTTCAAGAGAGAGAACATGCAGTCTTGGATGATGAAGATAACTCAGGTTGGTTAATTGTTGATGATGATGATGATGAGGGAGATCATGCAACTAGTAGCCAAGTAACTCAACACCATCAAAGAGCAGGGTCTGTTGGAAGTGGCTCTAGTGAGGGTCGAGGTTTGAGTCCACCTAGTGGTAGTGGAGATGATAGTGATGGCAGTCGTCCTCCAACAGGTGGTGGTAGTGGTGGACAATGGGAGTCTGCAGGTTCTGCACATGGTTGTAGACGCAATATTCATCATATTGATCATGATTGGAATAGGGATTCTAGACAGCAACGACGACATTCTATTTCTACTCCTGATGTAGAAGCATCAATTGGGCGTTCACGACATATTGATGATATTTATGGTCATCGTGACCTTAGAAATCAATTTGGACATCTCGGAGTTAAACAAGAAGATGGAAGGGGAACTCAACATTGGCGACCAATATGCCAAGTACCATATCCTTATTACCCTCCTCCAAGTCAACCACCACCACACATCTATCAACCACCTTATATGGAAAATTGGAACTACTCTCAACAACCTCATCAATATCCATATATAGAGGGTTTCAATTATGGTACAGGGGGGCTTGCAATGACACAACAACAATCAAGTAGCAGTGGCAGCAACAACACTACTTATGATCAATGCACTTTCAATAACTACTACCAGGAATATCAATATGGAGAAATAGGCCAACCAATTCATAGCGATGATCAAAGTGATGTGAGATATGGAGATTATTCTGTACCACTATGTAATTCTTTTTATTACTAAGTTTTAGAGTTGTTGATTTGTAGTAGATTGTTTGTATGCGATTATGACTGAAGCGAATGATTTCTTTTCATATCCCCCTTTCTCTTATTAATTTGTTGTGCATGTGAAAGTATTTCATTGTTGAAAATAAGTAAAAAAATATTTTCTCATCAATTTTATATTAAAGTTTAACATATATGCCAAATAAAAGCTTGAGACTAAAATAAATACATATTATTTAGTTGAAAATGAGTCAAAAGTGCCTTTACATATCAAAATTTTGATTAAAATGTGATAAATTAAAGCTAAAAGAGTCAAAAAAAATACATAAAACTGAGTTTTAGAGGGACGGCTAATGATTTTTGAAATTTCACAGCCGCGACGCTCGATACCCAATACGTATCGGTCGATACTCCTGATACCGATACTCCGCGATAGATACCATTACGTTACCCGATACCGCGATTTAGAACTATGCTTCTTACAAGTTTTGCTGATCCTCCATAATCAACTAAGAAAGTATAGAGAAAAAACAAGTAGAGAGAGAGGATAAAACAATAATAATAACTGTTAAGCAAGTTGGGGGTACAATTTCTAAAACTTAAGTGAAATTTCAGGTGATTTAGGATTGGGGTAGAAATCCAAAATTATTTGAGTATTTAGCGGGCCTCAGGGCTCTCCCCATTTTTTACCGATTGTACGGAATAAAATCTCTCTAACAAAACAAACTGTCCCAGTTTGTACGGATTTCTATTCCTAGTACAAAACGTCAATAGGCTATTATTCGCTGCATTGAAAGTATAGCACGGTCGATCACCAACCAATCAAACTCCACTACAAAATATCATGGAACAAAAAATGGATAAATTTTCTTCCATACCTCATCTCTCCATCAATACATTTTTTGTGGACCTCAATCCAGCCATATAGGGGTGATTTAAACCATTTACTTCGTTTGTCTCAGAATAAAAATTATTCATGTAAAAAATTAATTTCATCTAATAATTATAAATACAGTAATAAATCGTATTTTGTTTTATATTGATGGTTTTAATTTACAATCATATTTGTCGTTTATTTTTTAAAACAAAATGTGATTTATTCTACGAGATCTACAAAGTAGATAATTTGGGTTATTAACGTAGATCACATTGAGACCCAGAAAAGAGATATGAAAGTGTATAGAGAGATGAAAGTTTAGTGTCAAGATAATCTAGGAGCATCTAATCATTTTTAAATCTTACAATGATTTTTATCATAATAAGGCCTCGTTTGGCATGCAACACTTTTAACCTAAAAGTTAAAAAGTTACTAAAAAAATCAAAAAACTTATAACGTATACTAAAAAGTCAAAGATTTTATTTTCTTTCTACTTTTTTCATATATTTTCGTAAAACATCAAAAGGTCATTCCAAACATACTAATATTTTTACATCATATTTTAGCTAAAAAATCAAAAAATTACTAAAATAGTCTGTTCCCAAACAAGGCCTAAGACACATCAAAAAATGTTATGATCTAATGGTTTAACTATAAAATTAAAACAAATAGTCTACATAATACTTTTAGTATGGAAAAAAATGATCTATTAGAATATGAATTCAAATGTATGAGATCAATTAGGATAAAAAAATATGTTATGGACCAAATAGAATAGAAGTACATCAAAAGGAAATTTTCACTAAATCTCTCTACATATTTATATTTTAAACTACATATTCTAAAATGAATTCAATTTAGTGAAGTTTTTTTATTTTATTTTTTATTTTCAAATCCTTATGTACTTGAAAAAAAAATTACAGAAATTTGATTTGAACGGAAAAAAATTGACTTCTTTTGCTGTTGCCAAATAGAGTATGAGGCTCTATTTGGTTTCAACCAAAAAAAAAAGGGTGGTTTTTTGGTTATTTAAAGTATTTTGATTGTTTGGTGTCAACTTTAATTGGCTGACAATTGAAACAAAATAAAATAAAATAAAATAGCATCCACCTTGTTCGACAAATGCTAAAATTGTCATAAGATTTTTTTTTTTTTTTTTGGTGAATCTTTTTTTTTTTTTTTTTAAATGTTTATGATCTGCAAGGATTAAAGGTAAATAATAAAAAAAAATCCAAATCACACCTGAACTTTCTCAACAACAAAAATAACAATTCAATATTCAACAGCTCTTTTTTGGCATCCATAGTTGAATTGCTGATTTTGCCACAATAAAATATATATATATATATCTTGACAATTCAACTTTCATTTTATTGTTTTCCAAATTGATAGCTTTTTTTTTTTCATGTGCTTGTGTTTGTGTTTATGAATTTGTCTATGTCAGTATTTGAATTATGGATTTGGATAGGTGTTTGGAAAGGAAATTAAAAAAGTTGAGTGAAATATAAATAAAATATAATTACATTTCACACATTTTTTTTCTTTTCCTTTTCAAATCTTTATTCAAATCTATAATCCAAATACATGAGATCAAAATTTTTCATTTTTATCTAAATTTTAATAGATGTAATATACAGAATTTAGTCACCGAATTGATGTTCTAATTTAAATTAACAATAAATGGTGAGTCAGAGGACCTTCTTTTTACCAGTGCTTCTGTTTGAATTTGTGAAAAATAAAACAAACAAAAAAAAATTCTACTTCATTTTTTTTTTCAATAAAAAATTACTTCACAAATTTAACATCTAAAGTCATATTATAGCAATTAAAGAAATATTATCTAGTCGTTGCCTATGCGTGCGGTTGCAGTAAATCTTGCAGAGAACCCAATCATCCAACTGTAGAATGTTGTAACCAAGAGTTAGATATTAAAATTTGAAAATATTTATGCAATGGAGCAAAACAAAGTAGGGTGTTTACCAAACCACATTTAAATTATCAATTTAGGGTCCGTTTGGAAAGGGTTAATTTGGCTATTTTAGCCACAATAGATAAAATAGGTTATTTTAGTCATAAAAAACAAAACATAACATCCAGCCCATAATCATTACACTCTTCTCTCATAAAAAAAAGTCAAAAAGCCCTTCTCAAACCAGACTTTTTAGCCCAGGCTAAAATAGTCAAAAAAATCAAAAAGCCAAAAAGCCCTTTGTTAGGATTTTTGAAATAGAGGTTTTTTTGGGATGTGGGAGTGTGCATTCAATTGAATGAGTGGAATATTTTTACAAGAATAATTTTGGTATTATTTGGGGGAAAAAAAGAAATCTTAAGGGTTTCAAAATTTATAAGTAGGGGTCCAAAGAAATGAGAAGTCTAGAATAATAGATGGGTGCTAATAGAACCACTCAAAATCTATGTAACAAAATAGGATAAATTACAAACACACCCCTTGAGATTTACTTAAATCACAAATTATCCCCTGTGGTTCTAGAATTTACATTATGTCCCTCTTGGTTTCTAATTTCATAACAAATAAGTCATTTTATTAATAAATTATCAAGTTAATTAATAGTTTTTTATAATGTTAAAATTTTATTTCAATTAATAATTCAGATAATTTTATTATTGTATAGGTGAACAATTAGAAATTTCATTTTTTTAATTAATTTTGTTAAATAAAAAATTCTGACAAAGAGATTTGTAATTTTTCAAACTATAAAGAGCAATTTGTATTTTAGGCAAATCCCAAGAAATGTATTTATAATTTACCCAACAAAATAAATGACTAAACAGCTATTATTCGCTCAATTCAAAAAAAAAGGGCTATTAAAAAACGGCTATTATTCACTGCATCTTCATCAAAAATACAAGGAGCCGTACAATTCACGTTCTGTTCCACAAAAAAAAAAAAAAAAAAAAAAAAAATACTTACCAATTAGTCCTATTAACTAGACTTATTTACCTACAGGTCCTAACTAATAAATTTAACATTATAAAAATAAGAGAGTGATAAATTTATCACTAAAAATTTATTCATAAAAACAAAGAGACTGATAAATTTATCACTATAAATTTATTCATAAAAAAAAAGACTGATAAATTTATCTTTATCACTTAATAAATTTATCAAATAGGACTTAATGGGTAATAAGTCTCCAAAATATGATCTATTGGATAATAAGTCTCCAAAGTAGGACCTATCGGTAGTTTACTCAAAAAAAAAATACCATTCACGTGTAATACATTTTTCAAGGCCTCTTTAATAATCATCAATTAATATTAATTTATTCTCTTTATTTGTGCACGTGGTATATGGTCTTGCCCAAGATTACAACCAAACGCAATCCCGAACTCATGGACTCTCTACCACTTGCTCCTCTCGTCTATTAGGGCTTCAGGCCATTCATGTTGAGAGTGACTCACTCACCGTTGTGAATGCTATCTGTGACGGTTTGAATTTATTCTCTTTTTGTTCACATATTATGCAAGAAGCCTCTCAGAAGGGTTGGTGTTTTCAACGATTTCGTATCTCATATACGACCCGACTAGGTAATAAGTCGGCGCATGGATTGGCTCCCATGGCATGTCACTTAGAGGGTTTAGTTGTTTGGCTTGAAGATACAGATAAAGTCAAAAGGAAACTTAGCCCAAATACAGATAAACAGAACAAAACCAAATAAAGCCTTGACATGGACCTCTCAAAAGGAACCTCATCGGGAGACACGATGGTTGGCTGATAAAAGAGAATCTTAAGCCGTCAACTCTGAGCCTGGTCACGTGCCTGATCACCTACATACATAATATAAATAATGAGTGGAAGCACAGTGAATAATAACAGAGTAAAGGATTTAATGAATGATATCCATATCAGATTCAGAAAACAAATTCATATTTATTTCAGAAATGGAAGCAGATCCATATTCATAATCTTGTTCAAATCATATACAAAAATTAGAGCTTATGCTTAATTATACATGGTACATCTATTAGCGCTAACAAAACAGATACAAAATAAATGTAGAACATATGGTAGTTATGAGTAACCAGTTCCATAAAGGAACCTCCGAATCCAGGTAACAGATGACAGATATGTTGAGCTCCATAATGGCGTCTCCGATACGGGTAACAGAGTGCAGACATAATAAGTTCCATAATGGAACCTCCGATACCGGGTAACAGCTAACAGATATCACATGAAGCTAAGGATGCCACGAATACATTGTCAGAAATTAGATAGTCAGAAATTGGGCAATCATTCATTGTACAGAACATAGCATTTCAGAAAACAGATCTTATTTTATCATACAGACAGTAAATAAAGTTGAATATAGCTTTACCAAGTTATTACTCACTGGGCTCCCGTTCACTATTTATATTATGTATGTAAGTGATCAGGCACGTGACCAGGCCCAGAGTTGACAGCATAAGATTCTCTTTTGTTAGCCAACCACCGTGCCTCCCGATGAGGTTCTTTTTGAGAGGTCCATGTCAAGGCTTTATTTGGTTTTGTTCTGTTTATCTGTATTTGGGCTAAGTTCCTTTTGACTTTATTTGTGTAAATGGGTGACGTAAGATTGTTGTATTTATGACGTTACATGAATATATATATATATAAGTTTGTTTTGAAAATTTTGTCTCATATATGTCAGCACAGCTCAATGGACTATGTATGTTTATATATTGCTTCTGCAGCCCCTAATTATATGTTATACTATTAAGAGGCCTTCGGTAATCTAAGGATTATTGGCCGATTACGATGCTAAACCTATAGGGGCTGGTTTGGGTCGTGACAGAGTGGTATCAGAGCACGAGTTATACCGCACACACAAGTCCATATGAGCTATAGAATGTCCTAGAAAGAAGTAGGGACATATCATCTGCATGTGTGACTGCGTGAAGAAATTTCTACAACTGTGAAAACTGAATTTGAACCTAAACTTGAACATATGAAATTGAAAGAACTGAACAAGATTATTCCTCTATTTATTATTACCTTGTTTCCTATAGCATCATGGGGAACGCAAGAAGTAATGATACAAGTGAATCCTCAGAGGCTCGCATGAGCCGAATGGAATAGATTCTTGCAGTATTGACTAAAACAATGACACAACAGCAGAGGCAATAACCTTTGCCCCCTCCGCCTCTGCCAGTACAAGTTGAACCTGATAATAATGATATCATCAACCTAACTCAGAAATTCATGAAGATGAAACCACCAACTTTCTTGGGTAGTATTGAACCGTTGAAAGCAGAGACATGGTTACTTGAAATAAAGAAGTTGTTTGAAGTTTTTCCCTCAAAAGGTTTTATTGTCCACCTATACTCTCAAAGACGAAGCTCGGAGATGGTGGTTACTGATTCAGAATACCAATGGAAGCATGACATGGGCTCGATTTAATGAAATCTTTTATGACAAGTACTTCCCTCAGTGTTTTCGGGTTCGAAAAGTGTCTGAATTCCAAGAACTCAAGTAAGGCAGAATGTCTGTAGCTGAGTACGAGGCTAAGTTCATTGAGTTAGCTGGATTTGCTCCTTATATGGTGGACACGGACTACAAGAAAGCCCGCAAATTTGAAGGAGGATTGGATTTAGACATATTTGATTGAGTAGGCGTATTGAAGTTGCCAACATACGTGGAAGTCCTTGACAGATCCTTAATGGTTGAAGCTACCCTAGCCGCTATGAAACAAAGTAAGGCCCCAACAACAACAACAGAATTGAGAAAAAAAAGGTTTGGGTATGGTTTCAAAAAGGGCCGATCTTATCTAAGTAAAAAGCAGAACACGGGGTCTACAAGTAGCTCAAGTCAGAGCAATGGGTCTATTCCTGTTTTTCCTGATTGTGGAAGGAGGCATAGGGGAGTGTGTTACCGAACATCTGGTGCTTGTTTCTGATGTGGCAAGACAGGTCATGAAGTGAAAGATTGCCCGCTTGGGTCTAATAATGCCAACCGCTCTATAGCGAGTTCAAACGGATTTGCTTCTACAGCTAAAACAAATGCAAAAGCTAATACTGGGAAAGAAACTCTGAGATAGGGTCGAGTATTTGCCTTAGTGCCTGGTGATATACAGAATACTAAAGCTGTGGTGTCGGGTATAATTTCCATCTGTGCCCAAAATGCATATGTGCTGATAGATTCTGGTTCTACCCACTCATTTGTGTCACATGCCTTTTCTCGGAAATTAACTAGACCAGTAGAACCTATAAATTATTTGTGATCTATATCTACACCATCTAGGGGTTCCAAGGTATGTGCTTATGTTTATCCAGCATGTGATATTGTGATTGGTGACGTGACGTTGTATGTTGATTTGTTGCCTTTGGGAATTGATCATTTTGATTGCATATTGTGTCACACCCCAAACTCGCCCCTAAAAGTTTGGGCATGATCACTTCAGAAATGGACGTCAAGTTCGATATGTAGAACATAGGGGGCCTGAACGGAAGCAAGTATTAACATAAACAGTATCTATTGAGCTATCACTAACATGCCAGGATCACAAACATTGCATCAGATAGACAAACATACGGTGAACATCCATATGAGAAACAGTTATGTACATACATATATACAGACCCGGCCCCATGATTGGGCATGTAGCAAAAGCATTGGTAAGAGAAGGTTATACACACTTCATGACATTAAACAGAAAACTTAGAGCACAAAGCTAAAAGCTTAGCAAGAACTCCACAAAAATGAATGAGTTCTATCTAAGTGCTTGAACGCATTGAAGTTGATAAAAGCGGAACGGACATGATGGGTTAAGACTGACCTCCAGGTTCATTACCTACAGAGACAGGCATAACACGGAGTAAGCAAAGCTCAGTGAATAATAATACTTAAATGATTCAATGAATAAACCTGAATTATAACGTATACAGGTGTAGAAATCATATTCTGTAAATATTTTCAGAACGGCCTTCGGCCCAATCTTTATGCAGAGTGGCTTCAAGCCCAGTAACATACAGAACGGCCTCAGGCCCAACAGACTTTACAGATCAGCCTTAGGCCCAACAGATATCAACAGAGCAGACTAGTCTCAGAGTCATACAGATGTACACAAATTCTTCCAATCGTTCACATAAGTTAACACAGTTGGCTTGCGATTAACAGAGAGCTAATAATAATTATTAGCGATAAGTAAAGCGTACTACTACAGTACTATTACTCACAGTGCTGTGGTGGAGCGGGAGTTCCTTCCGATATGCGCCCTACATACACACGCAGTTCAGAAATTAGTCCATTTCCCTCTTTAAACAATATCTGATTCGTTTCGCTTCAAATGAATTTACAAACATTTTAAAGGCATCAAATACAGATTTTAATAACACCACAAGGTCAAACACGTAAAACGGAGCAGACAGGATTTTTCAGCATGGGTCACACGTGCGGCTGTGAGCCCCGCACGTGCTTTTATTTCAGTAGCTTCAGTCCCAAAATCCCCTATTTTCCGCACTTGCGGCAGTGCTTCCCGCACGTGCGGCCATGACCCCCGCACGTGCGGTCGAGACCTCTGTTTTGTACACTTCAAAACAAGGCAAAATCTCAACTTGGTAAACTCATCACAAGGCTCAAAATAGGTATATTTAATACAGGAATATGGTTCAACATCACATAGATATAGATCACAACTGAATTAGGTCTTCAATTCCTTGAAACTCATAAACATAGTTCAATTCCATGATGCTTCCAACTTTTTACACACACACACACACATATATATATACATATATAGCCATTTATCCACATAGATGAGCTCAAACATGACAATTGAAGAAGTAAGATGTAGTTTCTCACTAAATAGTTTTAGTTAAGCCAAAACAGCCAACTGATAAGATTATCTTGCCAATTAACCAACATACACACGCAAGATCTCAATTACAAACCCTAGATGGTATGAATGAAAGGGAATTCTTATTCAACTCCAAGAAAAAGGTTGGACAAGGTGAATTAAACTTACCTTGAGCTTAAATCTCTCAAATTCTTCTCAAATTCCCAATCTCTTCCTTGGTGAAGCTCTCTCCCCTTTGTTCTTCTTCTCTAACTCTCTCTCAGGAGATATTTGTGTAAAGGCTTCTAGGTCAAATGTTCAAAGAAACATATAGATATATCAAGGTTGAATAAGACGAAATTTAATCAGTTTAATGGTTCCGAATCAAATTTTTACGGAAAATCATATCATGATCTAAAAATTATACTGAACTCAAATTTAAAGTCAATTTCTGTTTAGCAAGTCTCTAAGGCTCTCAATTTCAGATCTGAACATCGCAATTGTAATAGATACTTCTCTTATTAGACATATATGAATTTATAAACATAGGGTTCACTCAATTAAACTTAATTCCACATGGAATTTCACAGTAAGCATATAAATGCACAGAATAAGGGACTGAAAGCATACCAGAAAACATATACGAGGGTCGGGTTATTACATATTGGGCATGGACTAGTTGACTAAGTATTTCGCTACTATTGATTGTGTGAATAAACTTGTTGTATTCCGACCTTCGGGGTTACTTGAATTTGTATTTGCTGGAAATGGGGTAGTCCCTCCACCGTACTTAATTTCTTTTATGAAAGCTAGTAAACTGTTGCGGAAAAGATGTCAAAGTTATTTTTGTTGTGTCCTGAATACAACGATTGATAATGCTAATGTTGAGAACATCCCTGTAGTTAACAAATTTCCTGATGTGTTTCCTAATAAACTACCCGGGGATTTGATTGATAGGGAGATTGAATTTACCATTGATATGGCGCACAGGATGCAACCAATTTCAAAAACCTCGTACCATATGTCAACCTCCGAACTCAAAGAATTGAAAACCCAATTACAAGACTTGCTAGACAAAAAGTTTATCCGTCCGAGTACTTCATCTTGGGGTGCTCCAGTATTCTTTGTTAAAAAGAAAGATGGGTCTTTGAGGCTATGTATTGATGACCGCGAATTGAACAAAGTAACCGTAAAGAACAAATACCCCTTACCCCGAATAGACAACCTGTTTGACCAACTGCAGGAAACACAAGTGTTCTCTAAGATAGATCTTAGATCCGGGTATCATCAGTTAAAGGTTAAGGCAGAAGATGTAGAGAAAACAACATTCAGAACTAGATATGGGCACTATGAATTTTCAGTCATGCCATTTAGGGTAACAAATGCACCCGCAGCCTTTATGGACCTGATCAATAGGGTTTTTAAACAATTTCTAGATGAGTTTATAGTCGTGTTTATTGATGATATTCTAATTTATGATTTACTCCAAAAACAGGAAAGAATATGAGAATCATTTGAGAACTGCTTTACAGATTTTGGGAGAAAAGAAGTTATATGCCAAATTTTTCAAATGTGAATTTTGGCTTGATAGTGTAGCATTTCTGGGACATGTAATCAATGAGGATGGCGTATCAGTGGATCCACAGAAAATCGAGGCTATTGTAAACTGGCCAAAACCGACAAATGTGTTAGAAATCAAAAGCTTTCTGGGACTTGCTAGTTACTACAAAAGATTTGTGAAAGATTTCTCAAAACTTGCTATGCCATTG
Source organism: Camellia granthamiana (assembly GCA_036172215.1). NCBI lineage: Eukaryota > Viridiplantae > Streptophyta > Magnoliopsida > Ericales > Theaceae > Camellia > Camellia granthamiana. Next base: position 3,362,882 of record CM069914.1, on the reverse strand, counting down.
ACACAGTTGACACAGAAAAATGTACCATTTGACTGGAATGGTCAACAGGAGTCAGCCTTCCAAGAATTGAAAACTAGACTGGTAACTGCACCAAATCTAACCTTACCTAACGGACCTGATGGATTTCAGATTTACAGTGATGTTTCCTACAAAGGTTTGGGTTGTGTGTTAATGCAGAATGGGAAAATAATTGCTTATCCCTCTCGGCAACTTCGTCCTCATAAAAAGAACTACCCAACTCGTGATCTTGAATTGGCAGCCGTGGTGTTTGCTTTGAAAATCTGGCGCCATTATCTATATGGCGTAACTTGTGAAGTATATACAGATCATAAAAGCTTAAAATATTTCTTCACCCAAAAGGAGCTGAACATGAGGCAGAGAAGATGGCTGGAATTAATCAAGGACTATGATTTGCAAATTTATGTATCATCCAGGGAAGGCAAATACTGTTGCAGATGCATTGAGCCAAAAAGCTATTGGGGATTTGTCATGTTTGCTCACCGGTCGGAGAGAATTATTGTGTGACTTGGAAAAGAATGAGATTGAAATTGTATTATATGAACAAGGCGGGATCTTGGCTGCCATTTCTGCTTAACCTGCAATCATTGAAGAAATTAAAGAGAAACAACGTAAAGATGAGTTTTTGAAGAAATTTTTTGATGAAATTGAATCAAAGTCGAGGCCGGGATTTGTGATTGATAATGAAGTACTGAAATTTCATAACAGACTTTGTGTACTAGATTGTTGTGAGTTAAGAAAACATGTTATGACTGAAGCCCAAAATTCAAAATTTGCTATGCATCCGAGAAATACAAAAATATATCATGACTTGAAACAAAACTTCTGGTGGCCTGGAATGAAGAAAAGTATTGCTGACTTTGTGGCTAGATGTTTGCACTGCCAACAAGTTAAAGCTGAACATCAACGACCCACTGGATTACTACAGCCGCTTCCAATACCGAAATGGAAATGGGAGCATATCACGATGGACTTCATTGTTAGACTACCTAGCTCCTCTCGAGGTATGGATTCTATATGGGTTATTGTTGATTGTTTAACTAAGTCTGTTCACTTTCTGCCTATTAAAACTCTTTATAATGCGGATAAATTGGCTAACATCTACGTGAATGAGATTGCGAGATTGCACGACGTGCCAGTATCTATTGTGTTTGAAAGAGATCCTAAGTTCACTTCAAGATTCTGGCAAAGTCTACAGCAAGCTTTGGGAACTGAACTAAGACTAAGCAGTGCTTATCACCCACAGACAGATAGCTAATCAGAGAGAACGATACAGACTTTAGAAGATATGCTCAGAATGTGTGTTCTAGATTTCTAAGGCAATTGGGGGACCTACCTACCATTGGCTGAATTTGTGTATAATAATAGCTATCACTCAAGTATTGGAATGGCTCCTTATGAAGCTTTGTATGGTAGGAAATGCCATTCTTCGATCTGTTGGACTGAGGTAGGAGACAGACCTTTGTTTGGACCGGAACTTGTGCAAGAAACAACAGAAAATGTGAAATTGATTCAACAAAAATTGAAAACTATACAAAGTCACCAAAAGAGTTATGCAGATGTCCGAAGAAGAGATAGAGAATATGAAGTCGGGGATCACGTGTTTATCAAAGTAACTCCAACGAAAGGTCAAACGCGGTTTGGAGTGAAAGACAAATCGGCACCAAGATATGTAGGACCATACGAAATCCTTGAAAAGATCAACCCAGTGACATCGGGTAGCCTTACCACCGGTCATGGAACATATGCATAATGTTTTCCACATATCCATGCTTCGAGACTATCTACGAGATCCATCATTCAGATTGCGAACCGCCGAATCAAAAGATTGAGAAACAAAGATATACCGTTGGTAAAGGTTGATTGACAAACCATGAAGGGACATATGTAACTTGGGAAACGGAGGAAGATATGATGAGGAGATACCCTAAATTGTTTCCTTTGGATTCGGTATTCTTCCAAAATGAAGGTAACTCAAGTTTGGAGGATCAAACTCTTTAAAAAGGAAAGACTGTAACAAACCCGACCTGTGATTAGTCTTTAATCCATGATTAAATATGCTTAAGAAGAATTAAGATGAAATTCTGAATTTATTTGGATGTGTGTATGGCATTATTTGTGTTTCTATCTGTCCATCGTAGAAATATTTGTTTGTAGTTCTGTTCTGTTCTGTGAATTGAAGGCCTTATCGGCATCCGATCGCGAAATTAACTTGAATTATGTGTTAGTTAGAATTTTTAGAATTTTATAGTAGGTTTAATTGAAAGTCGATTCGGAACGATATTAGAATAACTTATGTCTAATTGAGTAATTTGATCAACCATTTAATTAAACCATTAATTTAGACTATATAAGGCATTAGTAGACCCTCATTTACATTTTATACTCTCATATCTTCATCCTTGGTGGCAAAAACGTGAGACTAAGAGAGGGAGTACGAAGATTTGACTCTAAGCTTGAGAATTAGAGAGACTTGAAAGGGAATTGAAAGAATTGATTTGTGAGCTCAAACATCAACACATCTAAGTTAAAATTGGGCCCCTAAGGTAAGAAATTAAGCCTGTAGTTGTGTAATTGGAGTACTTACCACATGTATTCAAAGGAACTAAGTGAATTAAAGCAAGAATTAAGTTGATTGATGTAGAAAGAAGAAGATGCATGCATGCATGCATATGCATCACATGACAAATAGAGCATGTTGTCTAAGAATTTGTCCTGTGCATGTTCATATTTGAGCTATGGTTTAAGAATTCAACATGTTTTTGAGCTAAACACCTCATTTGATTATGTTTTGGACACTAGAAGCTCAAACCATTTCATGCATGCAGTATTCATGTTATGTTCTTAAAGTCTCTAGGTGGATTTTGAACAATTGACATAATTTTGAGCCTTGATTTCATGAAATGATCTTGAATTTCTATGTTTTCCAAGTTTAGATGTGTTTTCTCAAGTTTCTGGCCCTCAAGACCATAATTTACAGCTTTGGGGTGAGTTTGAAGCTTAGGAGTGCAATTTGGAAATTCCAAATTTTGCCTCTCCGCTCGAGCGACAGATCCTGTGCTCGAGCGTACTTCCACTCGAGAGACTAAATGTTGGCTCGAGCGTGAAATGTAAGCCCCCAGAAGTTCATATGTTTTGAAGACCGCTCTAGCGACAAGAGTTGTACTCGAGTGAGGACCCTAGTCTCATGCTCGAGCGACGGTCGAGTCAGCGTCGAGCGTAGAATTCACACAACCAGTACTTTTTCAGAGTTTATAGACCGCTTGAGCGAAAAAAAGTTGCACTCGAGCGACCCCTCATATTTTGACCCTCCGCTAGAGCGAAGGAATTTGCGCTCGAGCGAGGCCCCTGTTTTCCAGTATAATTGACTCAGTGTTTCAAAGTGCATTTTGGCATTCTCATCGCATCCTAGGCATTCCTAGGCCATGATTAAGACATAATAATGAGGATAAGACTTAGAAACACACTAAGAATGAAACAAAATAATTGTAAAGAATTCCGAGCATATGTTACAATGTGTACATGTTATGTGTTGTTGTAGGTCACGCGCCATAAGCTATGTGATTTGCCTGTACCATCTGTCTACTTTTGGAGCCCTCTGTGAGTAATAACTTAGTAAAGCTATGTTCAACTTTATTTACTTTCTGTATGATAAAATAAGATCTGTTTTCTGAAATGCTATATTTTGTACAATGAATAAGTGTCCAATTTCTGACAATGTATTCGTGGCATCCTTAGCATCATGTGATATCTGTTAGTTGTTACCCGATATCGGAGGTTCCGTTATGGAACTTATTATGTCTTTACTCTGTTACTCGTACCAGAGGCTCCATCATGGAGCTCAGCATATCTGTCATTTGTTACCTGGATCCGGAGGTTCTTTTATGGAACTGGTTACTCATAACCACCATATGTTCTACATCTGTTCTGTATTTGTTATGTTAACGCTAATGGATGTACCACATATGATTAAGTATGAACTCTAATTTCTGTATATGATTTGAACAAGATTATGAATATAGATCTGCTTCTGTTTTTGAAATAAATATGAATCTGTTTTCTGAATTTGGTATGGACATCATTGATTAAATCCTTTACTCCATTATTATCCACTGGGCTCCCGCTCACTATTTATATTATGTATGTAGGTGATCAGGTACGTGACCAGGCCCAGAGTTGATGGCCAAAAATTCTCTTTTGTCAACTAACCACCGTGCCTCCCACGGAGGTTCCTTTTGAGAGGTCCATATCAAGGCCTTATTTGGTTTTGTTCTATTTATCTGTACTTGTGCTAAGTTTCCTTCTAACTTTATCTGTGTAAATAGGTGACGTAAGACTATTGTATTTATGACGTCACATGAATATATATATATAAGTTTGTTTTGAAAATTTTGTCTCATATATGTCAGCACAGCTTAATGGACTATGTATGTTTATATATTGCTTCCGTAGCCCTTAATTATATGTTATACTATTAAGTGACCTTTGGTAATCCAAGGACTACTGGCCAGTTACGACACTAAACCTATAGGGGCGGTTTTGGGTCGTGACATACACATTATTACAATTTTGCCCTCATATAAGAGGGTCCGAATGAATATCCTAACTAATTAAGTTAATTATTACAACGCCACAAATTAACTAACTATTCTATCTAATTAATTAAGTACAACACAAAAATTTAACAAGCTATTTTAACTAATTAATTAATTACAACACAAAAATTTAACTAACTATTTTAACTAATTAATTAACTACATTAGAATTAAGCTAACTAATTATTTACAGCACGAAATTTAATTAACTAAGTAATTAATTATTACAAGTGCACTACTGTAGGTACAACATACTACTGTTAAAAATAATTTTAACGGTCCCTGAGAAACGAGGAATGGCTCATGCATGAATGCGGATTTTCACCCATAAATGCCCTCTGTTTGGCTACCAAAATGATTCTGTTTTGTAGTAAAAAAATTGAACTATTTTTCCCCAGCCCCTGCTCTGTTTTGCAAAGAAAATGACACTGTCTACCTGAAAATAGGTGGCCAGCCGGCCGTAAGAAGTGGTCGGCCGTACAGTGAGGTAGCTAGCTAGCCACTAGTTTTTGTTACTGCCATGCTGCAACAGATATAAACAAAGCACAAATAAAGTATTTTCAGGGGATGTTTGTCCACCTTGCCTCTCCTTATCATCAGATAGATCAAAGGAGTGGTAGGCTTGATTCGCAAACCATCAATCGACACAAATTCATTGCATGATTGTCTATGAATCAAGCGACAAAATCTCACTAAATGATAATGAAAGACCCGCAAAACCTTTTCCCTATCATAGAATTGATCAAGGAAAGTGGTAGACCTTGAATCCTTAAACCATTATCATCACTAATGAGTATGACATGCTTCAAGACTCAATGGGTTCAATTAACGTCCAATTGAACCCAAACCATTTTATTATCTTATTCCATTTTAGTCCCATTTTATTACCTCTTTTAATTACCTTTCCATTCCTTAGTCATTTTAGTCCAAAAATGAGAATTAAGTCCACTAAAAGAAGGAAAACATCAAACGAGAAGTTGTTTTGGGCACAAGAGAGATGGAATGCCCTGGTAATGAACCTTCGAAGAAATTAAACCATTTAGCACGGAAGGTATCTTTCTCATGTTTAAACAACTCTTGTTTGAAACAACCCTCAAAGAAACCAAAAGCCAAGAAAATGGGGAAGAGTGCAAAGTTGATTATGTATGAACATAAGTATAAAAAGCATGAAATAAATGCTATCAACTCAAATAGATTAGTGGCTAAGGCCTAAACCTCCAAACCTATGAGGACCACTACACTACAAGCCTCCTATACAAAGTATAAATGGAATAAACACACTAAAACAGTCCTAAAATTGCTAAAAATAGTGCTGAAATTCTCATGGAAAATCTTGCAAAAGTTAGCTACAATAACAAGGAAATGAAGCTAGTAAACAAGCATAAGGAAGAATGAATAACCCCTCCACTTTTGGGACTTCAAAACCACATTTTTACCCTCTGAAAAACTCTAAAAAATAGTGGTAAAAAGATGGAAAAAAGTTGAGAAAGAAATGGGAAACACAAGGGCAAAAGCTTAGAAAACAAGGTTCAAAGAAGGGTAGTTAACCCCTTCACTTTTGATAGCTTTAAGCCATAAGTTTCAGCCCATAAAAATAGTCCAAAAACAGTATAAGAACAGCAAGAAAAGATAGGAAAGAAATAGTGCAAAGATGCTCAAAGTTATACCTCTTGAAGAAAGATAACTCCTTTGTTCACAAACCAAGAAGTTCTCAATCTCAAGGGCTGAGATTTGACCTTAAGTACCTCAGCAAGAAGAGCTAAATTTTTTGTTTAGGAAGTGTAGAGAGAGAATGTGTAGGTTGCAAGATAGAGAGAGAGTGAGAGAGAGAGAGAGTGTTATGCAAGTATTGGAGCTTTAGAAATTTTTTGTAACCTTAAAACCAAGAGGGAAAGTCCCCTATATATAGAAAAATATGTTACTATCTCGCAAATATCCATATAGACACAGCTGGTGCAGTGCATGCACTTGTGGGAACAGTTGGCACAGCTGGTAGCAAAATATCTGTTTTATCGAGAAAAATGGTTGGCCGGCTACTAGAGAGATGGCCGGCCACTAAAATTGGCCTATAGGGACACCTAGATTTAAATATTTGCCTCTCAGGACACCTAGCCAGCCGGCCATGTGGGGCATAGCTGACTGCTAAAAGTTGGCCGGCCGGTCACAAAAAACTGCTCTTTAGGCTAATTTCAAATGAGCATATCTCCCTCATCTGGACTCGGTTTTAGGTGATTCTTGAGTCTAAATTGAAACTCCAAAAGTCTGATTTCCAGTGGTGGTGGCCTGACATCTAAATTCTAAGTGTGGAAAGAGATATGCCTAATTTACTGAACGTTGCTCATTTCTTTCTTAATGGTTTGATGCTCAATCTTTTCCTAAACTAGTTTTCTTCCCTCTCCTCTTATTTCCTTCAACTCCAAACCTATAGATAAAATATTTTTCAAATAGTTCACCTCCCTTCCACTTATTTCCACTTTATCCTTACTCGATTTACCGAAAAATGCAATATTTTAATCGAAATGCGAGTTTCGGAACATCGTAGAAACATTTAGAAAAATATTTTGAAAAAGAGGGTTTTAAAGTCTAAAATAATTTTGGTCAAAATAGGGTGTAAGGTTGGGATTTAGAAGCTTTTCTTGCTGAAGAAATTGAACATTTGTACAGCATATCTTTTTATCATGCCCAAGTCTTAGGGGCGGTCAAAAATGGGGTGTCTACAATGGATAAAAGTACAATGCATGTGACCTAGATCTAGATTTAGAAGCTTGTGATGCCCAAATCTTTCAATTGTTGTATGATGTGGAGTTCAATTTTCTTCGCATATCTTTTTGAATGTTTTAAATTAATATGTTTGGTACCTTTCGATTCTTGTTTTTCTCTCTTTTTTGTCTTTAATGTTTTTTCTTTTTCATACCTTAGTCAAAAATTTTTTTTTTTTAACTTGTTAATTGCATCTAATAAAAAAAATGTCAAAATATAATAATGTTCATTTAAAACAAGAAAAAAAACACATACACACAAAAAAAAAAAAAAAAAAAAAGAAGTCTATTTTATATTTTTGTCTTTAAACAAAAAAAGTTTCAAAATTCTTCACATACACAATACTACTTCTTCTTCTTTTTATTCTTCTTCTTTTTTTCTTTTTTTTTGGTGCACCTATTTTTTAATTGTGTTTATATTAGGTGTATTTAAAATGTTAAAAAAAATTAATAACTACAATATGAAAAAAAAAAATTTAATACAATAAAAAATGAGGATGTCAAAAAAAAAAATTTTGAAAAATCAAATGAAACGATTTATTTTTGCAAGAGGTGTCTAAAAACTATCCACCAGTACGGTAGGCACCAACATTGAACATGTAAACCTATATTTAGAGGTCGTTTGGAAAAAAAAAATTAGCTTGATTTTTGATTTTTTGACTAATGTAACCTGACTAAATTAGTTCTATTTGGAAAGAATTTTTTCACTTTAAAATGACTATGATTTGGGATGTAACATTTTGTCTTATTCACTTATTTTTTCTATTTTATATTTTTGTATTTTTTTAGTCCCAACCAACTTCCAAACAACTTAGCCTTTGTTTGGCTAACTTAGTTGGGCTAAAGAAACACAAAAGACAAAATAGGCTAAATCAGCCAATAACAAAATGTCACAAAAAACACAATAGGCTAAATAGGCGATAAACTCTTCTTGCTAAAGAGATTGAACATTTGTACAGCATATCTTTTCATCATCAAGTGATCAACTTGAGGTGCCCAAGTCTTAGGGGCGGTTAAAAATGGGGTGTCTACAGTTGCCCCTCTTTGACAGAGCTCGAAGTCATGAAATGACATGAGCGAATGTCAAAGCCTGAAGACGACCCATTTTGATAAGACCATATGACTTGGGCAAACAAACAAAATGCAGATGCAATTAGTTGAACCTGAGGGTTGCCTACATATTCCTTTACAAGGAATCAAACCAGCGTAGTTCAGGGGCATGATGCAAATAATATACAACGCAAGGCAATAATATAATCAAACCACAAGCAGTGCTTACCACACAAATATCATAAAGGGATATGGATGCAAAATCAAACTGCATTTTATATAGAAAAGAAGTGGGCACAGCCAAACGACGCCAAACACAAGCTAAATGCCTACACCCTCAATACTGGCCTCAGTGCAGCATGGGTGCTTACACATAACAGAACCATGTTTTAACGTAAAAGGGGTGCGAGCACATGCAAAACTATGCTTTTCGCAGAAAGAGTACAAGTAATTGGGTGGTGTGATATAAGTGAGGAATGATTTGCTGGGAAAAGATAATGATCCTAAATGCTGAATGCAACAAGACAAAGTACAATGCAATGGATACAAGGTATGAAGTGAATAAGGGGTGCAGGTCGAACTATGTCTTACCTAGAAAGGGCATGGACACAAAACAAACCACGTCTAGCACAGAAAAGGTACCAACACCTTCAATACTAGCCTCAACGCAGCATAGGTACTTACACATGACAAAATCATGTTTCAACGAGGAAAAGACATGAGCATATGCCAGACTAAGCTTAACATGAAAAGGATGCCAGTGATAAAATGATATAATGTAGTGGGCACAATGGATAATGGAGTAAATGCATGCGATATATGCTATATGCAATATGATAGAGGTAATAGATAATAAAATGTGATGTAATAGATAATAACTATGATGTAGCAGTTGGGGGAGCGGCGCTTTTTAGAAAGTACCTTACAAGAGCAATTGGCGGGATCTCACCTTATGTTGCTAGGGATCTTATAGCGATCCCGGGTTTTATCCCTTGTTGTACAGTGATCCGGACGTGGTTCCATGGATGTTAGTAGTTGTATAAATCTTGTTTACGTCCTTTCATACTTCGTATTTGAGTTATAGGATGTGTTGGGCAGGTTTGTTACAAGTTGGTTGTGTTTGGGAACAAAAGGTTGCTGCCCAGAATTTTGGTCCTTCGCTCGAGCCAAGGTTTCTTCGCTCGAGCGAGAGTTGAGTTTTTGTGTCTGGTGGATCGAGCCAGAGTGGCTTCGCTCGAGCGAGTGATTGCGTCTGGTTCTGGACCTGAGAGCTGTGTTTCTTGGCTCGAGCAAGCTTTCCTTCGCTCGAGCGAGCGAGGTGTATGTTTTCGAGTTCCTCGCTCGAGCGAGCATTCTGTCACTCGAGCGTGCTTCTGGGTTGTAGACCTGAAGCTTCGAGTTGTTGGCTCGAGCGAGACTTTCTTCGCTCGAGCGAGTATTCTTTTTGTCTGGTCGCTCGAGCTACCAATCCTTCGCTCGAGCGAGCCTGTTTTATATCAGCAGACAGCAGCGATTTTAACTTCACTTTTTCACCCATTTTCTTTTTGAAACCCTAAATCCGAGACTCTCTCTCTCTAAACTTGTCTTCTCTCTAAGATTTGATCTACCTAGGGTGAGTTTCTACCCTTAGTCCTTTGTTAAAAAGACAGAGTGGGTTGAGAGCTTTGATTTAATCTGAAAAACTTTGGATTTGGAGCACGTTGGTCTTTGGTCTTCATCTCCGTTTGAGCTCAAACTTCGAGGTAGGGATATCCTACTCCTCTTTATGAGCTTTGTCTTTGAATTTTAGCATTTTGATATGTTGGGAGTTGTTGGGTAATTTTGAGAAAGGTTTGGGTCTTTGTGTAATTTTACAAAAGTTGGGGTTTTATTTATAATAAACCTATATGCATGTTTGGCATAGAGAAATGAGTTAAATGATGGGTTATGGATGAAAAAATGGGACCTTAGGGTTGTTATGTAATTTATGGAATAAATGCCCTAATTACTTTGATAAATTAATTTTGTGAAATTAATTTGAGAAAATGAGGAATTGAATTGAGAATGTTGGAATTTGGAATGTATGGGATTAAAGGGTGTTGTTGGATTATTTATCACTCACCTAATTGAAATGTTGATTATATATCCATTTGGCGCATTTATTTTCTGTCTAGAAATAACTGCTTTGGGCTATCGGTGGAGGATAGTCTTGATTGTTGTAGACAATGCATGAGGATTAGGCAAACAAAAACTAATCGATTAAGTATGCTATAAGATATAGCGGATGGAATAATACATCAACTTTATGTATTGATTGATTGTATATGATCTATGTTTATATACATGTATTGTGTGGGAGGAGATAGGAGATGTACTCCACGGTTTAGGGGAAGATAGGGGATGGACCTCTAAACCGGATTTGATTTGACATTGATACAGCACCACAATGTGTATCAAGTGTGGATTATGGAAGTGTTTGAATTGATTTGATATAGTACTAAAATGTATATCGTCATCAATTGTGAAGCATAGAAGTATTTTTATGTGATATTGATACAGCATCAAAATGTGTATCTTTCGTGAAATATGGAAGTGGTTTATGTGTTGTAAGGATGAGTCTCAATCTCATTAAGTTGTTTGGCTAGATTCTGAGCCTTGTTTTCAAACTCAAAGTTGAAAAAGAAGTGGGAAATGAAATGTAACATGGACTTGAATGTCATGAAACTGTAATGTGGTAAGTGGGAATATAAGTGTGGGCCATCTATCAAATGCTGTTATTTTAGTCATTGTTTATAGTTGGTTTAGTATATTTCTACTGGGTTGTGGCTCACCCTATATGGGACATCACTTTCAGGTACAGGTAGCATGCCACCTCCAAGGGTATAGCTTGGGAGGCTAGAGGCAGACAGACTTTTGTCGTTTTGTTATCTTTTGGATGTATTACATGTAAATTCAAGCCGAGGGCTTAATGTGTATTTGAGTTAGTACTTTTTTTGTAACCAAGTGTTAACTTGGAAAGCTGTAAGCCCGTGGGGCATTTGCTTTTGTTGTTAACATGTAATACTCTTTTCAATGAACTACTCTGATGAATAGAAGACTATTTATCTCTTATATCAATGCATGTCAATACTGTTGGGTTTACTTGTTATTATTTTGAGGGCGTTACAACTTGGTATCAGAGCGTACCGGGTTCGAATACTTTGGGTACATGGGAAGTGATTAGTATCACAATGGGTTTGTCTCGCTTGTTAGAGACCTATATGTGACATTATGTGTTTATTTGATAACATGTTTATGTGACTATGTGGGTATGGGATTTAATTTCTAGGATGTTGATTGGATCCTTGGGTTTCTGGGATTCCTATTGGAAAAGCACTTGATCAATACTGTTTCTAACTGGAACTCTAGTAACGCCTCGGGACTATCATTATCCGGAAATGAAATTCGTAAGTGCTTATGTGTTTATGTGCTTACGTGGAGTGAATTACAGTTGTCCATGCATTAAGACGCGAGTGTTTAATTTTGGCACATTTATGAATGTGCTAATGTTCTTCGTTACCTTTATTAGGATGTCAGGACGAGGACGTGGTGGTAGGTGAGGTAGGCCTAGGAGGCAGGAGGTGCCTATACCGGATGACATTCCGGCGCAGCAGGAAGGGGTTGGCCAGGCCAATATGGCTGAGCCAGTAGGTCAGCAGTGTCACGACCCAAACCCGCCCCTATGGGTTTAGCACCGTAACCGGCCAGTAATCCGAGATTACCGAAGGCCTGCTTAACAGTAAGACAGTAAAACAGAGTATAGGGACTGGCGGAAGCCAATACAGTAAGTAAACAATGTCCAATGAGCGGTGACAGTCTGTATGCAAAAAGACTTCTCATACATATATACAGTCAGTGACCAAACGGTATGTACATAATATACAATCATCCAGAGCAGGGACTTAATCCCTATTAAACAGTACAGTACAATGTATCAGTCTAAGCGGTTATTACAAAACATATACAGAGACAGACGGGGGAAATTAAAACACCCCTAAGCCAAAGCTTGACAGGCTCGGAACCTCGCAGTGAGGCACATAGGTTGGCTTGACAAAAAGGGAAATCTACCCCACGCTCCTAGCTCCGGTCTGGTGCCTGTACACCTACATATATATATATATATGAGCAGTGAGCTAAAGCCCAGTGAATAACACAATGCGTAAAGAGGTTTAGAATGAATGTCCTTACAGTAATGAAAACAGTTTATTAAACAGTATTTCAATCATTCAGTATTTCAGTCATTCAGTCATATGTGGTACATCCATTAGCATAGCCGTACAGTAAACAGTAGGTCTTAAAGGCCGGACAGTAAATGATGGCCATTAATCAGTAAACAATAGTGGTTCCAACAAGGGAACCGACAGAGATCTCTGTAACAGTAACAGTCAGTAACAGTAGTTGCTAAGAATGCCACAATACAGTTCAGAATATAGGACATACATTCATTCAATTAACAGTTTCAGTTCAGAAAGCAGTTCAGTTAAACAGTCAGAAATATTTACAGTTGAACATATCTTTACACAATTGTTACTCACAGAGTTCTGGGCTACAGTAAGCTAGAGCGCATCTCCGGAAGCCAACCCTACACAGTTACAGATTGAATACACACTAAGCTATGCAGTTGGGAAAGACAAAAACTTAATCCCTAATTTGCCTCGGTGTGTTCTACATCTAATCCTCATTAAGATGCTTTAAATTAGGCCTAAGAATGCCTAGGATGGAATGAGGATGCAAAGATGCACTTTTTAAAAGCATTTTCAGGATTTTCAGTGAAACAGGGTCCCGCTCGAGCGTAAATCACTCCACTCGAGCAGTCATGCAGACAAAGGTTCCCGCTCGAGCGTCACTTACCCAGCTCGAGCGGTCTGCAAAACATGTCAAAAGTACTGGATGGGTGAAAATCACGCTCGATAGGGCGCTCGATAGCCGCTCGAGCGTAAGACACAAGGTCCCGCTCGAGCGTCCAATACCCCGCTCGAGCAGACATCAAAACAGTGCAAAGTACTGGATGCTCGAATTCCCCGCTCGAGCGCCGTTCTCCCCGCTCGAGTGGAAGACCAAAATCTGGAAAATCCAGATTTGAGCTCCAAGTTCATAATCAAGTTTAAATGCAGAAATTTCGATCCTCTTGGGCCAATTTTCGAGAAAACACTCCAAAACTCATAATTTAACATGATTCCAAAGCTCAATTGTAAAATCAAAGCCCAAGGGTGTTTCAAACAACTCAATTTCAAACCAATTTTCATGAACATGATTCCAATGAACATGCATGAACTCCAAACAATTTTCAAGCTTCAAAACATGCTCTAATGAGCTCATTAGTCTCAAAACAAGATGAAATCAAGGTCCATTGTAAAATTATGAACATGCATGTGAGGAATTTGTGAACAACACCTCAAAACTCATGAATGGCAACATGCATGCAACAATTAAGCTTCATTTAAACATGCTAGAACTAATTCATGACTTAGCTCTTCAATTTGACATGAACCATGCAAGAATCAATTTAAAAACACAAGTTCAAGAAGGTGAGTTCTACCTTAAGTCTAGTAGTTCAAGAACGGAAGCACAATTTTGAGATCAACCTTCAATTTCTTCCAATCTCCAAGCAATTCAACAAGATGTAGTCAAATTCTCTCTTAATTCTCTCCCTCTCTCTCTACTTCGACAATAACAAGAAAATGGCTAAGCAAAAGTGTGCCTAAGTGTATAATAAGGCTCAAATATAGTTCATGTAGTGGGCCACTCAATGGCATTATGGTGAATAAGTTAAACTCTTGCCAATTAGCTTAATTTAAGTTAATTTAATCATACCTAATCAGTTTTCAGATAATTACACCATAAATTCACATAAATTATGATGGTCCTAAAACATCAATCAATTTCCGGTTCAGCTACCGATAAGGCCTTCAATTAGCGATTTAAACACAAAGACATGAACAGATCAATTAACAATCAACAGATAGAAAATGTATTTAAACAGATACAGTCAATCAATTAGTTTCAGATTTCAGTCAGTCAGTTCAGTATTTTAATCAATTCAATTACTTCTCATAATCAGTCTCAGTTTAGCGGTAATCAGTAATTAATCGGTACGCAATGACGAGGGTTATTACAAGCAGGCCATGGGCGCCTTAGCCCGCGAGATGGCAGAAGCCTTGAGAGCATACATGGACATTCTCAGAGCTGAGAATCAAGTCCAGGCCCAGGTTGTTGATGCAGGGCCTTCTTTTCTAAAAAGGGAGTTCTTCCGATCAAACCCGGATGAGTTTTTGGGAGATCCAAAAAAGCCACTTAAGGCTGATAAGTGGCTGGAGCAGATAACTAAGACGTTCGAGATGCTTGGCATCGAAGACGGGACTTTGAAAGTGACCTTGGCATCTTTCCAGCTTAAGGGGGATGCGGGTCAGTGGTGGAAATTCATGAAGGGTCGTATTGGTGGCACTTGGAAGGCTTTTGTGAATGCTTTCCAGGAAAAGTTCTTATCTCCAGCAGTTAGGGAGAAGCTGAGAGACCAGTTCTGCCAGCTTTTGCAGTTGAGTTCTTCAGTGGCCGAGTATGAGGCTGCTTTTACTAGCTTGTCCAGGTTCGCACCTAAGCTTGTGGCGTCCGAGGAACGCCGCTGTATCGAATTTGAGAAGAGATTGAGGCGCGGCCTCAAGATGAGAGTTAGGGGTTCTATGATCTGAGACTATGGGTGCTTGGTTGATACTGCAGCCCATATGGAGATCATGATGCAGGAGGAGGAGAGTTAGAGAGGCTCCAAGAGGAGCCAGGATGGTCAGAGTGATGGCAGGAGACAGAGGGGTGCTAACCCTCAGCAATCTCAGGGTGGTGTTGCTAGATCGACCTTTCCAGTGCCGAGTACGGGCTCCGGGAGAGGCAATTAGGGAGATTTCACCTGTTACAAGTGTGGTCAGCAGGGCCACAAGGCATCGGTTTTCCCGCAGAGGGGAGGAGGTCAGAGAGCTGCTTCATCTTCAACTAGACCGCAGAGCCAAAGTCAGGGCAGGGGTCAGCCCTTATCTTGTTATCAGTGTGGTCAACCTGGGCACCTGAAGAGATTTTGCCCACAGTTGAGTGCCACTTCGGGCGCGTCTGGTTCTAGGCAGATGCAGGGTTTTCAGCCAGCTTAGTCTGTGCAGGCCTCGAGGGCCAATCCGGGGGCTTCGTCATCCCAGTCTATGCAGCAGTTATATGCTCCGAGGGGTGAGCAGGTAGATCAGGGGCCTACTGGGCGCGTGTATGCTGTTACCGCGCAGGATCTTGTACCTACTCCATCAGTTGTGAGAGGTACTTCTTGTTTTGCAACTCGGTTGCTAGTGTATTGATTGATACGGGTGCATCTCATTCTTTTGTATCTGCTGCATTTGCATCTGTTTTGGGATTGGAGTTGGCACAGTTAGCATCTCCTATTTGTGTTGTGTCACCTATTGGGGGTGAGTTGATTTTGAAACAAGGATGTAGGGGTTGTGATATAGAGGTCGCCGATCGCCGGCTTCCGTTTCCTTTTGTAGTGATGCCCATGTCGGGATTTGATGTTATTTTGGGTATGGACTGGCTATCGTCATACTGGGCTGTTATTGATTGCTACCGCCAGAGGGTCACAGTTTGTACCGTGAGTGGGGATTGTTTCCATTTTCTGGGGGATCGGGTTGGTAGTGTGTTGCCACCGGTGTATGATCACGCGAGGGCGAAGTGAGCTTAGTGGTCTGCTTGCTAGCTTTTTGAGTAGTGAGTGTGGTGAGACCTAGACTATGTTGCCGAGAGTGGTTTGTGAGTACTCGGACGTCTTTCCCGAGGATCTCGTTAGTTTGCCACCTCATCGGGAGATCGAGTTCTCTATTGATCTAGTGCCCAACACGGCGCCGATTTCTATGGCACCTTACCGTTTTGCCCCAACCGAGTTGGTTGAGTTGAAGGTTCAGCTCCAGGAGTTGCTAGATAAGGGCTTTATTCGCCCAAGTGTTTCGCCGTGGGGAGCACCGGCCCTCTTTGCTACAAAGAAAGATGGCGCCTTGAGACTTTGTATCGACTACCGGAAGTTGAATCAGGCTATGGTTAAGAATAAGTACCCTATGCCCCGTATAGATGATTTGTTTGACCAGTTGAAGGGTTCCCGTTGTTTCTCTAAGATAGACTTGAGATCGGGTTACCACCAGTTGAGAGTCAGGGAGGAGGATATTCCGAAGACGGCATTCCGTACGCCGTATGGCCATTATGAGTTTCTGGTGATGCCATTTGGGCTCACCAATGCACCGGCAGTCTTTATGGATTTGATGAACCGGATATTCCGGGAGTTCTTAGATCGCTTTGTGGTCGTTTTTGTGGACGACATTCTTATCTATTCACCTTTAGAGGAGGAGCACGAGGAACACTTGAAAGTAGTGCTCGAGTTACTTAGGACCCATAGGCTGTATGCCAAGTTTGGGAAGTGTGAGTTCTGGCTAGGAGAAGTCAAATTCTTAGGCCATGTGGTTTCCGGAGAAGGGGTGTCTGTTGATACATCCAAGATTGAGGCAGTGCAAGATTGGGCACAGCCTAAGAGTATGTTTGAGATCCGCAGTTTTCTGGGATTAGCTGGGTATTATCGCCGATTTGTGAAGGATTTCTCCAAGTTAGCTTCACCGTTGACTAGACTGACTTGGAAGGGAATCAAATTTGTATGGAGTAAGACTTGTGAAAAGTCGTTCCAAGAGCTGAAAGTTAGATTGACCACCGCTCCGGTCTTGATTATTCCGGAGAGAGGGTTGGGTTATGCAGTCTATTGTGATGCCCCACGAGAGGGTTTGGGTTGTGTGTTGATGCAAGAGGGGAAAGTGGTTGCCTATGGCTCACGTCAGTTGAAAATACAGGAGAAGAATTACCCTACATATAACCTAGAGCTAGCAGCAGTGATCTTTGCCTTGAAAATCTGGAGGCACTACCTTTATGGTGAGAGATTCGAGGTGTTCTCGGATCATAAGAGTCTGAAATATCTGTTTATACAAAAAGACTTGAACTTGAGGCAGAGGAGGTGGATGGAGTTTATTGAGGATTACGACTTCGAGTTGCATTATCATCTGGGGAAGGCCAATGTTGTGGCCGATGCCCTTAGCAGGAAATCCATAGGTGATGTAGCTTGTATAGCCATCCGGGAGTGGGAGATGTTGGGGGCACTTGGCGAGTTTGATTTGTTTCTGGGCGAATCCGTTGAGGCTGCGACCTTGCTTTCTGTTGTTGCACAGCCTATGCTTGTGACTCGAGTGTTAGAGGCACAGAGAGGTGACCTTGAGGTAGAATCCCTCCGAGAGAGGATCTCCAGTGGGAAGGTTGAGAAGGGTCTGACGGTGTATCCCAACTTGAGTGTGAGATACCGAGACCGTTTGTTCGTGCCGGAGTCTTGCCGAGAGGAGGTACTCCGAGAGTTTCATCATTCACGCCTTGCGGTGCATCCGGGAGGCACTAAGATGTATCGTGATTTGGGGCGTCAGTTTTGGTGGAAGGGTATGAAGAGAGATGTGGCAGTTTTTGTGTCAAAGTGCCTTACTTGTCAGCAAGTGAAGGCCGAACATCAGAGGCCAGCGGGTTTGTTACAACCCTTGCCTATTGCCGAGTGGAAGTAGGAGCATGTCACTATGGACTTCGTTGTGGGTCTTCCGAGGACTCAGCGAGGTAGTGATGCTATTTGGGTGGTTGTAGACCGGTTGACTAAGTCGGCGCACTTCATTCCTATGCACGTGAGAGATTCGGTAGATCATCTTGCCGACTTGTATATTCAGGATATAGTGAGGTTGCACGGGGTCCCAGTGACGATTGTCTCAGATAGAGATCCTCGTTTTACTGCTAGGTTGTGGCAGAGTTTGCAGAGTGCCTTGGGTACTAAGTTGACCTTTAGTACGGCTTATCATCCTCAGACTGACGGGCAGTCCGAGCGTACTATTCAGATCCTTGAGGATATGCTTCGGGGTTGTGTCCTTGACTTTAGTGGGACGTGGGAGAGGCACTTTCCCTTGGTGGAGTTTGCCTACAACAACAGTTTCCAGTCTAGTATCGGTATGGCACCGTTTGAGGCTTTGTATAGCCGACCGTGTAGGTCTCTAGTTTGTTGGGCCGAGGTGGGTGATGCACCTTTGTTGGGTCCGGAGTTGGTGAGGGAAACGACAGAGAAGGTTGAGCTTATCCGTAGGAGGCTTGTTACAGCCCAAAGTCGTCAGAAATCTTATACCGACCGTAGGAGGAGACCTTTGGTATTCGAGGTGGGTGATCATGTCTTTCTAAAGATATCACCTAGGCGGGGATTGATGAGGTTTAGGAAGAGTGGGAAGTTGTCCCCTCGGTTTATTGGGCCTTTTGAGATCCTTGAGAGGATTGGCGAGGTTGCCTATCGTTTAGCTTTGCCGCCACAGTTGTCTGGAGTGCATGACGTGTTTCATGTGAGTATGCTTCGGAAGTATGAGCCAGATCCATCGCATGTATTGGATTGGACCGACTTAGAGGTTGATGAGGATGCCTCGTATGAGGAGAGACCAGTACCGGTCTTGGATAGACGGGATCAAGTCTTGCGAGGCAAGACCATTCCCTTAGTAAAAGTTTTGTGGAAACATCACGGAGTGGAGGAAGCCACTTGGGAACGTGAGTTGGAAGTCCGTGAGAAATATCCGGACATGTTTGTTGATGTGTAATCATGTATTTAGATTTTGTAATATTATTAAATTTAAGAGCTTTATATATGTCTTAAGTTGTAAAGTATTGAAAATATTTTGGTTTAATGGAAGAATTTTGAAACTTGCCTCAAAATGAAAGTTAATGTAACATTGTATATGTTGAATGTATTGTAGAAATGGAAATGTATCATGAACATTAGTTATGATATGAAATTGTTGGAATTGGAAAGGAAATGCATGTTGATAATGCATGTTGAAATATATGTTGTTTACATATTGTGTGATGCCTATTGATAAGAGATGGAAGTTGTTTAATATTGAAATGTAATGTTGTTGGAAATGGAGAAAAACTTGTTTTAGAAAAAACTTGTGCTAATTTCGGGGACGAAATTCTTTAAGGGGGGAGGTTATAGCGATCCTGGGTTTTATCCCTTGTTGTACAGTGATCCGGACGTGGTTCCGTGGATGTTAGTAGTTGTGTAAATCTCGTTTACGTCCTTTCATACTTCATATTTGAGTTATAGGATGTGTTGGGCAGGTTTGTTACAGGTTGGTTGTGTTTGGGAACAAAAGGTTGCTGCCCAGAATTTTGGTCCTTCGCTCGAGCCAAGGTTTCTTCGCTCGAGCGAGAGTTGAGTTTTTGTGTCTGGTGGATCGAGCCAGAGTGGCTTCGCTCGAGCGAGTGATTGTGTCTGGTTCTGGACCTGAGAGCTGTGTTTCTTGGCTCGAGCGAGCTTTCCTTCGCTCGAGCGAGCGAGGTGTATGTTTTCGAGTTCCTCGCTCGAGTGAGCATTCTGTCGCTCGAGCGTGCTTCTAGGTTGCAGACCTGAAGCTTCGAGTTGTTGGCTCAAGTGAGACTTTCTTCGCTCGAGCGAGTATTCTTTATGTCTGGTCGCTCGAGCTACCAATCCTTCGCTCGAGCGAGCCTGTTTTATATCAGCAGACAGCAGCGATTTTAACTTCACTTTTTCACCCATTTTCTTTTTGAAACCCTAAATCCGAGACTCTCTCTCTCTAAACTTGTCTTCTCTCTAAGATTTGATCTACCTAGGGTGAGTTTCTACCTTAGTCCTTTGTTAAAAAGACAGAGTGGGTTGAGAGCTTTGATTTAATCTGAAAAACTTTGGATTTGGAGCATGTTGGTCTTTGGTCTTCATCTCCGTTTGAGCTCAAACTTCGAGGTAGGGATATCCTACTCCTCTTTATGAGCTTTGTCTTTGAATTTTAGCATTTTGATATGTTGGGAGTTGTTGGGTAATTTTGAGAAAGGTTTGGGTCTTTGTGTAATTTTACAAAAGTTGGGGTTTTATTTATAATAAACCTATATGCATGTTTGGCATAGAGAAATGAGTTAAATGATGGGTTATGGTTGAAAAAATGGGACCTTAGGGTTGTTATGTAATTTATGGAATAAATGCCCTAATTACTTTGATAAATTAATTTTGTGAAATTAATTTGAGAAAATGAGGAATTGAATTGAGAATGTTGGAATTTGGAATGTATGGGATTAAAGGGTGTTGTTGGATTATTTATCACTCACCTAATTGAAATGTTGATTATATATCCATTTGGCGCATTTATTTTCTGTCTAGAAATAACTGCTTTGGGCTATCGGTGGAGGATAGTCTTGATTGTTGTAGACAATGCATGAGGATTAGGCAAACAAAAACTAATCGATTAAGTATGCTATAGGATATAGCAGATGGAATAATACATTAATTTTATGTATTGATTGATTGTATATGATCTATGTTTATATACATGTGTTGTGTGGGAGGAGATAGGGGATGTACTCCACGGTTTAGGGGAAGATAGGGGATGGACCTCTAAACCGGATTTGATTTGACATTGATACAGCACCACAATGTGTATCAAGTGTAGATTATGGAAGTGTTTGAATTGATTTGATATAGCACTAAAATGTATATCGTCATCAATTGTGAAGCATAGAAGTATTTTTATGTGATATTGATACAGCATCAAAATGTGTATCTTTCGTGAAATATGGAAGTGGTTTATGTGTTGTAAGGATGAGTCTCAATCTCATTAAGTTGTTTGGCTAGATTCTGAGCCTTGTTTTCAAACTCAAAGTTGAAAAAGAAGTGGGAAATGAAATGTAACATGGACTTGAATGTCATGAAACTGTAATGTGGTAAGTGGGAATATAAGTGTGGGCCATCTATCAAATGCTGTTATTTTAGTCATTGTTTATAGTTGGTTTAGTATATTTCTACTGGGTTGTGGCTCACCCTATATGGGACATCACTTTCAGGTACAGGTAGCATGCCACCTCCAAGGGTATAGCTTGGGAGGCTAGAGGCAGACAGACTTTTGTCGTTTTGTTATCTTTTGGATGTATTACATGTAAATTCAAGCCGAGGGCTTAATGTGTATTTAAGTTAGTACTTTTTTTGTAACCAAGTGTTAACTTGGAAAGCTGTAAGCCCGTGGGGCATTTGCTTTTGTTGTTAACATGTAATACTCTTTTCAATGAACTACTCTGATGAATAGAAGACTGTTTATCTCTTATATCAATGCATGTCAATATTGTTGGGTTTACTTGTTATTATTTTGAGGGCGTTACAAATCTTGTAATAACCCCGACCTCCGATTCATGCTAAACCATGCTTATTTATGCCTAACAGTAATTTAGAAGGAATCCGGAATTAAATTGCATATAAATTGCATTATATTTGTGTTTCTATCTATTTGCCATAAAATGATATGTTCATGTTTCGACTTTGAACTGCGAATTGAAAGCCTTATCGGCGCCCGAGTCCGAAATTGATTAGTGTTTTAGACTAGTTAGAATATATGTGATTTTATGGTAGGTTTAATTAAAATTTGATTTGGTATGATTAAATTAGATTAAATAACGTTAAATTACATTAGTTAAGTTTATTACCAAATTGCCATTGAGTGGCCCATTACCTAAGGCAACCTTGAGATTGATTCATACACCATTTTCAGCCTTTTTCCTTGCCAAAACCGTGAAAGAGAGAGAGTGAGGTAGGAGATTGAATTCATCTAGAGAATTACTTGGAGAACTTGAAGAATTGAAGGGTAGATTGCACAATTGAGCTTCCATTCTTGAAATTGAGGACTTCAGGTAGGAGACTTACCCTTTTAATTGTGAGTTTGAGTTGTTCTTGCATGATTCATGGTAAGGATAGTGATTTAAGGCATGAATTAGCTTAATATGTTGAATTGAGTAGGAAATCATGCATGCATGTTCATATTTTAGCATTTTTAAGTGTCTAGTTCTTACATGCAAACCCATATTCTAGCCTTAGTCCATGAATTCATCATGATTTTGAGCTCAATCTTACATTTGGTCATGTGTTGGAGCATTGGATTTAAAATGAAACCTTGCATGTTAAGCTCTTGTTTTGTTCTTGAAGTTTTATTTGAAATTGTGTTTAATTGACTCACCTTTGGGCTTTGATTTTACCAATTGATCTTTGAAACATCTTATACTATGAGTTTACAAGTGTTTTCCAAAAAATAGGCCCAAAGGGTTGAGATTTGAAGCGTTGAATGCTTGGTTTGAGCTTGGGAGACAAATCTGGAAATTCTAGAATTTGGCTTCCTCGCTCGAGCGAAGGATTCCACGCTCGAGCGACCATCGTTTGTTCAAAGCTCCGCTCGAGTGAAGGAATGGTGGCTCGAGCGTAAATTGCAAGCTCTCAGGTTTTTGGTGCATGCAGACGCACGCTCGAGCGACGAGACCTACACTCGAACGAAGAGCTGTGTCTCACGCTCGAGCGTGCATCGAGCGTAAAATTTCAGCAACCAGTACTTTTGCATTTTTACAGACCGCTCGAGCGAAGGAGTCTACGCTCGAGCGACCCCTCTGTTTTGACAAGCTCGCTCGAGCGAAGGAAGCCACGCTCGAGCGAAACCCATGTTTTCAACAAGTTTTGAAAATTGTTTTCCAAGGCATATTTGCATCCTCATTCCATCCTAGGCATTCCTAGGCCATGTTTAAGACTCTATAGTGAGGCTTCAAGGTTAGAAACACACTAAGAACCAACGACGTAAGTTTTGTGCAATTAGAATGTGTGTTTCAAGTGTGTGTCCGTTATGTGTTATGTAGGTCACGTGCCGCATATCGTGTGATCAATCTGCTCCGTCTGTCTGTTTCAAGGCCAACTGTGAGTAATAATTTAGTAAAGTTATGTTCAAACTGTATCTACTTTCTGTGTGATAAAACAAGGTCTGTTTTCCGAAATGATATGTTCTGTACAATAAATGATTGTTCAATTTCTGATATGTATTCGTGACATCCTTGGCATCATGTGATATCTGTTAGCTGTTACCCGATATCGGAGGTTCCTTTATGGAACTTATTTCTGTCTGCACTCTGTTACCCGTACCGGAGGCCCTGTCACGGGGGCTCAACTTCTGTTCTGTTGCCCGGATCCGGAGGTTCTTTTATGGAACTGGTTATTCGTAACCTCACGTGTATACGTTCTGTTCTGTTCTTGTAATAACCCCGACCTCCGATTAATGCTAATCCATGATTATTTATGCGTAACAGTAATTTAGAAGGAATCCGGAATTAAGTTGCATATGTATTGCATTATCTTTGCGTTTCTATCTGTTTGCCATAAAATAATCTGTTCATGTTTAGGCTTTGAACTGCGAATTGAAAGCCTTACCGGCGCCCGATTTCGAAATTGACTTGATATATGTGTTAGTTAGGATTTATAGAATTTTATGGTAGGTTTAATTAAAATTCGGTTCGGAACGATTAAACTAGATTAAAATAATGCTATTTACTTACTTTTGATCAATTACCACTTATGGACCATTTTAGACTCCACTAGCTCACATTTTCATTTCACTCCTCCATTCCTCTGATGCAAAACGTGAGAGAGAGAGAGAGAGTTGAAGGGAAGTTGGATTCAACAAGGGATTTGCTTGGAGTTTAGGAGGAATAGAAGGATTTGCATATTAGAGCCTTCACATTGAGGAATTCAAGACTTGAGGTAGGCATTCACTCTATTAATTATGGAATTGCTTTGTTAATGTAGGAATTCTAGTGAATTAGATGGACTCATGTTAGGTTTAAGCTAAGATTGGTGAATTGAAGCTCAATACATACATGCATGTGTAATTCATAGCACTTGAGTTGTCCTTCTCAGGAATCCATGCATGCATGCACAACTTTTCATGTTTTGAGTTGGAATTCTAAGATTTCTTCCATGCATGTGTCAATTTCACTCATATTATAGCCATTCAACTTATTTTCCATCAAATTATTAAGTTTGGTTATGTTTTGGAAGGTTTGAATTCAAAGAGGTTCTTGTATGTTGAATTAATAGCATATTCATAAAGTTCATGTCGATTTTTGCACAAATTGGTTTACTCTTGGGCCATGATTTCTTGAATTGAAGCTTTAAACATGTTGTTTTATGGGTTACCAAGTGTTTTCCAAAGTTTTGGCCCAGGAAATTGAGTTTTGGGTGGTTGAATATTGAATTTCATGCTTGGTGGTCAATCTGGATTTTCCAGAAATATGACCCACGCTTGAGCGGGGACTTTCACGCTCGAGCATGAAGCCTGAGTACATGCACTCACGCTCGAGCGGCGAGAGTCACGCTCGAGCGTGAAATGCATATACCCAGAAGTTTGTGTGTTTTGCAGTCCGCTTGAGCGGGGGGAAGCCACGCTCGAGCGAGGGTCTGTGTCACACGCTTAAGCGGGGGTAGAGCGCTCGTCGAGTGTGAATTTCATGCATCCAACACTTTTTCATGAGTTTACAGTCCGCTCGAGCGGGGAAGTCCACGCTCGAGCGGAGCTCCATTTTCTGCATGTCCGCTCGAGCGGGGAAAGACAAGCTCGAGCGTGGACCTTATCTTCAGCAAAATTTGAGATGTGGTTTTCAATGCATTTTTGCATCCTCATTCCATCCTAGGCATTCCTAGGCCATGTTTAAGGCCCCATAATGAGGATAAGAGATTAGAAACACAATAAGAGCCAACGAAATAAGTTTGTACAATTAGAACGTGTGTTTCAAGTATGTATCTGTTATGTGTTGTATAGGTCACGTGCCACGTCCTGTCTGATCAATCTGCTCTGTCTGTCTGTCTCCAAACCCACTATGAGTAATAACTCTGTAAAGTTGTGTTTAACTTAAGTATTCTGTTTTCTGAAACGCTATCTTACAAATTATGAATGAATGTCCAATTTTCTGAAAAGTATTGTGGCACCCTTAGTTCACGTGGCCCTCGCCCGGGGGTAGCAATACCGCGGCCAATCTGCATATGGCCCTCGGCCGGGGGTAACAATACCGCGGCCAATCTGCACGTGGCCCTTGCCTGGGGGTAACAATACCATGGCTACTTGCGCGCAAGATATGGACCTTTATGGTCGTTGGTACCAACTATGTATGTGGGTCTCTGGACCAATCTGATCTGATAGCTAATGGGTGTACCACGTATGATCTTATGCAAAATCTGAATATGAACATGAGTATGTATCTGAACCTATTTCTATTTTGAAATCTGAATATGTTCTGATTTAAATACTGGATTCTAACTTGTGATGGACATCATTCATTAAACCCCTTTACTCTGTTATTATTCACTGGGCCTTCGCTCACAGTTTATATTATGTATGTAGGTGAGCCGGCATAAGACCAAGGCCAGAGTTGACAGCCTTTTGTACTGTTTTTGTCAGCCAACCGTTGTGCCTCCCGAGGAGGTTCCGATCGAAGTCTAATGCCCTGGCTGTTTTTGTTTTCATGCTAGTCTCCGTAACTGTTTGTTAAGTCAGATCTTGGGAAGTTCGCTTCTGTAAATATTTTGTAAATATTGTGTACCTAGACTGGCATGTTTATGTATCTATAACTAAGTTTTGAAATGTTCTGTCCCATGTACGTTATCACAACTCATTGGACCTTGACTATTTTGCATTATTGCTTTCGCAGCCCCTTATTATTTGCTAATCTATTCAGAGGCCTTTGGTAATCCACGGATTACTGGCTGGTTATGGTGCTAAACCTACAGGGGCGGGTTTGGGTCGTGATAGTTCTGTTCTATTAATGCTAATGGATGTATCACGTAAACTTAATCATGACTTATGATTTCTGTCTGTATATGATCTAGACAAATGACGAATTTGATACAAATCTGAATTATGATTTCTGAATCTGTACGAACTCATTCATTGAAACCCTTTACTCTGTTATTATTCACTGGGCTTTCGCTCACAGTTTATATTATGTATGTAGGTGAGCCGGCACATGACCAGGGCCAGAGTTGACGGCCTTCTGTTCTGTTTTTGTCAGCCAACTGTTGTGCCTCCCAAGGAGGTTCCGAACGAAGCCTAATGCCATGGCTATTTTTTGTATTCATGCTAGTCCTTGTGTATGCTCTGTAAAGTCAGGTCTTGGGAAGTACATTCTGTAAATACCTTGTAAATATTGTGTATCTGGACTGGCATGTTTATGTATATATAAATAAGTTTTGAAATGTTCTATCCCATGTACGTTATCACAGCTCATTGGACCTTGTCTATTTTGTATTATTGCTTCCACAGCCCCTTATTATTTGCTAATCTGTTCAGAGGCCTTTGGTAATCCACGGGTTACTGGCCGGTTACGGTACTAAACCTACAGGGGCGGGTTTGGGTCGTGACAGATCTTCCTCTTCTTCTTGGCTGTAAGGCTTCTTCTTGCATCTTGCATTTCCAAACCACAGGTACTACTTTTCTCCCTGGCTATGTTTGTAACTTTCCCTATTCTTCAACAGGGTGACAGACTCTATTGGTTCAGTATCCAGAATTGAGGCGCATACAAGCTACCTCAACCTATGGGGCTGTCATACAGATTTCAAGCAAGGATACACCCTTGGGTATTTAAACCAGACTTTAGTCTCGGAAGTTCCGAACTTTTGCGTTCTAGACATGGCCATTCGAACTCTAGTTTCCACCATCTCAGTTGATCCCCTAGAAACTCACTACAAACACAGTCAGGTGGCTATACCAGGCCACTTGAAACCGTTCAGGCACGACAAACACCAAAGGAATTGCACCTTTAGAGGATTTAAGGTCTCCTAGACCCAGTGAGTGCACAAGACAGTACGGGGTGAATGTACGTGCAAAATAACGCTATTTGGATGCAGAAGACAGTGCAATACAAGGTGAACGCACAAAACAATGCGATGCAAGGTGCACAAAACAGTGCGATTGTCGGTGTAGTGCACAAAACAGTGCAATGTGGGTGTACAAAATAGTGCTATGTGGGTTGAATGCACAAGACAGTGCGATACAAGGCGCACAAAATAGTGCGATACAAAGTGCACAGAATAGTGCGATACAGGGTGCATAAAATAGAGCTGTGTGGAGTAAATGTACAAAATAGTGCGATGCAAGGTGCACAAAACAGTGCGACACAATGTAAATGCACAAAACAGTGCGTGGCAAGGTACACAAAACAGTGTGATGAGATAAATGCACAAAACAGTGCTAGATAAAGTGCACAAAATAGTGCGATACAAAGTGCACAAAACAATGCGGTGTGGAGTAAATGCACAAAACAGTGCGATACAAGGTGCACAAAACAGTGCGATGTAAGGTGCACAAAACAGTGAGATACAAGGTGCACAAAACAGTGCGAACTCAAGGTGCAAAAAATAGTGCGATACAAAGTGCACAAAATAGTGTAAACTCATGGTGCACAAAACAGTACGATCTGGGAGAAAGGTGTATGGTATGCAGAGGAAAATGAGCAGTATATAGAGTAGTGCATCATATACCTTATGAAATGTAGGGCAACTTGCCACAATTTATTGAAATGTAATTGAAAAACACTGTGGAAGGTAACTCAACGAAACTCTGTTAAGTACAGAATAAAGTCAAGAGTAAGAGTAACCAACCATGCAATTCAAATTAACTAGAGTGTATGAGCATGCATGCACAATCCAAAGCACATGTATCAATCAGAGGGAAAATGACAATCCCAAGAGTGTTTTGAAATGGCCGGAGACAACTTTCAAAAACTGAATCATATCAAAATCATCATGGGGGTAAACTACCCTAATCCAGGAGAAAGTGCCCGACAGATGGCTTTGTGTGGATTGAAAGAAAGGTTGGATTCATGCCCCTTATTCAATTGACAACCTGATCAGATGCACTGAAAATTGCCCCTAGTGTTCAATCATTGGCCACCGGTTGGGTTCAAGCCTCTTGCTCGATGGATGGCCCGATCAGATATACTAAAAATTACCCCTAGTGTCCAGTCACTGGCCACCTTTTTCAACATTATGCAGGCACGTGTAATGGGGATCATCAGATCCTGGAACGGTTGCCAACCAATTAGACTCATGCTTCTCTTATGTTCCAGCCTGTTGAGAACTTACTCTAGTCCCCTCCAAAGCAATGACGGATATACTTTGCAATGATTATGAACGCGATGCCCCTTGTATGGGCACTCTCAATTTGTTTATGAATTCCACACATGGACTTGTTTTGAGTTTGGGGTGAACACTTGTGTATGGAATTTTGACCATGCCACTCTATTGAACTGGAGTGACAGACACGCTATGGTGACTCGATGAAGAGCGCTTTTAAGCGATAGACATGCTATGGTGACTCAATGAATAGTGCAGACCGAGACAAACACCAGGCACAACACAACAGAACTCACAACTGACTCGAAAGTAGAAAAAGACTCAAGGTAACTGATCATTCATAGTGCCTCTAGGATTACTTATGTTCCCTTTAGAACTCAGTTTCGTAAAACCCAAGTTTTGATTCCTTATTTGCTCAAGAAAGAGATTCTGCTGATAAGTTCAAGTATTGAAAATTTCTCCACTTGTTGATTCAAGCTAGTTCTTTCTTACCCAACGCAAGTATGTGATATGCACAGCAATCAGTGTAGCTTATGGCTTGATGCAAAGTTGACAACGTGAATTGGGTAAGGTGATTGAGTCGAGATGGATGAGATAGACATGGTTGAGACCAAACTTCAGAACGAAGTGGCCTACATATCCTGAGAATGGAAATCAAGTCAACGTAGTTCATGGCTAAGGTGCACTCGGGTGTTGACACTCTTTTTTTGCACTCTAACTTTTGCCAAAGTCGCCCCTTCGAGGTTTTCAACATTGTGAGCTATATTTGTTTGATTTCTCTCTTTTTATGCTCTAACATTTGCCTAGATCGCCCTTTCAGGTTTTCGACCTAGTGAGCCTCTCAAGTATAGCATTACAACATTTGCGGTGAATTCGATCAATAGTCATTCTTGTCCTAATACTAAAACTGGCTTTGCCTTGATTTGAGCTTGATTCTCGATTGTCTTATGCATGTCTTATTCTTTTCTTTTGCTCCATTTTCAGAGTTGGTTCTTCTCGCAATGTAGTACCTCTGTGCATTGGCTTCCCTAAATTCAGACGAAAGTTCATTTCCTCGCAGTTGATTGGATTTCATTCCAATGGATACCCCTAGCTTGATGGTTGACATCTTTTCCTTCTTTTTTTCTTTTGTTTTTCTTTTTTCTTTCTTTTTTTCTTTTTTGGTTTCTTTCATCCATTTCTTTTTTGAAGTAATGAAAACATTAAGGGGAGCAATTCTATGATGGTGAGGTCTGAAAGCTTCCTTGTGCTTGCCAAAATGATTGCCTAAAGGGGAAGAGAATCTCTAAGACTGTAGAATACCACGCACAATTCTGAACCTGTAACAACCCCGACCCAAGATTAACGATAATCCATGATTTAATATGCCTAATAAGATACTAAGATCAGACTTTGAATTAATTGCATATGTGGTGCATTATTTGTGTTTCTATCTGTTTGTTGTAGGAATATCTGTTTGAGATTCTGCTATATTTTGCGAATTGAAGGCCTTATCGGCATCCGATTCAGAAATTGACTTGATTTATGTGTTAATTAGAATTTTTAGAACTTTATGGTAGATTCAATTGAAATTCGATTTGGAACGATTAAATTAGTTTGACTTAATGTCCATTTATTTGACCTCAATTAATTACACTTTATCCAAGCCTATATTAGGCACCAATTGAGCCCCCACTCATCTCTTTTCTTTCATTTCAACACATTTTAAGCCTATTCAAAGTAAGAAAAAGTGGGAGAGAGAGAGAGTAGGGAGAAATTGAGCTCAAACCAAGAAATTATTAGGAATTGTTGGCATTTGAAGAAGATTTGAGAGTTTCAACTTCAATCTTTGTGAATTCAAGTCTCTAGGTATGGAATCAAACTCTTAGTTGTGTAATTGGGTTAGATCTTACAAGACTTCTAGTGAATTAAATGAATTCATGAAGGAATTGGGTTAGGAATGAAGAGTGTTAAACCATACCATGCATGCATGCATATTTTCTCACATTTGAGTTGAATTTCCAAGAATTCCCTCATGCATGTCTTGAATTCACCTTAATTTTGTGAAATCATCAAATTTCATAATGTTTTGTAGCATTTGATCATGTTTTGAGAAGATTGAGTTTAAAGGAATTCATGCATGTCATATTCATGAAACACCCACAAATTTCAAGTTGAATTTTGTACAATTGGCAAGCTTTTGAGCCATGATTTCTTGAATTGATCTTTAATTCATGTTGTTTTAAGAGTTTTCATGTATTTCCTCAAGTTTTGGCTCATAAAAATCAAGTTTTGAAGCTTTGAGTTTAAGTTTTGAGCTTGGAGATCAAATCTGGAAATTCCAAAATTTGCATCCACGCTCGAGCATGGGAAGCCACGCTTGAGCGACCACTCTGAGTGCGTGCACTTACGCTCGAGCGACCTGAAGTACGCTCGAGCGTGAAATGCAAGCCCTCAGAAGTTCATGTGTTTTACAGCACGCTCGAGCGACAAAAGCCACACTCGAGCGAGGGTCTGAGTCTCACGCTCGAGCGGGGATCGAACAGCCGTCGAACGTGAAAATCAAGCAACCAGTACTTTTTCAAAGTTTACAGTCCGCTCACGCGAAGGAAGTTACGCTTGAGCGAACCTTCACATTTTGCATGTCCGCTCAAGCGAGGAAAGCTACGCTCGAGCGTGGACCCTGTTTTTAGCAAGTTTTGAAAAATGTTTTCAAGTGCATTGTTACATCCTCATTCCATCTTAGACATTCCTAGGCCATGATTAAGACACTATAATGAGGATAAAGGTAAGAAACACACTTAGGACATGAAGATGTGTTATGTGCAATTCGAGCATGTGTTTCAATATATGTCTCTATCATGTTATATAGGTCACGTGCCATGAGTTAAGTGAATTACCTACTTTACTCGTTTACTTGGAGCCATCTGTTAACTGTGCGTAATAACTCTGTAAAGCAATGTTTAATTACAAGTATTTTCTGACTGGTATGATACGATCTGTTTTCTGAAATGCTATTTTATGAATTATGAATGAATGTCCATTTTTTTGAAATGTATTTGTGGCATCCTTAGCTCACGTGGCCCTTGCTCGGGGGTAACAATACTGAGGCCTATATTCACGTGGCCCTTACCTGGAGGTAACAATACCATGGCTACTTGCGCACAAGATATGGACCTTTATGGTCATCTGTACCGACTATACATGTGGGTCTCAGGACCAAGTTGATATGATAGCTAATGGGTGTACCATGTATAATCTTATGCAAAAATCTAAATATGAATGTGAGCATGTATCTGAATCCAATTCTGATTTGAAATCTGATTATGCATAAGACTCTGTCTCCGATAAGAATATGTTCTTGATATAAACTCTGATTTCTAACTCTGTGATGGGTGTCATTCATTAAAACCTTTTACCTTGTTATTATTCACTAGGCTTCCGCTCATTATTTATTTGTATATATATAGGTGAACAGGTGCGTAACTAGGCCTAAGTTGCTGCCTGGCGAGTTTTGGTGTCAGCCAGCCATCATGCCTCCCGTGGAGGTTCCCTTTTGAGATCTGCCCAAGTTTTGTGTCCTTGGGACTTTTGTACTTTCTAAATGCTTATGTCTGGTCTGAACACGTTTGAAAGTTTTGTATAAGTGGCTTGGGTGACGTAAGACTAATGTATTTTTGATGCCACATCTGTATGTATATATATATAAGTTTGTTCGAAAATTTCCTGTTCCATGTATATCTGTACGGCTCTATGGACTATGTATGTTTAGTATATTTGCTTCCACAATCCCTGTTTATATATTATTCTGTTCAGAGGCCTTTGGTAATCCAAGGATTACTGGCCAGTTACAATGCTAAACCTATGGAGGCGGGTTTGGGTCGTGACAGAACCACTCTTCATAAGTTTTGCAGAAAAAACCAGCTGAAGAAGCAACTTAAACTTTTGAGATCATGATGGACTTTATGCTGATAATTCAAAATCCACTCAAAACATTTGGGGGATCCTTCTCAATACTCGAACTTATTAACGGAATCTCATTCAAAAATAAATTTTTTTAAAGCTTTTCTGTTTTCAAAAAGGTCACACATGAATTATTATAGGCACAATAAAATGATTTCAAACTTTACTCCCGCTTTCTTATAAAGATGAAGACCTGAAGGTACACGAGAGCGACTCAAAGGAAAAGACTTAACTGACGCAGCAACGCAAGAAAAGACAAAGAAAATAAAACTCAAAACACAACTATTTACAGGACACAACTCAAAACAAAATAAGCATCTTTGAAACAAAAAGGGTTTTCACTCTCCAAGTCCATCTGCAGAATTCAAAAAAAACTTCAAGTAGCCCATGGGAGGGTCGAAACCCACCTTCAATACGACGATACTAACCTCCACACCCAATAGGATTGATTTCAGACTTTTAAACTAGGTCTCACAAATCGAGCCTCACAATTCCCCTGGTGGTCCCCACACATCTCCTTGACCCTGCTAGCTAGGGTTAAGGTTAGCTGTTGGTAAGTCATGGATGAGATTTATTTTATCGGGTGGCAATCTATTACGGTCAGGGAGAGATTTGTTGACAGTTTTGGGATTTTCAGGTTGGGTGATGACCTTCTTGTCAATCAAGTCTTGAATTTCATGGCGAAGACAAAAGCAAACGATCAGTTTGGTGACCGTACTACTGATGGAATATGCAATATTGGGTAGGATCATGTCTAGATGGGAGAGGGTTAGGGAGAGGTCGAGAATCGAGAGGTTTGAGATACCCTTTCTCCGCCAATACCTACAATGCACAAGTTAGGCTCATATGGAGATGGGCGAAGGTTTGGTTTTGGGAGCAAGGAGAACTAGTTTTGGAAATATTGGCAAAGGGATTGGCAGGTGTTGGTTGGGTATTCATAGGCTTGGGACTGGAATCAGGATGGGTGTTTCTAGTAAAGCATCCTTTTTCACGACTTACCCTCTGATTCAAAATGCTCTCAACCTGAGCGATAAAAGTGTTATTCACAGTCTTCACAACGACTGCGAGTACTTGCTACTTGTTCAACCCTTTGATCTTCAAAGTCTCAATAGCCCACCGAAGATATGCATAGGGATCAATACTTGTCTCGGCCTTGTTCTTGCCACTTGCTTCAGCTTGGCCAAGGAATTGGATGGCTATATCGAAGAGAGGCCCATTTGTTGTTGATCTGTCATCACCTAGACTTGAGATAGCTTTGGGTTGGCCTTTTTCAATTATAGTTCGCTCCAAGATTGGAGGGTTTTTTGACGGGATCAAAACCCCAAATGTTAAATCTACCACTATTCCTTGAAGGTCTTCAATCATTCCCAACATCTCAGCAGTAGTGGGTTCGGCCATTTGGTGCTCTTGGCGTACCCAAACCGGATTGGGTGCATCCATCATGCACAAATTGGTACTTTCAACAATGAACACCTTTGGCTTGGGTAGATGGACTGGGGTGATGTATATGCTGGGATTGAAGGTAGGTGGTAGTGTATGGATGAGGTTAACGTGAGGAGGAAGTTCTTGGTCGTGGATGGGAAGTGGGTTGGTGGTAACATTAGGTTCTTGGAGTGCAGCTATTGTTTAGTTGTCGATGAGATTCTGCACCTCATGATGAACGCGATAGCAACGATCGGTGCCATGACCGCGCTGTTAATGGTACGCACAGTATTTGGTGGGGTTATGTCTAGCAGGAAGTAGGTTAGAAAGAGGTTGGGAATAAAAGGGTTTGAGATACCCTCTTTCTATCAAGACTTTTAGTGCGCTGGTTAGTCTCATATGAAAGGGGGTGAAAGTTCTGCCTTGAGCTCGGGTTAGGCTAACTGTTTATGGGTTGGTATCGGCAAAAGGGTCAGCAGTTTTGGGATTGGTGGTGACAGTATTGATTTCAGTGGGTTTGGGAATAGTGCTACTGTTAGTATTGGTATTCCTAGAAAACACCCTCCTTGTTGGTTCGCTTGTTTTGGGAATAATCCCTTTGTTAAATGCACTCTCAATCTGAACCCCTAATTCATGTAAATTTTTGAATGTGAACAGTGGAGTGATATTAACTTTTGTAACATATCAGGCTCAAGGTTCTACACCACTATCCGCACTTGGTCCCTCTCAGAAGGTTGATCTGTCATTTGTGTTACATTTGCTCTCCACCTTGCAACAAATTCCACAAAAGGTTCTTTAGGATTCTGGTGGGTTGCTTCAAGCTCTTGGGTGGTCATTTCAATTTGGATATTGTAAGAATACTGATTGACAAACGCCTCAGCCAACTCGTCCCAACTCTGCTTCACTTTATCCTCCAACTTGGCGTACCAAGTGCCCGCAATACCCAACAGGGTTCTTCCATACAGAGAGAGTTTCTGAGGCTTAGTCAGACTCATAGGTTTCAGGACGTCCAAGAAAAGCTGGATATGTACAATAGGATCTCCAGACCCGTCGAAACGGTCAATATGTGGCATTTTGAATTTGTCTAGGAGTCTTACGGCAGCCTCGGTATACCCATCCTCAAAGCCGAGAATGGAGTTAATTCCCTGTGCCTTTTTGAATTGCTTCTCAATGTTAGCAATTTTTAACAAGGTCGGGTTGAGATCATCAACATCAAAGGAAAAAATCCCCCCATTAGGCTGCACCAGGGATCTAAAAACCCGAGCTTAAGCCAACCCTTCTCGAGGATCTGGACCTTGCAAATCTTCAGCTAGTGAAGGTGGGTCAAAGTTCGGCTGGGGGCCCGGGACTGGATGTGTGGTAGATGCCCCAATTGGGCGTTGCATTTCGGCAATGGTCTTATCCTGCACAGTAATTCCCTAGTTTAGGGCCGTTATCATGGCCACAACTTCTTCTGGACTCTAAGCCATCACGAGTTGGCTGAGTTGGTAATCGGGGAAATAGATAGGTGTAAGCTGAGAGATGACTAACAAGGATTTCGATCCGGTTATACTTGATGTATCTGAACTGGATTAGTCCAAATGAGTTTGACTGGATTGGGCTTTTTGGAATGGGTCTTTTGGCATTGGATGGAGTTTTTCTGAGCTGGCCTTTGGGGATCAAATGGACTGGACCTTTGTTGAGTTGGGTACTACTCCTTCTTTGGCTCAAACAAACCTAGCATTAAAAATAAATGCCCCATCAGATCAGGATACCGGGTATGCCAGTCAAAGCAAAGCAAGATACAATTTTTTGGCCCTGGTTTTGGTTCTGGTTCTAGGATGTCTCCACCTTATCAAACACAAACCCTTGAATTTTGACTCAAATTATGATTCTGATATGACCCTTTGAAAGGAATCACCTTAATATTAAGACTCTCCAAGGATTGCATCATAAATTCCCAAAGATTTCACATTTTGCACAAAAGTATTCAAAACACCTCTATGAGAGGTTAAGGTTTCCCTGTCCTAGCTTTGGAGTGATCTACAGCTTTACTATTCAAACAAGCAATATCACATGATCCTGCATATGAGAGGTCCTGTCCTAATTTGGACCAATCACTATAGTTTTACTATATGCAGCTAGGCCAATTGGCCCAAAAGGATACCTTGGCAAGATTACCTAATATACCTCTCACACCTAACACCGAGAAATGAAAGGAGAATGAAGCGGTACAACGGTAATCCAGATTCAAGGATTGTGTTTCCAACATGGCAAAGCCCATGACCGATTAGCATTTTGGCAGGCTTTTGGGCAAGCCTCTGGCAAACCGTCCAGAAATAGAAGATAGAAAACACAGTGACTTAAAGTAACAATGCAGATGCAAATACAAAGAACATATATCTGTAAATAAAATTTCACATTATGAATTTCAAGTCAAGTTCTCTAACTCCCCAGTAGAGTCGCCAAAAACTGTAGCTTGCTTTTCGTGCTCCTTTCAGATACGAGTAGCCTTACAGTTCAGACTCCCATGGTTCTAAATCTGATTTCACAAGTGCAATGTGAAATAAATAAATACTAATGAGCCTAAATTCGGCAAATCTTTTGGAAAATAGATTTTGAATCAAAGTGCCAAAAATGGACTGCATTACCAAATTTTAGAGTCACCATCTAAATATTTTTTGGGAAAATTTAGGAAACCTGAGACTCGTGCTAAACGCCACTTATCCGTCATTACCAAAGTGTCTTGGCTTAGGAACTTAGGTATGAGAAAGAAAGGTCATAAATTGAGCACCCCACTCACCCGATCGAAGATCGGCTTCTACTAATCATAATGTGATTCTTATTTACATTATATACTCTTATTCCGATTTATTAGGCTATCTTTACTAGGTGATGCACACGAGTATAGACTAATTTGTAAAATTAGGAACACTTTGATTTTATGTTTGTTTGGAAAGAATTTTGAATACGCGTCACTCAAAAAAAAGTGAACTTATATATACATTAGTCAAAACATCTCAATTTACGCAATTAGTCTTCATCCAGTAGCATTTAAAC
Source organism: Camellia granthamiana (assembly GCA_036172215.1). NCBI lineage: Eukaryota > Viridiplantae > Streptophyta > Magnoliopsida > Ericales > Theaceae > Camellia > Camellia granthamiana. The sequence goes on along the minus strand of CM069914.1, from coordinate 3,326,037 downwards.
AGGTATGTTACTTAAGCACTTAGCCTCATGGTATTATGCTCAATATGGTAACAATCACATGCATACAATATGCTAAAGTAATAAATGCTCACCTAATACTCCAAGGCAAGCCAAAAGAAATAAAACAATTTAGAAAAATGCATGCTCTAATATGTAAGTGACTAATGCAACCCATATAAAATGCAACTACCAGGCTCGATTATTAGCATGGCATGTGAGTCAATTCGATAGCATGCGGTAGCACACGTATTCAATGAAGTAATAAATAACCATGTTTGTTAGAATGATGAACCGAACCTTATGCATGCAGGATAAGTGGATGCAAATCATGAAAAATGCTAAAAGAAACATGATGCTCTATGCTATCCATTGTAAGCGGGTAAATAAAAGGAAGAAAGAAATAGGGGTTGGAAGACATACACATTATTACAATTTTGCCCTCATACAAGAGGGTCCGAATAAATGGCCTAACTAATTAAGCTAATTATTACAACGCCACAAATTAACTAACTATTCTAGCTAATTAATTAAGTACAACACAAAAATTTTACTAGTTATTTTAAGGGTTAATTACACTAATAGTCCCTATAGTTTGGGACTTGTGTCACTTTGATCCTTGATTTTTCAATTGTGACACATTTGACCCTAAATTTTGAATTTTGTTCCAAATAAGGACAATTAAAAATATCATTAGATTTTTCAAGGGTAAAATCGTCAATTTGATAAAATATAAACTAGTTTGACAAAAATAAATGTCAAAAAAATATTTTTAATTTTTTTAAAATTATTTTTATCCACCAATGATAAAATTATGTAACATTAATAAAAATTACATGATTAATTTTTTTAAATTAATTTTACAAGATCATCATCCAAATACATAATAAAAATTAATTTGGTTAAAAAAAAATAAATGTCTAAAAGATTTATCAATTTTACATAATTTTATTTTTAGTAGGTAGAAATAATTTTTTAAAATTCAAAAATATTTGTTTGATATTTATTTTTGTCAAATTAGTTTATATTTTATCAAATTGATAATTTTACCCTTGAAAAATCTAATTATATATTCAATTGTCCTTATTTGGAACAAGATTCAAAATTCAGGGTCAAATGTGTCACAATTGAAAAGTTAGGGACCAAAGTGACACAAGTCTCAAACTATAAGGACTATTTGTGTAATTTGCCCTTATTTTAACTAATTAATTAATTACAACACAAAAATTAACTAGCTATTCTAACTAATTAATTAATTACATTAGAATTAACCTAACTAATTAGTTACAGTACGGAATTTAATTAACTAAGTAATTAATTATTACAAGTGCACTACTTTAGGTACAACATAAGCGAGGAATGGTTTATGCATGAATGCAGATTTCGGCCCGAAAATGTCCTCTGTTTGGCTACCAAAATGCTTCTGTTTTGCAATCAGAAAATTGAACTGTTTTTCCCCAGCCTTTGCTCTATTTTGCAAGGAAAATGACACTGTCTGGCTGAAAATAGGTGGCCGGCAGGCCATAAGAAGTGGTCGGCCGTACAGTGAGGTGGCCGGTCGGCCACTAGTTTTTGCTATTGCCCTGCTGCAACAGACATAAAACAAAGCACAAACAGAGTATTTTCAGGGGATGTTTGTCTACCTTGCCTCTCCTTATCATCAGACAGATCAAAGGAGTAGTAGGGTTGATTCGCAAACCATCAATCGATGCAAATTCATTGTATGATGGTCTATGAATCAAGGGACAAAATCTCAATAAATGATAATGAATGACCCGTAAAACCTCCTCCCTATCACGAAATTGATTAAGGGAAGTGGTAGACCTTGAATCCTTGAACCATTATCATCACTAATGAGTATGACATGCTTTAAGACTCGATGGGTTCAATTAACATCGATTGAACCCAAATCATTTTATTATCTTATTCCATTTTAGTCCCATTTTATTACCTCTTTTAATTACCTTTCCATTCCTTAGTCCTTTTATTCCAAAAATGAGAATTAAGTCCACTAAAAGGAGGAAAACATCAAACGAGAAGTTGTTTTGGACATGAGAGAGATGTAATGCCCTGGTAATGAACCTTCGAAGAGATTAAACAATTTAGCACGGAAGGTATCTTTCTCATGTTTAAACAACGTTTGTTTAAAACAACCCTCAAAGAAACCAAAAGCCAAGAAAAGGGGGGGAGAGTGCAGAGATGATTATGTATGAATATAAGTATGAAAAACATGAAATAAACGCTATCAATTCAAATAGATTAGTGGCTAAGCCCTAAACCTCCAAACCTATGAGGACCACTACACTACAAGCCTACTATACAAAGCATAAATGGAATAAACACACTAAAACAGTCCTAAAATAGCTAAAAATAGTGCTAAAATTCTCATGGAAAAGCTTGAAAAAGTTAGCTACAATAACAAGGAAATGAAGCTAGTAAACAAGCATAAGGAGGAATGGCTAACCCCTCCACTTTTGGAACTTCAAAACCACATTTTTACCCTCTGAAAATCTCTGAAAAATAGTGGTAGAAAGCAGGAAAAAAGTTGAGAAAAAAGTGGAAAACATAAGGGCAAAAGCTTAGAAAACAAGGTTCAAAGAAGGGTAGTTAACCCCTTCATTTTTGACAGTTTTAAGCCAAAAGTTTCAGCCCATAAAAACAGTCCAAAAACAGTATAAACAACAAGAAAAGATAGGGAAGAAGTAGTGTAAAGATGCTAAAAGTTATACCTCTTGAAGAAAGGTAACTCCTTTGTTCACAAACCAAGAAGTTCTCCCTCTCAAGGGCTGAGATTTGAGCTTAAGAACCTTAGCAAGAAGAGCTAAATTTTTGGTTTAGGAAGTGTAGAGAAAGAGAGTGAGTAGGTTGCAAGATATAGAGAGAGAGATAGCTATGCAAGTATTGGAACTTTAGGAATTTTTTCTAACCTTAAAACCAAGAGGGAAGGTCCCCTATATATAGAAAAACATGTTACTATCTCAGAAATATCTATATAGACACAGCTGGTGCAGTGCATGCACCTGTGGGAACAATTGGCATAGCTGGCAGCAAAAATTTCTATTTTATTGAGAAAAATGGTCAGTCGGCCACTAGGGGGATGGTTGGCCACTAAAATTGGCCTATGGGGAAACTTGAATGTAAATATCTACCTCTCGGGACACCTAGCCGGCCGGCCAAGTGGGGGACGGCCGACCACTAAAAGTTGCCGGCCACAAAAAACTACTCTCAAGCCCGACTTCAAATGAGCATATCTCCCTCATCCGAACTCGATTTTAGGTGATTCTTGAGTCTAAATTGAAGCCCCAAAAGTCTTCTTTCCAATGGTAGTGGCCTCATATCTAAATTCTAAGTATGGAAAGAGATATGCCTAATTTAGTGAAGGTTGCTCATTTTTTTCTTAACGGTTTGATGCCCAAACTTTTCCTAAACTAGTTTTCTTCCCTCCCCTCTTATTTCCTTCAACTCCAAACCTATAGATAAAATATTTTTCAAAGAGTTCACCTCCCTTCCATTTATTTCCACTTTGTCCTTACTCGGTTTATCGAAAAGTGCCATATTTTAATCGAAATGCGAGTTTCGGAACATTGTAGAAACATTTAGAAAATTATTTTGAAAAAGAGAGTTTTAAGGTCTAAAATAGTTTTGGTCAAAATGGGGTGTAAGGTTGGGATTTAGAAGCTCTTCTTGCTGAAGAAATTGAACGTTTGGACAGCGTATCTTTTCATCATCGAGTGATCAACCTAAGGCGCCTAAGTCTTAGGGGCGGTAAAAAATGGGGTGTCTACAATGGATAAAAGTACAATGCATGTGACTGAGATCTAGATTTACAAGCTTGTGATGCCCAAATCTTTCAATTGTTGTAAGATGTGGAGTTCAATTTTCTTCGCAAATCTTTTTGAATGTTTTAAATTAATATGTTTGGTACCTTTAGATTCTTGTTTTTCTTTAATTTTTTTATCTTTTTTATACCTTAGTCAATTTTTTATTTTTTATTTTTTTTAAGTTGTTAATTGCATCTAATAAAAAAATGCCAACATATAATAATGGTTCATTTAAAACAAGAAAACTCACACACACACACACACACACACACACAAAGTCTATTTTATATTTTTGTTTTTAAACATTTTTTTTCCAAAATTCTTCACATACACAATACTACTATTACTTCTTCTTCTTCTTCTTCTTCTTCTTCTTTTTTGCACCTATTTTTTAGGTGTGTTTATATTAGGTCTATTTAAAATGTTAAAAAAGAAAATTAATAACTACCATATGGAAAAAAATAAAATAATACAACAAAAAATGAGGATGTCACAAAAAAAATGAAAAATCAAATAAAACGATTTATTTTTGCAAGAGGTGTCTGAAAACTATTCGCCAGTAAGGTAGGCACCAACATTGAATATGTAAACCTATATTTAGGGGTCGTTTGGGAAAAAAAATTTAGCTTGATTTTTTATTTTTTGACTTATTTAACTTGACTAAATTAGTTTTGTTTGGGGAAAAAAAAATTCATTTTAAAATAATTATAATTTAGATTTAACATTTTGTCTTATTCACTTAGCCTCCGTTTGGGAAGTGGGTTAGTTTTTTGACTTTTTTGGCTATTTTAGCCTGGGGCTAAAAAGCCTGGTTTAGGATGGGCTTTTTGACTTTTTTGACTTTTTGGCTTTTTGGTGAGGTTTCTTCCTATGAATTTACCAAAGTGCCCTTGATAAGATTTGTACCTATAATTGGAATGTATTTGACGTCCACGTCAGCTTCCCAACAGTCCGAACTTCTTGTTGTTGTTTTTTTTTTTTTTTTTAAATTTTTTTCTTATTTTTAGTTTGGATTTGGCGTTTTTTGCTAACTTTTTTTTTTTTTTTTGGGTTTTGATTTGGCCTATTTTGTTTAAAAAAAAATTTTATATTTTTATTTTGGGTTTTATTTTATTTTGGTAAAATATTTATTTATTTTTTTGTATTTTGGGTTTGGATTTGGCGTATTTTGTTTAAATTTTATTATTTATTATTTTTTTATTTTGGCTTATTTTGGTAAAATATATATATATATATATTTTTTTTGGTTTGGATTTGGTGTATTTTGTTTCAATTTTATTATTTTTTATTATTTTTATTTTGGGTTTTATTTTGGCTTATTTTGGTAAAATATTTTTTTTTTATTTTGGGTTTGGATTTGGCGTATTTTGTTGAAATTTTTTTATTTTTTATTTTTTTATTTTGGGTTTTATTTTGGCGTATTTTTGTAAATTATTTATTTTTTTAATTTGGGTTTGGATTTGGCGTATTTTGCTTAACTTTTTTTTTTTTAAATTTATGTTTTTGTTTATTTTATTTTTTTATACTTTAATTAGTTCTTGTTCTTTAATTTACGTTTTTTACCTTATTTATTTTTATTGGTATACAATAACATTTTTTTTTATGTGTTTCATTTATTTGTAAATTACGTGGCGAATGGTAATTTATGTTTTCTTTTTTATTTATTTTGTTTCAATGAGGCATATTTTCTCGTTATTTTTTTTTTTAATTTACGATTTTGTCATTTTTTTATTCACTCACTTTAACTTGTTTTTATTTTTCAAAAATGGATTTTCATGTGTTTTATTTATTTGTAAATTACGTGGCAAATGCTAATTTCTGTTTTTTTTTTTTTTTTTAATATTCCTTTTACTTTTGGATGAGGCCTATTTTTGTTTTCTTTTTCGAACTGGCTTTTCTCTGTGGTTTTTGGTTTTTCAGAGTTAGGCACGTCACCAACTGGAAGTGGGTATATTCCCGTGTAAACACATACATATTGTACATGATAATATTTTTTAATACAATCTGTTCCACATGTGTTACCAATGTTCCAACCCTACGAAAATTATATCGACTATTATATATTTCCTAACATTCCGTTATTACGCATGTAACATAATTTGTCGCGTATGCGAAGGCGAACCAATGCCATATGCGGGTCCTCATCCCCAACCATTAAACCATCCTCGTCATGTTCAACTTTTGGTATGGCATTTACTATTGCCATTGCCTCTTCCTCGTCACAGATTGGGTGAACAGTTGTTGGATTACCTGTGTTTCGCCGTATGTAATTATGTAATGCCATTGACGCACCTACTAACTGAACTTGCACATTTGCAAAGTCATAGCGGGGCATGTCTCGAATAAACCCCCCATCGATTTTTCCAGGCCCCGAAAGTGCGTTCCACCACACTGCGTAATGACGAGTGAACTTTGTTAAATAATTCCCTTGGCGTGTTTGCCATGGTGTTCCGTGCAATACGTCGGAATTCTTGTTGGTGGTAACGATGGCCTTTGAATGGTGCTAAGTAACCTATCCGGTTTGGATAGCTAGAATCGACAAGATAATATTTACCTGCAGACATGACAACAATGTATGACACGAAAACCAAACATTGTGCTTCATTTTCAAGTAACGCTATTTCCAGAAAAAAATGTATAGCCCCATAAATCTAATTCATGGCCATGTGTTACCTTCATCAGGATGTGGGAATGGCACATTGTCATTCGTTAGTATCTTGTTGAATATGCGACTATCATGCATACTTCCTTCCCATCCGCACGAAATGAATATGAAACACATGTCAAAATCCACTGCGGCCATGATATTTTGTGTGTGACAGTATTTCCTACCGAAATATGTTGCCGCATCTGGCCCCGTAACCCATGCACTTACATGTGTTCCATCTATTGCGCCAATGCAGTCCTGCAAACAACCCACTTCTTTTGTTGCTTAAACAGGTAACAAGTGTTTGGTTTTTCCCATACGTCACCTCCAGTTAATAATAAAAACAAAATAACTGATACTCTTTATTTATATGTCAATAATGGTTTTCAATAGTACCTTGAATGGTAGGTATTTCCGTCTAGACCGCACGTATGAATGTATACGATGCTGACTGTATGTGGAGCGGCAATGAACTACAATGAACACTTTCATGGAAGTTAATACATTATGCACGTGCCGAGACACAGTCTCCCCCGAATGTTGGAACCGTTCTTGAATTTCCCGATTTTGCTTCCCTTTCAACACATGGATAAACATTGCAACGCTTTCTTCAACAGTTAAGCCATGTGGACGTTGCGGGACTTGTAACCCAAAATCATTTACTAATGTCTCACACAAGGCGACAAAAACTTCCTTCGACATGCAAACATTTTCCTCAAATCGCCCCATATGGCCCGCATATAGTTCGAATATCCATGCATTCCCGGTCAGTATAGAATTGTGACATGGCATTTTGGCCATGTGTTTTGCGTACCATTCTGTAGCATACTGGCATGCTTGTAGAAATGTACAGTTGTGTTCTTGTTGCACCTGGACCGCCATTTGATTAAGCATTTCCCTTATTCCGTCATTGTTGCTTCCACCCCACGGATTCATTGCGTCTTCGTTGATGCGAAACCTACAAGAGTGGCACTCTGTCAATTAGTTTGCTTCCCTTTCATTGACTCAAATTATTTGGAAAATTGCAATAAACAAATATATTAAAATTGGTTTTCATGTAAGCAATGCCGTCACCACTGTCAGTAGTAACGCGTAATGATATGAGTTTCACAAATTGGTAACCTGTTCAACTTGAATTTACCAGGGGACGATAGTGGTAACAACCACAAAAGTGGACGTCAAAGTAAACTAACAGTTAAATTTGCATAATATAGACATACAAAAGCATTCCATTCATTTCTCCAAAAACATGCACAACCATGCTTCCATGAACGACAACCCATGCACTGAACTAAAAGTTTTGTCCACCGTAGGTAGCAATAAAAACCACAAAAAAAAAGGAATAAAAACATGCACACACAACCATCCTGTTTTAATACAGTGCCAACATTAAGATAAGTAAAAGTTTTCATAATGCAACAGAAGGACAGGCATCTTCAACACTCTTAACACCGCTACATCACATCCGGCGAGCCCCAAACAGGTTTGCAAAAGGCACCGACGCAGTACACTGGAGTTGCTTTTGTGTAAGCCACCCTACGATGGAGTCGTCATCAGGCTGGCACATCATCACCTCCCGCAAATCGGCGTTATCCATAAGTGTCGAGGCGAAGTGGAATAACGGCGTACCAACCAGGGATGGAATACTCGTTAGGCGATGTATGCACTCTGAAATAGTATACAGCGATTCGTTGCCTGTGAGGTGCCTCACCGTAACCTGCTGATTCTTCGTACGCACCATATCTGTCAGATTGTTCATGCTTTCCGCAATAACTGATGCTCCACTTGTTGCCTTCTTGGACTTTGAAACACTGCTTGATGGCATCTTTCTCCTTTTTCCCTTTTCAATCGGAACATGCTCCAGTGAAGAATCTGAATCCACGTCCTGTACTCCTGCGGGTATCGGATCAGCAAATGGCTGGGCTCCCAAACTGTGCACTGAATCAGATGAGTCGTCAGCAGCTTCAGCAAGTTTCTCTCCCGGGGTCTAATGGTGCTTACCAGTAGCTGATGCCCCCATGAAGACTGTCTTCATCAACTCACGATGTTCTAAGGTTTTTTTCCTGAACTTGGCACACATCTTGTTTATCTGCAGAAATACAGATATATGAAAGAGAATTACATTACATTTCATATAAATAATTAAAATTGAACTACAAAATACCAAACATGTACTGGTAAATGACAAGTATGAAACTTGTTTGTATATGTACTTACCGATTCTATCTTGTCCCACCACTCCTCAGGTGCCTGAAACATACCGGTGTCACTGTCAAAGCCTATCCCTGACACTCCTTTGCTTGAATCCATCAACTTTGTCCACGCTTGCCACTCTTTTTTCAAGCTCATGTACTTATTCTTCAACTGTTTCTGTCCATGTTTTCTTCCTGTTTTTTTCTCGAATTTCCTTGCCAAGGGACTTGTACCCTGCTTGGCTGAGGACTAGGAATGGGCGATTTCCTTTAGTAATCTCATTTGCAATCAACTGTAGGAAAACTCGAATTGAGTCACTGTCCCATAAGACCTTGTGGCTGAACTGATTATGTGTGTCTTCAAGACTGCTTGACTTGTCAGTGACAATGCCTTTGCTTCTCGATTGGGTACGCGGAGAAGTATGTGTCGAAGCCATTACTAATGTACGGTTACAAAAGATTACTATCACAAATTCGGTTGTTATATACACACGCATACGCCATGACACATTAATAACAACAAACAAAGATATAGGATGCTAAATTAAATTTGCATATAACCATTGCACATTAATAACGTACGTACACAGGTTCCATGGAAGTTAGTAGTGGACAAAAATATGATAGTTATTAATACGGCTCCCATATGCGACAACATACTACCAACATACTAACAACATACTAACGTGTTTCTACATACTGACCACATGGTAACGGTGCTTACATATGGCACAACAAAATGACAACGACAATGCAAGGCACATACACAATGGTCTTAAGGACACGCAAGGATTGTTGAATGTCTATGACATCAACCCGTAATTGCATGGCAATTTCATCTCCGGGTGACGCATAGTCTTGGTTCTCTCGCCTTTGTTTTTCGCACCAACCAATCCAACTGACACAGGGCTGATGAGTGCAAATTATGGAACTATTAGTTTCATGGGTTGTTAATGTTCATACAGTTATGACCGGTAAAGAATGGGTCACTCACCACAGGGCGGAGAGATAAAGTAGGGACGCCCTGGATTTTTGGTGGACCTGGAAATCTTAACAATACAATGGCCATGTCCACAGGCACACATTCGTCATGGCCATGTACTGGAAGTTGTAGTAGAGGTGAACGACGCCATGCTACGCTTTAAATTTCAATTAAATTTACATGAATCAACATGAAAACATACAAAGACTAACGCAATTTTATATTTGATTCCATGAACGAACTTGATTGTTTGTAAAAGTATTGTGCATCTTGAATTTAGGTATATTGGTAATATATTTTTGAATATATTTTTTAATATATTTGTGAATACATTGTTAATATATTTTGTAATAATTTATTTTTTTAATATATGTGGACTAAAAATTTTACTGACATATAATTTGTTAAATCTAAATTTTTAATATACATTTTAATATATTTTTAATATCTTTTTAATATATTTTTTAATAAACCCAATTTTTTAATATAGTTGTAATCGAATACATTTAATATATTTGTCTTCCTTCCCAAATTTAGTTTGTAATATATTTTTTAGTGAAATATATTTTTCACAAATGAGAATTGAGCATTGAGTATCGAGTACAAAATATATTAAAATTAATAAATCTATTTTGTAATATATTTTGAATATATTTTTTACTCGAATAAGTGTTTGGAAACTAAATTTTTGTTATATTTTTGAAAATATTTTTGAGTAAATTTTCTTTAAGATATTTTAAAAATATTTTTGAATATATTTTTAATATATTTTTTAATAATTAAATTTTGTCATATATGTTTAATAAAATTTTTACACTCTTTACTTTTTAAATATAAATTTTTAATATATTTTTAATATCTTTATAATATATTTTTAATATATTTGTTAATAAACCCAATTTTCTAATATATTTGTAATATATTTTTTTATATATTTTGTAATTTGTTGTTAATATATATAGATAATATATCTAACTTCCTTCCCAAATTTAGTTTGAAATATATTTTTTATCTAATTAATATATTTTTTACAAATGAGAATTGAGCATTTCATATTGAGTAAAAAATATATTCAAATTAATAAATCTATTTTGTAATATATTTTGAATATATTTTTTCTGATATTTTGAATATATTTTGAATATATTTTTTAATAATTAAATTTTGTCATATATGTTTAATAAAAATTTTACACTCTTTACTTTTTAAATCTAAATTTGTAATATATATTTTAAAATATTTTTAATATCTTTCTAATATATTTTTAATATATTTGTTAATAAACCCAATTTTCTAATATATTTGTACTATAAGTTTTATATATTTTGTAATTTGTTGTTAATATATATAGATAATGTATCTAAGTTCCTTCCCAAATTTAGTTTGAAATATATTTTTTATGTAATTAATATATTTTTTACAAATGAGAATTGAGCATTTCTAAATTGGCAAAAATTCAGGCTTCAACATTGACTATAAAAAATATATATATAACAAAAATTTTCATGTTTTCCTTCATTTTGTAAATTAGCCACAGTTTGTGATCAAAAGATCTAAAATTTTTCATTTGACCTAATTATAATAACAAAATGTGTGAACCCAAGCACAAAATCAAACGATCTGCAAAAAATCAGATAAGAATCTGAACCCAAATAGATTGTGATGTGAACAAAATGAGTGAACCCAACCACCAAATTTTCCATTTTTAATTGTGATCTGAGAAAAGCAAATCACAACTGATAATTAGAAGAACAAAATCAAAAGAAGAACAGAGTCATTTACAGATCTGAACCTATATATACATAGTCCGGCCCTTATTACTCACAGATTTACAGATTTATATGTAAGAACAGATGTATGTGTGTATATATATTTTTTTATTTTTATTTTTTGGATAAATATATGTATATATATATCTGTCACAACAATGTGTGAACATGAACAGATCAATCTTTCGAACAGGGGACTCCACACATGAAAGGGACTCCACAGATCTACGAAATCAGAGAGAAAGGGACTCCACACATGAACTGTAAGCATACGCCACACACACTCACACAGATCTACGAAATCAGACGGATTTGAAAGAGATACCTCAAGATTGGTGGTGTTTGAGAGGGTTCGCGAGTCGTCTTCGTCGCCGCAGATGGCTACTCCGGCTCGATCGCCTGTAAGAAGCTGGAACCAGATGTCGTCGCCGCCGCTAGTTCAAGCAAATCGCCTCATTCTTTTCGAAATGCCCTAGGACGGTTATGTTCTGTGTTTACCTTTGGCGTTGGGCGAAATGAATGAGAGGAATAGCCAGGGTATATCCGTAAATCTGCCCGAAGAAGGGTTGTCTCCAACCCGTGTAAGGAGGCTTTGTCGTGATGTGGCTAATTTAGCCTCAATCTGCCTTCCCAAACACCACCTAAATTATTAGTTTTAAAAAATTAATATATATATAAATCTATTTAGTGTAATTTTGATAATTTGTATTAAGAAAAAGTTAAACCTGATTAAATGAGATTAAATGAGTTATGATATACATCTTCTTGTTATGAAAATATACAAATTTAAAAGTTGTAATTAAGATAAATATACAATTTTATTATTAAATGTGAAGTGAAGTGATATTTAACAATAATTAATATGATGTTTCTATTATTAATCCAATAATTTAAGTTACATTTCTTTTGATTTTAATTTCATAACTAAAAATACAATATGAATATAATACGTACACGCATTTCTAGTCTTTAAGAATAACAAGGTTTCAAAATATTTTCAAACTTTCATCATTTTTTTTATTTTTTTTTATCTAATTTGATTTTAAATTTGACTAAAAATTTTGATTTGATATGAATTACTTTAACTTTTTCATTAAATTTTTATCAATTTTTAAATGAATTTTCATTCTTATCCCAATTTCTTTTTCCTTTTCACCAATTTTGATGAAAAAATAATAATTTTCAATGTTTTATCTTTTTAAAATTTTTATCAAATTATAATTTGATAAAAAAAAATATTAAAGGTTATAGATTCTCTTAATTGGAACTATAGTGAAATAACATCTTCAAATGGTCAAAGTTTAAGTAAGTGGTTGGTTGGAATGTATAAGGGTGAATTACACTAGCAGTCCATATAGTTTGGGGCTTGTATCATTTTCGTCCTTAATTTTTTAATTCTGATAAATTTGACCTTAAATTTTGAATCTTATTCCAAATAAGGATAATTGAAGATACCGTTAGATTTTTTAAAGGCAAAATCGTCAATTTGATAAAATATAAATTAATTTGATAAAAATAAATTTCAAAAAAATATTTTTATATTTTTAAAAATCATTTCTACCCATTAAAGGTAAAATTATGTAAAATTGATAAATCTTTTATACTTTTATTCATTTAATTATTTTACTAAATTAATTTTTATTATGTGTTTGGATGATAATCATGTAATAGGTGGTTATTTTTGTTTTCATTAAATTAGTTTATATTTTTTCAAAATTCAAATATATCGACAACTTTAATATCATTATTAATCCAATCCATTAAATCAAAAAATGCAAAATTAAAAACATTTCATATATTAAATATATCGATTACGCATTAAAAACTTAACAACTACATATTACATGATCATCATCTAAACATATAATAAAAATTAATTTGATAAAATAAATAAATAAATAAATGTCTAAAAGATTTATCAATTTTATATGATTTTATCTTTGGTGGGTATAAATAATTTGTAAAAATTTAAAAATATTTTTTTGACATTTATTTTTGTCAAATTAGTTTATATTTTATCAAATTGATAATTTTGCCCTTAAAAAATCCAATGATATCTTCAATTGTCCTTATTTGGAACAAGATTCAAAATTTGTGTCACATGTGTTACAATTGAAAAGTCAGGGATCAAAGTGACACGAGCCCCAAACTATAGGGATTGTTAGTATAATTCGCCCAATGTATAATTTAATTAATTCTCTTCCTATATTTATATAAAAATTGACATTTATAACTACATCATTATAAGTCGGATTATGAAATTTTTTTGAGATATCAAACATTTTTCATTTGTAAATATTCTAGATATTAAAAAAAACGTGTACTTTTTGGATATGTGTTTATCAGTTTTGTTTTATGGACATAAACAATTGATATTTCAATTTAAAAAATTAAAAAGTAAAAAAAATTATATAGTTTGGGTTTTTTTAGAGATAAAAGAAGTCATCTAACTCTTTTATATACTATTTAAGATGGATTATTTTAATTACCACAAAAAAAAAATAGAAATTATATTTAGAGATTATCCCTATATATTATGTTATTATATACAACTATAGCGGTAGCAAATTAACTATAATATATATATATGAAAATTTATATTAAGTTTTCATTTTCAATTAATTGAATTATAATTAACAAACTAACAAATAACAGTAATGGTATAATGAGATAGAAAGAGGATAAAAATAAAGAATACAATGATATTGAAAATTTTTAAATTTACCTAATTATACAAAAATCTAATATTATAGTAAAGTCTTGAATTCTCAATAAATTTTCACATTTTCTATAAAATAAAATGATAATTGTGGAGAAGTGATTTGGAAATACTCTTCAGATCTTGGGAGGCGCTGGTGATCCTCAGCTAGTCACCTGAAAAGAGGAAAACTCCGGTCGGGGGTGCCGGGATTAGCACTCCGACGAACAAGTTAGTTCAGACACTCAAGATAACTTCCTCTTTAAGTTAAGTGAAGTGATTCTTACATACCTTTCTGAATTTGCGATTCTCATATTTATACTCACTTCCTGGTCCTCGGGGCCTGTGCCTACTTTTATCTTATTTGTCTTACGTTCATTCGGATCTACTGACCCTTGTCTATTCGGCTCTGTTAACGTATTCGGCACCCTAGTTACGCAATACAAAGCCGAGTAGTACCCAGTTTCTGGGGTATGCGTCTCCCGACTCTTCCGATTATTCGGCTCCCACAATTGCCCCCTGAACTCCCTATTGACGGTAGTTAATCGGCGTGTTTGGTCTTGAATTGGAAAAGTTGGAACTGGTCAGGCGGCTTCACGTATCCCAATATAGATGTCAGGGCATGCACACTTTTTCGTTTATCATTACGCTTTCCCGCCTCAATCGTGCATTTCGCATTTATTGTGATTTGAAACTTCGGTCTTTTCGAATGCAAAGTTCGTCGAGTATTCGAGACTCTTAGACCGCCAGCGGATATCCCTTCTCTGATTCACACGCTCTGCAACTCTTTTCCGTCTACCCTCGTCTCCGTTTAATCTTCGTAAGTCTTCTTCTCCTTTCTTTATGATCCTATTTTATGTTTTGTCGTTTTGATTCCGGCGAAACCTTAAATTCCTGCGAACATGGCTAAACACTTGAAAGACCTCCTTTCCGAGGGTCGTATTGCCGGATTCCGGAGACATTTTTCCATTCCTGACGACGTCCACTTATCTCTCGTAACGGACAGTTCCCTTGACATGGAGAGGGAGGATCAGAATACGATCGTCTTCCCTCTCCTATCTATAGCGGAGGGCAGAGTTCGTTTTCCCCTACACCCTCTACTCAGGGCCGTCCTTCGCTATTGGAGTCTGATTCCTTCTCAACCCAACGTCAATTTCTTTCGAATCATCATGGGGGTGATTGAGCTGAATCGGCGTCTTAGGATCAACCTTGGCATTCCGGCGATTCGGCACTGCTATGCTTTGGCCAAATCTTCCGATCGGCTGGGGCGATACTTTCTCAGGGCCAAGGACACTGACCATCACTTGATAACCATGCTTGCCAGCTCTGGTAAGAGGGTTGACGACGTAATGGTCAATGTTCAAGGCAACTGGGAGTTCGGTGAAGGCGAAGACCGCCTAGATCCTATTCCTAGACGCAAGGGTGATCCAGGTTGCCGTGCAACGCCTTGTTGTTTGTTGACTTGCCCTTTACTCGGCTACTTTCGCTTTAATCACTCTTCGTTCTTTGCAGGTAACAGTTTGAAGAAAATTCTCCCGTCGACCGACGAGGCGGTTCTTGAGGAGATCAAATCTGCACTCAGATACTTCGGCCGTCCAAACGTACAAAAGCAAGGGAGAGCGGCTCACATACTACTCCGATACGAACCGACTTATACTACATACTCGGCTGCGGAAGGCATTCCAATTCCATCCGGCGACCAACACCTTTCGGCTCTTATCTTTCCCAACTTTAAGAACCTTAGGCAAATTGGCCTCGAAGATTCGGATCCGAGGGCAGAGGCTGATCCGGAGGTAGAGGTAGTTGCCGAACCAATCGGAAGGCTGCTGAGAGGGCCGAAGAGGTCGAGGAAGCGATACGCTCGGCGTTTGAAGTTGCGGGACTTAACCGGCCTTCACCGTCCACTTCGGGCAGGGCAGAGTTTTCGTCCGAAGATATTTTTACAAATTTGGGGGACCTACCCGGCGATATTTTTTAAGCTATGGCTGGGGAGAGCCTTACGCAGATGGCGCGAAGGAAAAATGCCGAGCGAATGGCTGCTCGAAAGAAGGCCGAGGCCGCCCATTCTAAGCCCACCTTGAGTGAAAATTTCGTACCCGCTATTGAAGGGATGATTTAGGTCACTGAGACTGAAACGGGGGAAAAGGTTAAGGAACAGGTCGTTGAAGAACGGCTGGTCTCGGAAGAGCGTGGCGAAAAGCGTGGCGCCGAGGGAGAGGCCGAGTCGGAAATTAGCCTTGCTTCCAAACGGCCTCGTTTAGAAGAGTCGGGTGTGGCTGTGCCTTTTATTGTTCGGCCTAAGATCAAAGATACACCAATCTCTTCCGATGCTTTGGTTATTGAGGATTCAGCCGTGGCGTTGAGCCTTGCGGCTTCAATTTCCTTGCCAGCTGACGTCGCAGCCTTTCGCGCCGTGCCGGATATTATGGCCGTAGCCCTGTCTGCGCAGTCAGCGTTGCTGGTTAGTGGCCAACTCAAATTCTCTTGACTTTGCTTTCATTACAGATATCTGACAATCCCAACTTGTTTTGCAGGCTGTTGGTAGGATAGCGGACCTAGGTCGCCGCCTCCATGATGCCCTCAGCAGAGTTGATCATTTGCAAACGGAGGTGGACGGTCAAAGGAGTAGGGCCGAATTTGAAAGTATGAGAGCCGCGATGGGGGGTGCGCAAGCTGAAGCAGAAAAAGAGAGGGCTCGCTCAGCTGAGTAGCTCCGCTCTGAAGCTGAGGGTAAAGCAAATGTGAGCGAAGAATCGCTTAAGTTAGCCAGGGAGGCGCTGGCCAAGGCGGAGGTTCAGTTAACGAAGCTTAAGGCCGCCAAGGAGAAAGCCGATTCTGAAGCTTCTGCAGCATTTGAGGCAGGAAAAGGCGCCGCCCTTACAGAATATGTAGATGAAGTTCCCAAATTCGAGAATCGAGGGTTCAAACATGGATGGCTCAAAGCCCTTGCGGCCGCTGGAGTTACATTGGCCTTGCCAATTCCCTACGAGCAAGTGGACGTGGAGCCACTTGAGTCTGACCCCGAGGGTTGATCTGGGAATCATCTCCTTTAATTTTGATTTAAACTTTTGTTTGGTAGACTTTTGATTTTGATGTAAGTTTTTGTTTGGCTAGTTTTCATGTATAAATTGGTTACTATTTGCGCTAAATTTATTAATGAAAACTGTCTTGGTATTTCTCCACTATTTTGTTCGTGGTTTATGAAGTTACGTTAATGAAGAATATTTTACTTTTCACGAATTTGGGTAAAATCATTGATGTGTTTTAGCTTTCAGAGATTGAATCAGTTGTGTGCCGCGTATTATGGGTACTGAGCCGAATCGATTAATGAATCCGCCCTTGCCCCAGGTGGTGCACGATCATTCGGGCGCCGTGTGAACCGACCTTAAGATTGGTGAAGGATCGATTCGTGGGCCGGCTGGAGGACATAAGCTGAAGAGATTGATGAATCTGCCCTTGCCCCAGGCGGTGCACGATCATTCTGGCGCCGTATAAAACGACCTTAAGATTCGTGGGCCGGCTGGGGTACATAAGCCGAAGAGATTGATGAATCTGCCCTTGCCCCAGGCGGTGCACGATCATTCGGGCGCCGTATAAAACGACCTTAAGATTCGTGGGCCGGCTGGGGTACATAAGCCGAAGAGATTGATGAATCTGCCCTTGCCCCAAGAGGTGCACGATCATTCGGGCGTCGTATAAAACGACCTTAAGATTGGTGAAGGATCGATTCATGGGCTGGCTGGGGGACATAAGCCGAAGAGATTGATGAATCTGCCCTTGCCCCAGGCGGTGCACGATCATTCAGGCGCCGTATAAAACGACCTTAAGATTCGTGGGCCAGCTGGGGTACATAAGCCGAAGAGATTGATGAATCTGCCCTTGCCCCAGGCGGTGCACGATCATTCGGGCGCCGTATAAAACGACCTTAAGATTGGTGAAGGATCGATTCGTGGGCCGGCTGGGGGACATAAGCCGAAGAGATTGATGAATCTGCCGTTGCCCCAGGCGGTGCACGATCATTCGGGCGCCGGGCGTTTGAAGTTGTTAAATTAATGAGATGGCCTCGAGGTTGCTGCCTCTTTACAGCATAAATAATTAAAGTTAAAGCTTTTATGAGCATAGCAGACGACTGACTCCAGTGTTTGAGGGTATCGAGTGAATGTCGAACAGACTCTTCTTTAACAGCAGAGGGGAAGCGAAGACGCTGGCTGAGCTGGGCGAAGACATGAATCGAGGTAGTGACCCTCCGCGTACAGGGAGTAGGAGTTCCAGGGATCGAGAGAGGCGTCAGTCTCCTCGACGTCAAAGCAGGTCACCCAGGTGGGACAAGTAGTCGCAGGGCAGAACTTCCCAACCTTGAGTCGAGAGGGCACCTGAGATGAATCCGCGCCCATTAAACTTCGCGGTATTTGTGGGGAATAGGCCCATGACGGAGGCGGACTTGATAGTTCGAGACCCAAATGTAGCGGTCGAGTTCGCTTGACAAATTTTCCCGCCGGAGGTTCAGCAATTGATAGTAGGTCGCCAGGACTATGAAGTATTTCGCGAAGGCGTTCATGGGGCGGTGAAGGGGCTGTATACTGCCTATGAAATCGGCATGCGGTTGCGCGCTGCCCGCCGAGAAATGGAGAAGAAGGATGAACGTATTCGAAGTTTGGAGGCCCGCGTGAGGGCGGCAGAGCGGGAGTTGAAGAAGATTAAGGCGGCCCAGGCACAACCCACCGGGCAGGGAAACCCAATCGTGGAGGAGAGGGTGACCAGCCGACTCATCAGTTCCGCGCTTGCCGATCGTGAGACGGCGAGTATGTTCGCGATGGAGAGCGCGAAGGGAAGGGCCTATGAGAAAGGTTTTCACGAAGACCGAAGAGTCAGAATCGAAAAGACCAGGGAAAAACTGGCCGAAGAAGTTTGCCGATGCGAGAATCGTGGGTTTAGGCACGGTTGGATCAAGGCATCTCAAGCCGCAGAAGCTCTACGAGCGGCAGGCATTGAGTCGACATCTCCACTCTATCACAGGAAACATTTCCCGTTTTTTGCTTTTGACGTCGAGAAGAGTGATGATGAGGGTGACGCCGTATAGTGATAATTATTGTAAATATGAAAAGCGGATTACGTTCAAATATATGTAATTTATCGCTTGTTTTGTTGAATAAATGAAGAAAAACGTTCTGTCAAGAATATTTTATTGCAGCTTGTATTCGGCATGTATGCGTTTCGCTTTACTGGGTTTGAGTGAATATATAAGCTCTTGACCAGCAGGGTCAATCCATATGTGATAGCCGTTTATTCCAGACAGGCTATCGCGACCTGAAGCCAAGAGCTGGCAGGCAAAATGGCCTTGATAGGTTTAACTCGGCTCGGGGCCTAGGTTTGTGGACAATGCACGTGCTTCAAAAAGTCGTTTGGATAACTATGCCGTGGGGAATGTCAACCGACGTTTTGTTTATGGCGTTTAGCATTAGCGAAACCGCCTCGGGATGGGGGCCTCGAGATCGCTGCCAGGACTGAAAATAAAAGGAGTGGGCACTTTGCGCAGACGAACAATCGCGTATGTGAGGTGGGCTAAGTGGGGGTGTGTGTTAGAGGCTGGAGTTCAGCCGATCTTGTTGTTGCCGTGGATCATGGCGGAAGGGCCGTTCGTATGGGAAGTAGGGCGTCCGATAGTTGGCATGAACCTTCAAGTCGTCGAAGCAGATCACCCCGAAAGGAAAGGCAACAAACAACCATTGGATTTATCCCTTCTTGTCCTGGATCTTTGCCTTGACATTGTCAATGGTATCAAGGGAAGATTTGGGCACAGTTGGCTCGAGGCATTGCAATCTGCGGGGGATTTCCGGGTGACGGGAGTTAATTCGGCACTGACGCTCTACCAGTGCATCTTCTCCCCTTTTTAGCTTCTCAGATTGGAAATGAGTATTGTAAATACGAGTTGCGTTTATGTAACATTTTAGATTGGGAATGAGTACTGTAAATACGAGTTGCATTTATGTAATAGCTGTCTGATTAAATAAAAAGTTGTATTTCAAACATTTGAGTCTTGTGCTGAATTTGTTTATTTGCGTCTTGCCTTGACATTGAAAAGTTTTGTTTTGTTCGTTCCAATGAGGTTTCCGAATTCGGAGGCTTGATCGGCCCTAAGGTGTCATGCACCAAAGGGCGCTCCGAATCCAGAGACTTAATATGGCCAATCGTGATATCCACGAAGGGCGCTCCGAATTCGGAGGCTTAATCGGCCCTAAGGTGTCAGCCACCAAAGGGCGCTCCGAATCCGAAGACTTAATATGGCCAATCGTGATATCCACGAAGGGCGCTCCGAATCCAGAGACTTAATCGGCCCTAAGGTGTCATGCACCAAAGGGGGCTCCGAATCCGGAGACTTAATCGGCCCTAAGGTGTCATGCACCAAAGGGCGCTCCGAATCCGGAGACTTAATATGGCCAATCGTGATATCCACGAAGGGCGCTCCGAATCCGGAGGCTTAATCGGCCCTAAGGTGTCATGCACCAAAGGGGGCTCCGAATCCGGAGACTTAATCGGCCCTAAGGTGTCACACACCAAAGGGCGCTCCGAATCCGGAGGCTTAATCGGCCCTAAGGTGTCATGCACCAAAGGGCGCTCCCGAATCCGGAGACTTAATCGGCCCTAAGGTGTCATGCACCAAAGGGCGCTCCGAATCTGGAGACTTAATATGGCCAATCGTGATATCCACGAAGGGCGCTCCGAATCCGGAGGCTTAATCGGCCCTAAGGTGTCAGGCACCAAAGGGCGCTCCGAATCCGAAGACTTAATATGGCCAATCGTGATATCCACGAAGGGCGCTCCGAATCCGGAGACTTAATCGGCCCTAAGGTGTCATGCACCAAAGGGGGCTCCGAATCCGGAGACTTAATCGGCCCTAAGGTGTCATGCACCAAAGGGCGCTCTGAATCCAGAGACTTAATATGGCCAATCGTGATATCCACGAAGGGCGGCACAATGAGGTTTGTGAAATGAGATGAACGTCTAAGAAAGATTATTTGCATTGCAGAAGTGAAATATATACAAGTATCAAAGCCCACAGGTCGGGTCAGTGATATGATTTTCATGAAATCGCTGCTTATGCCGATTGGGGAGAGCCACGGATTTCTTCAATGCCACGGGCTGTTGGGAAGCGCATGAGCTGATGATAAGTGCTTGGAACGACCTTCATAATATGTATCCAGGTTCGCCCCATGATGGCATTGTACAGGGAAAGGAGCTTTACAACCAAGAATTCTATTTCGACCGTTCTGGAGCCCGCTCGGACAGGTAGTACGATCTTCCCTATCGGGTATTTGGGATTCATGTTAAAGCCGAACAATGGATGCGGCGCCGGACACAGATCTGACTCGTTGAGGCCGAGTTTGATAAAAGTTTGGTAATACATAACCTCCGAAGTACTCCCTGGGTCTATGAGAGTTCGTTCAATGATGAACCGGTTTATGCATAATCTAATGACCAACGGATCAATGTGGGAAGCTGTCGCGCCACTGAGGTCGGAGTCATTGAAAGCAATTGTCGGAGCTTCTTTGGGCCAGTCAGCCGGAATACGTTGCCCCTGGAGGATTGGATGCGATTGAATTGTGTGCACGGCTGGGGGTGCAGGCAGGCTGTAGATGACATGGATCACGCCAAGTGGAGGAGAGTCCTGCCTCAAGGCTAGTGCCTTGGTTGGCTTTTCTTGTTTAACATATTGCTGCAGTCGGCCGTCTTGCACCAGTTCTTCCAGGTGATCTTTTAATGCGTAGCAACTCTCTGTTTCGTGGCCGTGATCTTTGTGATACTCGCACCGCCGGTCCCTTCGTCGCGTATCGGGCGGCCCTACCATCTTTGACGGCTATTTGAAGAATGGATGGTGTTGGACTTTGGTCATTATTGCAGCGATTGGTTCTGACAACTCTGTGTACTTTTTGTCGGCACGTCTCGAACGTCTGCTGTCGACTTGCAGTTGTTCATTCGTCCGGTGGGGACATTAATCGCTTGATCGGCGAGTATCCCGCCTTTTATCATGTTTAGTGCGCTGCCGAGGCTCTGGGCTAGGAGGTGGCACGGAACTTATTGGTTGGGCAATTTCAGGGGGGCCGTTTTGTTGGACATTTGGCTGGCCTTTATTCTCAAGGCATCGTCTTCCACTTTGCAATACTCCTCGACTTTCTTCATCAACGCCCAGACCATTTTGGGGGGTCTTCTGGTGAGAGAACTACGAAGGGGACTATCTAGGTGTAGTCCCATTTTGAAGGCGGTGATGGCCATGGAGTCGTTACAAGCGTCGTCAACAAGGTTGAAGCACTCCCAATATCGCGCCGAGTATGCTCTGAGCGTTTCTCCTGACTGAATTTGCATGGCCCAGAGAGAGTCGGCCTGTTTCGGCTGTACCTCGTTGGTTATGAACCTGGCCCTGAAGGATTTCTGTAACTGATGAAAACTTCTGATGGAGGCCAGCTCCAGCTTATAATACCACCTGACAACTAATGGCCCCAGGCTGCTGGGGAATATTCGGTACATGAGGGCTTCGTTGTCTGTATGCAAAGTCATGGCCTGTTTGTAATGACAGATATGATCAGTGGGATCTAATTTTCCATCGTAAAGAGTGAATGACGGAGCTTTGAACTTCTTGGGCAAGGCTGCCCTTGCAATCCGGCGGACAAAAGGATCGTGCTGGTCGTCTTCGTCTGAGCTGCTCCTCCTGCGCTTGTTCCTTGTACGTAGGCTCTTTTCGGAAGAGCTAGAAGTCTCGGATCGTCCCTTCTTGGTGAGCTCCGTAGATAATGAGTTGAAGTCACTGTTGGTATCCTTGGGCCGGGCTCGAGGTCGTTGTCCACTGGCCCTCGAAGGTCTTTCGGGATCTTGGCGCATGGTTTCTCTCGATTTCGCGACTTCAAGGGCCAAATCTTGACGGAGACGTTCATTTTCAGCGATCATGTTCTCCAGCCTCTGTTCATTCTGCTTTGCTTGTTCCATAATCGCCTGCATTGTCTCTTGCGCTGAAGTCGTTGGTGAATCGAAGTTCAAGGTGTGTCTTGCAGCGATGGTTTCTTTCCCGAGCATATTTGCTGGAGTGAGGTCATCTCCCTGTGCGGTCTCGCTAATGGCTACCGGAGGATCTTCAGTCACGCCTGCCATGGATGTATTTGAGTATTCCCACAGACGGCGCCAATTGTGGAGAAGTGGTTTGGAAATACTCTTCAGATCCTGGGAGGCGCTGGCGATCCTCAGCTAGTCACTTGAAAAGAGGAAAACTCCGGTCGGGGGTGCCGGGATTAATACTCCGACGAACAAGTTAGTTCAGACACTCTTCCTCTTTAAGTTAAGTGAAATGATTCTTACATACCTTTTTGAATTTGTTGTTCTCATATTTATACTCACTTCCTGGTCCTCGGGGCCTGTGCCTACTTTTATCTTATTCGTCTTACGTTCATTTGGATCTACTGACCCTTGTCTATTCGGCTCTGTTAACGTATTCGGCACCCTAGTTACGCAATACAAAGCCGAGTAGTACCCAGTTTCTGGGGTATGCGTCTCCCGACTCTTCCGATTATTCGGCTCCCACAATAATAAAAAATAAAAAATTTGATACGTATCTTTTTTACTTCAATTTTGTGGTTTTCATTGAAGAAAACAAAATCCGATGAAAATGCTTGGCATAAAATGAACATAAATACTTCGATTGCAACTATAATTACCAATAATTCTTATCCACTGTGCAAATCTATAAACAAACACATAAATCTCACTAAAACCGAAATCAAAACCAAATCAACAGCAAAGAAAGAGAATCACATAGGGAAAAAAAATTAAAATATAAATAAATTTATGGAGTGGGAGGATGTTACCTCCAACAACTTAGACCACAACTAACCCAATCCATTAGCTTCTCTGTTAGTGCCCGTGAAATCTAGGAGTTGGAATGAAAATCAGATTATTCTTTAAATAAGACTTGAAAATTGATTAATTTGTCCCATTAAGTGATTTAAAATTTTGATAGATATACATCATAAAAATAGATAATTATATTACTAAATCATAATTCAAATTTAGATATTGTATATTTTTTTGAGATTAATAACTAAATTTTTATCTTTTTTATTTTTGTGTAGTTTCTTTTTTTTTTCTATTTATTTAAGATGAAGTTGTGGGTTTTTATTTTTTATTTTTAATTTAATTTATTTGTGGTTTTTATTTATTTTTAATTATTATTATTTAGGTAAGTTATGATGTGAGTTAAATATGCAAAAATGTTTGAGAGCTCTAAAGGAGCTCTAATGATCGGGGCCCACCCATTGATGTGATGTTTTGGCCTTCTTCTTTTTCTTTGAAAAATGTTTTATAGCTCTAATTCTTGAGTTCTAAAGGAGCTCTAAACAAGTGGGTCCCATTTATGATGTGATGCATCTATCTTGTTTTGTTTTATTTTTTATTTTTTTTTCCTCATTGTGATATAAGTAGAGCTCAATTTAAAACTATACTTTTAGAGTTTTTTATCACCACCTTTAGATATGTGAGTTTTATTGATTTAAAGTATGATGGTGGAAGATATTTTCAAATTAGATTTGTTTAAATAAACTTTAAAGATTTTTAAAATTTAAAATTGGATATTGAGATGTAAAAAGAAAGATTTTAACTGAATAAATAAAAATTAAATTTATTAATTTTATCTGTTTGTATATCTGATTTTTAGTTTTTTTTTTTGTTATATTATAATATAATATATAAGATATGGATAGATATCCACAATTTTCATAAAAAAATATTATCTGATTTTTTGGGGAAGAGAGAAGGAAGGCAATTTTAATATTTTTTTTTTTGGAAATTGGTGAGAGAGATTAGGATAGAGAGATTATGAAATTTTTTGTTATCTTTCTATTTGAAATCCATAAATTAAGGGATAATTATTATTTCTAAACTAATTAAATAAATAAATCAGTCATTAGGTTTTTTAATCTATTTTATAAATTGGGAAATCAATAATTTTAGAAAATTGGTTAATTTGTTCCATTAAGTGATTTTAAAATTTTGATAGATATACATAAAAAAAATAGATAATTATATTATTAAATCATAATTCAAATTTACATATTGTTATATTTTTTTGAGATCCATATCTAAATTCTTATCTTCTCTATTTTTGTGTGGTTTCTATTTGTTCTTTTTTAAAATTTATTTTAGATGGAATTGTAGGTTTCTATTTTTTATAAAATTTAATTTATCTATGGTTTATATTTGTTTTTAATTATTATTAGTTAAGTAAGTTATGATGTGAATTAAATATATGATAGACACATGAGTTTTAAAGTATGATTGTGGGAGATATTTTTAAATTAAATTTGTTTAAATAGATTTTATAAATTTTTAAAATTTAAAATTAGATATTGAGAGGCAAAATCAATATTTTAATTGAATAAATAAAAATCAAATTTATTAATTTTATATGTTTATATATCTAATTTTTAATTATTTTTTGTTATATCTATATAATAAGGTACAAAGGTTTTTAAATTTGTCCTAGAGACAATTGTCCTACTAGGACATTTGAATGGTTAGGATTCATTTTTGACTAGAATGGACGGTAGAGATGAGAATCAACTCTGCCAATCTCCTTCAACTTCCCGCCCAAGAGCACACGTAAAAAATAAACCTAAAACTTTGCACCCACGATAGGCTCATCTGATCTCACTCTCTCTATATACTCTCATCTCTCTCTCTCTCTCCCAGTTTCACTTCCCAATTTTCAAATTTCAAAACACCCCCCTCTGTCTCTCTCTCACAGCCTTACTTCCCATCACACCACCGGTACATCTCTCTCCGACAGCGATACATCTCTTCCCGACGATTGTCTCATGAACCAACCATAGTGGTGCTGATCACTTCCTCTAGTCACCTCTTCCAGTGATCACCACCGCTGCTGCTCAGTCTACTGCATAACAAAGGGGATAGTGGTTGGTTATTTGATCTCTTAGATAGAGACCAACGTTTCTGGAGAGAGGAGAAATGAGACAGAGAGAGAGAGTAGGGAAGATGTATCTCATAGATAGAGAGAATGAGTGGTGGAAGATGAAGGAGAGAGAGAATGAGTTTCGTTTTTTTTTTTTTTTTTTTGTGTTCTGTTTGTGCCGGAGTAGTGGCAACAAAGGAGGAAGGAAAGTAGACTTTGCTGTACATTAATCTCATGAATGAGTGAATGTAATTGCTTAATGGACACTTAAATCATAATATCTATCCTGCTTGTTGGGTTGTGAGTCTGTGTGAGGACTTTCTTTGATTCTAAAATTTTTGTTATGTCAATTTTATTCAGATTAACTGGGAGTTTTTAAGAGGGCAGGTCATGTTTAGAACAAATAGTACTGCTGTTGAATGTATGAATTCAGAATTCTCTATTTTTATATTGGCTTAAATTAGATTTCGTTGCATAATGGTTTATTTGATGAAATTACTGGCGTAATTTGAGCCACTGGAGTAATTCTCAATGGGATGGGCCTTACAACCATTATTGTTACGACGTGTTTGAATTATGCATTTGGTTGGAAAGGTAAAGAGAGTTTTGGTTTTTTTTTTTTTAATTTTCTTTTTTAAATATTTACTTAAATTTATGTTCTAAACACACTTTACAATGACTATTTAAAATTACATTGAAGTGACGCATTTTGTGCTTAAAATTGCTTTGGTAAAATTTGAGTGCATGTAATTGCGTAAGTGATTTAGTAAAGGTGGATTCGATGGGTATGGGTATGGGTGGATTGGGCTCTGGATTTTGGACACCACCATGGCTACCTCCTCTGCTATACCTTTCTCCACAGTCAACCGAGATCATCGCAGCAACCTACGCTCATCACCGCCTCTAACAACCTCCCCTCCATTTAGATTGTCATTGTCAGTTCCATCGTCGCCACCGACACTTGCGATCCCCAACACAATCAAATGATGGGTTCAAGTTGCTTGGGAGTTGTTTGTGTTGGGATCTGGGATCTCGCCCAAGACCTTATAGAAATTATACCAAGCAGAAAAACACACCCATACTAAGGGAGACACCATATTTAACGTGGTTCGGCCTCAATGCCTACGTCCATGGGAGAGTAGCTGGTTATCACTATAACAATTGAGAGATTACAAAAAGATTATAATAGAGGAGGAGCTCACACTCTCCTCACTCACCCATTCACCCATCTCCCTCGCTCACACCGAGAGAGACGGTCTCTCTGCCTCACATCTCTCACTCTCTTTGGCTTGCTCTATCTCTCTCTCTTAAACCCTTCCCTTAGCCTCCATTTATACACTAACAGAATGGTGGAGAGCTTGGCTGTCCTGCACATGGCCAGCTCATTCTCCACATGCTGCAGCTTCTTTCACATGGCCAGCAGATGGGGAGAGATCACCATCACATGGGGTGATGATATCCAACAAATCACCTCCTCAACCCATGTGAGGTGATCCACAACATACATTGCTGCTAATCTTGTCATGCCCAAATTTCAGCATAGTCTTATTCTCCTTACTAAGACGTTTGCACCACCTGAAACTAGAGATAATACACCAGAGATATAAGAGGAGGAGGGAATCCTACATCCTCAACTCAACTCACACCACTCTTTAATTTGGAGAGAACTTTTGCTCCTATCTCCTACAGATCTCTTCCACGCTTCCTGTCTTGGATGCCTTCACTTGCTATGCTTGAACTTGCGTAACCAAGATATCCGACACCCACTGATTGGATGTCCTGCACCCCCTGCTGGGATGCCCTTGACTATCATGCATTACCTCGCAGGACCAGTCATTGGAGCAACAAAAAAACTCGTCGTTTATCCCATCAACGTCCTTGGTTTTCTTTGCTCGGAGCTCTTTCTCTAAACTATCAGCCTTTGCCCTCTGCACTTCTGAACAACCTCCTAGCGTTTCCATACGCTTGTCATCTATGCCTTTGCAATCCCTGATTTGCTGTCCAGTAGATTGATGGTTGACAGTAGCTCTATCTGTCAAAGCATCGTCAGCTATGCAATTCCTTGCATAGTGCTTGCACTCATGGCTTCTGGTCTCCCTGCGTCGAGCTCGCCTGAGAGATCCACATCAACTCTATCCTCCGCTGCCATAGAAATAAAGAAACCACCATAGAGAAAAAAAAACTTGTCACTCCTTGGCGCGCACTCTTGCGTCTTATCTGTCTTAATTTCTCTGTCTGGAAGTTCCTGTGAACTTTCAACAACCCGTTGCTACACACTCTTCTCGCGCCTCTGTACGACACTCTAGCATACCCTTGCACTGCTGCACGTCTGCATTTGTGCTTCTGCGTTTAGTATGCTCCTCTACAACTATTGTTCTACACGTCCACATACCATCAGTACCTACTCGTATACAGCAGCTCCAACGGCCACAATATTTCCCTGAGCCTGTACTCGTTGCCAAATCATTTATCCGTCGATGAATGGTCTTCTCATCTGATTGAACTAGATCCTCCGATGACATCAACAACCAAGAAAGTTCCCAGGAAAGACTGGTGGGGTCACAACCGGTCCCACTTAAGAACCAGTCTCCTTAGACAATGTCTTTTTGACAGAACTTTCCTAGACATTGTTGATCTTGAGATAATCATGTGCAATTCTTCTGATCGCCCTTGACTAATCCTGATCTCCCTTGATTTTCCATTTGATCAAGCCTAATCTCCTTTGGTCTTCAATGATCTATCTCGATTTGTATCTGGTTGTCTAATCTGGTCAGAATCTGCCCATTCTAACCTCTTCAGTGAATCCGCAAAGTTCCACAATATCCGGCAACCTTCCTTTGAGTATTGAAGATGACAAACTCCCATGTTTTGACAATCTTTCCAAACCGTTCAGAATTTCACTATTCTGACCTCACGGTTGCGTCCGGAACGATCTGTTTAGCTAGGACCAACCTTTGCTGCACTTCCGGGGACCTCACTGAAAAATATCCCTGAAAGTTGGGCCACACCACAATTTTCTGAAAATTCTGGGCCAAATTGCAATTTTTAGAAGTTCAGGGAATATTCCGTGTACCAACAGTATATTCCGTCCGTTGTACCTGATGTCGTCTGCCACTTTAATCTGTCTTCTTTTTACAGAAACTCCGATTCCAAAATCTGACCGTACGGATGTGTCCGGAATACTTCAAATAGTTGGAAAGCACTATTGGATCGCCAAAAACGGACTCCGAATGGCTTAGTTCTAGCCAAAACATTTTGTACGCCTTAGATCTGCGGCTGCACCTTAGCCGCGGAGCACTGGATCCTTCCTCCTGCGGCTACACCTTAGTCGCGTCGCACTGGATCTCTTCTCCGAGTGCTGACGTGTCAGATGACGTGGCACAACGCGATGACCCGGCGATGATTTAGTCTGCCACGTGTCGATGACCTGGCTGCCACGTGGCCTGACTGTGGTTGATGACGTGGACAGACACGTGGCACTCCTTGCCGACATGTTGACGTGGCTCGATGACGTGGCTTGCGTGTGGAGGACACGCGTTGCCCGCAGTTGCCTTCTTCCTTGGGCCGCGTGTGGGGGTGCATGTATGCGACTGTGCCGACGCGCCGTTCCCTGCTCGGCGCGTGGTGAGATGGGACCCACGCTCCATTTTTAGGAGGCGCGTGAGAGCGCGTCCAGCCTCCTCTGGTGGTCTGCTTTACATTTTTGGACTCCTCTCGTCGAGACCTTGCTCTTGGTATGCTCAAAACCTAATTTCGAGCAACTTGATTTCTGGGCAGTTTCGAAAAACACGCTGTTTTTGTTCCGAAACGCCACCGACGAGGCTCTGATACCAATTGTTGGGATCTGGGGTCCCGCCCAAGACCTTATAGAAATTATACCAAGCAGAAAAACACACCCACACTGAGGGAGACACCATATTTAATGTGGTTCGGCCTCAATGCCTACGTCCACAGAAGAGTAGCCGGTTATCACTATAACAATGGAGAGATTACAGAAAGATTATAATAGAGGAGGAGCTCACACTCTCCTCACTCACCCACTCACCCGTCTCCCTCGCTCACACCGAGAGAGACGGTCTCTCCGCCTCACATCTTTCACTCTTTTTGGCTTGCTCTATCTCTCTCTCTTAAATCCTCCCCTTAGCCTCCATTTATACACTAACAGAATGGTGGAGAGCTTGGCTGTCCTGCACATGGCTAGCTCATTCTCCACATGCTGCAGCTTCTTCCACATGGCCAGCACATGGGGAGAGATCACCATCACATGGGGTGATGATATCCAACAGTTTGAGCAAATTATGTGAATGAGACTTGGTTGCTATTAGATCTCTGAGAGGAGAGTTTGCCAAGAGATGAGAGAGGATGAGATGTGATGATGAGAAAGAGAGACGTTTCTATAGAGATGAAAGAGAGAAAATAGGGAAGATGGAGAGAGAGAATAATGAATGAGAGATAGTAGAGAGAGTTAGAAATAGAGAGAATGAGAGCGAGTGGGAGAAGCTGTATCAAAGTGACCACCGTGTAAGCCGTGCAAACATGGAATGAGAAATATCACTTTGATATAAAATTATTGGGTGTGGCTGTCTACCACCTCACTCTTTTTGTTTTGTCTTTTTTTTTTTTTTTTAATTGAAATACTCAAAATACATAAAATCACATAAATCATGCAAAATTATAAAATTTTATTTTAAATTCGTAAAAATTATTTTTAAAATTTTTAAGCGTAAATTTTATAGCATTACTCTAAATTTTATAATTTTTAAGTGTATTCAGATTTAATGAATCTGAAAAATAAAAAATTTTGATTAAAATATTTTTTAAAAATTTATTAAAAATAATAAAATTCAAATTGAAAATTTAAAAAACTGTTTTTGAAAATTTCAAAACTAAATATGTTTTGGATTTTAAATTTGTAAAAATTATTTTCAAAATATACAACCAAATAAAATGTCAAGTTTGATAAATTCTTTTCAAAAACATAATTATAAAATTTATTTGAAAATTCAAATCAAACGGATAATCTATTTATATTTTGACCTCAAATTTTGTTTTTTATTTTTTATTTTTTATTTTTTATTTTTTACAACAAATTAGCTAAATTACATTTTAATTCAATACTTTTATATTAAGTATATTTTAATCTCAAAATTACTTTCATTGTGCACGGGCATGCACTAGAGTATTCCGGGACTTCTGGATACATTGAATAGGCAAGTTTGATTTATTTAGAGCATAAATTTGTTCAAATTATAAAATAATAATTGAGATATATTTTTTAAAAATTATTTTATGTATATATTTTTACTTTTCTGCTTCTCTCTCTTTCTTTATTCTTTTCTCACAAATCATCCCATGATCTCATGAATAATCTCATGAATGATCTCATGATCCTACCTTCCTCTCTCTTTTCTTTTTATTTTTTTTACTTCCCCCCCTTTTCCTATTTGTTTATTTATTTTTATTTTTATTTTTATAATATTATAAATGTATTTTAATCTTAATATTATTTACACCGTACCTTTATCTCTCAGTTTGTTTTTTAATTTTTGGCTGTATATGATTTTTCTTAGACGGGGCTTTGTGAGTGTAAAAGAATATATTATTTATGGGGTAAAGAGAGCAATACAAGCATGCAATAGAATACAAGACTTTCAAAGATAAACAAACACACACAAGCACAAAAAGAAAAAAAGAAAAAAAAAGGTTACCTGGTAATTATCACCTTCAAATTAAAATAATATTATCCGAAATATTTTTTATATATATATTTTTTTATTTCATTATTTTATTTTTTGTTGGTGAAATAAAATATAGGACTTTTCTTTTTTTCTTTTTTTTTTTCTTTTAGCAAACATTATAAATTTTGTATGTTTATTTCTTAATTTATATCAAGGCTAAGGAGAGTTATATAAATAAAATTATTAAGAGTTCTTTAAGAAAAATAATATTTTTTTAGTGTCTTTATTAAAAAAATACTACACACTTCACTTATTTTAATATGATACGTAGAAATTAAGATTATATTTTGATCTCAACATTATGGGGTGTTTTGGGAAAATGATTAAAAGTTACTTTTTGACTTTTTTTTTGGAGATGGAAGTGGGTTAATAGCTGAGAAGTGGCTTTTAACCCACTTATCCACTTCTCAAAATATCCCTATTTATACTGTACTGGTACCTTTCTTAGATAAGTGAAGTGTGTAGTATTTTTTTAATAAAGACACTAAAAAAATAAGGCATGGGAGGGGAAATCTCTTTCAAAATCTCTTTCCAAAAAGCGAAGAGAAAGTTTTGCAAAATCCCTTTCCATTCTAACCTCAAACTTGAGCAACAATGGTGAAATTTGAGAGACGGACAAAGGCATGGGAGGGGAAATCTCTTCCCAAGAAAAACAAATAAAAAGAAAAGGGAAAGAAAAGATTGATGAGATAAGAGAAAAAGTGAGAGGCAACCCCACATGGATTTGGTTAATTTATTTGGGTGATATTATCTTTTTATTTTTTTATATGTTTTTTCAATAAAGTTAAAAGTTAATATTTAATCAATTTCTCAAAACCACTCAAAGTATATGGTAATATCACTCTAAAATTTTGTAACATAAATATTAAAATGATATAATATGTTTCATTACAAATATATATTTTGTTGGGTGGTAACTCTCTCATAATAACAATAAATAACTCTCTCATAATAACAATATTAGGTAATTAAGAATGGAATTTAATCAATTGAGTTTAAAAGGAACGAAATTTAATAATTTAATTAATTTCAGTTTTTTAGATAAATTATATTTCTTTATAACCAAAATAATATTTCTTCATATTTTTTTAATATATAAATTATAATTATATTTTCATTCTAACAATATTTAAACCATGCCTCTAGACACGGACATATACTAGTCTAAACAACATGCCTCTAGACACGGAAATATACTAGTCTAAACATAAAATGAAAGGCTCAGATCAATTCTAATAAACACCAATGGTTCAGCTGATGTTTTGATTCCCGCCCAACACTCTCTGATCTCCATTCCCCCCTACCCACGTCTCCTCCCCATTCCCTCTTTTATCTCTCTATGTTCTCTCTTCAACTATCTTGTTCAAGATTAGGGTTTCGAAATACTTTCTCTTCTGAAACTGGCGACCAGAGAAAGTGAAGAAAACAGAGACGGTGGTCTCAACAGGGAAGAAATGGCGGCACTCGACCAATAGAGAAAGAGAGTAGATGCCGCCGCTCACCACCAACGCCGCTGCTCATCATCACCGTCGCCATTGAAACCCTACTCTTTTCGCATTGAATCCACAATTAGGGTTTTGTTTTGTCAATTTTCTTCAGATCTAACAACAATTCGTATCCCGAACCACTCAATTCAACAGATCGATATCACGATCCGCTCCAAAAATTGTTCATTTTCCCCTGAATCTGGTACTTCATCTCAAAAAATTGTTCCTTTATATGCATGTATGTTTGTCTTTGTCTTCGATTGCATTATCTCCTACATTTATTGTCTCTGTAATGTTTTTTAGAGCTAAGGTTGAATTGAATTATCTGCATTGGAAGGCTACGATCGAAGTCAATTGAATTCTGTTTGATGTGGATTTGAATTTCATTTGAAGGGAAATCACGTTCATGTGTGGTTGCTTTGAATTTAACCTATCAATTTCAGGTGAGTATATTTTACTTGGATCAGTAGATTTGTTGATGTATGTTTTTGAATTGACTGAATTGTTCAATGTGCTGTGATTGTAGCATTTGTGGCCAGATGCAACAGAGCAATGCTGCTGCGGCAACTGCTCTGTATGATCACCCTGGCGGAGGGTCCAGATGCAACAGAGCAATGCTCTGTCTGAATTATATGTTTGGTTACTTGATTTTGTCTTTTTTATGGGAATGCAACAGTAACTTTTGTCAAAATATGAATTATATGACTGCTTTTAGTTCTGTACTCTATGATTGATGCTCCGTAGTCTCTTTTATGTTGATAAAGTAATGCATGTTTCAGATTCATTATGGTCGATTAAAATGGAAAATATAACTGTCAGTTTCATAATGCATATTGAAACACAATGCAAGACTAATCTTTATTTATTTCTTATTTTTTTTTAATTTAAATTTTGATCATACTACGTATCTCTGTTAAAGTTTTCCTCAGATTCATTATGGTCGATTAAAATGGAAAATATAACTGTCAATTTCCTTTTCGTTTGATTTGTAAATGTCGTCCAGGGAGCGATGCTGGAGATGCAGTCATGGCACGCTGGCTCCAGTCCGCCGGGTTGCAGCATCTGGCCTCACCCTTGGCATCCGCTGGAATTGATCATCGCCTCCTACATAACCTTCTCATGCAGGTACCTCTACATTTCAAATTCATTGCTATGCCTATTTGGTTACTTCATCTTGTCTTTTTTATGGGAATGCAACAGTAACTTTTGTCGAAATATGAATTATATGACTACTTTTACCACTATAATTTCTGCTACTGCAACGTTCATCAAATGCTTGATAAATTGTTTCTCTATTTGATGTGTTTATTAATTCACAAGGAATGGAAGGTGAGGGGAGATTAATCGAATAATCAAACTTTTGGTTGAGGAAAAAGTTCCCCTTTGCTAAACTTTTGACTGGGGTGCCGAAGAAGTTCCCCTTTGCTTGACTGGGTTGAGTTTATGAATTTCTCTAGTTTTTGGATGATGTTCTCTTTGCTAATTATTTTTATTATTATTTATTATTTTTGGGAAAGACTAAAAAAATTAGCAATTTTTTTGCCTTTCTGTTTGCGTTACTTCTAAATAGTTTGAATGCTCTCAATTGGATCTTAGTTGTGAGTCTATGAAATCTTTCTTTTGAGATTGTGGTTTGAAGATTTTTGAAACGGATGCTCCTTGCATTGTGGTGCCAAAGATATCCATGAAGGTTATCAAAGAAAGAGCATTTTTCTTGGTCAGTAAATCTCTCTTTGTTTGACCTCTATATGGATGTGTCTCTGAAACATTTTTTTGATATATAGTAGTTTCCCGGGTGAATCCCACGTGTTTGGGTGCATAAAATATTTGCTACATAGATTAAAAAACAGAGAGGGTGTGTGGGTGTGGGTGTGGGATGAGGGGGAGTAGAGATAGAGGGAGGCAAAAAGTGCAGATAAATGAATAAAATGGTGTGAGACAAATTGCTTCTTGAAAAGTTATCTTCCTAAGTGCTGAATTCCATGTCTCTAAAAGACTGACATGCTCAAGTTTAGAAATTAAATATATTTGCTAAATCATTATTGCTTGATGATGGAGGGAGGCATTTATAAACATTAGTGTTTGATAATGTGTTTAAGATCTAAAATCTAATAATGTGTTTAGAACTTTCAATTAGTGCTTGATGATTTTTGCTTTTGCAACTATTATAGATAGTGCTTGATGTTTTGAGATTGGTGTAACCCATAGACATATATGCTTGATTAGAGGGTTAGTTGATTGCCCAAAGAGAGGTGGTTTTGTTGATTAAGGTTTAGTTTCTTTTTTTTTTACTCTCTATTTTTCTCTGTCTCTGTAATTGGTTTATTAACTAAGCTTTAGCAAGAGAGAAGTGTAATATGAAGAGTCTGAGACTTAAGCTTAGGAAAATGGAATGAGTGTTGCAACTAATTAATACTGCAGTATCACTGAGACCTGAGTGTAATATGTTCATGAGTTTGCTAATCATACATTTTATTTAACTGATACATTTTTCTTGCTACGTTTTGGGCTTTGATACACTTTAATTTTGCACAATGGGGGTAAGTGGCAGTGCACGATTTTTCTTTCCGTGCATTTTCTTTTTAAACATTACATGAGAGATGGTTTGTTAATATTGCAATCACTGAGATTATATTCCTTTTGAATTTCAGCCGACGTCCAAATGAGAGCAACCTTCTCAATTAGAACAGGAAAGATTGATAGCTTGGATAAAAATAACAATGATGCTATAAGAAAGGAACAAATTTTCTCGGAAATTATTTTGTGAATAAATTTTTCATGTACGACATAAAAGATTGGACAGGAGAATATTAATCCCAACATTATTTCCATCGTGCCTTTAGGCACGGGTATAAACTAGTCTATATAATAAAACAGAACGGTTTTTGAAAATATATAAAATGTATCAGAAATACATTTCTTTTGAATGACTGAGATCAATCCTAAGAATACATTAACGGTGCAGATAAATGATGATTCCCGCTCAAACATCTCTCT
The DNA here is from genome assembly GCA_036172215.1 of Camellia granthamiana. NCBI lineage: Eukaryota > Viridiplantae > Streptophyta > Magnoliopsida > Ericales > Theaceae > Camellia > Camellia granthamiana. Next base: position 3,289,759 of record CM069914.1, on the reverse strand, counting down.
CCCTCAGCCTTCTACCTACCCACGTCTCTCTCTCCCTCTCACCCATGTCTCCTCCCCATTCCCTCTTTATCTCTCTCTCTCTCTCTCTCTCTATTCTTCTTCTTCTTTCCTATCCTCCCTCTTCGCTTGCTCCCGATGCTGCTCTCCAGTCCTCGATTTCTGCCTCTCCCCTTCTCTCTCACTCGATTTCTGCCTCTCCCTCCTCTCTCTGTCGGGTTGTGTTTGTTTTTTAATTGTTTTAGTATCTTCAAGTCGCAACCTCTCACTCGCTGCTCTCGAACTCGGCTCGCAAGGTAAAATTTTCTTCCGCTTCAGTGTTTTGGTATGTTGTGTTCAAGTTATTTTCGGGTTTTGTTGGCTGGTTCTATTTTTGGTTAACTAGACAAGTCCTTTGTGAAGGCTAGGGTTTCCGATTAAGAACCGCGAAACTGTGCTTCGATTGGCGGTTGAACAACTGTTGAACTCATCGAGTTGGCTCCTCTGTTTCCTACCACCAACTTCACCACCGCCACAACCACCGTTATCATCATCAACTTACTCTTCTACATCAACGCCGCTGTCTTCTCCTCCTCCCTCATCGTCTTCTCTCTCTCCCTGCCTCGAACCCCCATAGGAGCTCTCCGGTACCCCCTTCTCTCTCTCCCTCTCTCTCTCTCTCTCTCTCTCTCTCTCTTTCAAGTTTTAGTTGGATAAATTGTTGTATAAATTGAGGTCTTCTGGGTTTAAATTGATGTTTTTGTTTATCATCATTTCTGTCTCTGGTATACATATGTGTTGAGCGTTATTTTGTGGTTCATGGTTTTTCAACATTGTTTGGTGTTTCCTAATTAGAACTATGGCAGAAATTGCAAAGCAGTTTCTTCCTCTCTCTGTGTCTGTTCTTTGTGGCTGTGTCTGTTCAAACCCCAAAGCAGAGGTACTTCAGTTCTTTAGTTGTTTGCTTCCAGATTTGGTTCTATCTGTTAGATGTTTCTGGGTTTTGTTTTTACGCCTTCAATTTTTGGTCAACTGGTAATTATTGGCTGAAATTAACAATTTTTACACTGGAATGCAACATTTCAAATAAGATAAATTAGAAATCAAACAGTCTTGCACTTTTTTTTTTTCTTTTTGAATAGGAAATTTCATCATTGTATCAGCGAAGTTTCGGTCTCAGTTTTTGGATTTAAGGTTTTGATTTTTGCCCTAATTTCTATTTCCTTTCTCGTTCGTAGATGTAAGATTGTTCAGTTTGGTGTGTGCAAACACCAATAAATAGAATCTATTTATTACTTCTTTTAATTAAATAATTAAACTATTAATTTCTTGATTATTAATTTCTTTTCCATTTTTTATTATTAATTTGGTGTATTTTAATAAATTTCTTGATTTCTACTTATCTTATTTGAAATATTGCATTTTGGTATAAAAATTGTTAATTTCTGTGTTTGATATTAAAGATTTAGATTTTATGACCAATTTTTATTTTTTATATTTATTGTAACGAATTTATTTGGTGTAAAAACGTGTGGAGATATGAGACAGCCAGCGATTCCTTTGTGTCTTTCAGCTATGTTAATTCACAATTTCATTATTCTTTTTTGTTTTCCTCAAAGACGTTCGGTTCATACTTGGCAAGGTAAGATTGTTTGTTTGTTTTGATTTCTATTGTTTTTGGTTGGGTTCGTTTTTGGCTCATCGCTGTGTCTGTTTTTGTTTTTAGCTGGGTTTGTTTTTGGGTCATGGCTGTGTTAGCATTTGTAGGTTCAAACGATGCTGCTCCTCCTTCGGCTACCTCCGAACTAGGTAAAGACTTCGAACTCGCTGTTGTGTTTTTCCCTTTTTGAATTTTGAATATTTTGAATTTTGAATCATGTATGAGTTTTTGGGATTCTTATTTGGATTTGTATGAATTGTTTGGATTTGTAGTTTGAATTCTGAATCGTGACTGAGTTTCTTAATTCTGAAATTTGAATTTGTTTAAATTATTTGGATTTGTTGGTGATAGTTGCAAGTATTATACAGTTCATAGTCATCACTTGCATTGCTTTTGCATGTTTTTCCAAGAACAGTGGCCCAAAATTTGCACAATTTTCATTTCAGTGTTTGCTTCCCAGTTCTTGTGAGTTCGTGTTTGCTGTGCTGTTGTATTTTTTGTTGGGTTTGTGTTCAAGCCTAATGATGTTTGTGTTTGCTTGAACTGGTTTCTCTGGGTTAAGGGGTCCTAGAATTTGAGATACTGTGCTGTCTATTATGGAAAATGGATGAAAACAAAATACAACTTTGATGGGCTAAAGATATTTGAGTGACTTTTTAAAAATAGTTTGGATTTAATCATTCTTCTTTAATTGAATTGTCATTTGTCCTTTTAATATAATATATGGAGCATCCTTACGGTAATTTTTTAGAATATCCTTTTAGTCATGGGGGAACCAAAATTTAAAGCTTAAATAAAAGAAAATTGTCCATGCATTCTTCTTTAATTGAATTGTCATTTGTGCTTTTATTTTATTGCACTTTTCATTAGGTTGATTTAAGAGAATTTGTTACCCAGAACATATGATTTTAGTTCCATGATTGTATCCATAAATCCTATATCGCATCTCTCATGCCCTTCATTAAAATGTAACAGTGGGTGTACGACTCTTTTGGGTGTCTATCTGTCTTGGCTTGAAAATGGGGCAAGTAAGACTCTTTTGGGTTTTCTCTTTATTAGTTCCACTTCAGATTTCTTGTGCTTCAGATTTCTTTTGCTGGATTGCAAGGGGTGAGAAAAGAAAGGAAATGACACAACACAACACAACACAACACAACACAACACATCACACTGGTTTACTGCATGTAAAGGCATTACTGTCATGGATGTAAACTGTAAGTTATGAGATTTGAGGCCCGTGATCACCCATTTTGATTGATTTTAATTCATTTTGGACCATAATGCATCTTAAGGTAGTCTGTAGTTTATGGAAAATTTTAGTCATGGAATTCTATTCGAAATCAAAATTATAGCGCTGATAGACAATTGATTGACTGGAATACAGAGAGAATTTGCCTTGCTACAATTCAAACGACGCTGCTCCTCCTTCAGCTCCCTTCGAACTCGCATTCGCAAGGTAAGACTTCGAACTCGCTCCCTTTCTCTGCTCTTCATTGCTGTGTTGAGTTGTTTGAATTCTGTTTGATGTGAGTCCTTGATATTGGTTTGGAATTTTAGCAAAAATCTGATTGCAGTGGTGTTTATTAAATTTTTGGTTATATAAACTGTTTATTGAGTCCCTCTCCTCTGTTATTGAGTCCCTTTGAACTCGCACTTGCATAGTAATTTCAGATTTTTTTTTCGGATTATGTTGATTACCCTCTGTTGTATCTTTTTTTAGTCAGATACACTGTTCTCTCCTCTGTTATTGAGTTGATTTATTCCTTTATTTATTGTGTTTGTGTGCTCTGATTTTTGTTCCATTGTCAATAGCATTTAGATAGCCAAATTTTGTTTAATGCAGTTGGATTCCCATATAAAATGGCTGAGGTGTGTTCATCTGTAAATTCTCATTCAATTTGGTATACATGCACATGCACTCACACATGGATATATCTATGTCTAGGTTCTAGATATCTGTATGAGTTATTTTGTGAGTTGTTCAATTGGGGTGTGAGGGTAAAAGCAAGAGACTAAATGCAGAAAATATTTGCCATTGATAGATTTTGTAGAGTACTGTGATATCAAAAACACCAATGTTTAGACCTCAATTTCCTCCCCAAGGTTTGTTCTCTCAGAAAATGGCTCATGTTAAATGTTTTTGACATTATTGGTATGAAGATTTGAGAAAGTTGGGATTTTGATGAAGAATGTTTCAGTTACATCACAATTTCCTACATTCATCAATTGAACAAGAAGGGTAACACAACATCCAAAGGTAAAAGCAATGTTGTCTGAACTGAAAATGGTTCAAGGCATGTTAGTATAAGTTCGCTCCTACGAAGGATTAATTTAGTAATATATTTGGGTGATTCACATGGAAATGAAATTTTATCTTTGATGTAGGAATAGAGAAGCTTTCAATAATATAAGGATCGTTTGTTCTTTAAACCAATGCTAGCAAGCATAGCATTGTAACATACAATATAATGAAGTAGAACTATGGACAAAACATGTTTGTGTGTGTATACATGAATGGCTTATCTGTAAGCCAGTAAATGATTGTGATAAAATAAACACTGATTTACAATTTCTAAGGTGCACAAAAGATAAATTCTATCTGTCCAAAATAAACCAGTACACAGAAGTGATCAACGGATACTAGATTTTAGTTTGGTCCACTTCATGATGATGCATATAGTTTTAAATGAAATAGTGAAATTCTGTGGGGATTACCTTGGCTTAGAAATTAGGAGTAGTTAGAAAGCGAAAGATGCAATCATGTATTTCCAGAATTAACTGATAGAATTTTTATGCCCTTTTGAGGAGCCTTCTATTACCACTAGAATTAAGAAAGTGGAAAAAATGACAAACTAAACAAAATTTCAATATATTTTATTTAGTATCTTTATCAAAAAATGACATAAATTTTACAAATTTCAACATGATATGTATAAATTACAATTATGTTTTGATCATAACATTATTTATACCGTGCCTTTACACACGGGCATACACTAGTATATATATAGCTCACTCTCTTCTCTTTCCTCATTTCAATACAGCTACACTACAACATCAGCAAATGGCTCTGTTTCTCTCTCTATGCTCTGTTTTGTTCGTCTTCTCTCTCTACAGCATCTATGCTTCCGCAGCTCTTCCTCCTCAACCACATCTTGATGGTAAGCACTCTCTCACTTCCTTTTACTTGCTTTATATACATCTCACATTACATCTTTGTTTCTCTTTTTGGAAGAAATTGCTTGAATGTGATGTGGTTTAGTTCTGATTTGGTTTGTAAATCAACAAAGTTTTTTACTTTTTAGAGCAATTCTAACACTGCATTTCACTTAACAAAAGTATATATAATATAATTTTACTTTTTAATTTTATCTCACAACTTTACCTAATATGTGTACTGCAACAACAATCGCTACTCATGAAATTAGTTTGCCTAGCTTTTAAAACTCTCTAAATGTAGTTATCCAAAAGGGGTGAGGCAAAATGTAGATCCATTCTTGGTGAGTTTGGGACTAGCCAAAAAAAAAAAAAAAAAAAAGAGTTTTGCCTTTTAGTATTTTTTTTTTTAATTTTAAAATTTTTGTAGAAAAAATTTACTTTTCAAGCCTATCTACTAGATCTTAAAAAAAAAAAACAAACAAACAAAACAAAACAAAAAATTGAAAAAAAATCTTCTAAAAGGTTCATTAAAAATGAAAGTTTTCATTTATTATTATTGTTATTATTATTATTATTATTTTCTCGTCTTAGTTGAATATAAAAATGTAATATTTTCTAAAAGGCTACCTATAATTTTTCCTTTTTTATTTTGAAAATTTATGCTAGGCTGGAGAGTGTTTTGTTGCAATTTCTACTTGTAAAACATAAATAAATTAAATAAGTTTAAAAAGATTGAACATAAAAATTGAAAGTTGAGAAATAACTGCATTTACTTTTAGTGCCCATCTCACAACTTGTCTTTGCTTTTTGTTATTTTTTAACTTTGGTATGACTTCTTATTTGGTTTCCTAATATTCACTTTTTAAAAAATTAAATTTTTTTATTTTTCATATTTTTTTAATTTTTACTGAATTTTTTAGTATTTTAAGTAATTTTTTTTTAATTTTTAAATACACCTCACATAAATACACTTAAAAAAATATAATATTTATGAAAAAAAATCTTAAAAAAATTCACTAAATACCAAAAATATATATATATAAAAAAAAATAAAAATTCAATACATTTTTCATATTCTTGTGTATTTATTAATTTTTTAAAATATTTTTTACAAATATTTTATTTTTTTAGATATATCTAAGTAAGGTGCATAAAAAAAAGAGTAAAAAAATTGCTTCAAATTTTAAAACTATTCACTAAAAACAAAAAAATACGAAAAACAAAACACTCAATTTCCAAAAAATTGAAACCGAACACAGATTTTGAATGATTTTTAATTTTTTTTTTTTTTTTTTTGTGACAACCAACCTTTTTATCTGATTATTAACTTTTAATTTGGGTAGAAAAACACCAAACAAATCCAAAATTTGAGTACATTTTATTAATTAGGTGTGATTAATCATGAACACTCTCTCCACAGGACTTCTTGCAAATGGAGACTTTGAAACACCACCGAAGCCCTCAAACCTCAACAAAACAGTGATCAAAGGAAAACACTCACTACCCAACTGGGAAATCAATGGCTTAGTTGAGTACATGTCAGGTGGGCCTCAGCCAGGTGGCTTCTACTCTGCCATTCCACGTGGCGCCCATGCAGTGAGGCTAGGAAATGAGGCATCAATCTCTCAAAATGTGACTGTCAACACTATTGGTGCAATCTATTCTCTCACCTTTGGAGCCACAAGAACCTGTGCACTTGATGAGGTGTTGAGAGTCTCTGCCTCTGGTTTCTCTGCTGATCTTCCAATTCAGACCTTGTATAGCAGTGATGGTGGTGATACTTATGGGTGGGCTTTCATGGCTAGTTCTAAGGTCACTTTTCATAACCCTGGGGTTCAAGAGGACCTTACTTGTGGACCCCTATTGGATGCCATTGCTATCAAAGAGCTTCCCCCTCTCACTTATACTAGAGGTAAGTATGTCCTCTTCTTTTAAATTTTATTTTAGTGTACATGGGGTTTGAGATGTGATTAATTTTGAAAAAATTAAAGCGTATGTCTTAAAAAAAATAAATTAAATCAGTGGTAAATTTTATTAACTTCAATAATTAATTTTTGCTATGAATTTGTAAATATTTTGTGAAGGTACATTGATTTGTAATTTTCCGATAGTAGCACTGTTATACTCATATCACTCTCTTAATAAGAATTACATACACAAGATTTAGGCTAAATTACACTAGTAGCTTCTGTAATTTGCTTATTATGTCAATTTATTCTTTGTAGTTGCAGTTGTATCAATTTCACCCTTTAATGTTTATATTGAGTCGTCTAAATTGATATCTACAAAAAAAATTGAAGAGAAATCAAGGGAAAATTGGTGCATTCAAGTGAATAAACATTTCAAATTGGATGCTAATTCCTTAGTGGATAGATTATTTTGCCCATCCATTTCAGTCCTATTTATAAATGAACATTATTAATTAGACTAAATTGATAGTGTAAAAAATTAAATGATAAAATTAATACAATTAGAATTATAAGGATCAAACTAACACAATAGATAAACTACAGAGACTACAAGTTTAATTTGCCCTTTATTTTTTCTTTTTTTACTTCTCATGGGAATGTCATGTGTATGTCTACTATTGACCCAATAGGACAATAATGTAGAATGTTTGTTGTGTGAATTAGGTACAAATATAATTTTCCTTTTAGTAGTACTTACCAAAATTGTCCAAACCCCCAAAATTATAGGTTCACATACTTGGCCATACATTTTCACTACAAAAAATGTACACGATTGATTTGGAATATGGAACAAAGGATCCCAAGCTCAAATCTATTGATTTTGGAATCTACACCTATTCAAATGAACTCTAAAATCTATAATATTTGATACTTCTAGTTTTGGGCATACAATTATCAAATAGCAACAAGGGTCAGCCCAAGAAATAGACGAGCAAACAGAAATTATTATTCCGGTCAGAAAGATTATGTGACCGTGTGCCTATTTAATAGTGTATTGTCATTCCTTAATTATTTTGTAATTTTTAGCTCTATGTAACTTCTAAATCCCCTACTATTAGTTAGGCACACCGCCAATATAAAATTTCTGAAAACAAGATAATTACTCACGAACAAAGTTGTTGTTTACGGCCTAAATTTTTATTGAAATTGTGGCCAAAAAAATCGATCCTTACATGAAGTCTAAAAAAAATTGTTCCAACCCCATAATTAACTTTATGGATTTGAGATTTCAAAAATGTTTGAAACACGTAATTTATCACCCTTAAAAACTACTCTTAAACCCTAATGATGTGTGTAGCAAGTGTCAAATTTTGATTTATTAAATATTTCATCATGTACGGTCTAACATCAATGCCACGTCATTAGAGATCATTTAGGAGTGATAAATTAGGAATTATTGTCAAATTTACAGTTCTAAACCAAAAAGGCACCTCCATAATGGAGGTGTCTTATATTGTCCTAGAAGTCCATCTTGAATATAGTTTATGTCACGCCCCAAGCTCCGTGACAACGCCGCACACTCATATAAGTGAGCATGCAAGGCTAAGAATCCAATCACATAACCCACAATGTAAAATACTCAAATTAAATCCTTAATTGTCATAATGCCAAAATCCATAAAAATAAATAGTTCTTATATGAAAATGTCCACAAAGTCCACTAATTTAATCCACTAACAAAACAATAATCCAAGTACTTAAATCATGGTCCTACTCTCGGCACTTCCACATGTAAAAAAAAATCCCACGCAGCTCTACTCTTCAGAATCTGAAAAAAAAATAAGGGTAAGCTAGATAGCCCAGTAAATAACCAACCATCACTGCTAGCTGGATCAAGTATACAAAAATAAATAAATAAATCGATAACCAATAAATATAATTTTTTCTACAGTTCAATAAATGAACAATTATTTTGTAAGATGGTTTCGTAGCTGAAAATAAACAGTGTAGCAATACATTTTAATTGAAAAGACAATGAGGTAATTCGATGAAATTTCGTTGTTCAAAATCGATGGTTCGATATTCAAATGGTTCAATGATGCAATTCACAAAACCCAAGTTTTGGTGACTACGGTCACTTAGCCCGTGACAAGGCCCAGAACCACACATAGGCCGGTGGTAAAGCTCCAAAAGAAACTAGTTTCTGTGCCAATAAATAACCCCTATTGGCTAGGGTCCAAATCATAGTCAGACTAGAGTGATGTTCAAAATTCAAACAATACACAACTTTTAAATAAAACATTCGATATTTTCAGAATAAATATTTAGTACAATTTTCATAGTAGTTCCACAAAATATTCAAATAATTTTCATAATAATTTTCGATGCTGTTTTATACTTGACCCATATTTATTTTAAGAGAACATGAAGGCTATAAATAAATATTTATGATTTTAAACGATTCGATAGGAATAAAAAATGAACCAACAGTGATAGAGGGTTACTTACCTCAAAAGCTTAGAAATAATATTCCAACACCAACTCCAAACACCCAGCTCCACCACTTCAATCACACAAACCTAATAAATAAAACCTCAAATAAATTAATATTTTTTACATGTTACATACACCCACAAAAGCCCCACTATATTAGATTAATGTATTGCTTTAATATCCAAGAGATCAAACCATTCAACCCAACTTTAAAGCCAAACACACCCTTACCCATGATACAAAACTCCATTATTTCTATTACCCACCCAAAGCAAAGTTACACTTACACATTGCACCCAATTCTCAAAACCTAAGTAGGCATTTATAGATCTTCCAAATCCCGTTAATGCATTGATTGTTAAATTCCTCAACAGAAACTTAATAATTAACAGTAAAGACAGATTTTACCTTAACCAATGGGTGTCCCAAAATCACCAACGTGCTGCCTCCAATCCCTATTGCAGCCTCCCTTGAATCTCTTTTCTCTTTTTCTTTTCTTTTTTCTTTTACCTTCTCAAACCCTAGCCGCCTATGGAGCAATTCACAGCCTCTGTTTTGTTTGTTTTCCAAGACTTATAGGTGGGCTTATTAACCTAATTTCTCAAAGTTACAAAATTACCCATCTAAGTAATAGGAAATATAATGACATCTCATAACTAATTATTTGATATTAATAAATGACCCATATAAATTAATTTAATTACTAATCTATCCAATAAAATAATCCTACACACAACTTGGGTTTTACAGTTTAATTATCGTGATTTGTACAAGAAGAAAAGAAGCATTTAATACAAAACTACATATATTATGCATGCAATACAAGGCAATCTTAAAACATACAAATCAAGAAACAGTTATAACAGTTGTATAATTATTATTTTTAAGTCCAAATTATTTAAAATCATACATTGCCACAATCCACTTATGATTCTTAGCTACTAGTGTAGAGCAACACAACAATCAAATAAAAATACCTAGACCGGAGAGGATGTCGTGGGAAGAGAAGATGGATGCTGCTGCTGCATCCTTTGCTTCCAACCTCTTGCAGAGTTGAACTTGTTTTGCACCCAATCAAATGAATTTGCAATTGTCTGTGAGTTGAAATTGTCTCGCACCCAACCTCTTGCAGAGTTGAACTTGTTTCGTACCCAATCAAATGAATTTGTGATTGTCTATGAGTTTAAATTGTCTTGCACCCAACCTCTTGCAGAGTTGAACTTGTTTAGCACCCAATCAAATGAATTTGCCATTGTTTGTGAGTTTAAATTGTCTCGCACCCAACCAATTGCAATTTCAATTGTCTCATGAAAATAAAACAGGGCGGCAACTGCAAGAATTATGGGGCAAGGATGCATATAAAACAAATTGTCCAAGCAAATTTGGCAAAAGAATTGAGAACAGAGAGGCACAAGCTATGAAGCACGGGTACTCCAAAAATAGTGCCGTACAAGTACCGGGTACTTACCGGGTGCGGGTACGCGTACCGGTACGACGGTACGCGTACCGGGTACAGCAAAAGGGGGTCCGGTACGTTTGGTTCATTCGGGTACGGCGTGGGTACGCGTACCGGGTACGGCAAAAGGGGTCTGGTACGTTTGGTTCATTCGGGTACGCCGTGGGTACGCCGGGGCCCTTTTTTCTTTTTTTTGTGCCCTTGCAAATCAGCAATTTTTTTATTATTTTTTATTTTTCTATTTTTTTTGGTGCCTTTGCAGATCAGCAATTTTGATGTTTCTCCGTTTTCCTGTCTATTTATATGAATTGTATAATCATATCAGCAAATGATTTTGATGTTTTTAAAAAGCAATTTGAACAAAAAAAAAAAAATAACAAGGCTTATAAATGGCAGTTCTGTGTATGACTATGCATTATACTTTTGCTTCAAATCCTCTTAGAATTTCTTTATAAAATCTTTAATCATAACAAACTTTTAAAGTTTATACACAAAACATTAAAAATTGATACGGTCTTAGTTGATTAGTAGTGGTTGGGAATGATGTAATTTTATGTATTATGCAAATTGCAATTGACAATCTGCCTCAATTGAGAATTTGGTTTCACCCTATAAAAATAGCAAATTGATAAGCAAAAAGAAAGATTTTAAAAATAAATTATGATCACAAATTCATAGTGCGTAACATGTCAAAGTGAGAGATTTCACAAATATTATTTTTAACGCTTAATGATTTTAAATTATAGGAAAATGAGTAGTTCTCTTTTTAGTTTTGATATTTAATTTAAATTTGTAGGTTGAATCCTTTAACTATAATTATATATAAAAATATATATATATATCGGCGTACCGCAGCCGTACTCGTACCATACTTTTTTTTGAATTTTACCGTATCGGCGTACCCGCACCCATACCCGTACCGTACTCGTACCCGCACCCATGCTTCATTGGGCACAAGAAAACGTTCCGGAGCTAAAAAGAACATAGCTCAAGATTTGAGAGCAAGTTTCACTGTCGAATGTCCTTGCAATCATGAGTCCCAGAGTCGGCTAGTAGATGACTGTGGCAAATAAGAAAGCCCACAAGTTTGCATGATGTGTTTCCATTGGGCTCAGTGTCTTGCCAATGTACGTCAAACTAGTGACGGCCAATAGTAAATGGAATGAGGTATTGGAAGACGGCATGGGATAGAGGACTGTCACAATAAATTCATGCATCCAAAATAAAAATTAATAAATAAATAACACTGCTTTCAAAAACTTTTAACAAAAAATGAGTAGACTTATATACTGTTGACAGAGTTGCCAACCTATGGGTTTGCTCAATTTTTGGGTCTACTCATTTAACAAAACAACTATGTCAACAATATATGGGTCTACTCATTTTTTGTTAAAAGTTTTTGAAAGCAGTGTTATTTATTTATTAATTTTTGTTTTGGATGCATAAATTTATTATGACAGTCCTTGCCATGCCGTCTTCCAATACCTCATTCCATTTACTATTGGCCGTCCTTGGTTAGACGTATATTGGCAAGACACTGAGCCCAATGGAAACACACCATGCAAACTTGTGGGCTTTCTTATTTGCCACCGTCATCTACTGGCCGACTCTGGGACTCATGATTGCAAGGACATTCGACGGTGAAACTTGCTCTCAAATCTTGAGCTATGTTTTTTTTAGCTCCGGAATGTTTTCTTGTGCCTCTCTGTTCTCAATTCTTTTCCCAAATTTGCTTGGACAATTTGTTTTATATGCATCCTTGCCATAATTCTTGTAGTTGCCTCCTTGTTTTATTTTCATGAGAGAATTGAAATTGCAATTGGTTGGGTGCGAGACAATTTAAACTCACAAACAATGGCAAATTCATTTGATTGGGTGCTAAACAAGTTTAACTCTGCAAGAGGTTGGGTGTAAGACAATTTAAACTCATAGACAATCACAAATTCATTTGATTGGGTATGAAACAAGTTCAACTCTGCAAGAGGTTGGGTGCGAGACAATTTCAAGTCATAGACAATTGCAAATTCATTTGATTGGGTGCGAAACAAGTTCAACTCTGCAAGAGGTTGGGTGCAAAGGATGCAGCAGCAGCATCCATCTTCTCTTCCCACGACATCCTCTCCGGTCTAGGTATTTTTATTTGATTGTTGTGTTGCTCTACACTAGTAGCTAAGAATGATAAGTGGATTGTGGCAATGTGTAATTTTAAATAAATTGGACTTAAAAATAATAATTATATAACTGTTATAACTGTTTCTTGATTTGTATGTTTTAAGATTGCCTTGTATTGCATGCATAATAAATGTAGTTTTGTATTAAATGCTTCTTTTCTTCTTGTACAAATCATGATAATTAAATTATATTCAAGATGGATTTCTAGGACAATATAAGACACCTCCATTATGGAGGTGCCTTTTTGGTTTAGAACTCTACATTTGACAATAATTTATAATTTATCACTCCTAAATGATCTCTAATGACGTGGCATTGATGTTAGACCGTACATGATGAAATATTTGATAAATCAAAATTTGACACTTGCTTCATTAGGGTTTAAGAGTAGTTTTTAAGGGTGATAAATTAGGTGTTTCAAACATTTTTGAAATCTCAAATCGATAAAGTTAATTATGGGGTTGGAACAATTTTTTTTAGACTTAATATAAGGATAGATTGGCCACAATTTCAATAAAAATTTAGGCCGTAAACAACAGCTTTGTTCGTGAGTAATTATCTTGTTTTCAGAAATTTTATATTGGCGGTGTGCCTAACTAATAGTAGGGGATTTAAAAGTTACATAGAGCTAAAAATTAAAAAATAATTAAGGAATGACAATACACTATTAAATAGACACACGGTCACAAAATCTTTCTGACTGGAATAATAATTTCTGTTTGCTCGTCTATTCCTTGGGTTGACCCTAGTTGCTATTTGATAATTGTATGCCCAAAACTAGAAGAATCAAATATTATAGATTTTAGAGTCCATTTGAATTGGTGAAGAATCAAATATTGAGAAGAGGGGTTGGTTTCAATTGCAGAGGAAGTGATCTCAGAAGAGTCTGTGCTTAATTTCTCAGATCGGTCTTAGAGTGATTTCGATTTTGAAGTTCTCTCTCGATTTCGAAGCTTCACCGCGAGGTATTGATTTCTCTCTCTCTCAAGCTCTTCCTTCCTGCCTCTATCGATTTCGTTATTGTGATCTATTGCTTATTTGTGTTGAAACCTGTAATCATTGACATACTATTGTTGCTACTTATAAAATATTTATGAGCCTGTCTGGAAATTTTTTTGTTGTTGGGCCAGAAGATTAGTCATCACTTCCATTCCCCAATTCCAAAAAAATGGTGTAGTTCCAAATCGAGCACTAACAGTTGGTACTCGTAGGACCTCATGGGCACTTCTCACCTCTGGCAAATTCCTAGAAACAATGTTCTATGATTTAAGCTCTATCATTAAAATCTAGTGCAAACTCTGATCATTGAATTTAATTTAAGTACTGACTGTATGTTAATTGTGGAACTTAATTTTTTTTTTGTGGCAAGCCTTTGAACATATATTCTTCACCATATATTCTTGAGGGCAAGATCTACAGCTGCAAACACTGCCGAACCCATCTAGCTCTCTGTGAAGACATCGTTTCCAAGGTTTCTTTCTCTAATCAATCTATGCTTTCTTGTTTTCTTTTCCATTTTCACCAGATTTTCTGCTTTGATCTTAGTGTTGTTGACTATTTGCTTCCTATTTGACACCCCCCCCCAAAAAAAATGTATTTAGTTTTTTTTGTTGATGATTGGATGACTGTTTTGATATGGTGATTTTGCTTATGACTATGGTACTTACTAATGTGGAATTGATGAGTGTTTATTGTATGTTGTTATTTACAATTAGATACAAGTGATTGTTTGAGTTGTTTGTGGTCTAATCTTTGGTTATTTGTTTTTTAAACCTAGGCAAAGTTTGTATCATTGTCTTGTTTTCTCTGAGGATTCCAAATTCTCCCCGTCTAGAAAATGAGGAACCCCCATTTTGTCCTTTGACTATGAGTTTTGCTTAACTAATTTAATTCCAATGATATGCTCAATATTAATATTAAGATTATTGAGTGTCCGAAAATTGGATTCGAGTGAGGACCAATATGGGCTTAAATGGAGCATGATGGTCAAAAAAGGATTGTAGCAGCCCAAAATAGTTGAATGCAGCTTCGTAATCCTCGGAAGCTCTTTGCTTTGTAGGCCTTGGCAATAAGCAATTGTGCCAGCATTTACAATAGGTCTTAATTGGCAATTGAGTTTTATTGATATTGTGGGTTAAAAGGTACAGTAATTCTTAGCACTTAGGAGAGTTTTCGCGGAAATAAGGGTTTTCGCGGCATTTTTTTAAACGTCATTTTTGTTAATATTTTTGTCAATCTATTGAGTGATCAGTAGTTATTTATTTGGTTTAGACATGTATTTGGAATAGAGTAGTACTAGTAGAGTTCAAAATCTGCTTTGTGAAACCAGGGATTGCAAAGTTTGTTGGTTCTAGCTGATTTTTAGGAGTTAAGTTTGTGAATCTTTTGTACTTATTCCAGTTACAAGATTAGGGGCTTTAAACAGGAAATAAGAGTGAAAGACGAGACTGTAAATGGAACTTACTATCTACATACAAATAAATAAGGAAATTAATTGTTCCAATGAGATAAAAAGATTATGAATAATGAATGATAAAATACTTCCAAGCTTACAAATTAATATATCTATAGATTCACCAAAAAAACATATGAAAACACACAAATCATATATTTACAGTGAGTGAACATTAATATTTTTCTTCTACGAACCATACTTGTTGCCATTGAAGGGTGAAAAACATAAAAACAGAGGCAACTAAAAGAGAAAGAAAAACAAACAGATCCTAAATTTCTAGTGGAGTATTTCTTTGTTACTTTATTGGCCTGAAAGTTGATTGGAAACCTTTCATTTATTTCTAGTGGAATATTTGTTCAAATAACATAACTATATGCATTAGTTTTTCATTTATTTCATTACTGTATGCATGCATACCAAATGATGCTCCACATATTCAACAAAACTTCAAGTCTTTTTATGATGATGGAAGCTAGAGAACTTCTTTGGAAAATAAACCAACCAGAGAACTCAGAAAAAATATACAAAATACTCAATTAATCAATCCTCAACTTGAAATTGCAGGGTGTGGATTGAATTCATCAAACAAAATGGGAAAGGAAGGTGGGAAAAAAAAAAAAAAAAAAACACCCAGCAGAAAATAGGAGATAGAAAACTCAATGGTTCAGTCACCAAGCTCAAATCCATAAATTGAATTCGATTACTCAAGCTCTTGTGTATATGAATGACATCCTTGATGAGGTCTGCTACTATGTTCTGTTTTTTTTTGTGTGTTATCAATTCATGCTATATTCATTGAAAAAGTGTAATAAATTATTGACAATCTATCCTTGAATGTTGCTTTTTGGCATTTATTATATCAACTATGTTTTATTCCAAAGAATTAATTCTTGACTCTGAAGAACATATGTCATCAATTAATAAACTGTGTTCTTATGTGCATGCTTGTCTAGTGCTCTAGATTTCATTGTTAAGATAAATAAAATGTGGGCTCACCCTTCTTCCTGCACTTGATTTAGCAAAAGCTTAGTTAATGAAATTTGTTGTACCTCTTTTTGTTAAGCTTGATCTAGATCTAAAGAAATTAGTTTTTAGACTGATCACACATTGTCAGATCTGGATGTTGGACTAGTGAAGTGCAATATCCAAATAGGCGTAGTAATATCCAAATAGTTTTTATTTTTTAAATCCTTTTGCTAATTAGAGCCATATTGGTGTATTTAGAACATAATGTTATGTATTTTTTCTTTTTTCTTCTTTTTGTTCACCGTATATCTTTTTGATAATCCCTTCGTAGACTTAATGTTGACTTTTAGCTATTTCACAAGTGGTCTGAGAAACAGTCACCCTTGTGTAAGAAATCAATTATTGGATTGAAGGTGTGCTTATAATGGTCAATTGTTGACTTGGCATATTAATTACTTAATAGTGCATTATTTCAAAATTAATGTCCATGTTGATCTAGATCTGGCCTCTTGATTATTAACTTATAAGACAATTTAAGGTCCACGTTGCTCTTGTTAAATTATGCTGTGTATGCCGCACTCGTTTGGTAACTTTTTTCATATATTTCTTGTACAGCTTGGGAGCCTTTGCTTGGACCAAACCAGTGGTATTGCCAAATGGTACATATTCTTTTCTCATATAATTTGTACCTCTTCAACCTCAATTTTAAATCTCTTATTTTTTTACTTAATAATGCATTATTTCAAAATTAAACAAAGCCTTAATGTTTGGTAACCATTGGTATGTTGGTCAGTAACTTGAAAAGAAAAAAATCATCCTTGTTGTCGACTATTTTAATTGTGATTTATTTTCTTTCCCTTTGTGGTGTGTTTTAATTATTTGTAGGGTGGGAATGACTCTAGGGAAGAGAGTGACAACATTGATTGGGATACTGAAGATGAACTAGAAATTCAGAATTTTCCTTTGTCTTCCTGTTCAAGTTTGACAAATCCTGGTGGAGAAGCTATTGTTATGTGCTGGAGAGGTAAATATTGTAGGCTTATAGCAGAAGCTATAGTGATTTTTTTTTTTAGTTGTGGCATCAAAATTATTGGCGACTGGGGAATTGCTATACACCTAGAGAAGGAAATTGTCTTTTTTAGTAATCCTACCAGTAACTGATTACTATTGTTGAATGTTATGAACCCATGTGGGACATCGTTGAAATGCTTGTGCATGTGGCCCATACTGTGTATGGGCTTGCCTAAAATTCTCATGGTAAAAAAGCACTTCACTGTAGACTGGTACTTGAATATTATCACACGGTGCTGGAGTGCCCAGACACTAGAATGATTTTTTCTTCTTAATTTTGAAGGGAGCTCAGCCTTAACAAGTGGCATGAATATAATATTTTGATGAAACCTGTCTGTAAAATCTACTACCTTGTCATTCTTGCTAAATGTGCTTGAGACAATAATTTATTTTTTTCAAAAATGGCTCGTAAGATGATGTTACTTTTTATATGTTCTATATTTCTCTCTGTTTTGCAACACCTCAAGAATTTATGTTCGACATTTGTTTTATCAAAATTCTGATGCATCACATAATGCCTACACCAGGTTTTGGAAGAGGTGAAATGAGGATATTGGTGAAGTTTTGGTGTTCCAGCTTCCTTTTCTAAGAATCAGCATTCTAATTCATAGTGGATGCCAAGGTGATATACATAACAAAGAAGCAGGAGCATATTAGGTAATTAAAAATCTATTGTACCTTTTTAACAAATTGAACCAGTATGTTAGGTAATTCATCATCTCCTCCCTCCTCTTTCCCCTTCTTTCCCCCCACAGAAAACCATGTTCGATCCAAAAATGGAACTTGCAGAGGATTTACTTCTCATTTGATCTTTCAAGAGGATTTACTAATACTAGATTATTTGATATCATTTTTTTCCCCCTTGAGTTTGGATGATTATGCTGCTGCTGATGATCAATATGAACAAAAATTGAAGAAAGAGACTTTGGTATTTTTCATGTTGGCAACGTAAGATAGATTTGTAAATTTTCTTATTTGGAAATGCATAACATTTTTTTTAACAAATCGAACTTTTTTGAGGTGAGGCGCTTATTTAATCTACATTTGAGCTGGTCACTGTAGTTATGGAGATGGAGAGCCATGATAATGCTGCAAGATTCTACAAATGGTTTACTGTGGTGGGTAGTTTTGTCACTGTCAAACTAACTTTAGTAGTGCATTGTTTTTAGAAATTTGCGTGAAGATTCTACAAATGTTGCTTACGCTTTGATTTGCTGTGTTTAGTAGTTAGCTAAATGAAATTATTTAGTGCTACATCAGTTGTTCAGTTGTCCGGGCAGTCGTCCGGTGAACAGTTTCTGTGTTTGGTTTTGGTGTTCCATCCTCTGTGTGCGTAGCATCGCTCTATTATTATTGATAGCATTGTTACATACTTGAACGCATATAAACAAAATCTTTTTGACTTGTTTCTCAATTGATTTTCAATTTGAGAAGTTTCATATTCTTAACAATTTATAGGAACCCAGGGCAGTAATTAAGTAAAGTGGCAGTGGATTTTCTAAAATCTATTTTTATTCTTTTTGGTTATGAGGAAAGCAAAAAGAAGGAAATGTGGTGGAAAACAGGGGCACTCTGTCCTTTTCATCTGTGTTGCCATGTTCAGTTGCTATGATATTGTTATCTAGCTTTGTTTAGGAGATCTTCTGAGATTTAGATCAACCCTC
Source organism: Camellia granthamiana (assembly GCA_036172215.1). Taxonomy (NCBI): domain Eukaryota; kingdom Viridiplantae; phylum Streptophyta; class Magnoliopsida; order Ericales; family Theaceae; genus Camellia; species Camellia granthamiana. The sequence continues at coordinate 3,270,778 of CM069914.1, read as the reverse complement.
TCCTACTGTATGCTGTTGTTTGCCATAGATTTGTCACTCTGCTTTATTTCTCTCTGCAAACAAATCTTGATTATTATTTCTCGCTGCTCATGTTCAGACAAGACGTCGTTTTTGGAAGTGAATTATCTTGTCGATGTCATAGGTTTTGTTGGTGAGTTGCATCCTGACAAGAACAGTGATAACAAGAAGCATGTGCTTTACACAAAAACATTATTGTTAGAGCATCTCCAACGGTTCACCAAAATTTTCATCAAATCTGAGTAAAAAAATGACTTTTTTCTCAATCTAATACCGAGTGCTCCAACGGTTGATTTTTATCAAATTTTTATCAAATCTGCGCCGGGACAACCGGTTGGTCGACTGGCCGGTCGACCGGTTAAGCCAAAATATATATATTTTTTATTTTTTTTGAATTTTATTTTTTTTTTGGAATTGTTTGAACCTTTTAGTGGTCGACCGGCCGGTCTCCCTCAACGGTCATGCACAGTGTTTTGGTGAAATGCGGAGCCTGTTCTCATTCTGGTGAAACTTTTGGTGAATTCTCGATTTGATATCAATTTGGTGAAACTGTTGGAGCTCGAAAAAGTGCTTTTTTCACCAAATTTCAAATTTGATGCCAGGTTTGGTGAAGCGTTGGAGATGGTCTTACATACAAGGATCAGGTCCTTTGCTTATGAGCCATTTGATTTTTTGGTTGAGAATTGTGAATGCAATTTTTGGATATGTTATTTTGTGGATAATGTTAAAACATCATTTGTGGATATGTTATTTTGTCGGTAATGGTGATTGGATATTAAATTGAACGAGAAAGTGAATTAATGATGCATTTACTATTTGAATAGGAGTTATTATTTCATATTAGTGTTATTCAATTTTATTACAGGTATTTTTTTTAGTTCAATCACATAAAATTAGCACAATTAAAAAAAAAAAGAAAAAAGGATATCACGACATTTCTTAGAACGCCACCTAAACTTTAAAGCTAACGGTCAGTTTTTAAAAAAAAGATATGACGGCGTTTTGAAAACGTCGCTAAAATCATAGTGACGTCATAGTACCGTTATGGTGGGACATTTGGTCGCGTTTTTAAAAACGCCACCTATAGTAATATAACGGCGTTTTTAAAATGTCATAAAGTTATTGTGAGGGCCAAATTGTCGGCGTTTGGTACTAAATGTCACAAAAAGAATTAGCGGCGTTTTTGGTACTTTTAAAAATGCCACTAAAAGTTGAATTTCTTGCAGTGAATGCACCAATTTTCCCTTGATTTCTCTTCAATTTTTTGTGTAGATACCAATTTAGATGACTCCATATAAACATTAAAGGGTGAAATTGATATAACTGGAACTACAAAGAATACATTGACACAATAAGCATATTACAGAAGCTACTAGTGTAATTTAAGCCTAAATCTTTTGTATGTAATTCTTATTAAGAGAGTGATATGAATATAACAGTGATACTATCGGAAAATTACAAATCAATGTACGTTCACAAAATATTTACAATTTCATAGCAAAAATTAATTATTGAAGTTAACAAAATTTATCAATGATTTAATTTTTTTTTTTTTAAGACATACGATGCAATTTTTTCAAAATTAATCACATCTCAAACCCTATGTACACTAAAATAAAATTTAAAAAGGGAGGACATACTTACCTCTAGTATAAGTGAGAGGGGGAAGCTCTTTGATAGCAATGGCATCCAGTAGGGGTCCACAAGTAGGGTCCTCTTGAACCCTACGGTTATGAAAAATGACCTTAACAGGTCTGTGATGAAAAATGACCTTGACTACGTCCCTGCCCTTTGTACACAACGCTCGTTGCTCCTACCGATTGAATGGTCTGGTGAAGTGTTCAGATCGCGGCGATGTGGGCAGTTCTCTT